>OY986046.1:39742626-41030126 GCA_963920215.1 Nineta flava
ATCAATTTATGGACTTATCAATTTATCGATTTATCGATTTATCGATTTATCGATTTATCGATTTAGCGATTTATCGATTTAGCGATTTATCGATTTAGCGATTTATCGATTTATCGATTTATCGATTTATCGATTTATCGATTTATCGATTTATCGATTTATCGATTTATCGATTTATCGATTTATCGATTTATCGATTTATCGATTTATCGATTTATCGATTTATCGATTTATCGATTTATCGATTTATCGATTTATCGATTTATCGATTTATCGATTTATCGATTTATCGATTTATCGATTTATCGATTTATCGATTTATCGATTTATCGATTTATCGATTTATCGATTTATCGATTTATCGATTTATCGATTTATCGATTTATCGATTTATCGATTTATCGATTTATCGATTTATCGATTTATCGATTTATCGATTTATCGATTTATCGATTTATCGATTTATCGATTTATCGATTTATCGATTTATCGATTTATCGATTTATCGATTTATCGATTTATCGATTTATCGATTTATCGATTTATCGATTTATCGATTTATCGATTTATCGATTTATCGATTTATCGATTTATCGATTTATCGATTTATCGATTTATCGATTTATCGATTTATCGATTTATCGATTTATCGATTTATCGATTTATCGATTTATCGATTTATCGATTTATCGATTTATCGATTTATCGATTTATCGATTTATCGATTTATCGATTTATCGATTTATCGATTTATCGATTTATCGATTTATCGATTTATCGATTTATCGATTTATCGATTTATCGATTTATCGATTTATCGATTTATCGATTTATCGATTTATCGATTTATCGATTTATCGATTTATCGATTTATCGATTTATCGATTTATCGATTTATCGATTTATCGATTTATCGATTTATCGATTTATCGATTTATCGATTTATCGATTTATCGATTTATCGATTTATCGATTTATCGATTTATCGATTTATCGATTTATCGATTTATCGATTTATCGATTTATCGATTTATCGATTTATCGATTTATCGATTTATCGATTTATCGATTTATCGATTTATCGATTTATCGATTTATCGATTTATCGATTTATCGATTTATCGATTTATCGATTTATCGATTTATCGATTTATCGATTTATCGATTTATCGATTTATCGATTTATCGATTTATCGATTTATCGATTTATCGATTTATCGATTTATCGATTCATCGATTTATCGATTCATCGATCTATCGATTCATCGATCTATCGATTCATCGATTTATCGATTTTTCGATTTATCGATTTATCGATTCATCGATCTATCGATTTATCTATGTATTTTTTTGTCAATTTCTCTATTTGTCTGTTTATCGATTTATCGGTTTAACGTATTATCTATCGATTTATATATTTATCGATTTATCGACTTATCGATTTATCGATTTATCGATTTATCGATTTATCGATTTATCGATTTATCGATTTATCAATTTATCAATTTATGGACTTATCAATTTATCGATTTATCGATTTATCGATTTATCGATTTAGCGATTTATCGATTTAGCGATTTAGCGATTTATCGATTTAGCGATTTATCGATTTAGCGATTTATCGATTTATCGATTTATCGATTTATCGATTTATCGATTTATCGATTTATCGATTTATCGATTTATCGATTTATCGATTTATCGATTTATCGATTTATCGATTTATCGATTTATCGATTTATCGATTTATCGATTTATCGATTTATCGATTTATCGATTTATCGATTTATCGATTTATCGATTTATCGATTTATCGATTTATCGATTTATCGATTTATCGATTTATCGATTTATCGATTTATCGATTTATCGATTTATCGATTTATCGATTTATCGATTTATCGATTTATCGATTTATCGATTTATCGATTTATCGATTTATCGATTTATCGATTTATCGATTTATCGATTTATCGATTTATCGATTTATCGATTTATCGATTTATCGATTTATCGATTTATCGATTTATCGATTTATCGATTTATCGATTTATCGATTTATCGATTTATCGATTTATCGATTTATCGATTTATCGATTTATCGATTTATCGATTTATCGATTTATCGATTTATCGATTTATCCATTTATCGATTTATCCATTTATCGATTTATCCATTTATCGATTTATCGATTTATCGATTTATCGATTTATCGATTTATCGATTTATCGATTTATCGATTTATCGATTTATCGATTTATCGATTTATCGATTTATCGATTTATCGATTTATCGATTTATCGATTTATCGATTTATCGATTTATCGATTTATCGATTTATCGATTTATCGATTTATCGATTTATCGATTTATCGATTTATCGATTTATCGATTTATCGATTTATCGATTTATCGATTTATCGATTTATCGATTTATCGATTTATCGATTTATCGATTTATCGATTTATCGATTTATCGATTTATCGATTTATCGATTTATCGATTTATCGATTTATCGATTTTTCGATTTATCGAATAATCTATCTATTCATCAATGGATTTATCTATTTATCGATTAATCTATCCATCGATTTATCGATTTACCGATTTAACGATTTATCGATTTATCGATTTATCGATTTATCGATGTATCGATATATCGATATATCGAATAATCTATCTATTCATCAATGGATTTATCTATTTATCGATTTATCGATTTATCGATTTATCGATTTATCGATTTACCGATTTAACGATTTATCGATTTATCGATTTATCGATTTATCGATTTATCGATTTATCGATTTATCGATTTATCGATTTATCGATTTATCGATTTATCGATTTATCGATTTATCGATTTATCGATTTATCGATTTATCTATTTTTCGATTTATCGGTTTAACGAATTATCTATCGATTTATATATTTATCGATTTATCGATTTATTGATTTATGGATTTATCGATTTATCGATTTATCGATTTATCGATTTATCGATTTATCGATGTATCGATATATCGATATATCGAATAATCTATCTATTCATCAATGGATTTATCTATTTATCGATTTATCGATTTATCGATTTATCGATTTATCGATTTACCGATTTAACGATTTATCGATTTATCGATTTATCGATTTATCGATTTATCGATTTATCGATTTAGCGATTTATCGATTTAGCGATTTATCGATTTAGCGATTTATCGATTTAGCGATTTATCGATTTAGCGATTTATCGATTTATCGATTTAGCGATTTATCGATTTAACGATTTATCGATTTATCGATTTATCGATTTATCGATTTATCGATTTATCGATTTATCGATTTATCGATTTATCGATTTATCGATTTATCGATTTATCGATTTATCGATTTATCGATTTATCGATTTATCGATTTATCGATTTATCGATTTATCGATTTATCGATTTATCGATTTATCGATTTATCGATTTATCGATTTATCGATTTATCGATTTATCGATTTATCGATTTATCGATTTATCGATTTATCGATTTATCGATTTATCGATTTATCGATTTATCGATTTATCGATTTATCGATTTATCGATTTATCGATTAATCGATTTATCGATTTATCGATTTATCGATTTATCGATTTATCGATTTATCGATTTATCGATTTATCGATTTATCGATTTATCGATTTATCGATTTATCGATTTATCGATTTATCGATTTATCGATTTATCGATTTATCGATTTATCGATTTATCGATTTATCGATTTATCGATTTATCGATTTATCGATTTATCGATTTATCGATTTATCGATTTATCGATTTATCGATTTATCGATTTATCGATTTATCGATTTATCGATTTATCGATTTATCGATTTATCGATTTATCGATTTATCGATTTATCGATTTATCGATTTATCGATTTATCGATTTATCGATTTATCGATTTATCGATTTATCGATTTATCGATTTATCGATTTATCGATTTATCGATTTATCGATTTATCGATTTATCGATTTATCGATTTATCGATTTATCGATTTATCGATTTATCGATTTATCGATTTATCGATTTATCGATTTATCGATTTATCGATTTATCGATTTATCTATTTAACAATTTATCTATTAATTTTTCTTTTTATTTATTGATTGATATATTTACCGGTTTATTGATTTATTGATTTATCGATTTAACGATTAATTGATTTATCGATTTATCGATTTATCGACTTATCGATTTATCGATTTATCGATTTATCGATTTATCGATTTATCGATTTATCGATTTATCGATTTATCGATTTATCGATTTATCGATTTATCGATTTATCGATTTATCGATTTATCGATTTATCGATTTATCGATTTATCGATTTATCGATTTATCGATTTATCGATTTATCGATTTATCGGTTTATCGATTTATCGATTTATCGATTTATCTATTTAACAATTTATCTATTAATTTTTCTTTTTATTTATTGATTGATATATTTACCGGTTTATTGATTTATTGATTTATCGATTTAACGATTAATTGATTTATCGATTTATCGATTTATCGACTTATCGATTTATCGATTTATCGATTTATCGATTTATCGATTTATCGATTTATCGATTTATCGATTTATCGATTTATCGATTTATCGATTTATCGATTTATCGATTTATCGATTTATCGATTTATCGATTTATCGATTTATCGATATATCGATTTATCGATATATCGATATATCGAATAATCTATCTATTCATCAATGGATTTATCTTTTTATCGATTAATCTATCCATCGATTCATCGATTTATCGATTCATCGATTTATCGATTCATCGATTTATCGATTTATCGATTTATCGATTTATCGATTTTTCGATTTTTCGATTTATCGATTTTTCGATTTTTCGATTTATCGATTTATCTATCTATTCATCAATCGATTTATCTATTTATCGATTTATCTATCTATCTATCTATCTATCTGTCTATCTATCGATTTATCGATTTATCTATGTATTTTTTTGTCAATTTCTCTATTTGTCTGTTTATCGATTTATCGGTTTAACGTATTATCTATCGATTTATATATTTATCGATTTATCGACTTATCGATTTATCGATTTATCGATTTATCGATTTATCGATTTATCAATTTATCAATTTATGGACTTATCAATTTATCGATTTATCGATTTATCGATTTATCGATTTATCGATTTAGCGATTTATCGATTTAGCGATTTATCGATTTAGCGATTTATCGATTTAGCGATTTATCGATTTAGCGATTTATCGATTTAGCGATTTATCGATTTAGCGATTTATCGATTTAGCGAT
The DNA here is from genome assembly GCA_963920215.1 of Nineta flava. Lineage (NCBI taxonomy): Eukaryota > Metazoa > Arthropoda > Insecta > Neuroptera > Chrysopidae > Nineta > Nineta flava. The sequence goes on from OY986046.1 coordinate 39,747,973, forward strand.
TTATCGATTTAGCGATTTATCGATTTATCCATTTATCGATTTATCGATTTATCGATTTATCGATTTATCGATTTATCGATTTATCGATTTATCGATTTATCGATTTATCGATTTATCGATTTATCGATTTATCGATTTATCGATTTATCGATTTATCGATTTATCGATTTATCGATTTATCGATTTATCGATTTATCGATTTATCGATTTATCGATTTATCGATTTATCGATTTATCGATTTATCGATTTATCGATTTATCGATTTATCGATTTATCGATTTATCGATTTATCGATTTATCGATTTATCGATTTATCGATTTATCGATTTATCGATTTATCGATTTATCGATTTATCGATTTATCGATTTATCGATTTATCGATTTATCGATTTATCGATTTATCGATTTATCGATTTATCGATTTATCGATTTATCGATTTATCGATTTATCGATTTATCGATTTATCGATTTATCGATTTATCGATTTATCGATTTATCGATTTATCGATTTATCGATTTATCGATTTATCGATTTATCGATTTATCGATTTATCGATTTATCGATTTATCGATTTATCGATTTATCGATTTATCGATTTATCGATTTATCGATTTATCGATTTATCGATTTATCGATTTATCGATTTATCGATTTATCGATTTATCGATTTATCGATTTATCGATTTATCGATTTATCGATTTATCGATTTATCGATTTATCGATTTATCGATTTATCGATTTATCGATTTATCGATTTATCGATTTATCGATTTATCGATTTATCGATTTATCGATTTATCGATTTATCGATTTATCGATTTATCGATTTATCGATTTATCGATTTATCGATTTATCGATTTATCGATTTATCGATTTATCGATTTATCGATTTATCGATTTATCGATTTATCGATTTATCGATTTATCGATTTATCGATTTATCGATTTATCGATTTATCGATTTATCGATTTATCGATTTATCGATTTATCGATTTATCGATTTATCGATTTATCGATTTATCGATTTATCGATTTATCGATTTATCGATTTATCGATTTATCGATTTATCGATTTATCGATTTATCGATTTATCGATTTATCGATTTATCGATTTATCGATTTATCGATTTATCGATTTATCGATTTATCGATTTATCGATTTATCGATTTATCGATTTATCGATTTATCGATTTATCGATTTATCGATTTATCGATTTATCGATTTATCGATTTATCGATTTATCGATTTATCGATTTATCGATTTATCGATTTATCGATTTATCGATTTATCGATTTATCGATTTATCGATTTATCGATTTATCGATTTATCGATTTATCGATTTATCGATTTATCGATTTATCGATTTATCGATTTATCGATTCATCGATTTATCGATTCATCGATTTATCGATTCATCGATTTATCGATTCATCGATTTATCGATTCATCGATTTATCGATTCATCGATTTATCGATTCATCGATTTATCGATTCATCGATTTATCGATTCATCGATTTATCGATTCATCGATTTATCGATTCATCGATTTATCGATTCATCGATTTATCGATTTATCTATCTATTCATCAATCGATTTATCTATTTATCGATTTATCTATCTATCTATCTATCTATCTATCTATCTATCGATTTATCGATTTATCTATGTATTTTTTTGTCAATTTCTCTATTTGTCTGTTTATCGATTTATCGGTTTAACGTATTATCTATCGATTTATATATTTATCGATTTATCGACTTATCGATTTATCGATTTATCGATTTATCGATTTATCGATTTATCAATTTATCAATTTATGGACTTATCAATTTATCGATTTATCGATTTATCGATTTATCGATTTATCGATTTAGCGATTTATCGATTTAGCGATTTATCGATTTAGCGATTTATCGATTTAGCGATTTATCGATTTATCCATTTATCGATTTATCGATTTATCGATTTATCGATTTATCGATTTATCGATTTATCGATTTATCGATTTATCGATTTATCGATTTATCGATTTATCGATTTATCGATTTAGCGATTTATCGATTTATCGATTTATCGATTTATCGATTTATCGATTTATCGATTTATCGATTTATCGATTTATCGATTTATCGATTTATCGATTTATCGATTTATCGATTTATCGATTTATCGATTTATCGATTTATCGATTTATCGATTTATCGATTTATCGATTTATCGATTTATCGATTTATCGATTTATCGATTTATCGATTTATCGATTTATCGATTTATCGATTTATCGATTTATCGATTTATCGATTTATCGATTTATCGATTTATCGATTTATCGATTTATCGATTTATCGATTTATCGATTTATCGATTTATCGATTTATCGATTTATCGATTTATCGATTTATCGATTTATCGATTTATCGATTTATCGATTTATCGATTTTTCGATTTATCGATTTATCGATTTATCGATTTTTCGATTTATCGATTTATCGATTTTTCGATTTATCGATTTATCAATATATCGAATAATCTATCTATTCATCAATGGATTTATCTATTTATCGATTAATCTATCCATAGATTTCTCGATTTACCGATTTAACGATTTATCGATTTATCGATGTATCGATATATCGATATATCGAATAATCTATCTATTCATCAATGGATTTATCTATTTATCGATTAATCTATCCATCGATTTATCGATTTATCGATTTACCGATTTAACGATTTATCGATTTATCGATTTATCGATTTATCGATTTATCGATTTATCGATTTATCGATTTATCGATTTATCGATTTATCGATTTATCGATTTATCGATTTATCGATTTATCGATTTATCGATTTATCGATTTATCAATTTAGCGATTTATCGATTTAGCGATTTATCGATTTATCGATTTATCGATTAAGCGATTTATCGATTTAGCGATTTATCGATTTAGCGATTTATCGATTTATCCATTTATCGATTTATCGATTTATCGATTTATCGATTTATCCATTTATCGATTTATCGATTTATCGATTTAGCGATTTATCGATTTATCGATTTATCGATTTATCGATTTATCGATTTATCGATTTATCGATTTATCGATTTATCGATTTATCGATTTATCGATTTATCGATTTATCGATTTATCGATTTATCGATTTATCGATTTATCGATTTATCGATTTATCGATTTATCGATTTATCGATTTATCGATTTATCGATTTATCGATTTATCGATTTATCGATTTATCGATTTATCGATTTATCGATTTATCGATTTATCGATTTATCGATTTATCGATTTATCGATTTATCGATTTATCGATTTATCGATTTATCGATTTATCGATTTATCGATTTATCGATTTATCGATTTATCGATTTATCGATTTATCGATTTATCGATTTATCGATTTATCGATTTATCGATTTATCGATTTATCGATTTATCGATTTATCGATTTATCGATTTATCGATTTATCGATTTATCGATTTATCGATTTATCGATTTATCGATTTATCGATTTATCGATTTAGCGATTTATCGATTTATCGATTTAGCGATTTATCGATTTAGCGATTTATCGATTTATCGATTTATCGATTTATCGATTTATCGATTTATCGATTTATCGATTTATCGATTTATCGATTTATCGATTTAGCGATTTATCGATTTATCCATTTATCGATTTATCCATTTATCGATTTATCGATTTAGCGATTTATCGATTTATCGATTTATCGATTTATCGATTTAGCGATTTATCGATTTATCGATTTATCGATTTATCGATTTATCGATTTATCGATTTATCGATTTATCGATTTATCGATTTATCGATTTATCGATTTATCGATTTATCGATTTATCGATTTATCGATTTATCGATATATCGATTTATCGAATAATCTATCTATTCATCAATGGATTTATCTATTTATCGATTAATCTATCCATCGATTTATCGATTTATCGATTTACCGATTTAACGATTTATCGATTTATCGATTTATCGATTTATCGATTTATCGATTTATCGATTTATCGATTTATCGATTTATCGATTTATCGAATTATCGATTTATCGATTTATCGATTTATCGATTTATCGATTTATCGATTTATCGATTTATCGATTTATCGATTTATCGATTTATCGATTTATCGATTTATCGATTTATCGATTTATCGATTTATCGATTTTTCGATTTATCGATTTTTCGATTCTTCGATTTTTCGATTTTTCGATTTATCGATTTATCTATCTATTCATCAATCGATTTATCTATTTATCGATTTACCTATCTATCTATCTATCTATCGATTTATCGATTAATCTTTCCATCGATATAACGATTTATCGATTTATCGATTTATCGATTTATCGATTTATCGATTTATCGATTTATCGATTTATCGATTTATCGATTTTTCGATTTATCGATTTATCGATTTATCGATTTATCGATTTATCGATTTATCGATTTATCGATTTATCGATTTATCGATTTATCGATTTATCGATTTATCGATTTATCGATTTATCGATTTATCGATTTATCGATTTATCGATTTATCGATTTATCGATTTATCGATTTATCGATTTATCGATTTATCGATTTATCGATTTATCGATTTATCGATTTATCGATTTATCGATTTATCGATTTATCGATTTATCGATTTATCGATTTATCGATTTATCGATTTATCGATTTATCGATTTATCGATTTATCGATTTATCGATTTATCGATTTATCGATTTATCGATTTATCGATTTATCGATTTATCGATTTATCGATTTATCGATTTATCGATTTATCGATTTATCGATTTATCGATTTATCGATTTATCGATTTATCGATTTATCGATTTATCGATTTATCGATTTATCGATTTATCGATTTATCGATTTATCGATTTATCGATTTATCGATTTATCGATTTATCGATTTATCGATTTATCGATTTATCGATTTATCGATTTATCGATTTATCGATTTATCGATTTATCGATTTATCGATTTATCGATTTATCGATTTATCGATTTATCGATTTATCGATTTATCGATTTATCGATTTATCGATTTATCGATTTATCGATTTATCGATTTATCGATTTATCGATTTATCGATTTATCGATTTATCGATTTATCGATTTATCGATTTATCGATTTATCGATTTATCGATTTATCGATTTATCGATTTATCGATTTATCGATTTATCGATTTATCGATTTATCGATTTATCGATTTATCGATTTATCGATTTATCGATTTATCGATTTATCGATTTATCGATTTATCGATTTATCGATTTATCGATTTATCGATTTATCGATTTATCGATTTATCGATTTATCGATTTATCGATTTATCGATTTATCGATTTATCGATTTATCGATTTATCGATCTATCGATTTATCCATTTATCGATTTATCGATTTATCGATTTATCTATCTATTCATCAATCGATTTATCTATTTATCGATTTATCTATCTATCTTTCTATCTATCTATCGATTTATCGATTTATCTATGTATCTATTTGTCAATTTATCTATTTGTCTGTTTATCGATTTATCGTTTTATCGGTTTAACGTATTATCTATCGATTTATATATTTATCGATTTATCGACTTATCGATTTATCGATTTATCGATTTATCGATTTATCAATTTATCAATTTATGGACATATCAATTTATCGATTTATCGATTTATCGATTTATCGATTCATCGATTTATCGATTTATCTATGTATTTATCTATTTATCTATTTTTCGATTTATCGGTTTAACGAATTATCTATCGATTTATATATTTATCGATTTATCGATTTATCGATAAATCGATAAATCGATAAATAATCGATAAATCGATAAATCCATAAATCAATAAATCGATAAATCGATAAATATATAAATCGATAGATAATTCGTTAAACCGATAAATCGAAAAATAGATAAATCGATAAATCGATAAATCGATAAATCGATAAATCGATAAATCGATAAATCGATAAATCGATAAATCGATAAATCGATAAATCGATAAGTCGATAAATCGATAAGTCGATAAATCGATAAATCGATAAATTGATAAATCGATAAATCGATAAATCGATAAATCGATAAATCGATAAATCGATAAATCGATAAATCGATAAATCGATAAATCGATAAATCGATAAATCGATAAATCGATAAATCGATAAATCGATAAATCGATAAATCGATAAATCGATAAATCGATAAATCGATAAATCGATAAATCGATAAATCGATAAATCGATAAATCGATAAATCGATAAATCGATAAATCGATAAATCGATAAATCGATAAATCGATAAATCGATAAATCGATAAATCGATAAATCGATAAATCGATAAATCGATAAATCGATAAATCGATAAATCGATAAATCGATAAATCGATAAATCGATAAATCGATAAATCGATAAATCGATAAATCGATAAATCGATAAATCGATAAATCGATAAATCGATAAATCGATAAATCGATAAATCGATAAATCGATAAATCGATAAATCGATAAATCGATAAATCGATAAATCGATAAATCGATAAATCGATAAATCGATAAATCGATAAATCGATAAATCGATAAATCGATAAATCGATAAATAGTTAAATCGTTATATCGATGGATAGATTAATCGATAAATCGATAGATAGATAGATAGATAGATAAATCGATAAATAGATAAATCGATTGATGAATAGATAGATAAAGCGAAAAATCGAAAAATCGATAAATCGAAAAATCGATAAATCGATAAATCGATAAATCGATAAATCGATAAATCGATAAATCGATAAATCGATAAATCGATAAATCGATAAATCGATAAATCGATAAATCGATAAATCGTTAAATCGTTATATCGATGGATAGATTAATCGATAAATCGATAGATAGATAGATAGATAAATCGATAAATAGATAAATCGATTGATGAATAGATAGATAAATCGATAAATCGAAAGATCGAAAAATCGAAAAATCGAAAAATCGAAAAATCGATAAATCGATAAATCGATAAATCGATAAATCGATAAATCGATAAATCGATAAATCGATAAATCGATAAATCGATAAATCGATAAATCGATAAATCGATAAATCGATAAATCGATAAATCGACAAATCGATAAATCGATAAATCGATAAATCGATAAATCGATAAATCGATAAATCGATAAATCGATAAATCGATAAATCGATAAATCGATAAATCCATAAATCAATAAATCGATAAATCGATAAATATATAAATCGATAGATAATTCGTTAAACCGATAAATCGATAAATCGATAAATCGATAAATCGATAAATCGATAAATCGATAAATCGATAAATCGATAAATCGATAAATCGATAAATTGATAAATCGATAAATTGATAAATCGATAAATCGATAAATCGATAAATCGATAAATCGATAAATCGATAAATCGATAAATCGATAAATCGATAAATCGATAAATCGATAAATCGATAAATCGATAAATCGATAAATCGATAAATCGATAAATCAATAAATCGATAAATCGATAAATCGATAAATCGATAAATCGATAAATCGATAAATCGATAAATCGATAAATCGATAAATCGATAAATCGATAAATCGATAAATCGATAAATCGATAAATCGATAAATCGATAAATCGATAAATCGATAAATCGATAAATCGATAAATCGATAAATCGATAAATCGATAAATCGATAAATCGATAAATCGATAAATCGATAAATCGATAAATCGATAAATCGATAAATCGATAAATCGATAAATCGATGAATCGATAAATCGATAAATCGATAAATCGATAAATCGATAAATCGATAAATCGATAAATCGATAAATCGATAAATCGATAAATCGATAAATCGATAAATCGATAAATCGATAAATCGATAAATCGATAAATCGATAAATCGATAAATCGATAAATCGATAAATCGATAAATCGATAAATCGGTAAATCGATAAATCGGTAAATCGATAAATCGATAAATCGATAAATCGATAAATCGATAAATCGATAAATCGATAAATCGATAAATCGATAAATCGATAAATCGATAAATCGATAAATCGATAAATCGATAAATCGATAAATCGATAAATCGATAAATCGATAAATCGATAAATCGATAAATCGATAAATCGATAAATCGATAAATCGATAAATCGATAAATCGATAATTCGATAAATCGATAAATCGATAAATCGATAAATCGATAAATCCATAAATCCATAAATCCATAAATCAATAAATCGATAAATCGATAAATATATAAATCGATAGATAATTCGTTAAACCGATAAATCGAAAAATAGATAAATCGATAAATCGATAAATCGATAAATCGATAAATCGATAAATCGATAAATCGATAAATCGATAAATCGATAAGTCGATAAATCGATAAATCGATAAATTGATAAATCGATAAATCGATAAATCGATAAATCGATAAATCGATAAATCGATAAATCGATAAATCGATTAATCGATTAATCGATAAATCGATTAATCGATAAATCGATAAATCGATAAATCGATAAATCGATAAATCGATAAATCGATAAATCGATAAATCGATAAATCGATAAATTGATAAATCGATAAATCGATAAATCGATAAATCGATAAATCGATAAATCGATAAATCGATAAATCGATAAATCGATAAATCGATAAATCGATAAATCGATAAATCGATAAATCGATAAATCGATAAATCGATAAATCGATAAATCGATAAATCGATAAATCGATAAATCGATAAATCGATAAATCGATAAATCGATAAATCGATAAATCGATAAATCGATAAATCGATAAATCGATAAATAGTTAAATCGTTATATCGATGGATAGATTAATCGATAAATCGATAGATAGATAGATAGATAGATAAATCGATAAATAGATAAATCGATTGATGAATAGATAGATAAAGCGAAAAATCGAAAAATCGATAAATCGAAAAATCGAAAAATCGAAAAATCGATAAATCGATAAATCGATAAATCGATAAATCGATAAATCGATAAATCGATAAATCGATAAATCGATAAATCGATAAATCGATAAATCGATAAATCGATAAATCGATAAATCGTTAAATCGTTATATCGATGGATAGATTAATCGATAAATCGATAGATAGATAGATAGATAAATTGATAAATAGATAAATCGATTGATGAATAGATAGATAAATCGATAAATCGAAAAATCGAAAAATCGAAAAATCGAAAAATCGAAAAATCGAAAAATCGAAAAATCGAAAAATCGAAAAATCGATAAATCGATAAATCGATAAATCCATAAATCAATAAATCGATAAATCGATAAATATATAAATCGATAGATAATTCGTTAAACCGATAAATCGATAAATCGATAAATCGATAAATCGATAAATCGATAAATCGATAAGTCGATAAGTCGATTAATCGATAAATCGATAAATCGATAAATCGATAAATCGATAAATCGATAAATCGATAAATCGATAAATCGATAAATCGATAAATCGATAAATCGATAAATCGATAAATCGATAAATCGATAAATCGATAAATCGATAAATCGATAAATCGATAAATCGATAAATCGATAAATTGATAAATCGATAAATCGATAAATCGATAAATCGATAAATCGATAAATCGATAAATCGATAAATCGATAAATCGATAAATCGATAAATCGATAAATCGATAAATCGATAAATCGATAAATCGATAAATCGATAAATCGATAAATCGATAAATCGATAAATCGATAAATCGATAAATCGATAAATCGATAAATCGATAAATCGATAAATCGATAAATCGATAAATCGATAAATCGATAAATCGATAATTCGATAATTCGATAAATCGATAAATCGATAAATCGATAAATCGATAAATCGATAAATCGATAAATCGATAAATCAATAAATCGATAAATCGATAAATCGATAAATCGATAAATCGATAAATCGATAAATATATAAATCGATAGATAATTCGTTAAACCGATAAATCGAAAAATAGATAAATAGATAAATACATAGATAAATCGATAAATCGATGAATCGATAAATCGATAAATCGATAAATCGATAAATTGATAAGTCCATAAATTGATAAATTGATAAATCGATAAATCGATAAATCGATAAATCGATAAATCGATAAGTCGATAAATCGATAAATATATAAATCGATAGATAATACGTTAAACCGATAAAACGATAAATCGATAAACAGACAAATAGATAAATTGACAAATAGATACATAGATAAATCGATAAATCGATAGATAGATAGAAAGATAGATAGATAAATCGATAAATAGATAAATCGATTGATGAATAGATAGATAAATCGATAAATCGATAAATCGATAAATGGATAAATCGATAAATCGATAAATCGATAAATCGATAAATCGATAAATCGATTTATCGATTTATCGATCTATCGATTTATCGATTTATCGATTTATCGATTTATCGATTTATCGATTTATCGATTTATCGATTTATCGATTTATCGATTTATCGATTTATCGATTTATCGATTTATCGATTTATCGATTTATCGATTTATCGATTTATCGATTTATCGATTTATCGATTTATCGATTTATCCATTTATCGATTTATCGATTTATCGATTTATCTATCTATTCATCAATCGATTTATCTATTTATCGATTTATCTATCTATCTTTCTATCTATCTATCGATTTATCGATTTATCTATGTATCTATTTGTCAATTTATCTATTTGTCTGTTTATCGATTTATCGGTTTAACGTATTATCTATCGATTTATATATTTATCGATTTATCGACTTATCGATTTATCGATTTATCGATTTATCGATTTATCAATTTATCAATTTATGGACTTATCAATTTATCGATTTATCGATTTATCGATTTATCGATTCATCGATTTATCGATTTATCTATGTATTTATCTATTTATCTATTTTTCGATTTATCGGTTTAACGAATTATCTATCGATTTATATATTTATCGATTTATCGATTTATCGATTTATCGATTTATCGATTTATTGATTTATCGATTTATCGATTTATCGATTTATCGATTTATCGATTTATCGATTTATCGATTTATCGATTTATCGATTTATCGAATTATCGAATTATCGATTTATCGATTTATCGATTTATCGATTTATCGATTTATCGATTTATCGATTTATCGATTTATCGATTTATCGATTTATCGATTTATCGATTTATCGATTTATCGATTTATCGATTTATCGATTTATCGATTTATCGATTTATCGATTTATCGATTTATCGATTTATCGATTTATCGATTTATCGATTTATCGATTTATCGATTTATCGATTTATCGATTTATCAATTTATCGATTTATCGATTTATCGATTTATCGATTTATCGATTTATCGATTTATCGATTTATCGATTTATCGATTTATCGATTTATCGATTTATCGATTTATCGATTTATCGATTTATCGATTAATCGACTTATCGACTTATCGATTTATCGATTTATCGATTTATCGATTTATCGATTTATCGATTTATCGATTTATCGGTTTAACGAATTATCTATCGATTTATATATTTATCGATTTATCGATTTATTGATTTATGGATTTATCGATTTATCGATTTATCGATTTATCGATTTTTCGATTTTTCGATTTTTCGATTTTTCGATTTTTCGATTTTTCGATTTTTCGATTTTTCGATTTTTCGATTTATCGATTTATCTATCTATTCATCAATCGATTTATCTATTTATCAATTTATCTATCTATCTATCTATCGATTTATCGATTAATCTATCCATCGATATAACGATTTAACGATTTATCGATTTATCGATTTATCGATTTATCGATTTATCGATTTATCGATTTATCGATTTATCGATTTATCGATTTATCGATTTATCGATTTATCGATTTATCGATTTATCGATTTATCGATTTATCGATTTATCGATTTATCGATTTATCGATTTATCGATTTATCGATTTATCGATTTATCGATTTATCGATTTTTCGATTTTTCGATTTTTCGATTTTTCGATTTATCGATTTTTCGATTTTTCGCTTTATCTATCTATTCATCAATCGATTTATCTATTTATCGATTTATCTATCTATCTATCTATCTATCGATTTATCGATTAATCTATCCATCGATATAACGATTTAACTATTTATCGATTTATCGATTTATTGATTTATCGATTTATCGATTTATCGATTTATCGATTTATCGATTTATCGATTTATCGATTTATCGATTTATCGATTTATCGAATTATCGAATTATCGATTTATCGATTTATCGATTTATCGATTTATCGATTTATCGATTTATCGATTTATCGATTTATCGATTTATCGATTTATCGATTTATCGATTTATCGATTTATCGATTTATCGATTTATCGATTTATCGATTTATCGATTTATCAATTTATCGATTTATCGATTTATCGATTTATCGATTTATCGATTTATCGATTTATCGATTTATCGATTTATCGATTTATCGATTTATCGATTTATCGATTTATCGATTTATCGATTTATCGATTTATCGATTTATCGATTAATCGACTTATCGACTTATCGATTTATCGATTTATCGATTTATCGATTTATCGATTTATCGATTTATCGATTTATCGATTTATCGGTTTAACGAATTATCTATCGATTTATATATTTATCGATTTATCGATTTATTGATTTATGGATTTATCGATTTATCGATTTATCGATTTATCGATTTTTCGATTTTTCGATTTTTCGATTTTTCGATTTTTCGATTTTTCGATTTTTCGATTTTTCGATTTTTCGATTTTTCGATTTTTCGATTTATCGATTTATCTATCTATTCATCAATCGATTTATCTATTTATCAATTTATCTATCTATCTATCTATCGATTTATCGATTAATCTATCCATCGATATAACGATTTAACGATTTATCGATTTATCGATTTATCGATTTATCGATTTATCGATTTATCGATTTATCGATTTATCGATTTATCGATTTATCGATTTATCGATTTATCGATTTATCGATTTATCGATTTATCGATTTATCGATTTATCGATTTATCGATTTATCGATTTATCGATTTATCGATTTATCGATTTTTCGATTTTTCGATTTTTCGATTTTTCGATTTTTCGCTTTATCTATCTATTCATCAATCGATTTATCTATTTATCGATTTATCTATCTATCTATCTATCTATCGATTTATCGATTAATCTATCCATCGATATAACGATTTAACTATTTATCGATTTATCGATTTATCGATTTATCGATTTATCGATTTATCGATTTATCGATTTATCGATTTATCGATTTATCGATTTATCGATTTATCGATTTATCGATTTATCGATTTATCGATTTATCGATTTATCGATTTATCGATTTATCGATTTATCGATTTATCGATTTATCGATTTATCGATTTATCGATTTATCGATTTATCGATTTATCGATTTATCGATTTATCGATTTATCGATTTATCGATTTATCGATTTATCGATTTATCGATTTATCGATTTATCGATTTATCGATTTATCGATTTATCGATTTATCGATTTATCGATTTATCGATTTATCGATTAATCGATTAATCGATTTATCGATTTATCGATTTATCGATTTATCGATTTATCGATTTATCGATTTATCGATTTATCAATTTATCGATTTATCGATTTATCGACTTATCGATTTATCGATTTATCGATTTATCGATTTATCGATTTATCGATTTATCGATTTATCGATTTATCGATTTATCTATTTTTCGATTTATCGGTTTAACGAATTATCTATCGATTTATATATTTATCGATTTATCGATTTATTGATTTATGGATTTATGGATTTATCGATTTATCGATTTATCGAATTATCGATTTATCGATTTATCGATTTATCGATTTATCGATTTATCGATTTATCGATTTATCGATTTGTCGATTTATCGATTTATCGATTTATCGATTTATCGATTTATCGATTTATCGATTTATCGATTTATCGATTTATCGATTTATCGATTTATCGATTTATCGATTTATCGATTTATCGATTTATCGATTTATCGATTTATCGATTTATCGATTTATCGATTTATCGATTTATCGATTTATCGATTTATCGATTTATCGATTTATCGATTTATCGATTTATCGATTTATCGATTTATCGATTTATCGATTTATCGATTTATCGATTTATCGATTTATCGATTTATCGATTTATCGATTTATCGATTTATCGATTTATCGATTTATCGATTTATCGATTTATCGATTTATCGATTTATCGATTTATCGATTTATCGATTTATCGATTTATCGATTTATCGATTTATCGATTTATCGATTTATCGATTTATCGATTTACCGATTTATCGATTTACCGATTTATCGATTTATCGATTTATCGATTTATCGATTTATCGATTTATCGATTTATCGATTTATCGATTTATCGATTTATCGATTTATCGATTTATCGATTTATCGATTTATCGATTTATCGATTTATCGATTTATCGATTTATCGATTTATCGATTTATCGATTTATCGATTTATCGATTTATCGATTTATCGATTTATCGATTTATCGATTTATCGATTTATCGATTTATCGATTTATCGATTTATCGATTTATCGATTTATCGATTTATCGATTTATCGATTTATCGATTTATCGATTTATCGATTTATCGATTTATCGATTTATCGATTTATCGATTTATCGATTTATCGATTTATCGATTTATCGATTTATCGATTTATCGATTTATCGATTTATCGATTTATCGATTTATCGATTTATCGATTTATCGATTTATCGATTTATCGATTTATCGATTTATCGATTTATCGATTTATCGATTTATCGATTTATCGATTTATCGATTTATCGATTTATCGATTTATCGATTTATCGATTTATCGATTTATCGATTTATCGATTTATCGATTTATCGATTTATCGATTTATCGATTTATCGATTTATCGATTTATCGATTTATCGATTTATCGATTTATCAATTTATCGATTTATCGATTTATCGATTTATCGATTTATCGATTTATCGGTTTAACGAATTATCTATCGATTTATATATTTATCGATTTATCGATTTATTGATTTATGGATTTATCGATTTATCGATTTATCGATTTATCGATTTATCGATTTATCGATTTATCGATTTATCGATTTATCGATTTATCGATTTATCGATTTATCGATTTGTCGATTTATCGATTTATCGATTTATCGATTTATCGATTTATCGATTTATCGATTTATCGATTTATCGATTTATCGATTTATCGATTTATCGATTTATCGATTTTTCGATTTTTCGATTTTTCGATTTTTCGATTTATCGATTTATCTATCTATTCATCAATCGATTTATCTATTTATCGATTTATCTATCTATCTATCTATCGATTTATCGATTAATCTATCCATCGATATAACGATTTAACGATTTATCGATTTATCGATTTATCGATTTATCGATTTATCGATTTATCGATTTATCGATTTATCGATTTATCGATTTATCGATTTATCGATTTATCGATTTATCGATTTATCGATTTATCGATTTATCGATTTATCGATTTATCGATTTATCGATTTATCGATTTATCGATTTATCGATTTATCGATTTTTCGATCTATCGATTTTTCGATTTTTCGCTTTATCTATCTATTCATCAATCGATTTATCTATTTATCGATTTATCTATCTATCTATCTATCTATCGATTTATCGATTAATCTATCCATCGATATAACGATTTAACTATTTATCGATTTATCGATTTATCGATTTATCGATTTATCGATTTATCGATTTATCGATTTATCGATTTATCGATTTATCGATTTATCGATTTATCGATTTATCGATTTATCGATTTATCGATTTATCGATTTATCGATTTATCGATTTATCGATTTATCGATTTATCGATTTATCGATTTATCGATTTATCGATTTATCGATTTATCGATTTATCGATTTATCGATTTATCGATTTATCGATTTATCGATTTATCGATTTATCGATTTATCGATTTATCGATTTATCGATTTATCGATTTATCGATTTATCGATTTATCGATTTATCGATCTATCGATTTATCGATTTATCGATTTATCGATTTATCGATTTATCGATTTATCGATTTATCGATTTATCGATTTATCGATTTATCGATTTATCGATTTATCGATTTATCGATTTATCGATTTATCGATTTATCGATTTATCGATTTATCGATTTATCGATTTATCGATTTATCGATTTATCGATTTATCGATTTATCGATTTATCGATTTATCGATTTATCGATTTATCGATTTATCGATTTATCGATTTATCGATTTATCGATTTATCGATTTATCGATTTATCAATTTATCGATTTATCAATTTATCGATTTATCAATTTATCGATTTATCGATTTATCGACTTATCGATTTATCGATTTATCGATTTATCGATTTATCGATTTATCGATTTATCGATTTATCGATTTATCTATTTTTCGATTTATCGGTTTAACGAATTATCTATCGATTTATATATTTATCGATTTATCGATTTATCGATTTATCGATTTATCGATTTATCGATTTATCGATTTATCGATTTATCGATTTATCGATTTATCGATTTATCGATTTGTCGATTTATCGATTTGTCGATTTATCGATTAATCGATTTATCGATTTATCGATTTATCGATTTATCGATTTATCGATTTATCGATTTATCGATTTATCGATTTATCGATTTATCGATTTATCGATTTATCGATTTATCGATTTATCGCTTTATCGATTTATCGATTTATCGATTTATCGATTTATCGATTTATCGATTTATCGATTTATCGATTTATCGATTTATCGATTTATCGATTTATCGATTTATCGATTTATCGATTTATCGATTTATCGATTTATCGATTTATCGATTTATCGATTTATCGAATTATCGATTTATCGATTTATCGATTTATCGATTTATCGATTTATCGATTTATCGATTTATCGATTTATCGATTTATCGATTTATCGATTTATCGATTTATCGATTTATCGATTTATCGATTTTTCGATTTTTCGATTTTTCGATTTTTTGCTTTATCTATCTATTCATCAATCGATTTATCTATTTATCGATTTATCTATCTATCTATCTATCTATCGATTTATCGATTAATCTATCCATCGATATAACGATTTAACTATTTATCGATTTATCGATTTATCGATTTATCGATTTATCGATTTATCGATTTATCGATTTATCGATTTATCGATTTATCGATTTATCGATTTAGCGATTTATCGATTTAGCGATTTATCGATTTAGCGATTTATCGATTTAGCGATTTATCGATTTAGCGATTTATCGATTTAGCGATTTATCGATTTATCGATTTATCGATTTAGCGATTTATCGATTTAGCGATTTATCGATTTATCGATTTATCGATTTATCGATTTATCGATTTATCGATTTATCGATTTATCGATTTATCGATTTATCGATTTATCGATTTATCGATTTATCGATTTATCGATTATCGATTTATCGATTTATCGATTTATCGATTAATCGATTTATCGATTTATTGATTTATCGATTTATCGATTTATCGATTTATCGATTTATCGATTTATCGATTTATCGATTTATCGATTTATCGATTTATCGATTTATCGATTTATCGATTTATCGATTTATCGATTTATTGATTTATCGATTTATCGATTTATCAATTTATCGATTTATCGATTTATCGATTTATCGATTTATCGATTTATTGATTTATCGATTTATCGATTTATCGATTTATCGATTTATCTATGTATTTATCTATTTATCTATTTTTCGATTTATCGGTTTAACGAATTATCTATCGATTTATATATTTATCGATTTATCGATTTATTGATTTATGGATTTATCGATTTATCGATTTATCGATTTATCGATTTATCGATTTGTCGATTTATCGATTTATCGATTTATCGATTTATCGATTTATCGATTTATCGATTTATCGATTTATCGATTTATCGATTTATCGATTTATCGATTTATCGATTTATCGATTTATCGATTTATCGATTTATCGATTTATCGATTTATCGATTTATCGATTTATCGATTTATCTATGTATTTATCTATTTATCTATTTTTCGATTTATCGGTTTAACGAATTATCTATCGATTTATATATTTATCGATTTATCGATTTATTGATTTATGGATTTATCGATTTATCGATTTATCGATTTATCGATTTATCGATTTATCGATTTATCGATTTATCGATTTATCGATTTATCGATTTATCGATTTATCGATTTATCGATTTATCGATTTATCGATTTATCGATTTATCGATTTATCGATTTATCGATTTATCGATTTATCGATTTATCGATTTATCGATTTATCGATTTATCGATTTATCGATTTATCGATTTGTCGATTTATCGATTTATCGATTTATCGATTTATCGATTTATCGATTTATCGATTTATCGATTTATCGATTTATCGATTTATCGATTTATCGATTTATCGATTTATCGATTTATCGATTTATCGATTTATCGATTTATCGATTTATCGATTTATCGATTTATCGATTTATCGATTTATCGATTTATCGATTTATCGATTTATCGATTTATCGATTTATCGATTTATCGATTTATCGATTTATCGATTTATCGATTTATCGATTTATCGATTTATCGATTTATCGATTTATCAATTTATCGATTTATCTATGTATTTATCTATTTATCTATTTTTCGATTTATCGATTTATCGATTTATCGATTTATCGATTTATCGATTTATCGATTTATCGATTTATCGATTTATCGATTTATCGATTTATCGATTTATCGATTTATCGATTTATCGATTTATCGATTTATCGATTTATCGATTTATCGATTTATCGATTTATCGATTTATCGATTTATCGATTTATCGATTTATCGATTTATCGATTTATCGATTTATCGATTTATCGATTTATCGATTTATCGATTTATCGATTTATCGATTTATCGATTTATCGATTTATCGATTTATCAATTTATCGATTTATCGATTTATCGATTTATCGATTTATCGATTTATCGATTTATCGATTTATCGATTTATCGAATTATCGATTTATCGATTTATCTATGTATTTATCTATTTATCTATTTTTCGATTTATCGGTTTAACGAATTATCTATCGATTTATATATTTATCGATTTATCGATTTATTGATTTATGGATTTATCGATTTATCGATTTATCGATTTATCGATTTATCGATTTATCGATTTATCGATTTATCGATTTATCGATTTATCGATTTATCGATTTATCGATTTATCGATTTATCGATTTATCGATTTATCGATTTATCGATTTATCGATTTATCGATTTATCGATTTATCGATTTATCGATTTATCGATTTATCGATTTATCGATTTATCGATTTATCGATTTATCGATTTATCGATTTATCGATTTATCGATTTATCGATTTATCGATTTATCGATTTATCGATTTATCGATTTATCGATTTATCGATTTATCGATTTATCGATTTATCGATTTATCGATTTATCGATTTATCGATTTATCGATTTATCGATTTATCGATTTATCGATTTATCGATTTATCGATTTATCGATTTATCGATTTATCGATTTATCGATTTATCGATTTATCGATTTATCGATTTATCGATTTATCGATTTATCGATTTATCGATTTATCGATTTATCGAATTATCGATTTATCGATTTATCGATTTATCGATTTTTCGATTTTTCGATTTTTCGATTTTTCGATTTTTCGCTTTATCTATCTATTCATCAATCGATTTATCGATTTATCTATCTATCTATCTATCTATCGATTTATCGATTAATCTATCCATCGATATAACGATTTAACTATTTATCGATTTATCGATTTATCGATTTATCGATTTATCGATTTATCGATTTATCGATTTATCGATTTTTCGATTTTTCGATTTATCGATTTATCGATTTTTCGATTTTTCGATTTATCGATTTAGCGATTTATCGATTTAGCGATTTATCGATTTAGCGATTTATCGATTTAGCGATTTATCGATTTAGCGATTTATCGATTTAGCGATTTATCGATTTAGCGATTTATCGATTTAGCGATTTATCGATTTATCGATTTATCGATTTATCGATTTATCGATTTAGCGATTTGTCGATTTAGCGATTTATCGATTTATCGATTTATCGATTTATCGATTTATCGATTTATCGATTTATCGATTTATCGATTTATCGATTAATCGATTTAACGATTTATCGATTTAGCGATTTATCGATTTATCGATTTATCGATTTATCGATTTATCGATTTATCGATTTATCGATTTATCGATTTATCGATTTATCGATTTATCGATTTATCGATTTATCGATTTATCGATTTATCGATTTATCGATTTATCGATTTATCGAATTATCGATTTATGGATTTATCGATTTATCTATGTATTTATCTATTTATCTATTTTTCGATTTATCGATTTATCGATTTATCGATTTATCGATTTATCGATTTATCGATTTATCGATTTATCGATTTATCGATTTATCGATTTATCGATTTATCGATTTATCGATTTATCGATTTATCGATTTATCGATTTATCGATTTATCGATTTATCGATTTATCGATTTATCGATTTATCGATTTATCGATTTATCGATTTATCGATTTATCGATTTATCGATTTATCGATTTATCGATTTATCGATTTATCGATTTATCGATTTATCGATTTATCGATTTATCGATTTATCGATTTATCGATTTATCGATTTATCGATTTATCGATTTATCGATTTATCGATTTATCGATTTATCGATTTATCGATTTATCGATTTATCGATTTATCGATTTATCGATTTATCAATTTATCGATTTATCGATTTATCGATTTATCGATTTATCGATTTATCGATTTATCGATTTATCGAATTATCGATTTATCGATTTATCTATGTATTTATCTATTTATCTATTTTTCGATTTATCGGTTTAACGAATTATCTATCGATTTATATATTTATCGATTTATCGATTTATTGATTTATGGATTTATCGATTAACCGATTTATCGATTTATCGATTTATCGATTTATCGATTTATCGATTTATCGATTTATCGATTTATCGATTTATCGATTTATCGATTTATCGATTTATCGATTTATCGATTTATCGATTTATCGATTTATCGATTTATCGATTTATCGATTTATCGATTTATCGATTTATCGATTTATCGATTTATCGATTTATCGATTTATCGATTTATCGATTTATCGATTTATCGATTTATCGATTTATCGATTTATCGATTTATCGATTTATCGATTTATCGATTTATCGATTTATCGATTTATCGATTTATCGATTTATCGATTTATCGATTTATCGATTTATCGATTTATCGATTTATCGATTTATCGATTTTTCGATTTTTCGATTTTTCGCTTTATCTATCTATTCATCAATCGATTTATCTATTTATCGATTTATCTATCTATCTATCTATCTATCGATTTATCGATTAATCTATCCATCGATATAACGATTTAACTATTTATCGATTTATCGATTTATCGATTTATCGATTTATCGATTTATCGATTTATTGATTTTTCGATTTATCGATTTATCGATTTTTCGATTTTTCGATTTATCGATTTAGCGATTTATCGATTTAGCGATTTATCGATTTAGCGATTTATCGATTTATCGATTTATCGATTTATCGATTTATCGATTTATCGAATTATCGATTTATCGATTTATCTATGTATTTATCTATTTATCTATTTTTCGATTTATCGGTTTAACGAATTATCTATCGATTTATATATTTATCGATTTATCGATTTATCGATTTATCGATTTATCGATTTATCGATTTATCGATTTATCGATTTATCGATTTATCGATTTATCGATTTATCGATTTATCGATTTATCGATTTATCGATTTATCGATTTATCGATTTATCGATTTATCGATTTATCAATTTATCGATTTATCGATTTATCGATTTATCGATTTATCGATTTATCGATTTATCGATTTATCGATTTATCGATTTATCGATTTATCGATTTATCGATTTATCGATTTATCGATTTATCGATTTATCGATTTATCGATTTATCGATTTATCGATTTATCGATTTATCGATTTATCGATTTATCGATTTATCGATTTATCGATTTATCGATTTATCGATTTATCGATTTATCGATTTATCGATTTATCGATTTATCGATTTATCGATTTATCGATTTATCGATTTATCTATGTATTTATCTATTTATCTATTTTTCGATTTATCGGTTTAACGAATTATCTATCGATTTATATATTTATCGATTTATCGATTTATTGATTTATGGATTTATCGATTTATCGATTTATCGATTTATCGATTTATCGATTTATCGATTTATCGATTTATCGATTTATCGATTTATCGATTTATCGATTTATCGATTTATCGATTTATCGATTTATCGATTTATCGATTTATCGATTTATCGATTTATCGATTTATCGATTTATCGATTTATCGATTTATCGATTTATCGATTTATCGATTTATCCATTTATCGATTTATCGATTTATCGATTTATCGATTTATCGATTTATCAATTTATCGATTTATCGATTTATCGATTTATCGATTTATCGATTTATCGATTTATCGATTTATCGATTTATCGAATTATCGATTTATCGATTTATCTATGTATTTATCTATTTATCTATTTTTCGATTTATCGGTTTAACGAATTATCTATCGATTTATATATTTATCGATTTATCGATTTATTGATTTATTGATTTATGGATTTATGGATTTATCGATTTATCGATTTATCGATTTATCGATTTATCGATTTATCGATTTATCGATTTATCGATTTATCGATTTATCGATTTATCGATTTATCGATTTATCGATTTATCGATTTATCGATTTATCGATTTATCGATTTATCGATTTATCGATTTATCGATTTATCGATTTATCGATTTATCGATTTATCGATTTATCGATTTATCGATTTATCGATTTATCGATTTATCGATTTATCGATTTATCGATTTATCGATTTATCGATTTATCGATTTATCGATTTATCGATTTATCGATTTATCGATTTATCGATTTATCGATTTATCGATTTATCGATTTATCGATTTATCGATTTATCGATTTATCGATTTATCGATTTATCGATTTATCGATTTATCGATTTATCGATATAGGAGATTATGGAATTGGAAATTGTGATTTTTAATTTAATTAAATAAAACGCACTGATTTATTTTAACACAACTTAATCTTTATTTTAAAGATTGCAATTATTGAGAAAAGTAAACTATACGTATTAGAATAGACACCCTTATACTGATCATACTATTTAGTAGACAAGACATAGACTAGGCATAGACTGGTACTGTACTTTAAATATCAAAAATGCATGTATTTATATACATATTTTAGGTCATAAAAACCGACCTTTTCTGTAATGCATATTTGCAACGAGATGTGTGTTTTACCCAATAATATATATATACAAACACTTTAGTAAAACATCTTGTGACCATATGTGTCTAAAAGGAATATTTTGGTATTTCCAAAAAACCCACATATTTTTGACCATATCTGTGTTAGTCTAATATAAGATTCATTTTTGCTTATTGATAATTCAACATTCCCTCTCAAAAATGAATCCATAAAAAAATACTATTTATTATAATACATTTGCTTAAATTTAAAAAAAACATATTGTCTCTTTTCTCAATGCAATCTCATACCTTTTTATATGACTCTACTAGGTCCAACATTCGTTGCTTACGGATTAAGGAAAAACCCAACATCGTATGGGAAAACCTTATCAGACCATTTACAATTATTGTACAAAAAAAAACTTAAAACTATTTTAAGCCCATTTGTGTTCTAAATTCCACAAATTTTACTCCAGGAAGTGACTTCGTTAGTGAATCAGCTATTTGTTGATCTGTAGGCATATAAATTTATTTAATTAGTCCTTTTTCTATTTTATCACGAGAATAATGATATTTAATATCAATATTTTTCGATCTCTTATGGCTTGATGGGTTATTTGCAATACTTATACAGCCATTGTTATCTTCATATATAATTATTGCATTTGAAATGATTAATTTTATACTTTCAGCTAATGATCGTAACCACAAAGCCTCTCGTGCGGCCTCATACAGAGCCATATATTCAGCTTCTGATGTAGAACCAGCCACTGATGCTTGTCGTTTCGTAGCCCAACAAATTGTGCAATTTTCGTACAATTTAAAAAGATAACCTGTTGTACTTTTCCTATCAATTTTATCATTTGCCCAATCAGCGTCTACATAACCGCTTATTGTATTTTTATAATTACTTTGAGTATATATTAATTTTATATCAATAGTGCCTTTTAAATATCTTAAAATTCTTTTTAAATACTGCCATAGTGCAATATTATTTTTATTCATATACCTGCTGACAATATTAACTGCAAAACTTAAATCTGGACGAGTGCAGATCATTAGATACATTAAACAGCCAATAATATTTCGACATGGCTTATTACAATTTTCGTCTGAATTTAATGCTATATAATCAATTTTAGATTCAAGAAGTGTATTAACTGGGTTACAATTTTGCATTTTAAATTTTTCTAAAACTGATGGGACCTTTTCTAGAAATTCGTTTACCTAAAAATAATTTTAATTCTTTTAAATCTGTCATTTGAAATTTTCGCTTTAAATATTCTTTAAAATTATTCATTGTATATATATATCATAAGTCGCAATCACGAGATCGTCGACATATAATACAACATAAATATTCTTTGTTTTATTGCCTTGGTCTAAAATATAAATACATCGATCTACTGGTGAATTTGTAAAATTTATTTCTTTTAAAGTTGATTCAAAAACTTCAAACCAACATCGACCTGCTTGTTTCAAACCGTACAAGGCTTTATTTAATTTACAAACTTGATCATTTTTAGATTGAATTCCCTCAGGTACCCTCATAAAAATTTCTTCCTTTAGTTTGCCATTTAAAAATGCAGTTTTTACATCCATATGATGTAGTAAGAGATTATTTTGGTTAGCAAATGCAACTATGAATCTAAAACTAGATATTCTAGCTACTGGTGCAAAGGTTTCATTATAATCTATCATGTATTCCTGACTAAAGCCTCTAGCTACCAAGCGAGCTTTGTATTTATAGGGATTGCCAAATTCGTCATTTTTAATTGTAAATATCCATTTACAATCTACAATATTTTTATCTTTTGGTCTTGGTACCAATGTCCAAGTATTATTTATTTTAAATGAATTAAGTTCACTTTTAATAGCCTGTTCCCATTTAACTCTATACATTCTATTTTTAATCTCATAAAAAGAATTTGAAACATCATTTATCATAACTTGAGCTGATAACGTACATTCGTCTGCAGTAACAGATTCATCATATGATATTTTAGGAAGACCTCTGATCCTTTCACTCTTCCGAATATTTGCTTTGAAGTCATTACTTTCATTTTCTATTTCTACTTCTAATCTTGGAAATTTATTTCTTGGATTATAATCTACATCTGATTTCTTGTTATCAGAAAAACTATCTGTTTTATCATTACCAAATTTACAAATCC
Source organism: Nineta flava (assembly GCA_963920215.1). Taxonomy (NCBI): domain Eukaryota; kingdom Metazoa; phylum Arthropoda; class Insecta; order Neuroptera; family Chrysopidae; genus Nineta; species Nineta flava. The sequence continues at coordinate 39,773,988 of OY986046.1, forward strand.
TATCTGATTTTTCAAAATAAGATTTATCAGAATTATCTGGCATAACATTGCCAGATTTACAAAGAACATCATCAACAGACGATGTCTTCAAACTTATCTGATTTTCAATATCAGATTTATAAGATCTATCTGGAATACCATTGCCAGATTTACAAAGAACATCATCAACAAGCGATGTCTTCAAACTTATCTGATTTTCAATATCAGATCTATCTGGAATACCATTGCCAGATTTATAGAGAACATCATCATCAGTCGATGTCTCTAAACTATTATTTTCCATCACTGAAACTTCAAAAGTATCAGTTTCATTTACGAAACCATCAGATTTCATACCTGGTCGAGACACTAGAAAATTTGTCTCATCCACAATAACATCTCTAACAGTGGTATGTTTTTCTGACTCAATATTCCATACTCTATAACCATTTGATTCATAACCAACCAGAATACCTTTCCAAGATTTATTATCAAATTTATTTTTGTTAATTTTATCATGTACGTATACGGTAGAACCAAATACTTTTAAATATTTAAATAAAGGTTTTTTATTATGCCATAATTCATAAGGTGTTTTCATTATTTTTAATGCCCTACTTGGAATAATATTAATCAAATAAGTTGCTGTTAGAACGGCATCACCCCAGAAAATTTTATCTAAACAAGATCCGGCTATCATTGACCGAGCTTTTTCTGTGATTGTTCTGACCATACGTTCGGCAGCGCCGTTCAATTGAGGGGTTCGAGGAACTGTTAAATGATACGTGATGCCCTTATTTTCACAATAATTTTTCATTTCATTGGACAAATATTCTCTACCGTTATCTATGTATAAATAAGTTAATTTAAGATTAAAATGAGATTCGCTTTTAGCTACAAAATCTTTAAATACTGAAAACACTTCTGATTTATGTTTAAGTAAATATACTACACAATAATGTGTATAATGATCCAAAAATAAAACAAAATAATTTTTATCATACAATGCCGTCGGAGTGATAGGGCCACATACATCAGAATGGACTATAAATAATGGTCTCCTAACATGTTGTCGATTCTTAGCTTTATTTAAACAATAATCGAGTTTGTTTACCATTTATACAAGCTTCACATATTTTATCATTTGGATTAATTTCTATTATTTGCTCTAAATCCTCTATCATATTTTTATTCTTTAGTAAAAAAAATCTTTACTTATATGTCCTAACCTTTGATGCTAAATATCATAATTTGTTTTCTTATTATCGGTTATTTTAATAATTGAAATAAATGCAATTATTTCAAAATTATCAATTGTAAATTCAATTTTGTATCAAATCATTTAAAGGCTTACCTTATATAATAAGTGAATTGTTTTTACTTATCTTAATTTTAATTCTGAAAGTTGTTTCATCATAGCCATCTGTAAAGTGCAGCAATGAATCTGCCAAAAGCGAACCAACAATGCTGTGCGCGACGTCATTATTTTTGTTCCATTCATCATTTAAAATTGTAGGAATTTCCTCATCAATAACACTAAGTGTATGATACTCCTTCAATATGGTAGACGTACTCTCTTTCTCCATAATTTATTATACACACTTTTAAATTTTAATTTAAAATACTTAATTTTAATTTTTATTTTTATTTTACACAATTTATTTATTCGCGATACCTGGGCCCATAACCTATAGGAGATTATGGAATTGGAAATTGTGATTTTTAATTTAATTAAATAAAACGCACTGATTTATTTTAACACAACTTAATCTTTATTTTAAAGATTGCAATTATTGAGAAAAGTAAACTATACGTATTAGAATAGACACCCTTATACTGATCATACTATTTAGTAGACAAGACATAGACTAGGCATAGACTGGTACTGTACTTTAAATATCAAAAATGCATGTATTTATATACATATTTTAGGTCATAAAAACCGACCTTTTCTGTAATGCATATTTGCAACGAGATGTGTGTTTTACCCAATAATATATATATACAAACACTTTAGTAAAACATCTTGTGACCATATGTGTCTAAAAGGAATATTTTGGTATTTCCAAAAAACCCACATATTTTTGACCATATCTGTGTTAGTCTAATATAAGATTCATTTTTGCTTATTGATAATTCAACAATCGATTTATCGATTTATCGATTTATCGATTTATCGATTTATCGATTTATCGATTTATCGATTTATCGATTTATCGATTTATCGATTTATCGATTTATCGATTTATCGATTTATCGATTTATCGATTTTTCGATTTTTCGATTTTTCGCTTTATCTATCTATTCATCAATCGATTTATCTATTTATCGATTTATCTATCTATCTATCTATCTATCGATTTATCGATTAATCTATCCATCGATATAACGATTTAACTATTTATCGATTTATCGATTTATCGATTTATCGATTTATCGATTTATCGATTTATCGATTTATCGATTTATCGATTTATCGATTTATCGATTTTTCGATTTTTCGATTTATCGATTTATCGATTTTTCGATTTATCGATTTAGCGATTTATCGATTTAGCGATTTATCGATTTAGCGATTTATCGATTTAGCGATTTATCGATTTAGCGATTTATCGATTTAGCGATTTATCGATTTAGCGATTTATCGATTTATCGATTTAGCGATTTATCGATTTATCGATTTATCGATTTATCGATTTATCGATTTATCGATTTAGCGATTTGTCGATTTAGCGATTTATCGATTTATCGATTTATCGATTTATCGATTTATCGATTTATCGATTTATCGATTAATCGATTTAACGATTTATCGATTTAGCGATTTATCGATTTATCGATTTATCGATTTATCGATTTATCGATTTATCGATTTATCGATTTATCGATTTATCGATTTATCGATTTATCGATTTATCGATTTATCGATTTATCGATTTATCGATTTATCGATTTATCGATTTATCGATTTATCGATTTATCGATTTATCGATTTATCGATTTATCGATTTATCGATTTATCGATTTATCGATTTATCGATTTATCGATTTATCGATTTATCGATTTATCGAATTATCGATTTATGGATTTATCGATTTATCTATGTATTTATCTATTTATCTATTTTTCGATTTATCGATTTATCGATTTATCGATTTATCGATTTATCGAATTATCGATTTATGGATTTATCGATTTATCTATGTATTTATCTATTTATCTATTTTTCGATTTATCGATTTATCGATTTATCGATTTATCGATTTATCGATTTATCGATTTATCGATTTATCGATTTATCGATTTATCGATTTATCGATTTATCGATTTATCGATTTATCGATTTATCGATTTATCGATTTATCGATTTATCGATTTATCGATTTATCGATTTATCGATTTATCGATTTATCGATTTATCGATTTATCGATTTATCGATTTATCGATTTATCGATTTATCGATTTATCGATTTATCGATTTATCGATTTATCGATTTATCAATTTATCGATTTATCGATTTATCGATTTATCGATTTATCGATTTATCGATTTATCGATTTATCGATTTATCGATTTATCGAATTATCGATTTATCGATTTATCTATGTATTTATCTATTTATCTATTTTTCGATTTATCGGTTTAACGAATTATCTATCGATTTATATATTTATCGATTTATCGATTTATTGATTTATGGATTTATCGATTTATCGATTTATCGATTTATCGATTTATCGATTTATCGATTTATCGATTTATCGATTTATCGATTTATCGATTTATCGATTTATCGATTTATCGATTTATCGATTTATCGATTTATCGATTTATCGATTTATCGATTTATCGATTTATCGATTTATCGATTTATCGATTTATCGATTTATCGATTTATCGATTTATCGATTTATCGATTTATCGATTTATCGATTTATCGATTTATCGATTTATCGATTTATCGATTTATCGATTTATCGATTTATCGATTTATCGATTTATCGATTTATCGATTTATCGATTTATCGATTTATCGATTTATCGATTTATCGATTTATCGATTTATCGATTTATCGATTTTTCGATTTTTCGATTTTTCGATTTTTCGATTTTTCGCTTTATCTATCTATTCATCAATCGATTTATCTATTTATCGATTTATCTATCTATCTATCTATCTATCGATTTATCGATTAATCTATCCATCGATATAACGATTTAACTATTTATCGATTTATCGATTTATCGATTTATCGATTTATCGATTTATCGATTTATCGATTTATCGATTTTTCGATTTATCGATTTTTCGATTTTTCGATTTATCGATTTAGCGATTTATCGATTTAGCGATTTATCGATTTAGCGATTTATCGATTTAGCGATTTATCGATTTAGCGATTTATCGATTTAGCGATTTATCGATTTAGCGATTTATCGATTTAGCGATTTATCGATTTATCGATTTATCGATTTATCGATTTAGCGATTTGTCGATTTAGCGATTTATCGATTTATCGATTTATCGATTTATCGATTTATCGATTTATCGATTTATCGATTAATCGATTTAACGATTTATCGATTTATCGATTTATCGATTTATCGATTTATCGATTTATCGATTTATCGATTTATCGATTTATCGATTTATCAATTTATCGATTTATCGATTTATCGATTTATCGATTTATCGATTTATCGATTTATCGATTTATCGATTTATCGATTTATCGATTTATCGATTTATCGATTTATCGATTTATCGATTTATCGATTTATCGATTTATCGATTTATCGATTTATCGATTTATCGATTTATCGATTTATCGATTTATCGATTTATCGATTTATCGATTTATCTATGTATTTATCTATTTATCTATTTTTCGATTTATCGGTTTAACGAATTATCTATCGATTTATATATTTATCGATTTATCGATTTATTGATTTATGGATTTATCGATTTATCGATTTATCGATTTATCGATTTATCGATTTATCGATTTATCGATTTATCGATTTATCGATTTATCGATTTATCGATTTATCGATTTATCGATTTATCGATTTATCGATTTATCGATTTATCGATTTATCGATTTATCGATTTATCGATTTATCGATTTATCGATTTATCGATTTATCGATTTATCGATTTATCGATTTATCGATTTATCGATTTATCGATTTATCGATTTATCGATTTATCGATTTATCGATTTATCGATTTATCGATTTATCGATTTATCGATTTATCGATTTATCGATTTATCGATTTATCGATTTATCGATTTATCGATTTATCGATTTATCGATTTATCGATTTATCGATTTATCGATTTATCGATTTATCGATTTATCGATTTATCGATTTATCGATTTATCGATTTATCGATTTATCGATTTATCGATTTATCGATTTATCGATTTATCGATTTATCGATTTATCGATTTATCGATTTATCGATTTATCGATTTATCGATTTATCGATTTATCGATTTTTCGATTTTTCGCTTTATCTATCTATTCATCAATCGATTTATCTATTTATCGATTTATCTATCTATCTATCTATCTATTGATTTATCGATTAATCTATCCATCGATATAACGATTTAACTATATATCGATTTATCGATTTATCGATTTATCGATTTATCGATTTATCGATTTATCGATTTATCGATTTATCGATTTATCGATTTATCGATTTATCGATTTATCGATTTATCGATTTATCGATTTATCGATTTATCGATTTATCGATTTATCGATTTATCGATTTATCGATTTATCGATTTATCGATTTATCGATTTATCGATTTATCGATTTATCGATTTATCGATTTATCGATTTATCGATTTATCGATTTATCGATTTATCGATTTATCGATTTATCGATTTATCGATTTATCGATTTATCGATTTATCGATTTATCGATTTATCGATTTATCGATTTATCGATTTATCGATTTATCGATTTATCGATTTATCGATTTATCGATTTATCGATTTATCGATTTATCGATTTATCGATTTATCGATTTATCGATTTATCGATTTATCGATTTATCGATTTATCGATTTATCGATTTATCGATTTATCGATTTATCGATTTATCGATTTATCGATTTATCGATTTATCGATTTATCGATTTATCGATTTATCGATTTATCGATTTATCGATTTATCGATTTATCGATTTATCGATTTATCGATTTATCGATTTATCGATTTATCGATTTATCGATTTATCGATTTATCGATTTATCGATTTATCGATTTATCGATTTATCGATTTATCGATTTATCGATTTATCGATTTTTCGATTTTTCGATTTTTCGCTTTATCTATCTATTCATCAATCGATTTATCTATTTATCGATTTATCTATCTATCTATCTATCTATCGATTTATCGATTAATCTATCCATCGATATAACGATTTAACTATTTATCGATTTATCGATTTATCGATTTATCGATTTATCGATTTATCGATTTATCGATTTTTCGATTTATCGATTTATCGAATTTTCGATTTTTCGATTTATCGATTTAGCGATTTATCGATTTAGCGATTTATCGATTTAGCGATTTATCGATTAAGCGATTTATCGATTTAGCGATTTATCGATTTAGCGATTTATCGATTTAGCGATTTATCGATTTATCGATTTATCGATTTATCGATTTATCGATTTATCGATTTATCGATTTAGCGATTTGTCGATTTAGCGATTTATCGATTTATCGATTTATCGATTTATCGATTTATCGATTAATCGATTTAACGATTTATCGATTTATCGATTTATCGATTTATCGATTTATCGATTTATCGATTTATCGATTTATCGATTTATCGATTTATCGATTTATCGATTTATCAATTTATCGATTTATCGATTTATCGATTTATCGATTTATCGATTTATTGATTTATCGATTTATCGATTTATCGATTTATCGATTTATCGATTTATCGATTTATCGATTTATCGATTTATCGATTTATCGATTTATCGATTTATCGATTTATCGATTTATCGATTTATCGATTTATCGATTTATCGATTTATCGATTTATCGATTTATCGATTTATCGATTTATCGATTTATCGATTTATCGATTTATCGATTTATCGATTTATCGATTTATCGATTTATCGATTTATCGATTTATCGATTTATCGATTTATCGATTTATCGATTTATCGATTTATCGATTTATCGATTTATCGATTTATCGATTTATCGATTTATCAATTTATCGATTTATCGATTTATCGATTTATCGATTTATCGATTTATCGTTTTATCGATTTATCGATTTATCGATTTATCGATTTATCGATTTATCGATTTATCTATGTATTTATCTATTTATCTATTTTTCGATTTATCGGTTTAACGAATTATCTATCGATTTATATATTTATCGATTTATCGATTTATTGATTTATGGATTTATCGATTTATCGATTTATCGATTTATCGATTTATCGATTTATCGATTTATCGATTTATCGATTTATCGATTTATCGATTTATCGATTTATCGATTTATCGATTTATCGATTTATCGATTTATCGATTTATCGATTTATCGATTTATCGATTTATCGATTTATCGATTTATCGATTTATCGATTTATCGATTTATCGATTTATCGATTTATCGATTTATCGATTTATCGATTTATCGATTTATCGATTTATCGATTTATCGATTTATCGATTTATCGATTTATCGATTTATCGATTTATCGATTTATCGATTTATCGATTTATCGATTTATCGATTTATCGATTTATCGATTTATCGATTTATCGATTTATCGATTTATCGATTTATCGATTTATCGATTTATCGATTTATCGATTTATCGATTTATCGATTTATCGATTTTTCGATTTTTCGCTTTATCTATCTATTCATCAATCGATTTATCTATTTATCGATTTATCTATCTATCTATCTATCTATTGATTTATCGATTAATCTATCCATCGATATAACGATTTAACTATTTATCGATTTATCGATTTATCGATTTATCGATTTATCGATTTATCGATTTATCGATTTATCGATTTATCGATTTATCGATTTATCGATTTATCGATTTATCGATTTATCGATTTATCGATTTATCGATTTATCGATTTATCGATTTATCGATTTATCGATTTATCGATTTATCGATTTATCGATTTATCGATTTATCGATTTATCGATTTATCGATTTATCGATTTATCGATTTATCGATTTATCGATTTATCGATTTATCGATTTATCGATTTATCGATTTATCGATTTATCGATTTATCGATTTATCGATTTATCGATTTATCGATTTATCGATTTATCGATTTATCGATTTATCGATTTATCGATTTATCGATTTATCGATTTATCGATTTATCGATTTATCGATTTATCGATTTATCGATTTATCGATTTATCGATTTATCGATTTATCGATTTATCGATTTATCGATTTATCGATTTATCGATTTATCGATTTATCGATTTATCGATTTATCGATTTATCGATTTATCGATTTATCGATTTATCGATTTATCGATTTATCGATTTATCGATTTATCGATTTATCGATTTATCTATCTATTCATCAATCGATTTATCTATTTATCGATTTATGGATTTATCGATTTATGGATTTATCGATTTATCGATTTATCGATTTATCGATTTATCTATCTATTCATCAATCGATTTATCTATTTATCGATTTATCTATCTATCTATCTATCTATCTATCGATTTATCGATTTATCTATGTATCTATTTGTCAATTTATCTATTTGTCTGTTTATCGATTTATCAGTTTAACGTATTATCTATCGATTTATATATTTATCGATTTATCGACTTATCGATTTATCGATTTATCGATTTATCGATTTATCGATTTATCGATTTATCAATTTATCAATTTATGGACTTATCAATTTATCGATTTATCGATTTATCGATTTATCGATTCATCGATTTATCGATTTATCGATTTATCGATATATCGATTTATCGATTTATCGATTTATCGATTTATCGATTTATCGATTTATCGATTTATCGATTTATCGATTTATCGATTTAGCGATTTATCGATTTAGCGATTTATCGATTTATCGATTTATCGATTTATCGATTTATCGATTTATCGATTTATCGATTTATCGATTTATCGATTTATCGATTTATCGATTTATCGATTTATCCATTTATCGATTTATCGATTTATCAATTTATCGATTTATCGATTTATCGATTTATCGATTTATCGATTTATCGATTTATCGATTTATCTATCTATTCATCAATCGATTTATCTATTTATCGATTTATCTATCTATCTATCTATCTATCTATCGATTTATCGATTTATCTATGTATTTATTTGTCAATTTATCTATTTGTCTGTTTATCGATTTATCGTTTTATCGGTTTAACGTATTATCTATCGATTTATATATTTATCGTTTTATCGACTTATCGATTTATCGATTTATCGATTTATCGATTTATCGATTTATCAATTTATCAATTTATGGACTTATCAATTTATCGATTTATCGATTTATCGATTCATCGATTTATCGATTTATCTATGTATTTATCTATTTATTTTTTTTTCGATTTATCGGTTTAACGAATTATCTATCGATTTATATATTTATCGATTTATCGATTTATTGATTTATGGATTTATCGATTTATCGATTTATCGATTTATCGACTTATCGATTTATCGATTTATCGATTTATCGATTTAGCGATTTATCGATTTATCGATTTATCGATTTATCGATTTATCGATTTATCGATTTATCGATTTATCGATTTATCGATTTATCGATTTATCGATTTATCGATTTATCCATTTATCGATTTATCGATTTATCAATTTATCGATTTATCGATTTATCGATTTATCGATTTATCGATTTATCGATTTATCGATTTATCGATTTATCGATTTATCGATTTATCGATTTATCTATCTATTCATCAATCGATTTATCTATTTATCGATTTATCTATCTATCTATCTATCTATCTATCGATTTATCGATTTATCTATGTATCTATTTGTCAATTTATCTATTTGTCTGTTTATCGATTTATCGTTTTATCGGTTTAACGTATCATCTATCGATTTATATATTTATCGTTTTATCGACTTATCGATTTATCGATTTATCGATTTATCGATTTATCAATTTATCAATTTATGGACTTATCAATTTATCGATTTATCGATTTATCGATTTATCGATTTATCGATTCATCGATTTATCGATTTATCTATGTATTTATCTATTTATCTATTTTTCGATTTATCGGTTTAACGAATTATCTATCGATTTATATATTTATCGATTTATCGATTTATTGATTTATGGATTTATCGATTTATCGATTTATCGATTTATCGATTTATCGATTTATCGATTTGTCGATTTATCGATTTGTCGATTTATCGATTTGTCGATTTATCGATTTGTCGATTTATCGATTTATCGATTTATCGATTTATCGATTTATCGATTTATCGATTTATCGATTTATCGATTTATCGATTTATCGATTTATCGATTTATCGATTTATCGATTTATCGATTTATCGATTTATCGATTTATCGATTTATCGATTTATCGATTTATCGATTTATCGATTTATCGGTTTATCGATTTATCGATTTATCGATTTTTCGATTTTTCGATTTTTCGATTTTTCGATTTTTCGCTTTATCTATCTATTCATCAATCGATTTATCTATTTATCGATTTATCTATCTATCTATCTATCTATCGATTTATCGATTAATCTATCCATCGATATAACGATTTAACTATTTATCGATTTATCGATTTATCGATTTATCGATTTATCGATTTATCGATTTATCGATTTATCGATTTAGCGATTTATCGATTTAGCGATTTATCGATTTAGCGATTTATCGATTTAGCGATTTATCGATTTAGCGATTTATCGATTTAGCGATTTATCGATTTAGCGATTTATCGATTTAGCGATTTATCGATTTATCGATTTATCGATTTAGCGATTTGTCGATTTAGCGATTTGTCGATTTAGCGATTTATCGATTTATCGATTTATCGATTTATCGATTTATCGATTTATCGATTTATCGATTAATCGATTTAACGATTTATCGATTTATCGATTTATCGATTTATCGATTTATCGATTTATCAATTTATCGATTTATCGATTTATCGATTTATCAATTTATCGATTTATCGATTTATCGATTTATCGATTTATCGATTTATCGATTTATCGATTTATTGATTTATCGATTTATCGATTTATCGATTTATCGATTTATCGATTTATCGATTTATCGATTTATCGATTTATCGATTTATCGATTTATCGATTTATCGATTTATCGATTTATCGATTTATCGATTTATCTATGTATTTATCTATTTATCTATTTTTCGATTTATCGGTTTAACGAATTATCTATCGATTTATATATTTATCGATTTATCGATTTATTGATTTATGGATTTATCGATTTATCGATTTATCGATTTATCGATTTATCGATTTATCGATTTATCGATTTATCGATTTATCGATTTATCGATTTATCGATTTATCGATTTATCGATTTATCGATTTATCGATTTATCGATTTATCGATTTATCGATTTATCGATTTATCGATTTATCGATTTATCGATTTATCGATTTATCGATTTATCGATTTATCGATTTATCGATTTATCGATTTATCGATTTATCGATTTATCGATTTATCGATTAATCGATTTATCGATTTATCGATTTATCGATTTATCGATTTATCGATTTATCGATTTATCGATTTATCGATTTATCGATTTATCGATTTATCGATTTATCGATTTATCGATTTATCGATTTATCGATTTATCGATTTATCGATTTATCGATTTATCGATTTATCGATTTATCGATTTATCGATTTATCGATTTATCGATTTATCGATTTATCGATTTATCGATTTATCGATTTATCGATTTATCGATTTATCGATTTATCGATTTATCGATTTATCGATTTATCGATTTATCGATTTATCGATTTATCGATTTATCGATTTATCGATTTATCTATGTATTTATCTATTTATCTATTTTTCGATTTATCGATTTATCGATTTATCGATTTATCGATTTATCGATTTATCGATTTATCGATTTATCGATTTATCGATTTATCGATTTATCGATTTATCGATTTATCGATTTATCGATTTATCGATTTATCGATTTATCGATTTATCGATTTATCGATTTATCGATTTATCGATTTATCGATTTATCGATTTATCGATTTATCGATTTATCGATTTATCGATTTATCGATTTATCGATTTATCGATTTATCAATTTATCGATTTATCGATTTATCGATTTATCGATTTATCGATTTATCGAATTATCGATTTATCGATTTATCTATGTATTTATCTATTTATCTATTTTTCGATTTATCGGTTTAACGAATTATCTATCGATTTATATATTTATCGATTTATCGATTTATTGATTTATGGATTTATCGATTTATCGATTTATCGATTTATCGATTTATCGATTTATCGATTTATCGATTTATCGATTTATCGATTTATCGATTTATCGATTTATCGATTTATCGATTTATCGATTTATCGATTTATCGATTTATCGATTTATCGATTTATCGATTTATCGATTTATCGATTTATCGATTTATCGATTTATCGATTTATCGATTTATCGATTTATCGATTTATCGATTTATCGATTTATCGATTTATCGATTTATCGATTTATCGATTTATCGATTTATCGATTTATCGATTTATCGATTTATCGATTTATCGATTTATCGATTTATCGATTTATCGATTTATCGATTTATCGATTTATCGATTTATCGATTTATCGATTTATCGATTCATCGATTTATCGATTCATCGATTTATCGATTTATCGATTTATCGATTTATCGATTTATCGATTTATCGATTTATCGATTTATCGATTTATCGATTTATCGATTTATCGATTTATCGATTTATCGATTTTTCGATTTATCGATTTATCGATTTTTCGATTTTTCGATTTTTCGATTTATCGATTTATCGATTTATCGATTTTTCGATTTTTCGATTTTTCGATTTTTCGCTTTATCTATCTATTCATCAATCGATTTATCTATTTATCGATTTATCTATCTATCTATCTATCTATCGATTTATCGATTAATCTATCCATCGATATAACGATTTAACTATTTATCGATTTATCGATTTATCGATTTATCGATTTATCGATTTTTCGATTTATCGATTTTTCGATTTTTCGATTTATCGATTTTTCGATTTTTCGATTTTTCGATTTATCGATTTAGCGATTTATCGATTTAGCGATTTATCGATTTAGCGATTTATCGATTTAGCGATTTATCGATTTAGCGATTTATCGATTTAGCGATTTATCGATTTAGCGATTTATCGATTTAGCGATTTATCGATTTATCGATTTATCGATTTATCGATTTATCGATTTATCGATTTATCGATTTAGCGATTTAACGATTTAGCGATTTATCGATTTATCGATTTATCGATTTATCGATTTATCGATTTATCGATTAATCGATTTAACGATTTATCGATTTAGCGATTTATCGATTTATCGATTTATCGATTTATCGATTTATCGATTTATCGATTTATCGATTTATCGATTTATCGATTTATCGATTTATCGATTTATCGATTTATCGATTTATCGATTTATCGAATTATCGATTTATGGATTTATCGATTTATCTATGTATTTATCTATTTATCTATTTTTCGATTTATCGGTTTAACGAATTATCTATCGATTTATATATTTATCGATTTATCGATTTATTGATTTATGGATTTATCGATTTATCGATTTATCGATTTATCGATTTATCGATTTATCGATTTATCGATTTATCGATTTATCGATTTATCGATTTATCGATTTATCGATTTATCGATTTATCGATTTATCGATTTATCGATTTATCGATTTATCGATTTATCGATTTATCGATTTATCGATTTATCGATTTATCGATTTATCGATTTATCGATTTATCGATTTATCGATTTATCGATTTATCGATTTATCGATTTATCGATTTATCGATTTATCGATTTATCGATTTATCGATTTATCGATTTATCGATTTATCGATTTATCGATTTATCGATTTATCGATTTATCGATTTATCGATTTATCGATTTATCGATTTATCGATTTATCGATTTATCGATTTATCGATTTTTCGATTTTTCGATTTTTCGCTTTATCTATCTATTCATCAATCGATTTATCTATTTATCGATTTATCTATCTATCTATCTATCTATCGATTTATCGATTAATCTATCCATCGATATAACGATTTAACTATTTATCGATTTATCGATTTATCGATTTATCGATTTATCGATTTATCGATTTATCGATTTATCGATTTATCGATTTATCGATTTTTCGATTTATCGATTTATCGATTTTTCGATTTTTCGATTTATCGATTTAGCGATTTATCGATTTAGCGATTTATCGATTTAGCGATTTATCGATTTAGCGATTTATCGATTTAGCGATTTATCGATTTAGCGATTTATCGATTTAGCGATTTATCGATTTAGCGATTTATCGATTTAGCGATTTATCGATTTATCGATTTATCGATTTATCGATTTAGCGATTTGTCGATTTAGCGATTTATCGCTTTATCGATTTATCGATTTATCGATTTATCGATTTATCGATTAATCGATTTAACGATTTATCGATTTAGCGATTTATCGATTTATCGATTTATCGATTTATCGATTTATCGATTTATCGATTTATCGATTTATCGATTTATCGATTTATCGATTTATCGATTTATCGATTTATCGATTTATCGATTTATCGATTTATCGATTTATCGAATTATCGATTTATGGATTTATCGATTTATCTATGTATTTATCTATTTATCTATTTTTCGATTTATCGATTTATCGATTTATCGATTTATCGATTTATCGATTTATCGATTTATCGATTTATCGATTTATCGATTTATCGATGTATCGATTTATCGATTTATCGATTTATCGATTTATCGATTTATCGATTTATCGATTTATCGATTTATCGATTTATCGATTTATCAATTTATCGATTTATCGATTTATCGATTTATCGATTTATCGATTTATCGATTTATCGATTTATCGAATTATCGATTTATCGATTTATCTATGTATTTATCTATTTATCTATTTTTCGATTTATCGGTTTAACGAATTATCTATCGATTTATATATTTATCGATTTATCGATTTATTGATTTATGGATTTATCGATTTATCGATTTATCGATTTATCGATTTATCGATTTATCGATTTATCGATTTATCGATTTATCGATTTATCGATTTATCGATTTATCGATTTATCGATTTATCGATTTATCGATTTATCGATTTATCGATTTATCGATTTATCGATTTATCGATTTATCGATTTATCGATTTATCGATTTATCGATTTATCGATTTATCGATTTATCGATTTATCGATTTATCGATTTATCGATTTATCGATTTATCGATTTATCGATTTATCGATTTATCGATTTATCGATTTATCGATTTATCGATTTATCGATTTATCGATTTATCGATTTATCGATTTATCGATTTTTCGATTTTTCGATTTTTCGATTTTTCGATTTTTCGCTTTATCTATCTATTCATCAATCGATTTATCTATTTATCGATTTATCTATCTATCTATCTATCTATCGATTTATCGATTAATCTATCCATCGATATAACGATTTAACTATTTATCGATTTATCGATTTATCGATTTATCGATTTATCGATTTATCGATTTTTCGATTTATCGATTTATCGATTTATCGATTTTTCGATTTTTCGATTTATCGATTTAGCGATTTATCGATTTAGCGATTTATCGATTTAGCGATTTATCGATTTAGCGATTTATCGATTTAGCGATTTATCGATTTAGCGATTTATCGATTTAGCGATTTATCGATTGAGCGATTTATCGATTTATCGATTTATCGATTTAGCGATTTGTCGATTTAGCGATTTATCGATTTATCGATTTATCGATTTATCGATTTATCGATTAATCGATTTAACGATTTATCGATTTATCGATTTATCGATTTATCGATTTATCGATTTATCGATTTATCAATTTATCGATTTATCGATTTATCGATTTATCGATTTATCGATTTATCGATTTATCGATTTATTGATTTATCGATTTATCGATTTATCGATTTATCGATTTATCGATTTATCGATTTATCGATTTATCGATTTATCGATTTATCGATTTATCGATTTATCGATTTATCGATTTATCGATTTATCGATTTATCGATTTATCGATTTATCGATTTATCGATTTATCGATTTATCGATTTATCGATTTATCGATTTATCGATTTATCGATTTATCGATTTATCGATTTATCGATTTATCGATTTATCGATTTATCGATTTATCGATTTATCGATTTATCGATTTATCGATTTATCGATTTATCGATTTATCGATTTATCGATTTATCGATTTATCGATTTATCGATTTATCGATTTATCGATTTATCGATTTATCGATTTATCGATTTATCGATTTATCGATTTATCGATTTATCGATTTATCGATTTATCGATTTATCGATTTATCGATTTATCGATTTATCGATTTATCGATTTATCGATTTATCGATTTATCGATTTATCGATTTATCGATTTATCAATTTTTCGATTTATCGATTTATCGATTTATCGATTTATCGATTTATCGATTTATCGATTTATCGATTTATCGATTTATCGATTTATCGATTTATCGATTTATCGATTTATCGATTTATCGATTTATCGATTTATCGATTTATCTATGTATTTATCTATTTATCTATTTTTCGATTTATCGGTTTAACGAATTATCTATCGATTTATATATTTATCGATTTATCGATTTATTGATTTATGGATTTATCGATTTATCGATTTATCGATTTATCGATTTATCGATTTATCGATTTATCGATTTATCGATTTATCGATTTATCGATTTATCGATTTATCGATTTATCGATTTATCGATTTATCGATTTATCGATTTATCGATTTATCGATTTATCGATTTATCGATTTATCGATTTATCGATTTATCGATTTATCGATTTATCGATTTATCGATTTATCGATTTATCGATTTATCGATTTATCGATTTATCGATTTATCGATTTATCGATTTATCGATTTATCGATTTATCGATTTATCGATTTATCGATTTATCGATTTATCGATTTATCGATTTATCGATTTATCGATTTATCGATTTATCGATTTATCGATTTATCGATTTATCGATTTATCGATTTATCGATTTATCGATTTATCGATTTATCGATTTATCGATTTATCGATTTATCGATTTATCGATTTATCGATTTATCGATTTATCGATTTATCGATTTATCGATTTATCGATTTATCGATTTATCGATTTATCGATTTATCGATTTATCGATTTATCGATTTATCGATTTATCGATTTATCGATTTATCGATTTATCGATTTATCGATTTATCGATTTATCGATTTATCGATTTATCGATTTATCGATTTATCGATTTATCGATTTATCGATTTATCGATTTATCGATTTATCGATTTATCGATTTATCGATTTATCGATTTATCGATTTTTCGATTTTTCGCTTTATCTATCTATTCATCAATCGATTTATCTATTTATCGATTTATCTATCTATCTATCTATCTATTGATTTATCGATTAATCTATCCATCGATATAACGATTTAACTATTTATCGATTTATCGATTTATCGATTTATCGATTTATCGATTTATCGATTTATCGATTTATCGATTTATCGATTTATCGATTTATCGATTTATCGATTTATCGATTTATCGATTTATCGATTTATCGATTTATCGATTTATCGATTTATCGATTTATCGATTTATCGATTTATCGATTTATCGATTTATCGATTTATCGATTTATCGATTTATCGATTTATCGATTTATCGATTTATCGATTTATCGATTTATCGATTTATCGATTTATCGATTTATCGATTTATCGATTTATCGATTTATCGATTTATCGATTTATCGATTTATCGATTTATCGATTTATCGATTTATCGATTTATCGATTTATCGATTTATCGATTTATCGATTTATCGATTTATCGATTTATCGATTTATCGATTTATCGATTTATCGATTTATCGATTTATCGATTTATCGATTTATCGATTTATCGATTTATCGATTTATCGATTTATCGATTTATCGATTTATCGATTTATCGATTTATCGATTTATCGATTTATCGATTTATCGATTTATCGATTTATCGATTTATCGATTTATCGATTTATCGATTTATCGATTTATCGATTTATCGATTTATCGATTTATCGATTTATCGATTTTTCGATTTTTCGCTTTATCTATCTATTCATCAATCGATTTATCTATTTATCGATTTATCTATCTATCTATCTATCTATTGATTTATCGATTAATCTATCCATCGATATAACGATTTAACTATTTATCGATTTATCGATTTATCGATTTATCGATTTATCGATTTATCGATTTATCGATTTATCGATTTATCGATTTATCGATTTATCGATTTATCGATTTATCGATTTATCGATTTATCGATTTATCGATTTATCGATTTATCGATTTATCGATTTATCGATTTATCGATTTATCGATTTATCGATTTATCGATTTATCGATTTATCGATTTATCGATTTATCGATTTATCGATTTATCGATTTATCGATTTATCGATTTATCGATTTATCGATTTATCGATTTATCGATTTATCGATTTATCGATTTATCGATTTATCGATTTATCGATTTATCGATTTATCGATTTATCGATTTATCGATTTATCGATTTATCGATTTATCGATTTATCGATTTATTGATTTATCGATTTATCGATTTATCGATTTATCGATTTATCGATTTATCGATTTATCGATTTATCGATTTATCGATTTATCGATTTATCGATTTATCGATTTATCGATTTATCGATTTATCGATTTATCGATTTATCGATTTATCGATTTATCGATTTATCGATTTATCGATTTATCGATTTATCGATTTATCGATTTATCGATTTATCGATTTATCGATTTATCGATTTATCGATTTATCGATTTATCGATTTATCGATTTATCGATTTATCGATTTATCGATTTATCGATTTATCGATTTATCGATTTATCGATTTATCGATTTATCGATTTTTCGATTTATCGATTTTTCGATTTTTCGATTTATCGATTTTTCGATTTTTCGCTTTATCTATCTATTCATCAATCGATTTATCTATTTATCGATTTATCTATCTATCTATCTATCTATCGATTTATCGATTAATCTATCCATCGATATAACGATTTAACTATTTATCGATTTATCGATTTATCGATTTATCGATTTATCGATTTATCGATTTATCGATTTATCGATTTATCGATTTATCGATTTATCGATTTATCGATTTATCGATTTATCGATTTATCGATTTATCGATTTATCGATTTATCGATTTATCGATTTATCGATTTATCGATTTATCGATTTATCGATTTATCGATTTATCGATTTATCGATTTATCGATTTATCGATTTATCGATTTATCGATTTATCGATTTATCGATTTATCGATTTATCGATTTATCGATTTATCGATTTATCGATTTATCGAATTATCGATTTATCGATTTATCGATTTATCTATGTATTTATCTATTTATCTATTTTTCGATTTATCGATTTATCGATTTATCGATTTATCGATTTATCGATTTATCGATTTATCGATTTATCGATTTATCGATTTATCGATTTATCGATTTATCGATTTATCGATTTATCGATTTATCGATTTATCAATTTATCGATTTATCGATTTATCGATTTATCGATTTATCGATTTATCGAATTATCGATTTATCGATTTATCGATTTATCTATGTATTTATCTATTTATCTATTTTTCGATTTATCGGTTTAACGAATTATCTATCGATTTATATATTTATCGATTTATCGATTTTTCGATTTTTCGATTTATCGATTTATCGATTTATCGATTTATCGATTTATCGATTTATCGATTTATCGATTTATCGATTTATCGATTTATCGATTTATCGATTTATCGATTTATCGATTTATCGATTTATCGATTTATCGATTTATCGATTTATCGATTTATCGATTTATCGATTTATCGATTTATCGATTTATCGATTTATCGATTTTTCGATTTATCGATTTTTCGATTTTTCGATTTTTCGATTTTTCGATTTTTCGCTTTATCTATCTATTCATCAATCGATTTATCTATTTATCGATTTATCTATCTATCTATCTATCTATTGATTTATCGATTAATCTATCCATCGATATAACGATTTAACTATTTATCGACTTATCGATTTATCGATTTATCGATTTATCGATTTATCGATTTATCGATTTATCGATTTATCGATTTATCGATTTATCGATTTATCGATTTATCGATTTATCGATTTATCGATTTATCGATTTATCGATTTATCGATTTATCGATTTATCGATTTATCGATTTATCGATTTATCGATTTATCGATTTATCGATTTATCGATTTATCGATTTATCGATTTATCGATTTATCGATTTATCGATTTATCGATTTATCGATTTATCGATTTATCGATTTATCGATTTATCGATTTATCGATTTATCGATTTATCGATTTATCGATTTATCGATTTATCGATTTATCGATTTATCGATTTATCGATTTATCGATTTATCGATTTATCGATTTATCGATTTATCGATTTATCGATTTATCGATTTATCGATTTATCGATTTATCGATTTATCGATTTATCGATTTATCGATTTATCGATTTATCGATTTATCGATTTATCGATTTATCGATTTATCGATTTATCGATTTATCGATTTATCGATTTATCGATTTATCGATTTATCGATTTATCGATTTATCGATTTATCGATTTATCGATTTATCGATTTATCGATTTATCGATTTATCGATTTATCGATTTATCGATTTTTCGATTTATCGATTTTTCGATTTTTCGATTTTTCGATTTTTCGATTTTTCGCTTTATCTATCTATTCATCAATCGATTTATCTATTTATCGATTTATCTATCTATCTATCTATCTATCGATTTATCGATTAATCTATCCATCGATATAACGATTTAACTATTTATCGATTTATCGATTTATCGATTTATCGATTTATCGATTTATCGATTTATCGATTTATCGATTTATCGATTTATCGATTTATCGATTTATCGATTTATCGATTTATCGATTTATCGATTTATCGATTTATCGATTTATCGATTTATCGATTTATCGATTTATCGATTTATCGATTTATCGATTTATCGATTTATCGATTTATCGATTTATCGATTTATCGATTTATCGATTTATCGATTTATCGATTTATCGATTTATCGATTTATCGATTTATCGATTTATCGATTTATCGATTTATCGATTTATCGATTTATCGATTTATCGATTTATCGATTTATCGATTTATCGATTTATCGATTTATCGATTTATCGAATTATCGATTTATCGATTTATCGATTTATCTATGTATTTATCTATTTATCTATTTTTCGATTTATCGATTTATCGATTTATCGATTTATCGATTTATCGATTTATCGATTTATCGATTTATCGATTTATCGATTTATCGATTTATCAATTTATCGATTTATCGATTTATCGATTTATCGATTTATCGATTTATCGATTTATCAATTTATCGATTTATCGATTTATCGATTTATCGATTTATCGATTTATCGAATTATCGATTTATCGATTTATCGATTTATCTATGTATTTATCTATTTATCTATTTTTCGATTTATCGGTTTAACGAATTATCTATCGATTTATATATTTATCGATTTATCGATTTTTCGATTTTTCGATTTATCGATTTATCGATTTATCGATTTATCGATTTATCGATTTATCGATTTATCGATTTATCGATTTATCGATTTATCGATTTATCGATTTATCGATTTATCGATTTATCGATTTATCGATTTATCGATTTATCGATTTATCGATTTATCGATTTATCGATTTATCGATTTATCGATTTATCGATTTATCGATTTATCGATTTATCGATTTATCGATTTTTCGATTTATCGATTTTTCGATTTTTCGATTTTTCGATTTTTCGATTTTTCGATTTATCGATTTATCGATTTATCGATTTATCGATTTATCGATTTATCGATTTATCGATTTATCGATTTATCGATTTATCGATTTATCGATTTATCGATTTATCGATTTATCGATTTATCGATTTATCGATTTATCGATTTATCGATTTATCGATTTATCGATTTATCGATTTATCGATTTATCGATTTATCGATTTATCGATTTATCGATTTATCGATTTATCGATTTATCGATTTATCGATTTATCGATTTATCGATTTATCGATTTATCGATTTATCGATTTATCGATTTATCGATTTATCGATTTATCGATTTATCGATTTATCGATTTATCGATTTATCGATTTATCGATTTATCGATTTATCGATTTATCGATTTATCGATTTATCGATTTATCGATTTATCGATTTATCGATTTATCGATTTATCGATTTATCGATTTATCGATTTATCGATTTATCGATTTATCGATTTATCGATTTATCGATTTATCGATTTATCGATTTATCGATTTATCGATTTATCGATTTATCGATTTATCGATTTATCGATTTATCGATTTATCGATTTATCGATTTATCGATTTATCGATTTATCGATTTATCGATTTATCGATTTATCGATTTATCGATTTATCGATTTATCGATTTATCGATTTATCGATTTATCGATTTATCGATTTATCGATTTATCGATTTATCGATTTATCGATTTTTCGATTTTTCGATTTATCGATTTATCGATTTATCGATTTATCGATTTATCGATTTATCGATTTATCGATTTATCGATTTATCGATTTATCGATTTATCGATTTATCGATTTATCGATTTATCGATTTATCGATTTATCGATTTATCGATTTATCGATTTATCGATTTATCGATTTATCGATTTATCGATTTATCGATTTATCGATTTATCGATTTATCGATTTATCGATTTATCGATTTATCGATTTATCGATTTATCGATTTATCGGTTTATCGATTTATCGATTTATCGATTTATCGATTTATCGATTTATCGATTTATCGATTTATCGATTTATCGATTTATCGATTTATCGATTTATCGATTTATCGATTTATCGATTTATCGATTTATCGATTTATCGATTTATCGATTTATCGATTTATCGATTTATCGATTTATCGATTTATCGATTTATCGATTTATCGATTTATCGATTTATCGATTTATCGATTTATCGATTTATCGATTTATCGATTTATCGATTTATCGATTTATCTATCTATTCATCAATCGATTTATCTATTTATCGATTTATGGATTTATCGATTTATCGATTTATCGATTTATCTATCTATTCATCAATCGATTTATCTATTTATCGATTTATCTATCTATCTATCTATCTATCTATCGATTTATCGATTTATCTATGTATCTATTTGTCAATTTATCTATTTGTCTGTTTATCGATTTATCAGTTTAACGTATTATCTATCGATTTATATATTTATCGATTTATCGACTTATCGATTTATCGATTTATCGATTTATCGATTTATCGATTTATCGATTTATCGATTTATCGATTTATCAATTTATCAATTTATGGACTTATCAATTTATCGATTTATCGATTTATCGATTTATCGATTCATCGATTTATCGATTTATCGATTTATCGATATATCGATTTATCGATTTATCGATTTATCGATTTATCGATTTATCGATTTATCGATTTATCGATTTATCGATTTATCGATTTATCGATTTAGCGATTTATCGATTTAGCGATTTATCGATTTATCGATTTATCGATTTATCGATTTATCGATTTATCGATTTATCGATTTATCGATTTATCGATTTATCGATTTATCCATTTATCGATTTATCGATTTATCAATTTATCGATTTATCGATTTATCGATTTATCGATTTATCGATTTATCGATTTATCTATCTATTCATCAATCGATTTATCTATTTATCGATTTATCTATCTATCTATCTATCTATCTATCGATTTATCGATTTATCTATGTATCTATTTGTCAATTTATCTATTTGTCTGTTTATCGATTTATCGTTTTATCGGTTTAACGTATTATCTATCGATTTATATATTTATCGTTTTATCGACTTATATATTTATCGTTTTATCGACTTATCGATTTATCGATTTATCGATTTATCGATTTATCGATTTATCAATTTATCAATTTATGGACTTATCAATTTATCGATTTATCGATTTATCGATTCATCGATTTATCGATTTATCTATGTATTTATCTATTTATCTATTTTTCGATTTATCGGTTTAACGAATTATCTATCGATTTATATATTTATCGATTTATCGATTTATTGATTTATGGATTTATCGATTTATCGATTTATCGATTTATCGACTTATCGATTTATCGATTTATCGATTTATCGATTTAGCGATTTATCGATTTATCGATTTATCGATTTATCGATTTATCGATTTATCGATTTATCGATTTATCGATTTATCCATTTATCGATTTATCGATTTATCAATTTATCGATTTATCGATTTATCGATTTATCGATTTATCGATTTATCGATTTATCGATTTATCGATTTATCGATTTATCGATTTATCTATCTATTCATCAATCGATTTATCTATTTATCGATTTATCTATCTATCTATCTATCTATCTATCGATTTATCGATTTATCTATGTATCTATTTGTCAATTTATCTATTTGTCTGTTTATCGATTTATCGTTTTATCGGTTTAACGTATTATCTATCGATTTATATATTTATCGTTTTATCGACTTATCGATTTATCGATTTATCGATTTATCGATTTATCAATTTATCAATTTATGGACTTATCAATTTATCGATTTATCGATTTATCGATTTATCGATTTATCGATTCATCGATTTATCGATTTATCTATGTATTTATCTATTTATCTATTTTTCGATTTATCGGTTTAACGAATTATCTATCGATTTATATATTTATCGATTTATCGATTTATTGATTTATGGATTTATCGATTTATCGATTTATCGATTTATCGATTTGTCGATTTATCGATTTGTCGATTTGTCGATTTATCGATTTGTCGATTTATCGATTTGTCGATTTATCGATTTATCGATTTATCGATTTATCGATTTATCGATTTATCGATTTATCGATTTATCGATTTATCGATTTATCGATTTATCGATTTATCGATTTATCGATTTATCGATTTATCGATTTATCGATTTATCGATTTATCGATTTATCGATTTATCGATTTATCGATTTATCGATTTATCGATTTATCGATTTATCGATTTATCGATTTATCGATTTATCGATTTATCGATTTATCGATTTATCGATTTATCGATTTATCGATTTATCGATTTATCGATTTATCGATTTATCGATTTATCGATTTATCGATTTATCGATTTATCGATTTATCGATTTATCGATTTATCGATTTATCGATTTATCGATTTATCGATTTATCGATTTATCGATTTATCGATTTATCGATTTATCGATTTATCGATTTATCGATTTATCGATTTATCGATTTATCGATTTATCGATTTATCGATTTATCGATTTATCGATTTATCGATTTATCGATTTATCGATTTATCGATTTATCGATTTATCGATTTATCGATTTATCGATTTATCGATTTATCGATTTATCGATTTATCGATTTATCGATTTATCGATTTATCGATTTATCGATTTATCGATTTATCGATTTATCGATTTATCGATTTATCGATTTATCGATTTATCGATTTATCGATTTATCGATTTATCGATTTATCGATTTATCGATTTATCGATTTATCGATTTATCGATTTATCGATTTATCGATTTATCGATTTATCGATTTATCGATTTATCGATTTATCGATTTATCGATTTATCGATTTATCGATTTATCGATTTATCGATTTATCGATTTATCGATTTATCGATTTATCGATTTATCGATTTATCGATTTATCGATTTATCGATTTATCGATTTATCGATTTATCGATTTATCGATTTATCGATTTATCGATTTATCGATTTATCGATTTATCGATTTATCGATTTATCGATTTATCGATTTATCGATTTATCGATTTATCGATTTATCGATTTATCGATTTATCGATTTATCGATTTATCGATTTATCGATTTATCGATTTATCGATTTATCGATTTATCGATTTATCGATTTATCGATTTATCGATTTATCGATTTATCGATTTATCGATTTATCGATTTATCGATTTATCGATTTATCGATTTATCGATTTATCGATTTATCGATTTATCGATTTATCGATTTATCGATTTATCGATTTATCGATTTATCGATTTATCGATTCATCGATTTATCGATTCATCGATTTATCGATTCATCGATTTATCGATTTATCGATTTATCTATCTATTCATCAATCGATTTATCTATTTATCGATTTATGGATTTATCGATTTATCGATTTATCGATTTATCTATCTATTCATCAATCGATTTATCTATTTATCGATTTATCTATCTATCTATCTATCTATCTATCGATTTATCGATTTATCTATGTATCTATTTGTCAATTTATCTATTTGTCTGTTTATCGATTTATCGTTTTATCGGTTTAACGTATTATCTATCGATTTATATATTTATCGTTTTATCGACTTATCGATTTATCGATTTATCGATTTATCGATTTATCGATTTATCAATTTATCAATTTATGGACTTATCAATTTATCGATTTATCGATTTATCGATTCATCGATTTATCGATTTATCTATGTATTTATCTATTTATCTATTTTTCGATTTATCGGTTTAACGAATTATCTATCGATTTATATATTTATCGATTTATCGATTTATTGATTTATGGATTTATCGATTTATCGATTTATCGATTTATCGACTTATCGATTTATCGACTTATCGATTTATCGATTTATCGATTTATCGATTTAGCGATTTATCGATTTATCGATTTATCGATTTATCGATTTATCGATTTATCGATTTATCGATTTATCGATTTATCGATTTATCGATTTATCCATTTATCGATTTATCGATTTATCAATTTATCGATTTATCGATTTATCGATTTATCGATTTATCGATTTATCGATTTATCGATTTATCGATTTATCGATTTATCGATTTATCGATTTATCTATCTATTCATCAATCGATTTATCTATTTATCGATTTATCTATCTATCTATCTATCTATCTATCGATTTATCGATTTATCTATGTATCTATTTGTCAATTTATCTATTTGTCTGTTTATCGATTTATCGTTTTATCGGTTTAACGTATTATCTATCGATTTATATATTTATCGTTTTATCGACTTATCGATTTATCGATTTATCGATTTATCGATTTATCGATTTATCAATTTATCAATTTATGGACTTATCAATTTATCGATTTATCGATTTATCGATTTATCGATTTATCGATTCATCGATTTATCGATTTATCTATGTATTTATCTATTTATCTATTTTTCGATTTATCGGTTTAACGAATTATCTATCGATTTATATATTTATCGATTTATCGATTTATTGATTTATGGATTTATCGATTTATCGATTTATCGATTTATCGATTTATCGATTTGTCGATTTATCGATTTGTCGATTTATCGATTTGTCGATTTATCGATTTGTCGATTTATCGATTTATCGATTTATCGATTTATCGATTTATCGATTTATCGATTTATCGATTTATCGATTTATCGATTTATCGATTTATCGATTTATCGATTTATCGATTTATCGATTTATCGATTTATCGATTTATCGATTTATCGATTTATCGATTTATCGATTTATCGATTTATCGATTTATCGATTTATCGATTTATCGATTTATCGATTTATCGATTTATCGA
The DNA here is from genome assembly GCA_963920215.1 of Nineta flava. Classification (NCBI taxonomy): domain Eukaryota; kingdom Metazoa; phylum Arthropoda; class Insecta; order Neuroptera; family Chrysopidae; genus Nineta; species Nineta flava. The sequence continues at coordinate 39,802,419 of OY986046.1, forward strand.
TTTATCGATTTATCGATTTATCGATTTATCGATTTATCGATTTATCGATTTATCGATTTATCGATTTATCGATTTATCGATTTATCGATTTATCGATTTATCGATTTATCGATTTATCGATTTATCGATTTATCGATTTATCGATTTATCGATTTATCGATTTATCGATTTATCGATTTATCGATTTATCGATTTATCGATTTATCGATTTATCGATTTATCGATTTATCGATTTATCGATTTATCGATTTATCGATTTATCGATTTATCGATTTATCGATTTATCGATTTATCGATTTATCGATTTATCGATTTATCGATTTATCGATTTATCGATTTATCGATTTATCGATTTATCGATTTATCGATTTATCGATTTATCGATTTATCGATTTATCGATTTATCGATTTATCGATTTATCGATTTATCGATTTATCGATTTATCGATTTATCGATTTATCGATTTATCGATTTATCGATTTATCGATTTATCGATTTATCGATTTATCGATTTATCGATTTATCGATTTATCGATTTATCGATTTATCGATTTATCGATTTATCGATTTATCGATTTATCGATTTATCGATTTATCGATTTATCGATTTATCGATTTATCGATTTATCGATTTATCGATTTATCGATTTATCGATTTATCGATTTATCGATTTATCGATTTATCGATTTATCGATTTATCGATTTATCGATTTATCGATTTATCGATTTATCGATTTATCGATTTATCGATTTATCGATTTATCGATTTATCGATTTATCGATTTATCGATTTATCGATTTATCGATTTATCGATTTATCGATTTATCGATTTATCGATTTATCGATTTATCGATTTATCGATTTATCGATTTATCGATTTATCGATTTATCGATTTATCGATTTATCGATTTATCGATTTATCGATTTATCGATTTATCGATTCATCGATTTATCGATTCATCGATTTATCGATTCATCGATTTATCTATCTATTCATCAATCGATTTATCTATTTATCGATTTATGGATTTATCGATTTATCGATTTATCGATTTATCTATCTATTCATCAATCGATTTATCTATTTATCGATTTATCTATCTATCTATCTATCTATCTATCGATTTATCGATTTATCTATGTATCTATTTGTCAATTTATCTATTTGTCTGTTTATCGATTTATCAGTTTAACGTATTATCTATCGATTTATATATTTATCGATTTATCGACTTATCGATTTATCGATTTATCGATTTATCGATTTATCGATTTATCGATTTATCGATTTATCAATTTATCAATTTATGGACTTATCAATTTATCGATTTATCGATTTATCGATTTATCGATTTATCGATTTATCGATTTATCGATATATCGATTTATCGATTTATCGATTTATCGATTTATCGATTTATCGATTTATCGATTTAGCGATTTATCGATTTAGCGATTTATCGATTTATCGATTTATCGATTTATCGATTTATCGATTTATCGATTTATCGATTTATCGATTTATCGATTTATCGATTTATCGATTTATCGATTTATCGATTTATCGATTTATCGATTTATCGATTTATCGATTTATCGATTTATCGATTTATCGATTTATCGATTTATCGATTTATCCATTTATCGATTTATCGATTTATCAATTTATCGATTTATCGATTTATCGATTTATCGATTTATCGATTTATCGATTTATCGATTTATCGATTTATTGATTTATCGATTTATCTATCTATTCATCAATCGATTTATCTATTTATCGATTTATCTATCTATCTATCAATCTATCTATCGATTTATCGATTTATCTATGTATCTATTTGTCAATTTATCTATTTGTCTGTTTATCGATTTATCGTTTTATCGGTTTAACGTATTATCTATCGATTTATATATTTATCGTTTTATCGACTTATCGATTTATCGATTTATCGATTTATCGATTTATCAATTTATCAATTTATGGACTTATCAATTTATCGATTTATCGATTTATCGATTTATCGATTCATCGATTTATCGATTTATCTATGTATTTATCTATTTATCTATTTTTCGATTTATCGGTTTAACGAATTATCTATCGATTTATATATTTATCGATTTATCGATTTATTGATTTATGGATTTATCGATTTATCGATTTATCGATTTATCGATTTATCGATTTATCGATTTATCGATTTATCGATTTATCGATTTATCGATTTAGCGATTTATCGATTTAGCGATTTATCGATTTATCGATTTATCGATTTATCGATTTATCGATTTATCGATTTATCCATTTATCGATTTATCGATTTATCAATTTATCGATTTATCGATTTATCGATTTATCGATTTATCGATTTATCGATTTATCGATTTATCGATTTATCGATTTATCGATTCATCGATTTATCGATTTATCGATTTATCGATTTATCGATTTATCGATTTATCGATTTATCGATTTATCGATTTATCGATTTATCGATTTATCGATTTATCGATTTATCGATTTATCGATTTATCGATTTATCGATTTATCGATTTATCGATTTATCGATTTATCGATTTATCGATTTATCGATTTATCGATTTATCGATTTATCGATTTATCGATTTATCGATTTATCGATTTATCGATTTATCGATTTATGGATTTATCGATTTATCGATTTATCTATCTATTCATCAATCGATTTATCTATTTATCGATTTATCTATCTATCTATCTATCTATCTATCGATTTATCGATTTATCTATGTATCTATTTGTCAATTTATCTATTTGTCTGTTTATCGATTTATCGGTTTAACGTATTATCTATCGATTTATATATTTATCGATTTATCGACTTATCGATTTATCGATTTATCGACTTATCGATTTATCGATTTATCGATTTATCGATTTATCGATTTATCGATTTATCAATTTATCAATTTATGGACTTATCAATTTATCGATTTATCGATTTATCGATTTATCGATTCATCGATTTATGGACTTATCAATTTATCGATTTATCGTTTTATCGATTTATCGATTCATCGATTTATCGATTTATCGATTTATCGATTTATCGATTTATCGATTTATCGATTTATCGATTTATCGATTTATCGATTTATCGATTTATCGATTTATCGATTTATCGATTTATCGATTTATCGATTTATCGATTTATCGATTTATCGATTTATCGATTTATCGATTTATCGATTTATCGATTTATCGATTTATCGATTTATCGATTTATCGATTTATCGATTTATCGATTTATCGATTTATCGATTTATCGATTTATCGATTTATCGATTTATCGATTTATCGATTTATCGATTTATCGATTTATCGATTTATCGATTTATCGATTTATCGATTTATCGATTTATCGATTTATCGATTTATCGATTTATCGATTTATCGATTTATCGATTTATCGATTTATCGATTTATCGATTTATCGATTTATCGATTTATCGATTTATCGATTTATCGATTTATCGATTTATCAATTTATCGATTTATCGACTTATCGACTTATCGACTTATCGACTTATCGATTTATCGATTTATCGATTTATCGATTTATCGATTTATCTATTTTTCGATTTATCGGTTTAACGAATTATCTATCGATTTATATATTTATCGATTTATCGATTTATTGATTTATGGATTTATCGATTTATCGATTTATCGATTTATCGATTTATCGATTTGTCGATTTATCGATTTATCGATTTATCGATTTATCGATTTATCGATTTATCGATTTATCGATTTATCGATTTATCGATTTATCGATTTATCGATTTATCGATTTATCGATTTATCGATTTATCGATTTATCGATTTATCGATTTATCGATTTATCGATTTATCGATTTATCGATTTATCGATTTATCGATTTATCGATTTATCGATTTATCGATTTATCGATTTATCGATTTATCGATTTATCGATTTATGGATTTATCGATTTATCGATTTATCTATCTATTCATCAATCGATTTATCTATTTATCGATTTATCTATCTATCTATCTATCTATCTATCGATTTATCGATTTATCTATGTATCTATTTGTCAATTTATCTATTTGTCTGTTTATCGATTTATCGGTTTAACGTATTATCTATCGATTTATATATTTATCGATTTATCGACTTATCGATTTATCGATTTATCGACTTATCGATTTATCGATTTATCGATTTATCGATTTATCGATTTATCAATTTATCAATTTATGGACTTATCAATTTATCGATTTATCGATTTATCGATTTATCGATTCATCGATTTATGGACTTATCAATTTATCGATTTATCGTTTTATCGATTTATCGATTCATCGATTTATCGATTTATCGATTTATCGATTTATCGATTTATCGATTTATCGATTTATCGATTTATCGATTTATCGATTTATCGATTTATCGATTTATCGATTTATCGATTTATCGATTTATCGATTTATCGATTTATCGATTTATCGATTTATCGATTTATCGATTTATCGATTTATCGATTTATCGATTTATCGATTTATCGATTTATCGATTTATCGATTTATCGATTTATCGATTTATCGATTTATCGATTTATCGATTTATCGATTTATCGATTTATCGATTTATCGATTTATCGATTTATCGATTTATCGATTTATCGATTTATCGATTTATCGATTTATCGATTTATCGTTTTATCGATTTATCGATTTATCGATTTATCGATTTATCGATTTATCGATTTATCGATTTATCGATTTATCGATTTATCGATTTATCGATTTATCGATTTATCGATTTATCGATTTATCGATTTATCGATTTATCGATTTATCGATTTATCGATTTATCGATTTATCGATTTATCGATTTATCGATTTATCGATTTATCGATTTATCAATTTATCGATTTATCGACTTATCGACTTATCGACTTATCGACTTATCGATTTATCGATTTATCGATTTATCGATTTATCTATTTTTCGATTTATCGGTTTAACGAATTATCTATCGATTTATATATTTATCGATTTATCGATTTATTGATTTATGGATTTATCGATTTATCGATTTATCGATTTATCGATTTATCGATTTATCGATTTGTCGATTTATCGATTTATCGATTTATCGATTTATCGATTTATCGATTTATCGATTTATCGATTTATCGATTTATCGATTTATCGATTTATCGATTTATCGATTTATCGATTTATCGATTTATCGATTTATCGATTTATCGATTTATCGATTTATCGATTTATCGATTTATCGATTTATCGATTTATCGATTTTTCGATTTTTCGATTTATCGATTTTTCGATTTTTCGCTTTATCTATCTATTCATCAATCGATTTATCTATTTATCGATTTATCTATCTATCTATCTATCTATCGATTTATCGATTAATCTATCCATCGATATAACGATTTAACTATTTATCGATTTATCGATTTATCGATTTATCGATTTATCGATTTATCGATTTATCGATTTATCGATTTATCGATTTATCGATTTATCGATTTATCGATTTATCGATTTATCGATTTATCGATTTATCGATTTATCGATTTATCGATTTATCGATTTATCGATTTATCGATTTATCGATTTATCGATTTATCGATTTATCGATTTATCGATTTATCGATTTATCGATTTATCGATTTATCGATTTATCGATTTATCGATTTATCGATTTATCGATTTATCGATTTATCGATTTATCGATTTATCGATTTATCGATTTATCGATTTATCGATTTATCGATTTATCGATTTATCGATTTATCGATTTATCGATTTATCGATTTATCGATTTATCGATTTATCGATTTATCGATTTATCGATTTATCGATTTATCGATTTATCGATTTATCGATTTATCGATTTATCGATTTATCGATTTATCGATTTATCGATTTATCGATTTATCGATTTATCGATTTATCGATTTATCGATTTATCGATTTATCGATTTATCGATTTATCGATTTATCGATTTATCGATTTATCGATTTATCGATTTATCGATTTATCGATTTATCGATTTATCGATTTATCGATTTATCGATTTATCGATTTATCGATTTATCGATTTATCGATTTATCGATTTATCGATTTATCGATTTATCGATTTATCGATTTATCGATTTATCGATTTATCGATTTATCGATTTATCGATTTATCGATTTATCGATTTATCGATTTATCGATTTATCGATTTATCGATTTATCGATTTATCGATTTATCGATTTATCGATTTATCGATTTATCGATTTATCGATTTATCGATTTATCGATTTATCGATTTATCGATTTATCGATTTATCGATTTATCGATTTATCGATTTATCGATTTATCGATTTATCGATTTATCGATTTATCGATTTATCGATTTATCGATTTATCGATTTATCGATTTATCGATTTATCGATTTATCGATTTATCGATTTATCGATTTTTCGATTTTTCGATTTTTCGATTTTTCGATTTTTCGATTTATCGATTTATCGATTTTTCGATTTTTCGATTTTTCGATTTATCGATTTATCTATCTATTCATCAATCGATTTATCTATTTATCGATTTATCTATCTATCTATCTATCGATTTATCGATTAATCTATCCATCGATATAACGATTTAACGATTTATCGATTTATCGATTTATCGATTTATCGATTTATCGATTTATCGATTTATCGATTTATCGATTTATCGATTTATCGATTTATCGATTTATCGATTTATCGATTTATCGATTTATCGATTTATCGATTTATCGATTTATCGATTTAGCGATTTATCGATTTAGCGATTTATCGATTTAGCGATTTAGCGATTTATCGATTTAGCGATTTATCGATTTAGCGATTTATCGATTTAGCGATTTATCGATTTATCAATTTATCGATTTATCAATTTATCGATTTATCAATTTATCGATTTATCAATTTATCGATTTATCGATTTATCGATTTATCGATTTATCGATTTATCGATTTATCGATTTATCGATTTATCGATTTATCGATTTATCGATTTATCGATTTATCGATTTATCGATTTATCGATTTATCGAATTATCGATTTTTCGATTTATCGATTTATCTATGTATTTATCTATTTATCTATTTTTCGATTTATCAGTTTAACGAATTATCTATCGATTTATAAATTTATCGATTTATCGATTTATTGATTTATCGATTTATCGATTTATCGATTTATCGATTTATCGATTTATCGATTTATCGATTTATCGATTTATCGATTTATCGATTTATCGATTTATCGATTTATCGATTTATCGATTTATCGATTTATCGATTTATCGATTTATCGATTTATCGATTTATCGATTTATCGATTTATCGATTTATCGATTTATCGATTTATCGATTTATCGATTTATCGATTTATCGATTTATCGATTTATCGATTTATCGATTTATCGATTTATCGATTTATCGATTTATCGATTTATCGATTTATCGATTTATCGATTTATCGATTTATCGATTTATCGATTTATCGATTTATCGATTTTTCGATTTTTCGATTTTTCGATTTTTCGACTTATCGATTTATCGATTTTTCGATTTATCGATTTATCGATTTATCGATTTTTCGATTTTTCGATTTTTCGATTTATCGATTTATCTATCTATTCATCAATCGATTTATCTATTTATCGATTTATCTATCTATCTATCTATCGATTTATCGATTAATCTATCCATCGATATAACGATTTAACGATTTATCGATTTATCGACTTATCGTTTTATCGATTTATCGATTTATCGATTTATCGATTTATCGATTTATCGATTTATCGATTTATCGATTTATCGATTTATCGATTTATCGATTTATCGATTTATCGATTTATCGATTTATCGATTTATCGATTTATCGATTTATCGATTTATCGATTTATCGATTTATCGATTTATCGATTTATCGATTTATCGATTTATCGATTTATCGATTTAGCGATTTATCGATTAAGCGATTTATCGATTTAGCGATTTATCGATTTAGCGATTTATCGATTTAGCGATTTAGCGATTTATCGATTTATCGATTTATCGATTTAGCGATTTATCGATTTAGCGATTTATCGATTTAGCGATTTATCGATTTAGCGATTTATCGATTTATCAATTTATCGATTTAGCGATTTATCGATTTAGCGATTTATCGATTTAGCGATTTATCGATTTAGCGATTTATCGATTTATCAATTTATCGATTTATCAATTTATCGATTTATCGATTTATCGATTTATCGATTTATCGATTTATCGATTTATCGATTTATCGATTTATCGATTTATCGATTTATCGATTTATCTATGTATTTATCTATTTATCTATTTTTCGATTTATCGGTTTAACGAATTATCTATCGATTTATATATTTGTCGATTTATCGATTTATCGATTTATCGATTTATCGATTTATCGATTTATCGATTTATCGATTTATCGATTTATCGATTTATCGATTTATCGATTTATCGATTTATCGATTTATCGATTTATCGATTTATCGATTTATCGATTTATCGATTTATCGATTTATCGATTTATCGATTTATCGATTTATCGATTTATCGATTTATCGATTTATCGATTTATCGATTTATCGATTTATCGATTTATCGATTTATCGATTTATCGATTTATCGATTTATCGATTTATCGATTTATCGATTTATCTATGTATTTATCTATTTATCTATTTTTCGATTTATCGATTTATCGATTTATCGATTTATCGATTTATCGATTTATCGATTTATCGATTTATCGATTTATCGATTTATCGATTTATCGATTTATCGATTTATCGATTTATCGATTTATCGATTTAGCGATTTATCGATTTAGCGATTTATCGATTTAGCGATTTAGCGATTTATCGATTTAGCGATTTATCGATTTAGCGATTTATCGATTTAGCGATTTATCGATTTATCAATTTATCGATTTATCGAATTATCGATTTATCGATTTATCGATTTATCGATTTATCGATTTATCTATGTATTTATCTATTTATCTATTTTTCGATTTATCGATTTATCGATTTATCGATTTATCGATTTATCGATTTATCGATTTATCGATTTATCGATTTATCGATTTATCGATTTATCGATTTATCGATTTATCGATTTATCGATTTATCGATTTATCGATTTATCGATTTATCGATTTATCGATTTATCGATTTATCGATTTATCGATTTATCGATTTATCGATTTATCAATTTATCGATTTATCGATTTATCGATTTATCGATTTATCGATTTATCGATTTATCGATTTATCGATTTATCGATTTATCGAATTATCGATTTTTCGATTTATCGATTTATCTATGTATTTATCTATTTATCTATTTTTCGATTTATCGGTTTAACGAATTATCTATCGATTTATATATTTATCGATTTATCGATTTATTGATTTATCGATTTATCGATTTATCGATTTATCGATTTATCGATTTATCGATTTATCGATTTATCGATTTATCGATTTATCGATTTATCGATTTATCGATTTATCGATTTATCGATTTATCGATTTATCGATTTATCGATTTATCGATTTATCGATTTATCGATTTATCGATTTATCGATTTATCGATTTATCGATTTATCGATTTATCGATTTATCGATTTATCGATTTATCGATTTATCGATTTATCGATTTATCGATTTATCGATTTATCGATTTATCGATTTATCGATTTATCGATTTATCGATTTATCGATTTATCGATTTATCGATTTATCGATTTATCGATTTATCGATTTATCGATTTATCGATTTATCGATTTATCGATTTATCGATTTATCGATTTATCGATTTATCGATTTATCGATTTATCGATTTATCGATTTATCGATTTATCGATTTATCGATTTATCGATTTATCGATTTATCGATTTATCGATTTATCGATTTATCGATTTATCGATTTATCGATTTATCGATTTATCGATTTATCGATTTATCGATTTATCGATTTATCGATTTATCGATTTATCGATTTATCGATTTATCGATTTATCGATTTATCGATTTATCGATTTATCGATTTATCGATTTATCGATTTATCGATTTATCGATTTATCGATTTATCGATTTATCGATTTATCGATTTATCGATTTATCGATTTATCGATTTATCGATTTATCGATTTATCGATTTATCGATTTATCGATTTATCGATTTATCGATTTATCGATTTATCGATTTATCGATTTATCGATTTATCGATTTATCGATTTATCGATTTATCGATTTATCGATTTATCGATTTATCGATTTATCGATTTATCGATTTATCGATTTATCGATTTATCGATTTATCGATTTATCGATTTATCGATTTATCGATTTATCGATTTATCGATTTATCGATTTATCGATTTATCGATTTATCGATTTATCGATTTATCGATTTATCGATTTATCGATTTATCGATTTATCGATTTATCGATTTATCGATTTATCGATTTATCGATTTATCGATTTATCGATTTATCGATTTATCGATTTATCGATTTATCGATTTATCGATTTATCGATTTATCGATTTATCGATTTTTCGATTTATCGATTTTTCGATTTTTCGATTTATCGATTTATCGATTTTTCGATTTTTCGATTTTTCGATTTTTCGATTTATCGATTTATCTATCTATTCATCAATCGATTTATCTATTTATCGATTTATCTATCTATCTATCTATCGATTTATCGATTAATCTATCCATCGATATAACGATTTAACGATTTATCGATTTATCGATTTATCGATTTATCGATTTATCGATTTATCGATTTATCGATTTATCGATTTATCGATTTATCGATTTATCGATTTATCGATTTATCGATTTATCGATTTATCGATTTATCGATTTATCGATTTATCGATTTATCGATTTATCGATTTATCGATTTATCGATTTATCGATTTATCGATTTATCGATTTATCGATTTATCGATTTATCGATTTATCGATTTATCGATTTATCGATTTATCGATTTAGCGATTTATCGATTTAGCGATTTATCGATTTAGCGATTTAGCGATTTATCGATTTAGCGATTTATCGATTTAGCGATTTATCGATTTAGCGATTTATCGATTTATCAATTTATCGATTTATCAATTTATCGATTTATCAATTTATCGATTTATCAATTTATCAATTTATCGATTTATCGATTTATCGATTTATCGATTTATCGATTTATCGATTTATCGATTTATCGATTTATCGATTTATCGATTTATCGATTTATCGATTTATCGATTTATCGATTTATCGATTTATCGATTTATCGATTTATCGATTTATCGAATTATCGATTTTTCGATTTATCGATTTATCTATGTATTTATCTATTTATCTATTTTTCGATTTATCAGTTTAACGAATTATCTATCGATTTATAAATTTATCGATTTATCGATTTATTGATTTATCGATTTATCGATTTATCGATTTATCGATTTATCGATTTATCGATTTATCGATTTATCGATTTATCGATTTATCGATTTATCGATTTATCGATTTATCGATTTATCGATTTATCGATTTATCGATTTATCGATTTATCGATTTATCGATTTATCGATTTATCGATTTATCGATTTATCGATTTATCGATTTATCGATTTATCGATTTATCGATTTATCGATTTATCGATTTATCGATTTATCGATTTATCGATTTATCGATTTATCGATTTATCGATTTATCGATTTATCGATTTATCGATTTATCGATTTATCGATTTATCGATTTATCGATTTATCGATTTATCGATTTATCGATTTATCGATTTATCGATTTATCGATTTATCGATTTATCGATTTATCGATTTATCGATTTATCGATTTATCGATTTATCGATTTATCGATTTATCGATTTATCGATTTATCGATTTATCGATTTATCGATTTATCGATTTATCGATTTATCGATTTATCGATTTATCGATTTATCGATTTTTCGATTTTTCGATTTTTCGATTTTTCGATTTTTCGATTTTTCGACTTATCGATTTATCGATTTTTCGATTTATCGATTTATCGATTTTTCGATTTTTCGATTTTTCGATTTATCGATTTATCTATCTATTCATCAATCGATTTATCTATTTATCGATTTATCTATCTATCTATCTATCGATTTATCGATTAATCTATCCATCGATATAACGATTTAACGATTTATCGATTTATCGATTTATCGTTTTATCGATTTATCGATTTATCGATTTATCGATTTATCGATTTATCGATTTATCGATTTATCGATTTATCGATTTATCGATTTATCGATTTATCGATTTATCGATTTATCGATTTATCGATTTATCGATTTATCGATTTATCGATTTATCGATTTATCGATTTATCGATTTATCGATTTATCGATTTATCGATTTATCGATTTATCGATTTATCGATTTATCGATTTATCGATTTATCGATTTATCGATTTATCGATTTATCGATTTAGCGATTTATCGATTAAGCGATTTATCGATTTAGCGATTTATCGATTTAGCGATTTATCGATTTAGCGATTTATCGATTTAGCGATTTAGCGATTTATCGATTTATCGATTTATCGATTTAGCGATTTATCGATTTAGCGATTTATCGATTTAGCGATTTATCGATTTAGCGATTTATCGATTTATCAATTTATCGATTTAGCGATTTATCGATTTAGCGATTTATCGATTTAGCGATTTATCGATTTATCAATTTATCGATTTATCAATTTATCGATTTATCGATTTATCGATTTATCGATTTATCGATTTATCGATTTATCGATTTATCGATTTATCGATTTATCGATTTATCGATTTATCTATGTATTTATCTATTTATCTATTTTTCGATTTATCGGTTTAACGAATTATCTATCGATTTATATATTTGTCGATTTATCGATTTATCGATTTATTGATTTATCGATTTATCGATTTATCGATTTATCGATTTATCGATTTATCGATTTATCGATTTATCGATTTATCGATTTATCGATTTATCGATTTATCGATTTATCGATTTATCGATTTATCGATTTATCGATTTATCGATTTATCGATTTATCGATTTATCGATTTATCGATTTATCGATTTATCGATTTATCGATTTATCGATTTATCGATTTATCGATTTATCGATTTATCGATTTATCGATTTATCGATTTATCGATTTATCGATTTATCGATTTATCGATTTATCTATGTATTTATCTATTTATCTATTTTTCGATTTATCGATTTATCGATTTATCGATTTATCGATTTATCGATTTATCGATTTATCGATTTATCGATTTATCGATTTATCGATTTATCGATTTATCGATTTATCGATTTATCGATTTATCGATTTATCGATTTATCGATTTATCGAATTATCGATTTATCGATTTATCGATTTATCGATTTATCTATGTATTTATCTATTTATCTATTTTTCGATTTATCGATTTATCGATTTATCGATTTATCGATTTATCGATTTATCGATTTATCGATTTATCGATTTATCGATTTATCGATTTATCGATTTATCGATTTATCGATTTATCGATTTATCGATTTATCGATTTATCGATTTATCGATTTATCGATTTATCGATTTATCGATTTATCGATTTATCGATTTATCAATTTATCGATTTATCGATTTATCGATTTATCGATTTATCGATTTATCGATTTATCGATTTATCGATTTATCGATTTATCGAATTATCGATTTTTCGATTTATCGATTTATCTATGTATTTATCTATTTATCTATTTTTCGATTTATCGATTTATCGATTTATCGATTTATCGATTTATCGATTTATCGATTTATCGATTTATCGATTTATCGATTTATCGATTTATCGATTTATCGATTTATCGATTTATCGATTTATCGATTTATCGATTTATCGATTTATCGATTTATCGATTTATCGATTTATCGATTTATCGATTTATCGATTTATCTATCTATCTATCTATCTATCTATCTATCGATTTATAGATTTATCTATGTAACTATTTGTCAATTTATCTATTTGTCTGTTTATCGATTTATCGTTTTATCGGTTTAACGTATTATCTATCGATTTATATATTTATCGATTTATCGACTTATCGATTTATCGATTTATCGATTTATCGATTTATCGATTTATCAATTTATCAATTTATGGACTTATCAATTTATCGATTTATCGATTTATCGATTTATCGATTTATCGATTCATCGATTTATGGACTTATCAATTTATCGATTTATCGATTTATCGATTTATCGATTTATCGATTTATCGATTTATCGATTTATCGATTTATCGATTTATCGATTTATCGATTTATCGATTTATCGATTTATCGATTTATCGATTTATCGATTTATCGATTTATCGATTTATCGATTTATCGATTTATCGATTTATCGATTTATCGATTTATCGATTTATCGATTTATCGATTTATCGATTTATCGATTTATCGATTTATCGATTTATCGATTTATCGATTTATCGATTTATCGATTTATCGATTTATCGATTTATCGATTTATCGATTTATCGATTTATCGATTTATCGATTTATCGATTTATCGATTTATCGATTTATCGATTTATCGATTTATCGATTTATCGATTTATCGATTTATCGATTTATCGATTTATCGATTTATCGATTTATCGATTTATCGATTTATCGATTTATCGATTTATCGATTTATCGATTTATCGATTTATCGATTTATCGATTTATCGATTTATCGATTTATCGATTTATCGATTTATCGATTTATCGATTTATCGATTTATCGATTTATCGATTTATCGATTTATCGATTTATCGATTTATCGATTTATCGATTTATCGATTTATCGATTTATCGATTTATCGATTTATCGATTTATCGATTTATCGATTTATCGATTTATCGATTTATCGATTTATCGATTTATCGATTTATCGATTTATCGATTTATCGATTTATCGATTTATCGATTTATCGA
Source organism: Nineta flava (assembly GCA_963920215.1). Lineage (NCBI taxonomy): Eukaryota > Metazoa > Arthropoda > Insecta > Neuroptera > Chrysopidae > Nineta > Nineta flava. Next base: position 39,817,595 of record OY986046.1, read on the forward strand.
TTTATCGATTTATCGATTTATCGATTTATCGATTTATCGATTTATCGATTTATCGATTTATCGATTTATCGATTTATCGATTTATCGATTTATCGATTTATCGATTTTTCGATTTATCGATTTTTCGATTTATCGATTTATCGATTTATCTATCGATTTATCTATTTATCGATTTATCTATCTATCTATCTATCTATCTATCTATCGATTTATAGATTTATCTATGTAACTATTTGTCAATTTATCTATTTGTCTGTTTATCGATTTATCGTTTTATCGGTTTAACGTATTATCTATCGATTTATATATTTATCGATTTATCGACTTATCGATTTATCGATTTATCGATTTATCGATTTATCGATTTATCAATTTATCAATTTATGGACTTATCAATTTATCGATTTATCGATTTATCGATTTATCGATTTATCGATTCATCGATTTATGGACTTATCAATTTATCGATTTATCGTTTTATCGATTCATCGATTTATCGATTTATCGATTTATCGATTTATCGATTTATCGATTTATCGATTTATCGATTTAGCGATTTATCGATTTAGCGATTTATCGATTTAGCGATTTATCGATTTATCGATTTATCGATTTAGCGATTTATCGATTTATCGATTTATCGATTTATCGATTTATCGATTTATCGATTTATCGATTTATCGATTTATCGATTTATCGATTTATCGATTTATCGATTTATCGATTTATCGATTTATCGATTTATCGATTTATCGATTTATCGATTTATCGATTTATCGAATTATCGATTTATCAATTTATCTATTTATCGAATTATCGATTTATCGATTTATCGATTTATCTATTTTTCGATTTATCGATTTATCTATTTTTCGATTTATCGATTTATCGATTTATCTATTTATCTATTTTTCGATTTATCGATTTATCTATTTATCTATTTTTCGATTTATCGATTTATCGATTTATCGATTTATCGATTTATCGATTTATCGATTTATCGATTTATCGATTTATCGATTTATCGATTTATCGATTTATCGATTTATCGATTTATCGATTTATCGATTTATCGATTTATCGATTTATCGATTTATCGATTTATCGATTTATCGATTTATCGATTTATCGATTTATCGATTTATCGATTTATCGATTTATCGATTTATCTATTTTTCGATTTATCGATTTATCGATTTATCTATTTATCTATTTTTCGATTTATCGATTTATCTATTTATCTATTTTTCGATTTATCGATTTATCGATTTATCGATTTATCGATTTATCGATTTATCGATTTATCGATTTATCGATTTATCGATTTTTCGATTTATCGATTTATCGATTTATCGATTTATCGATTTATCGATTTATCGATTTATCGATTTATCGATTTATCGATTTATCGATTTATCGATTTATCGATTTATCGATTTATCGATTTATCGATTTATCGATTTATCGATTTATCGATTTATCGATTTATCGATTTATCGATTTATCGATTTATCGATTTATCGATTTATCGATTTATCGATTTATCGATTTATCGATTTATCGATTTATCGATTTATCGATTTATCGATTTATCGATTTATCGATTTATCGATTTATCGATTTATCTATCTATCTATCTATCTATCTATCTATCGATTTATAGATTTATCTATGTAACTATTTGTCAATTTATCTATTTGTCTGTTTATCGATTTATCGTTTTATCGGTTTAACGTATTATCTATCGATTTATATATTTATCGATTTATCGACTTATCGATTTATCGATTTATCGATTTATCGATTTATCGATTTATCAATTTATCAATTTATGGACTTATCAATTTATCGATTTATCGATTTATCGATTTATCGATTCATCGATTTATGGACTTATCAATTTATCGATTTATCGTTTTATCGATTTATCGATTCATCGATTTATCGATTTATCGATTTATCGATTTATCGATTTATCGATTTATCGATTTATCGATTTATCGATTTAGCGATTTATCGATTTAGCGATTTATCGATTTAGCGATTTATCGATTTATCGATTTATCGATTTAGCGATTTATCGATTTATCGATTTATCGATTTATCGATTTATCGATTTATCGATTTATCGATTTATCGATTTATCGATTTATCGATTTATCGATTTATCGATTTATCGATTTATCGATTTATCGATTTATCGATTTATCGATTTATCGATTTATCGATTTATCGATTTATCGATTTATCGATTTATCGATTTATCGATTTATCGATTTATCGATTTATCGATTTATCGATTTATCGATTTATCGAATTATCGATTTATCAATTTATCTATTTATCGAATTATCGATTTATCGATTTATCGATTTATCTATTTTTCGATTTATCGATTTATCGATTTATCTATTTATCTATTTTTCGATTTATCGATTTATCTATTTATCTATTTTTCGATTTATCGATTTATCGATTTATCGATTTATCGATTTATCGATTTATCGATTTATCGATTTATCGATTTATCGATTTATCGATTTATCGATTTATCGATTTATCGATTTATCGATTTATCGATTTATCGATTTATCGATTTATCGATTTATCGATTTATCGATTTATCGATTTATCGATTTATCGATTTATCGATTTATCGATTTATCGATTTATCGATTTATCGATTTATCGATTTATCGATTTATCAATTTATCGATTTATCAATTTATCGATTTATCAATTTATCGATTTATCGATTTATCGAATTATCGATTTATCGAATTATCGATTTATCGATTTATCGATTTATCGATTTATCGATTTATCGATTTATCGATTTATCGATTTATCGATTTATAGATTTATCGATTTATCGATTTATCGATTTATCGATTTATCGATTTATCGATTTATCGATTTATCGATTTATCGATTTATCGATTTATCGATTTATCGATTTATCGATTTATCGATTTATCGATTTATCGATTTATCGATTTATCGATTTATCGATTTATCGATTTATCGATTTATCGATTTATCGATTTATCGATTTATCGATTTATCGATTTATCGATTTATCGATTTATCGATTTATCGATTTATCGATTTATCGATTTATCGATTTATCGATTTATCGATTTTTCGATTTATCGATTTTTCGATTTTTCGATTTATCGATTTTTCGATTTATCGATTTTTCGATTTTTCGATTTATCGATTTTTCGATTTATCGATTTATCGATTTATCGATTTATCGATTTTTCGCTTTATCTATCTATTCATCAATCGATTTATCTATTTATCGATTTATCTATCTATCTATCTATCTATTGATTTATCGATTAATATATCCATTGATATAACGATTTAACTATTTATCGATTTATCGATTTATCGATTTATCGATTTATCGATTTATCGATTTATCGATTTATCGATTTATCGATTTATCGATTTATCGATTTATCGATTTATCGATTTATCGATTTATCGATTTATCGATTTATCGATTTATCGATTTATCGATTTATCGATTTATCGATTTATCGATTTATCGATTTATCGATTTATCGATTTATCGATTTATCGATTTATCGATTTATCGATTTATCGATTTATCGATTTATCGATTTATCGATTTATCGATTTATCGATTTATCGATTTATCGATTTATCGATTTATCGATTTATCGATTTATCGATTTATCGATTTATCGATTTATCGATTTATCGATTTATCGATTTATCGATTTATCGATTTATCGATTTATCGATTTATCGATTTATCGATTTATCGATTTATCGATTTATCGATTTATCGATTTATCGATTTATCGATTTATCGATTTATCGATTTATCGATTTATCGATTTATCGATTTATCGATTTATCGATTTATCGATTTATCGATTTATCGATTTATCGATTTATCGATTTATCGATTTATCGATTTATCGATTTATCGATTTATCGATTTATCGATTTATCGATTTATCGATTTATCGATTTATCGACTTATCGATTTATCGATTTATCGATTTATCTATTTTTCGATTTATCGGTTTAACGAATTATCTATCGATTTATATATTTATCGATTTATCGATTTATTGATTTATGGATTTATGGATTTATCGATTTATCGATTTATCGATTTATCGATTTATCGATTTATCGATTTATCGATTTATCGATTTATCGATTTATCGATTTATCGATTTGTCGATTTATCGATTTATCGATTTATCGATTTATCGATTTATCGATTTATCGATTTATCGATTTATCGGTTTATCGATTTATCGATTTATCGATTTATCGATTTATCGATTTATCGATTTATCGATTTATCGATTTATCGATTTATCGATTTATCGATTTATCGATTTATCGATTTATCGATTTATCGATTTATCGATTTATCGATTTATCGATTTATCGATTTATCGATTTATCGATTTATCTATTTTTCGATTTATCGGTTTAACGAATTATCTATCGATTTATATATTTATCGATTTATCGATTTATTGATTTATGGGTTTATCGATTTATCGATTTATCGATTTATCGATTTATCGATTTATCGATTTGTCGATTTATCGATTTATCGATTTATCGATTTATCGATTTATCGATTTTTCGATTTTTCGATTTTTCGATTTATCGATTTATCGATTTTTCGATTTTTCGCTTTATCTATCTATTCATCAATCGATTTATCTATTTATCGATTTATCTATCTATCTATCTATCTATCGATTTATCGATTAATCTATCCATCGATATAACGATTTAACTATTTATCGATTTATCGATTTATCGATTTATCGATTTATCGATTTATCGATTTATCGATTTATCGATTTATCGATTTATCGATTTATCGATTTATCGATTTATCGATTTATCGATTTATCGATTTATCGATTTATCGATTTATCGATTTATCGATTTATCGATTTATCGATTTATCGATTTATCGATTTATCGATTTATCGATTTATCGATTTATCGATTTATCGATTTATCGATTTATCGATTTATCGATTTATCGATTTATCGATTTATCGATTTATCGATTTATCGATTTATCGATTTATCGATTTATCGATTTATCGATTTATCGATTTATCGATTTATCGATTTATCGATTTATCGATTTATCGATTTATCGATTTATCGATTTATCGATTTATCGATTTATCGATTTATCGATTTATCGATTTATCGATTTATCGATTTATCGATTTATCGATTTATCGATTTATCGATTTATCGATTTATCGATTTATCGATTTATCGATTTATTGATTTATCGATTTTTCGATTTTTTGATTTTTCGATTTTTCGATTTTTCGATTTTTCGATTTTTCGATTTTTCGATTTTTCGATTTTTCGATTTATCTATCTATTCATCAATCGATTTATCTATTTATCGATTTATCTATCTATCTATCTATCTATCGATTTATCGATTAATCTATCCATCGATATAACGATTTAACGATTTATCGATTTATCGATTTATCGATTTATCGATTTATCGATTTATCGATTTATCGATTTTTCGATTTTTCGATTTTTCGATTTTTCGATTTTTCGATTTTTCGATTTATCGATTTATCTATCTATTCATCAATCGATTTATCTATTTATCGATTTATCTATCTATCTATCTATCGATTTATCGATTAATCTATCCATCGATATAACGATTTAACGATTTATCGATTTATCGATTTATCAATTTATGGACTTATCAATTTATCGATTTATCGATTTATCGATTTATCGATTTATCGATTTATCGATTTATCGATTTATCGATTTATCGATTTATCGATTTATCGATTTATCGATTTATCGATTTATCGATTTATCGATTTATCGATTTATCGATTTATCGATTTATCGATTTATCGATTTATCGATTTATCGATTTATCGATTTATCGATTTATCGATTTATCGATTTATCGATTTATCGATTTATCGATTTATCGATTTATCGATTTATCGATTTATCGATTTATCGATTTATCGATTTATCGATTTATCGATTTATCGATTTATCGATTTATCGATTTATCGATTTATCGATTTATCGATTTATCGATTTATCGATTTATCGATTTATCGATTTATCGATTTATCGATTTATCGATTTATCGATTTATCGATTTATCGATTTATCGATTTATCGATTTATCGATTTATCGATTTATCGATTTATCGATTTATCGATTTATCGATTTATCGATTTATCGATTTATCGATTTATCGATTTATCGATTTATCGATTTATCGATTTATCGATTTATCGATTTATCGATTTATCGATTTATCGATTTATCGATTTATCGATTTATCGATTTATCGATTTATCGATTTATCGATTTATCGATTTATCGATTTATCGATTTATCGATTTATCGATTTATCGATTTATCGATTTATCGATTTATCGATTTATCGATTTATCGATTTATCGATTTGTCGATTTATCGATTTATCGATTTATCGATTTATCGATTTTTCGATTTATCGATTTTTCGATTTTTCGATTTATCGATTTTTCGATTTATCGATTTTTCGATTTTTCGATTTATCGATTTATCGATTTATCGATTTATCGATTTATCAATTTATCGATTTATCGATTTATCGACTTATCGATTTATCGATTTATCGATTTATCGATTTATCGATTTATCTATTTTTCGATTTATCGGTTTAACGAATTATCTATCGATTTATATATTTATCGATTTATTGATTTATGGATTTATCGATTTATCGATTTATCGATTTATCGATTTATCGATTTATCGATTTATCGATTTGTCGATTTATCGATTTATCGATTTATCGATTTATCGATTTATCGTTTTATCGATTTATCGATTTATCGATTTATCGGTTTATCGATTTATCGGTTTATCGATTTATCGATTTATCGATTTATCGATTTATCGATTTATCGATTTATCGATTTATCGATTTATCGATTTATCGATTTATCGATTTATCGATTTATCGATTTATCGATTTATCGATTTATCGATTTATCGATTTATCGATTTATCTATTTTTCGATTTATCGGTTTAACGAATTATCTATCGATTTATATATTTATCGATTTATCGATTTATTGATTTATGGATTTATCGATTTATCGATTTATCGATTTATCGATTTATCGATTTGTCGATTTATCGATTTATCGATTTATCGATTTATCGATTTATCGATTTATCGATTTTTCGATTTTTCGATTTTTCGATTTATCGATTTATCGATTTTTAGATTTTTCGCTTTATCTATCTATTCATCAATCGATTTATCTATTTATCGATTTATCTATCTATCTATCTATCTATCGATTTATCGATTAATCTATCCATCGATATAACGATTTAACTATTTATCGATTTATCGATTTATCGATTTATCGATTTATCGATTTATCGATTTATCGATTTATCGATTTATCGATTTATCGATTTATCGATTTATCGATTTATCGATTTATCGATTTATCGATTTATCGATTTATCGATTTATCGATTTATCGATTTATCGATTTATCGATTTATCGATTTATCGATTTATCGATTTATCGATTTATCGATTTATCGATTTATCGATTTATCGATTTATCGATTTATCGATTTATCGATTTATCGATTTATCGATTTATCGATTTATCGATTTATCGATTTATCGATTTATCGATTTATCGATTTATCGATTTATCGATTTATCGATTTATCGATTTATCGATTTATCGATTTATGGATTTATCGATTTATCGATTTATCGATTTATCGATTTATCGATTTATCGATTTATCGATTTATCGATTTATCGATTTATCGATTTATCGATTTATCGATTTATCGATTTATCGATTTATCGATTTATCGATTTATCGATTTATCGATTTATCGATTTATCGATTTATCGATTTATCGATTTATCGATTTTTCGATTTTTCGATTTTTCGATTTATCTATCTATTCATCAATCGATTTATCTATTTATCGATTTATCTATCTATCTATCTATCGATTTATCGATTAATCTATCCATCGATATAACGATTTAACGATTTATCGATTTATCGATTTATCGATTTATCGATTTATCGATTTATCGATTTATCGATTTATCGATTTATCGATTTTTCGATTTTTCGATTTTTCGATTTTTCGATTTTTCGATTTTTCGATTTATCTATCTATTCATCAATCGATTTATCTATTTATCGATTTATCTATCTATCTATCTATCGATTTATCGATTAATCTATCCATCGATATAACGATTTAACGATTTATCGATTTATCGATTTATCGATTTATCGATTTATCGATTTATCGATTTATCGATTTATCGATTTATCGATTTATCGATTTATCGATTTATCGATTTATCGATTTATCGATTTATCGATTTATCGATTTATCGATTTATCGATTTATCGATTTATCGATTTATCGATTTATCGATTTATCGATTTATCGATTTATCGATTTATCGATTTATCGATTTATCGATTTATCGATTTATCGATTTATCGATTTATCGATTTATCGATTTATCGATTTATCGATTTATCGATTTATCGATTTATCGATTTATCGATTTATCGATTTATCGATTTATCGATTTATCGATTTATCGATTTATCGATTTATCGATTTATCGATTTATCGATTTATCGATTTATCGATTTATCGATTTATCGATTTATCGATTTATCGATTTATCGATTTATCGATTTATCGATTTATCGATTTATCGATTTATCGATTTATCGATTTATCGATTTATCGATTTATCGATTTATCGATTTATCGATTTATCGATTTATCGATTTATCGATTTATCGATTTATCGATTTATCGATTTATCGATTTATCGATTTATCGATTTATCGATTTATCGATTTATCGATTTATCGATTTATCGATTTATCGATTTATCGATTTATCGATTTATCGATTTATCGATTTATCGATTTATCGATTTATCGATTTATCGATTTATCGATTTATCGATTTATCGATTTATCGATTTATCGATTTATCGATTTATCGATTTATCGATTTATCGATTTATCGATTTATCGATTTATCGATTTATCGATTTATCGATTTATCGATTTATCGATTTATCGATTTATCGATTTATCGATTTATCGATTTATCGATTTATCGATTTATCGATTTATCGATTTATCGATTTATCGATTTATCGATTTATCGATTTATCGATTTATCGATTTATCGATTTATCGATTTATCGATTTATCGATTTATCGATTTATCGATTTATCGATTTATCGATTTATCGATTTATCGATTTATCGATTTATCGATTTATCGATTTATCGATTTATCGATTTATCGATTTATCGATTTATCGATTTATCGATTTATCGATTTATCGATTTATCGATTTATCGATTTATCGATTTATCGATTTATCGATTTATCGATTTATCGATTTATCGATTTATCGATTTATCGATTTATCGATTTATCGATTTATCGATTTATCGATTTATCGATTTATCGATTTATCGATTTATCGATTTATCGATTTATCGATTTATCGATTTATCGATTTATCGATTTATCGATTTATCGATTTATCGATTTATCGATTTATCGATTTATCGATTTATCGATTTATCGATTTATCGATTTATCGATTTATCGATTTATCGATTTATCGATTTATCGATTTATCGATTTATCGATTTATCGATTTATCGATTTATCGATTTATCGATTTATCGATTTATCGATTTATCGATTTATCGATTTATCGATTTATCGATTTATCGATTTATCGATTTTTCGCTTTATCTATCTATTCATCAATCGATTTATCTATTTATCGATTTATCTATCTATCTATCTATCTATCGATTTGTCGATTAATCTATCCATCGATATAACGATTTAACTATTTATCGATTTATCGATTTATCGATTTATCGATTTATCGATTTATCGATTTATCGATTTATCGATTTATCGATTTATCGATTTATCGATTTATCGATTTATCGATTTATCGATTTATCGATTTATCGATTTATCGATTTATCGATTTATCGATTTATCGATTTATCGATTTATCGATTTATCGATTTATCGATTTATCGATTTATCGATTTATCGATTTATCGATTTATCGATTTATCGATTTATCGATTTATCGATTTATCGATTTATCGATTTATCGATTTATCGATTTATCGATTTATCGATTTATCGATTTATCGATTTATCGATTTATCGATTTATCGATTTATCGATTTATCGATTTATCGATTTATCGATTTATCGATTTATCGATTTATCGATTTATCGATTTATCGATTTATCGATTTATCGATTTATCGATTTATCGATTTATCGATTTATCGATTTATCGATTTATCGATTTTTCGATTTTTCGATTTATCGATTTATCTATCTATTCATCAATCGATTTATCTATTTATCGATTTATCTATCTATCTATCTATCGATTTATCGATTAATCTATCCATCGATATAACGATTTAACGATTTATCGATTTATCGATTTATCGATTTATCGATTTATCGATTTATCGATTTATCGATTTATCGATTTATCGATTTATCGATTTATCGATTTATCGATTTATCGATTTATCGATTTATCGATTTATCGATTTATCGATTTATCGATTTATCGATTTATCGATTTATCGATTTATCGATTTATCGATTTATCGATTTATCGATTTATCGATTTATCGATTTATCGATTTATCGATTTATCGATTTATCGATTTATCGATTTATCGATTTATCGATTTATCGATTTATCGATTTATCGATTTATCGATTTATCGATTTATCGATTTATCGATTTATCGATTTATCGATTTATCGATTTATCGATTTATCGATTTATCGATTTATCGATTTATCGATTTATCGATTTATCGATTTATCGATTTATCGATTTATCGATTTATCGATTTATCGATTTATCGATTTATCGATTTATCGATTTATCGATTTATCGATTTATCGATTTATCGATTTATCGATTTATCGATTTATCGATTTATCGATTTATCGATTTATCGATTTATCGATTTATCGATTTATCGAATTATCGATTTATCGATTTATCGATTTATCGATTTATCGATTTATCGATTTATCGATTTATCGATTTATCGATTTATCGATTTATCGATTTATCGATTTATCGATTTATCGATTTATCGATTTATCGATTTATCGATTTATCGATTTATCGATTTATCGATTTATCGATTTATCGATTTATCGATTTATCGATTTATCGATTTATCGATTTATCGATTTATCGATTTATCAATTTATCGATTTATCGATTTAACGAATTATCTATCGATTTATATATTTATCGATTTATCGATTTATTGATTTATGGATTTATCGATTTATCGATTTATCGATTTATCGATTTATCGATTTATCGATTTATCGATTTATCGATTTATCGATTTATCGATTTGTCGATTTATCGATTTATCGATTTATCGATTTATCGATTTATCGATTTATCGATTTATCGATTTATCGATTTATCGATTTATCGATTTATCGATTTATCGATTTATCGATTTATCGATTTATCGATTTAGCGATTTATCGATTTAGCGATTTATCGATTTAGCGATTTATCGATTTAGCGATTTATCGATTTATCGATTTATCGATTTATCGATTTATCGATTTATCGATTTATCGATTTATCGATTTATCGATTTATCGATTTATCGATTTATCGATTTATCGATTTATCGATTTATCGATTTATCGATTTATCGATTTATCGATTTATCGATTTATCGATTTATCGATTTATCGATTTATCGATTTATCGATTTATCGATTTATCGATTTATCGATTTATCGATTTATCGATTTATCGATTTATCGATTTATCGATTTATCGATTTATCGATTTATCGATTTATCGATTTATCGATTTATCGATTTATCGATTTATCGATTTATCGATTTATCGATTTATCGATTTATCGATTTATCGATTTATCGATTTATCGATTTATCGATTTATCGATTTATCGATTTATCGATTTATCGATTTATCGATTTATCGATTTATCGATTTATCGATTTATCGATTTATCGATTTATCGATTTATCGATTTATCGATTTATCGATTTATCGATTTATCGATTTATCGATTTATCGATTTATCGATTTATCGATTTATCGATTTTTCGATTTTTCGATTTTTCGATTTATCTATCTATTCATCAATCGATTTATCTATTTATCGATTTATCTATCTATCTATCTATCGATTTATCGATTAATCTATCCATCGATATAACGATTTAACGATTTATCGATTTATCGATTTATCGATTTATCGATTTATCGATTTATCGATTTATCGATTTATCGATTTATCGATTTTTCGATTTTTCGATTTTTCGATTTTTCGATTTTTCGATTTTTCGATTTTTCGATTTTTCGATTTTTCGATTTATCTATCTATTCATCAATCGATTTATCTATTTATCGATTTATCTATCTATCTATCTATCGATTTATCGATTAATCTATCCATCGATATAACGATTTAACGATTTATCGATTTATCGATTTATCAATTTATGGACTTATCAATTTATCGATTTATCGATTTATCGATTTATCGATTTATCGATTTATCGATTTATCGATTTATCGATTTATCGATTTATCGATTTATCGATTTATCGATTTATCGATTTATCGATTTATCGATTTATCGATTTATCGATTTATCGATTTATCGATTTATCGATTTATCGATTTATCGATTTATCGATTTATCGATTTATCGATTTATCGATTTATCGATTTATCGATTTATCGATTTATCGATTTATCGATTTATCGATTTATCGATTTATCGATTTATCGATTTATCGATTTATCGATTTATCGATTTATCGATTTATCGATTTATCGATTTATCGATTTATCGATTTATCGATTTATCGATTTATCGATTTATCGATTTATCGATTTATCGATTTATCGATTTATCGATTTATCGATTTATCGATTTATCGATTAATCGATTTATCGATTTATCGATTTATCGATTTATCGATTTATCGATTTATCGATTTATCGATTTATCGATTTATCGATTTATCGATTTATCGATTTATCGATTTATCGATTTATCGATTTATCGATTTATCGATTTATCGATTTATCGATTTATCGATTTATCGATTTATCGATTTATCGATTTATCGATTTATCGATTTATCGATTTATCGATTTATCGATTTATCGATTTATCGATTTATCGATTTATCGATTTATCGATTTATCGATTTATCGATTTATCGATTTATCGATTTATCGATTTATCGATTTATCGATTTATCGATTTATCGATTTATCGATTTATCGATTTATCGATTTATCGATTTATCGATTTATCGATTTATCGATTTATCGATTTATCGATTTATCGATTTATCGATTTATCGATTTATCGATTTATCGATTTATCGATTTATCGATTTATCGATTTATCGATTTATCGATTTATCGATTTATCGATTTATCGATTTATCGATTTATCGATTTATCGATTTATCGATTTATCGATTTATCGATTTATCGATTTATCGATTTATCGATTTATCGATTTATCGATTTATCGATTTATCGATTTATCGATTTTTCGCTTTATCTATCTATTCATCAATCGATTTATCTATTTATCGATTTATCTATCTATCTATCTATCTATCGATTTGTCGATTAATCTATCCATCGATATAACGATTTAACTATTTATCGATTTATCGATTTATCGATTTATCGATTTATCGATTTATCGATTTATCGATTTATCGATTTATCGATTTATCGATTTATCGATTTATCGATTTATCGATTTATCGATTTATCGATTTATCGATTTATCGATTTATCGATTTATCGATTTATCGATTTATCGATTTATCGATTTATCGATTTATCGATTTATCGATTTATCGATTTATCGATTTATCGATTTATCGATTTATCGATTTATCGATTTATCGATTTATCGATTTATCGATTTATCGATTTATCGATTTATCGATTTATCGATTTATCGATTTATCGATTTATCGATTTATCGATTTATCGATTTATCGATTTATCGATTTATCGATTTATCGATTTATCGATTTATCGATTTATCGATTTATCGATTTTTCGATTTTTCGATTTATCGATTTATCTATCTATTCATCAATCGATTTATCTATTTATCGATTTATCTATCTATCTATCTATCGATTTATCGATTAATCTATCCATCGATATAACGATTTAACGATTTATCGATTTATCGATTTATCGATTTATCGATTTATCGATTTATCGATTTATCGATTTATCGATTTATCGATTTATCGATTTATCGATTTATCGATTTATCGATTTATCGATTTATCGATTTATCGATTTATCGATTTAGCGATTTATCGATTTAGCGATTTATCGATTTATCGATTTATCGATTTATCGATTTATCGATTTATCGATTTATCGATTTATCGATTTATCGATTTATCGATTTATCGATTTATCGATTTATCGATTTATCGATTTATCGATTTATCGATTTATCGATTTATCGATTTATCGATTTATCGATTTATCGATTTATCGATTTATCGATTTATCGATTTATCGATTTATCGATTTATCGATTTATCGATTTATCGATTTATCGATTTATCGATTTATCGATTTATCGATTTATCGATTTATCGATTTATCGATTTATCGATTTATCGATTTTTCGATTTTTCGATTTTTCGATTTATCTATCTATTCATCAATCGATTTATCTATTTATCGATTTATCTATCTATCTATCTATCGATTTATCGATTAATCTATCCATCGATATAACGATTTAACGATTTATCGATTTATCGATTTATCGATTTATCGATTTATCGATTTATCGATTTATCGATTTATCGATTTATCGATTTTTCGATTTTTCGATTTTTCGATTTTTCGATTTTTCGATTTTTCGATTTTTCGATTTTTCGATTTATCTATCTATTCATCAATCGATTTATCTATTTATCGATTTATCTATCTATCTATCTATCGATTTATCGATTAATCTATCCATCGATATAACGATTTAACGATTTATCGATTTATCGATTTATCAATTTATGGACTTATCAATTTATCGATTTATCGATTTATCGATTTATCGATTTATCGATTTATCGATTTATCGATTTATCGATTTATCGATTTATCGATTTATCGATTTATCGATTTATCGATTTATCGATTTATCGATTTATCGATTTATCGATTTATCGATTTATCGATTTATCGATTTATCGATTTATCGATTTATCGATTTATCGATTTATCGATTTATCGATTTATCGATTTATCGATTTATCGATTTATCGATTTATCGATTTATCGATTTATCGATTTATCGATTTATCGATTTATCGATTTATCGATTTATCGATTTATCGATTTATCGATTTATCGATTTATCGATTTATCGATTTATCGATTTATCGATTTATCGATTTATCGATTTATCGATTTATCGATTTATCGATTTATCGATTTATCGATTTATCGATTTATCGATTTATCGATTTATCGATTAATCGATTTATCGATTTATCGATTTATCGATTTATCGATTTATCGATTTATCGATTTATCGATTTATCGATTTATCGATTTATCGATTTATCGATTTATCGATTTATCGATTTATCGATTTATCGATTTATCGATTTATCGATTTATCGATTTATCGATTTATCGATTTATCGATTTATCGATTTATCGATTTATCGATTTATCGATTTATCGATTTATCGATTTATCGATTTATCGATTTATCGATTTATCGATTTATCGATTTATCGATTTATCGATTTATCGATTTATCGATTTATCGATTTATCGATTTATCGATTTATCGATTTATCGATTTATCGATTTATCGATTTATCGATTTATCGATTTATCGATTTATCGATTTATCGATTTATCGATTTATCGATTTATCGATTTATCGATTTATCGATTTATCGATTTATCGATTTATCGATTTATCGATTTATCGATTTATCGATTTATCGATTTATCGATTTATCGATTTATCGATTTATCGATTTATCGATTTATCGATTTATCGATTTATCGATTTATCGATTTATCGATTTATCGATTTATCGATTTATCGATTTATCGATTTATCGATTTATCGATTTATCGATTTATCGATTTATCGATTTATCGATTTTTCGCTTTATCTATCTATTCATCAATCGATTTATCTATTTATCGATTTATCTATCTATCTATCTATCTATCGATTTGTCGATTAATCTATCCATCGATATAACGATTTAACTATTTATCGATTTATCGATTTATCGATTTATCGATTTATCGATTTATCGATTTATCGATTTATCGATTTATCGATTTATCGATTTATCGATTTATCGATTTATCGATTTATCGATTTATCGATTTATCGATTTATCGATTTATCGATTTATCGATTTATCGATTTATCGATTTATCGATTTATCGATTTATCGATTTATCGATTTATCGATTTATCGATTTATCGATTTATCGATTTATCGATTTATCGATTTATCGATTTATCGATTTATCGATTTATCGATTTATCGATTTATCGATTTATCGATTTATCGATTTATCGATTTATCGATTTATCGATTTATCGATTTATCGATTTATCGATTTATCGATTTATCGATTTATCGATTTATCGATTTATCGATTTATCGATTTATCGATTTTTCGATTTTTCGATTTATCGATTTATCTATCTATTCATCAATCGATTTATCTATTTATCGATTTATCTATCTATCTATCTATCGATTTATCGATTAATCTATCCATCGATATAACGATTTAACGATTTATCGATTTATCGATTTATCGATTTATCGATTTATCGATTTATCGATTTATCGATTTATCGATTTATCGATTTATCGATTTATCGATTTATCGATTTATCGATTTATCGATTTATCGATTTATCGATTTATCGATTTATCGATTTAGCGATTTATCGATTTAGCGATTTATCGATTTATCGATTTATCGATTTATCGATTTATCGATTTATCGATTTATCGATTTATCGATTTATCGATTTATCGATTTATCGATTTATCGATTTATCGATTTATCGATTTATCGATTTATCGATTTATCGATTTATCGATTTATCGATTTATCGATTTATCGATTTATCGATTTATCGATTTATCGATTTATCGATTTATCGATTTATCGATTTATCGATTTATCGATTTATCGATTTATCGATTTATCGATTTATCGATTTATCGATTTATCGATTTATCGATTTATCGATTTATCGATTTATCGATTTATCGATTTATCGATTTATCGATTTATCGATTTATCGATTTATCGATTTATCGAATTATCGATTTATCGATTTATCGATTTATCGATTTATCGATTTATCGATTTATCGATTTATCGATTTATCGATTTATCGATTTATCGATTTATCGATTTATCGATTTATCGATTTATCGATTTATCGATTTATCGATTTATCGATTTATCGATTTATCGATTTATCGATTTATCGATTTATCGATTTATCAATTTATCGATTTATCGATTTATCGATTTATCGATTTAACGAATTATCTATCGATTTATATATTTATCGATTTATCGATTTATTGATTTATGGATTTATCGATTTATCGATTTATCGATTTATCGATTTATCGATTTATCGATTTATCGATTTATCGATTTATCGATTTATCGATTTGTCGATTTATCGATTTATCGATTTATCGATTTATCGATTTATCGATTTATCGATTTATCGATTTATCGATTTATCGATTTATCGATTTATCGATTTATCGATTTAGCGATTTATCGATTTAGCGATTTATCGATTTAGCGATTTATCGATTTAGCGATTTATCGATTTATCGATTTATCGATTTATCGATTTATCGATTTATCGATTTATCGATTTATCGATTTATCGATTTATCGATTTATCGATTTATCGATTTATCGATTTATCGATTTATCGATTTATCGATTTATCGATTTATCGATTTATCGATTTATCGATTTATCGATTTATCGATTTATCGATTTATCGATTTATCGATTTATCGATTTATCGATTTATCGATTTATCGATTTATCGATTTATCGATTTATCGATTTATCGATTTATCGATTTATCGATTTATCGATTTATCGATTTATCGATTTATCGATTTATCGATTTATCGATTTATCGATTTATCGATTTATCGATTTATCGATTTATCGATTTATCGATTTATCGATTTATCGATTTATCGATTTATCGATTTATCGATTTATCGATTTATCGATTTATCGATTTATCGATTTATCGATTTATCGATTTATCGATTTATCGATTTATCGATTTATCGATTTATCGATTTATCGATTTATCGATTTATCGATTTATCGATTTATCGATTTATCGATTTATCGATTTATCGATTTATCGATTTATCGATTTATCGATTTATCGATTTATCGATTTATCGATTTATCGATTTATCGATTTATCGATTTATCGATTTATCGATTTATCGATTTATCGATTTATCGATTTATCGATTTATCGATTTATCGATTTATCGATTTATCGATTTATCGATTTATCGATTTATCGATTTATCGATTTATCGATTTATCGATTTATCGATTTATCGATTTATCGATTTATCGATTTATCGATTTATCGATTTATCGATTTATCGATTTATCGATTTATCGATTTATCGATTTATCGATTTATCGATTTATCGATTTATCGATTTATCGATTTATCGATTTATCGATTTATCGATTTATCGATTTATCGATTTATCGATTTATCGATTTATCGATTTATCGATTTATCGATTTATCGATTTATCGATTTATCGATTTATCGATTTATCGATTTATCGATTTATCGATTTTTCGATTTTTCGATTTTTCGATTTTTCGATTTTTCGATTTTTCGATTTTTCGATTTTTCGATTTTTCGATTTTTCGATTTTTCGATTTTTCGATTTTTCGATTTATCGATTTATCTATCTATTCATCAATCGATTTATCTATCTATCTATCTATCGATTTATCGATTAATCTATCCATCGATATAACGATTTAACGATTTATCGATTTATCGATTTATCGATTTATCGATTTATCGATTTATCGATTTATCGATTTATCTCTCCATCGATTTATCGAATTATCGATTTATCGATTTATCGATTTATCGATTTATCGATTTATCGATTTATTGATTTATCGATTTATCGATTTATCGATTTATCGATTTATCGATTTATCGATTTATCGATTTATCTATCTATTCATCAATGGATTTATCAATTTATCGATTAATCTCTCCATCGATTTATCGAATTATCGATTTATCGATTTATCGATTTATCGATTTATCGATTTATCGATTTATCGATTTATCGATTTATCGATTTATCGATTTATCGATTTATCGATTTATCGATTTATCGATTTATCGATTTAGCGATTTATCGATTTAGCGATTTATCGATTTATCGATTTATCGATTTATCGATTTATCGATTTATCGATTTATCGATTTATCGATTTATCGATTTATCGATTTATCGATTTATCGATTTATCGATTTACCGATTTATCGATTTATCGATTTATCGATTTATCGATTTATCGATTTATCGATTTATCGATTCATCGATTTATCGATTCATCGATTTATCGATTCATCGATTTATCGATTCATCGATTTATCGATTCATCGATTTATCGATTCATCGATTTATCGATTTATCGATTTATCTATCTATTCATCAATCGATTTATCGATTCATCGATTTATCTATCTATCTATCTATATATCTATCGATTTATCGATTTATCTATGTATCTATTTGTCAATTTATCTATTTGTCTGTTTATCGATTTATCGGTTTAACGTATTATCTATCGATTTATATATTTATCGATTTATCGACTTATCGATTTATCGATTTATCGATTTATCGATTTATCGATTTATCGATTTATCGATTTATCGATTTATCGATTTATCGATTTATCGATTTATCGATTTATCGATTTATCGATTTATCGATTTATCGATTTATCGATTTATCGATTTATCGATTTATCGATTTATCGATTTATCGATTTATCGATTTATCGATTTATCGATTCATCGATTTATCGATTTATCGATTTATGGACTTATCAATTTATCGATTTATCGTTTTATCGATTTATCGATTTATCGATTTATCGATTTATCGATTTATCGATTTATCGATTTATCGATTTATCGATTTATCGATTTATCGATTTATCGATTTATCGATTTAGCGATTTATCGATTTAGCGATTTATCGATTTATCGATTTATCGATTTATCGATTTATCGATTTATCGATTTATCGATTTATCGATTTATCGATTTATCGATTTATCGATTTACCGATTTATCGATTTATCGATTTATCGATTTATCGATTTATCGATTTATCGATTTATCGATTTATCGATTTATCGATTTATCGATTTATCGATTTATCGATTTATCGATTTATCGATTTATCGATTTATCGATTTATCGATTTATCGATTTATCGATTTATCGATTTATCGATTTATCGATTTATCGATTTATCGATTTATCGATTTATCGATTTATCGATTTATCGATTTACCGATTTATCGATTTACCGATTTATCGATTTATCGATTTATCGATTTATCGATTTATCGATTTATCGATTTATCGATTTATCGATTTATCGATTCATCGATTTATCGATTCATCGATTTATCGATTCATCGATTTATCGATTCATCGATTTATCGATTCATCGATTTATCGATTCATCGATTTATCGATTTATCGATTTATCTATCTATTCATCAATCGATTTATCGATTCATCGATTTATCTATCTATCTATCTATATATCTATCGATTTATCGATTTATCTATGTATCTATTTGTCAATTTATCTATTTGTCTGTTTATCGATTTATCGGTTTAACGTATTATCTATCGATTTATATATTTATCGATTTATCGACTTATCGATTTATCGATTTATCGATTTATCGATTTATCGATTTATCGATTTATCGATTTATCGATTTATCGATTTATCGATTTATCGATTTATCGATTTATCGATTTATCGATTTATCGATTTATCGATTTATCGATTTATCGATTTATCGATTTATCGATTTATCGATTTATCGATTTATCGATTTATCGATTTATCGATTTATCGATTCATCGATTTATCGATTTATCGATTTATGGACTTATCAATTTATCGATTTATCGTTTTATCGATTTATCGATTTATCGATTTATCGATTTATCGATTTATCGATTTATCGATTTATCGATTTATCGATTTAGCGATTTATCGATTTAGCGATTTATCGATTTATCGATTTATCGATTTATCGATTTATCGATTTATCGATTTATCGATTTATCGATTTACCGATTTATCGATTTATCGATTTATCGATTTATCGATTTATCGATTTATCGATTTATCGATTTATCGATTTATCGATTTATCGATTTATCGATTTATCGATTTATGGATTTATCGATTTATCGATTTATCGATTTATCGATTTATCGATTTATCGATTTATCGATTTATCGATTTATCGATTTATCGATTTATCGATTTATCGATTTATCGATTTATCGATTTATCGATTTATCGATTTATCGATTTATCGATTTATCGATTTATCGATTTATCGATTTATCGATTTATCGATTTATCGATTTATCGATTTATCGATTTATCGATTTATCGATTTATCGATTTATCGATTTATCGATTTATCGATTTATCGATTTATCGATTTATCGATTTATCGATTTATCGATTTATCGATTTATCGATTTATCGACTTATCGATTTATCGATTTATCGATTTATCGATTTATCGATTTATCAATTTATCAATTTATCAATTTATCGATTTATCGATTTATCGATTTATCGATTTATCGATTCATCGATTTATGGACTTATCAATTAATCGATTTATCGTTTTATCGATTTATCGATTCATCGATTTATCGATTTATCGATTTATCGATTTATCGATTTATCGATTTATCGATTTATCGATTTATCGATTTATCGATTTATCGATTTATCGATTTAGCGATTTATCGATTTAGCGATTTATCGATTTATCGATTTATCGATTTATCGATTTATCGATTTATCGATTTATCGATTTATCGATTTATCGATTTATCGATTTATCGATTTATCGATTTATCGATTTATCGATTTATCGATTTATCGATTTATCGATTTATCGATTTATCGATTTATCGATTTATCGATTTATCGATTTATCGATTTATCGATTTATCGATTTATCGATTTATCGATTTATCGATTTATCGATTTATCGAATTATCGATTTATCAATTTATCTATTTATCTATTTTTCGATTTATCGATTTATCGATTTATCGATTTATCGATTTATCGATTTATCTATTTATCTATTTTTCGATTTATCGATTTATCGATTTATCGATTTATCGATTTATCGATTTATCGATTTATCGATTTATCGATTTATCGATTTATCGATTTATCGATTTATCGATTTATCGATTTATCGATTTATCGATTTATCGATTTATCGATTTATCGATTTATCGATTTATCGATTTATCGATTTATCGATTTATCGATTTATCGATTTATCGATTTATCGATTTATCGATTTATCGATTTATCGATTTATCGATTTATCGATTTATCGATTTATCGATTTATCGATTTATCGATTTATCAATTTATCGATTTATCGATTTATAGATTTATCGATTTATCGATTTATCGATTTATCGATTTATCGATTTATCGATTTATCGATTTATCGAATTATCGATTTATCGATTTATCGATTTATCTATGTATTTATCTATTTATCTATTTTTCGATTTATCGGTTTAACGAATTATCTATCGATTTATATATTTATCGATTTATCGATTTATTGATTTATGGATTTATCGATTTATCGATTTATCGATTTATCGATTTATCGATTTATCGATTTATCGATTTATCGATTTATCGATTTATCGATTTATCGATTTATCGATTTATCGATTTATCGATTTATCGATTTATCGATTTATCGATTTATCGATTTATCGATATATCGATTTATCGATTTATCGATTTATCGATTTATCGATTTATCGATTTATCGATTTATCGATTTATCGATTTATCGATTTATCGATTTATCGATTTATCGATTTATCGATTTATCGATTTATCGATTTATCGATTTATCGATTTATCGATTTATCGATTTATCGATTTATCGATTTATCGATTTATCGATTTATCGATTTATCGATTTATCGATTTATCGATTTATCGATTTATCGATTTATCGATTTATCGATTTATCGATTTATCGATTTATCGATTTATCGATTTATCGAATTATCGATTTATCGATTTATCGATTTATCGATTTATCGATTTATCGATTTATCTATTTATTTATCTATTTATCTATTTTTCGATTTATCGGTTTAACGAATTATCTATCGATTTATATATTTATCGATTTATCGATTTATTGATTTATGGATTTATCGATTTATCGATTTATCGATTCATCGATTTATCGATTTATCGATTTATGGACTTATCAATTTATCGATTTATCGTTTTATCGATTTATCGATTTATCGATTTATCGATTTATCGATTTATCGATTTATCGATTTAGCGATTTATCGATTTAGCGATTTATCGATTTATCGATTTATCGATTTATCGATTTATCGATTTATCGATTTATCGATTTATCGATTTATCGATTTATCGATTTATCGATTTATCGATTTATCGATTTATCGATTTATCGATTTATCGATTTATCGATTTATCGATTTACCGATTTATCGATTTATCGATTTATCGATTTATCGATTTATCGATTTATCGATTTATCGATTTATCGATTTATCGATTTATCGATTTATCGATTTATCGATTTATCGATTTATCGATTTATCGATTTATCGATTTATAGATTTATCGATTAATCGATTTATCGATTTATCGATTTATCGATTTATCGATTTATCGATTTATCGATTTATCGATTTATCGATTTATCGATTTATCGATTTATCGATTTATCGATTTATCGATTTATCGATTTATCGATTTATCGATTTATCGATTTATCGATTTATCGATTTATCGATTTATCGATTTATCGATTTATCGATTTATCGATTTATCGATTTATCGATTTATCGACTTATCGATTTATCGATTTATCGATTTATCGATTTATCAATTTATCAATTTATCAATTTATGGACTTATCAATTTATCGATTTATCGATTTATCGATTTATCGATTCATCGATTTATGGACTTATCAATTAATCGATTTATCGTTTTATCGATTTATCGATTCATCGATTTATCGATTTATCGATTTATCGATTTATCGATTTATCGATTTATCGATTTATCGATTTATCGATTTATCGATTTATCGATTTATCGATTTAGCGATTTATCGATTTAGCGATTTATCGATTTATCGATTTATCGATTTATCGATTTATCGATTTATCGATTTATCGATTTATCGATTTATCGATTTATCGATTTATCGATTTATCGATTTATCGATTTATCGATTTATCGATTTATCGATTTATCGATTTATCGATTTATCGATTTATCGATTTATCGATTTATCGATTTATCGATTTATCGATTTATCGAATTATCGATTTATCAATTTATCTATTTATCTATTTTTCGATTTATCGATTTATCGATTTATCGATTTATCGATTTATCGATTTATCGATTTATCTATTTATCTATTTTTCGATTTATCGATTTATCGATTTATCGATTTATCGATTTATCGATTTATCGATTTATCGATTTATCGATTTATCGATTTATCGATTTATCGATTTATCGATTTATCGATTTATCGATTTATCGATTTATCGATTTATCGATTTATCGATTTATCGATTTATCGATTTATCGATTTATCGATTTATCGATTTATCGATTTATCGATTTATCGATTTATCGATTTATCGATTTATCGATTTATCGATTTATCGATTTATCGATTTATCGATTTATCGATTTATCGATTTATCGATTTATCGATTTATCGATTTATCGATTTATCGATTTATCGATTTATCGATTTATCGATTTATCGATTTATCGATTTATCAATTTATCGATTTATCGATTTATAGATTTATCGATTTATCGATTTATCGATTTATCGATTTATCGATTTATCGATTTATCGAATTATCGATTTATCGATTTATCTATGTATTTATCTATTTATCTATTTTTCGATTTATCGGTTTAACGAATTATCTATCGATTTATATATTTATCGATTTATCGATTTATTGATTTATGGATTTATCGATTTATCGATTTATCGATTTATCGATTTATCGATTTATCGATTTATCGATTTATCGATTTATCGATTTATCGATTTATCGATTTATCGATTTATCGATTTATCGATTTATCGATTTATCGATATATCGATTTATCGATTTATCGATTTATCGATTTATCGATTTATCGATTTATCGATTTATCGATTTATCGATTTATCGATTTATCGATTTATCGATTTATCGATTTATCGATTTATCGATTTATCGATTTATCGATTTATCGATTTATCGATTTATCGATTTATCGATTTATCGATTTATCGATTTATCGATTTATCGATTTATCGATTTATCGATTTATCGATTTATCGATTTATCGATTTATCGATTTATCGATTTATCGATTTATCGATTTATCGATTTATCGATTTATCGATTTATCGATTTATCGATTTATCGATTTATCGATTTATCGATTTATCGATTTATCGATTTATCGAATTATCGATTTATCGATTTATCGATTTATCGATTTATCGATTTATCGATTTATCTATTTATTTATCTATTTATCTATTTTTCGATTTATCGGTTTAACGAATTATCTATCGATTTAGATATTTATCGATTTATCGATTTATTGATTTATGGATTTATTGATTTATCGATTTATCGATTTATCGATTTATCGATTTATCGATTTATCGATTTATCGATTTATCGATTTATCGATTTATCGATTTATCGATTTATCGATTTATCGATTTATCGATATATCGATTTATCGATTTATCGATTTATCGATTTATCGATTTATCGATTTATCGATTTATCGATTTATCGATTTATCGATTTATCGATTTATCGATTTATCGATTTATCAATTTATCGATTTATCGATTTATCGATTTATCGATTTATCGATTTATCGATTTATCGATTTATCGATTTATCGATTTATCGATTTATCGATTTTTCGATTTTTCGATTTATCGATTTATCGATTTATCGATTTTTCGATTTATCGATTTATCGATTTATCGATTTATCGATTTATCGATTTATCGATTTATCGATTTATCGATTTATCGATTTATCGATTTATCGATTTATCGATTTATCGATTTATCGATTTATCGATTTATCGATTTATCGATTTATCGATTTTTCGATTTTTCGATTTATCGATTTATCGATTTTTCGATTTTTCGATTTTTCGATTTTTCGATTTAGCTATCTATTCATCAATCGATTTATCTATATATCGATTTATCTATCTATCTATCTATCTATTGATTTATCGATTAATCTATCCATTGATATAACGATTTAACTATTTATCGATTTATCGATTTATCGATTTATCGATTTATCGATTTATCGATTTATCGATTTATCGATTTATCGATTTATCGATTTATCGATTTATCGAT
Organism: Nineta flava; assembly: GCA_963920215.1. Taxonomy (NCBI): domain Eukaryota; kingdom Metazoa; phylum Arthropoda; class Insecta; order Neuroptera; family Chrysopidae; genus Nineta; species Nineta flava. Next base: position 39,844,712 of record OY986046.1, read on the forward strand.
TTATCGATTTATCGATTTATCGAATTATCGATTTATCGATTTATCGATTTATCGATTTATCGATTTATCAATTTATCGATTTATCGATTTATCGACTTATCGATTTATCGACTTATCGATTTATCGACTTATCGATTTATCGATTTATCGATTTATCGATTTATCGATTTATCGATTTATCGATTTATCGATTTATCGATTTATCGGTTTAACGAATTATCTATCGATTTATATATTTATCGATTTATCGATTTATTGATTTATCGATTTATCGATTTATCGATTTATCGATTTATCGATTTATCGATTTATCGATTTATCGATTTATCGATTTATCGATTTATCGATTTATCGATTTATCGATTTATCGATTTATCGATTTATCGATTTATCGATTTATCTATTTGTCGATTTATCGATTTATCGATTTATCGATTTATCGATTTATCGATTTATCGATTTATCGATTTATCGATTTATCGATTTATCGATTTATCGATTTATCGATTTATCGATTTATCGATTTATCGATTTATCGATTTATCGATTTATCGATTTATCGATTTATCGATTTATCGATTTATCGATTTATCGATTTATCGATTTATCGATTTATCGATTTATCGATTTATCGATTTATCGATTTATCAATTTATCGATTTATCGATTTATCGATTTATCGATTTATCGATTTATCGATTTATCGATTTATCGATTTATCGATTTATCGATTTATCGATTTATCGATTTATCGATTTATCGATTTATCGATTTATCGATTTATCGATTTATCGATTTATCGATTTATCGATTTATCGATTTATCGATTTATCGATTTATCGATTTATCGATTTATCGATTTATCGATTTATCGATTTATCGATTTATCGATTTATCGATTTATCGATTTATCGATTTATCGATTTATCGATTTATCGATTTATCGATTTATCGATTTATCGATTTATCGATTTATCGATTTATCGATTTTTCGATTTATCGATTTTTCGATTTATCGATTTATCGATTTATCGATTTATCGATTTATCGATTTTTCGATTTATCTATCTATTCATCAATCGATTTATCTATTTATCGATTTATCTATCTATCTATCTATCGATTTATCGATTAATCTATCCATCGATATAACGATTTAACGATTTATCGATTTATCGATTTATCGATTTATCGATTTATCGATTTATCGATTTATCGATTTATCGATTTATCGATTTATCGATTTATCGATTTATCGATTTATCGATTTATCGATTTATCGATTTATCGATTTATCGATTTATCGATTTATCGATTTATCGATTTATCGATTTATCGATTTATCGATTTATCGATTTATCGATTTATCGATTTATCGATTTATCGATTTATCGATTTATCGATTTATCGATTTATCGATTTATCGATTTATCGATTTATCGATTTATCGATTTATCGATTTATCGATTTATCGATTTATCGATTTATCGATTTATCGATTTATCGATTTAGCGATTTATCGATTTAGCGATTTATCGATTTAGCGATTTATCGATTTAGCGATTTATCGATTTATCGATTTATCGATTTATCGATTTATCGATTTATCGATTTATCGATTTATCGATTTATCGATTTATCGATTTATCGATTTATCGATTTATCGATTTATCGATTTATCGATTTATCGATTTATCGATTTATCGATTTATCGATTTATCGATTTATCGATTTATCGATTTATCGATTTATCGATTTATCGATTTATCGATTTATCGATTTATCGATTTATCGATTTATCGATTTATCGATTTATCGATTTATCGATTTATCGATTTATCGATTTATCGATTTATCGATTTATCGATTTATCGATTTATCGATTTATCGATTTATCGATTTATCGATTTATCGATTTATCGATTTATCGATTTATCGATTTATCGATTTATCGATTTATCGATTTATCGATTTATCGATTTATCGATTTATCGATTTATCGATTTATCGATTTATCGATTTATCGATTTATCGATTTATCGATTTATCGATTTATCGATTTATCGATTTATCGATTTATCGATTTATCGATTTATCGATTTATCGATTTATCGATTTATCGATTTATCGATTTATCGATTTATCGATTTATCGATTTATCGATTTATCAATTTATCTATTTATCGATTTATCGATTTATCGATTTATCGATTTATCGATTTATCGATTTATCGATTTATCGATTTATCGATTTATCGATTTATCGATTTATCGATTTATCGATTTATCGATTTATCTATTTTTCGATTTATCGATTTATCGATTTATCGATTTATCGATTTATCGATTTATCGATTTATCGATTTATCGATTTATCGATTTATCGATTTATCGATTTATCGATTTATCGATTTATCGATTTATCGATTTATCGATTTATCGATTTATCGATTTATCGATTTATCGATTTATCGATTTATCGATTTATCGATTTATCGATTTATCGATTTATCGATTTATCGATTTATCGATTTATCGATTTATCGATTTATCGATTTATCGATTTATCGATTTATCGATTTATCGATTTATCGATTTATCGATTTATCGATTTATCGATTTATCGATTTATCGATTTATCGATTTATCGATTTATCGATTTACCGATTTATCGATTTACCGATTTATCGATTTATAGATTTATCGATTTATCGATTTATCGATTTATCGATTTATCGATTTATCGAATTATCGATTTATCGATTTATCGATTTATCTATGTATTTATCTATTTATCTATTTTTCGATTTATCGGTTTAACGAATTATCTATCGATTTATATATTTATCGATTTATTGATTTATGGATTTATCGATTTATCGATTTATCGATTTATCGATTTATCGATTTATCGATTTATCGATTTATCGATTTATCGATTTATCGATTTATCGATTTATCGATATATCGATTTATCGATATATCGATTTATCGATTTATCGATTTATCGATTTATCGATTTATCGATTTATCGATTTATCGATTTATCGATTTATCGATTTATCGATTTATCGATTTATCGATTTATCGATTTATCGATTTATCGATTTATCGATTTATCGATTTATCGATTTATCGATTTATCGATTTATCGATTTATCGATTTATCGATTTATCGATTTATCGATTTATCGATTTATCGATTTATCGATTTATCGATTTATCGATTTATCGATTTATCGATTTATCGATTTATCGATTTATCGATTTATCGATTTATCGATTTATCGATTTATCGAATTATCGATTTATCGATTTATCGATTTATCGATTTATCGATTTATCTATTTATTTATCTATTTATCTATTTTTCGATTTATCGGTTTAACGAATTATCTATCGATTTATATATTTATCGATTTATCGATTTATTGATTTATGGATTTATCGATTTATCGATTTATCGATTTATCGATTTATCGATTTATCGATTTATCGATTTATCGATTTATCGATTTATCGATTTATCGATTTATCGATTTATCGATTTATCGATATATCGATTTATCGATTTATCGATTTATCGATTTATCGATTTATCGATTTATCGATTTATCGATTTATCGATTTATCGATTTATCGATTTATCGATTTATCGATTTATCGATTTATCGATTTATCGATTTATCGATTTATCGATTTATCGATTTATCGATTTATCGATTTATCGATTTATCGATTTATCGATTTATCGATTTATCGATTTATCGATTTATCGATTTATCGATTTATCGATTTTTCGATTTTTCGATTTATCGATTTATCGATTTATCGATTTATCGATTTATCGATTTATCGATTTATCGATTTATCGATTTATCGATTTATCGATTTATCGATTTATCGATTTATCGATTTATCGATTTATCGATTTATCGATTTATCGATTTATCGATTTATCGATTTATCGATTTATCGATTTATCGATTTATCGATTTTTCGATTTTTCGATTTATCGATTTTTCGATTTTTCGATTTTTCGATTTTTCGATTTAGCTATCTATTCATCAATCGATTTATCTATTTATCGATTTATCTATCTATCTATCTATCTATTGATTTATCGATTAATCTATCCATTGATATAACGATTTAACTATTTATCGATTTATCGATTTATCGATTTATCGATTTATCGATTTATCGATTTATCGATTTATCGATTTATCGATTTATCGATTTATCGATTTATCGATTTATCGATTTATCGATTTATCGATTTATCGATTTATCGATTTATCGAATTATCGATTTATCGATTTATCGATTTATCGATTTATCGATTTATCAATTTATCGATTTATCGATTTATCGACTTATCGATTTATCGACTTATCGATTTATCGACTTATCGATTTATCGATTTATCGATTTATCGATTTATCGATTTATCGATTTATCGATTTATCGATTTATCGATTTATCGATTTATCGATTTATCGGTTTAACGAATTATCTATCGATTTATATATTTATCGATTTATCGATTTATTGATTTATCGATTTATCGATTTATCGATTTATCGATTTATCGATTTATCGATTTATCGATTTATCGATTTATCGAGTTATCGATTTATCGATTTATCTATTTGTCGATTTATCGATTTATCGATTTATCGATTTATCGATTTATCGATTTATCGATTTATCGATTTATCGATTTATCGATTTATCGATTTATCGATTTATCGATTTATCGATTTATCGATTTATCGATTTATCGATTTATCGATTTATCGATTTATCGATTTATCAATTTATCGATTTATCGATTTATCGATTTATCGATTTATCGATTTATCGATTTATCGATTTATCGATTTATCGATTTATCGATTTATCGATTTATCGATTTATCGATTTATCGATTTATCGATTTATCGATTTATCGATTTATCGATTTATCGATTTATCGATTTATCGATTTATCGATTTATCGATTTATCGATTTATCGATTTATCGATTTATCGATTTATCGATTTATCGATTTATCGATTTATCGATTTATCGATTTATCGATTTATCGATTTATCGATTTATCGATTTATCGATTTATCGATTTATCGATTTATCGATTTATCGATTTATCGATTTATCGATTTATCGATTTATCGATTTATCGATTTATCGATTTTTCGATTTATCGATTTTTCGATTTATCGATTTATCGATTTATCGATTTTTCGATTTATCGATTTATCGATTTATCGATTTATCGATTTATCTATCTATTCATCAATCGATTTATCTATTTATCGATTTATCTATCTATCTATCTATCGATTTATCGATTAATCTATCCATCGATATAACGATTTAACGATTTATCGATTTATCGATTTATCGATTTATCGATTTATCGATTTATCGATTTATCGATTTATCGATTTATCGATTTATCGATTTATCGATTTATCGATTTATCGATTTATCGATTTATCGATTTATCGATTTATCGATTTATCGATTTATCGATTTATCGATTTATCGATTTATCGATTTATCGATTTATCGATTTATCGATTTATCGATTTATCGATTTATCGATTTATCGATTTATCGATTTATCGATTTATCGATTTATCGATTTATCGATTTATCGATTTATCGATTTATCGATTTATCGATTTATCGATTTATCGATTTATCGATTTATCGATTTATCGATTTATCGATTTATCGATTTATCGATTTATCGATTTATCGATTTATCGATTTATCGATTTATCGATTTATCGATTTATCGATTTATCGATTTATCGATTTATCGATTTATCGATTTATCGATTTATCGATTTATCGATTTATCGATTTATCGATTTATCGATTTATCGATTTATCGATTTATCGATTTATCGATTTATCGATTTATCGATTTATCGATTTATCGATTTATCGATTTATCGATTTATCGATTTATCGATTTATCGATTTATCGATTTATCGATTTATCGATTTATCGATTTATCGATTTATCGATTTATCGATTTATCGATTTATCGATTTATCGATTTATCGATTTATCGATTTATCGATTTATCGATTTATCGATTTATCGATTTATCGATTTATCGATTTATCGATTTATCGATTTATCGATTTATCGATTTATCGATTTATCGATTTATCGATTTATCGATTTATCGATTTATCGATTTATCGATTTATCGATTTATCGATTTATCGATTTATCGATTTATCGATTTATCGATTTATCGATTTATCGATTTATCGATTTATCGATTTATCGATTTATCGATTTATCGATTTATCGATTTATCGATTTATCTATTCATCGATTTATCGATTCATCGATTTATCGATTCATCGATTTATCTATCTATCTATCTATCTATCTATCGATTTATCGATTTATCTATGTATCTATTTGTCAATTTATCTATTTGTCTGTTTATCGATTTATCGGTTTAACGTATTATCTATCGATTTATATATTTATCGATTTATCGACTTATCGATTTATCGATTTATCGATTTATCGATTTATCGATTTATCGATTTATCGATTTATCGATTTATCGATTTATCGATTTATCGATTTATCGATTTATCGATTTATCAATTTATGGACTTATCAATTTATCGATTTATCGATTTATCGATTTATCGATTCATCGATTTATCGATTTATCGATTTATCGATATATCGATTTATCGATTTATCGATTTATCGATTTAACGATTTATCGATTTATCGATTTATCGATTTATCGATTTATCGATTTATCGATTTATCGATTTAGCGATTTATCGATTTAGCGATTTATCGATTTATCGATTTATCGATTTATCGATTTATCGATTTATCGATTTATCGATTTATCCATTTATCGATTTATCGATTTATCAATTTATCGATTTATCGATTTATCGATTTATCGATTTATCGATTTATCGATTTATCGATTTATCGATTTATCGATTTATCGATTTATCGATTTATCGATTTATCGATTTATCGATTTATCGATTTATCGATTTATCGATTTATCGATTTATCGATTTATCGATTTATCGATTTTTCGATTTTTCGATTTATCGATTTTTCGATTTATCGATTTATCGATTTATCGATTTATCGATTTATCGATTTATCGATTTATCGATTTATCGATTTATCGATTTATCGATTTATCGATTTATCGATTTATCGATTTATCGATTTATCGATTTATCGATTTATCTATTCATCGATTTATCGATTCATCGATTTATCGATTCATCGATTTATCTATCTATCTATCTATCTATCTATCGATTTATCGATTTATCTATGTATCTATTTGTCAATTTATCTATTTGTCTGTTTATCGATTTATCGGTTTAACGTATTATCTATCGATTTATATATTTATCGATTTATCGACTTATCGATTTATCGATTTATCGATTTATCGATTTATCGATTTATCGATTTATCGATTTATCGATTTATCGATTTATCGATTTATCGATTTATCGATTTATCAATTTATGGACTTATCAATTTATCGATTTATCGATTTATCGATTTATCGATTCATCGATTTATCGATTTATCGATTTATCGATATATCGATTTATCGATTTATCGATTTATCGATTTAACGATTTATCGATTTATCGATTTATCGATTTATCGATTTATCGATTTAGCGATTTATCGATTTAGCGATTTATCGATTTATCGATTTATCGATTTATCGATTTATCGATTTATCGATTTATCCATTTATCGATTTATCGATTTATCAATTTATCGATTTATCGATTTATCGATTTATCGATTTATCGATTTATCGATTTATCGATTTATCGATTTATCGATTTATCGATTTATCGATTTATCGATTTATCGATTTATCGATTTATCGATTTATCGATTTATCGATTTATCGATTTATCGATTTATCGATTTATCGATTTATCGATTTATCGATTTATCGATTTTTCGATTTATCGATTTTTCGATTTATCGATTTATCGATTTATCTATCTATTCATCAATCGATTTATCTATTTATCGATTTATCTATCTATCTATCTATCTATCTATCTATCGATTTAAAGATTTATCTATGTATCTATTTGTCAATTTATCTATTTGTCTGTTTATCGATTTATCGTTTTATCGGTTTAACGTATTATCTATCGATTTATATATTTATCGATTTATCGATTTATCGATTTAGCGATTTATCGATTTAGCGATTTATCGATTTAGCGATTTATCGATTTATCGATTTATCGATTTATCGATTTATCGATTTATCGATTTATCGATTTATCGATTTATCGATTTATCGATTTATCGATTTATCGATTTATCGATTTATCGATTTATCGATTTATCGATTTATCGATTTATCGATTTATCGATTTATCGATTTATCGATTTATCGATTTATCGATTTATCGATTTATCGATTTATCGATTTATCGATTTATCGATTTATCGATTTATCGATTTATCGATTTATCGATTTATCGATTTATCGATTTATCGATTTATCGATTTATCGATTTATCGATTTATCGATTTATCGATTTATCGATTTATCGATTTATCGATTTATCGATTTATCGATTTATCGATTTATCGATTTATCGATTTATCGATTTATCGATTTATCGATTTATCGATTTATCGATTTATCGATTTATCGATTTATCGATTTATCGATTTATCGATTTATCGATTTATCGATTTATCGATTTATCGATTTATCGATTTATCGATTTATCGATTTATCGATTTATCGATTTATCGATTTATCGATTTATCGATTTATCGATTTATCGATTTATCGATTTATCGATTTATCGATTTATCGATTTATCGATTTATCGATTTATCGATTTATCGATTTATCGATTTATCGATTTATCGATTTATCGATTTATCGATTTATCGATTTATCGATTTATCGATTTATCGATTTATCGATTTATCGATTTATCGATTTATCGATTTATCGATTTATCGATTTATCGATTTATCGATTTATCGATTTATCGATTTATCGATTTATCCATTTATCGATTTATCGATTTATCTATCTATTCATCAATCGATTTATCTATTTATCGATTTATCTATCTATCTATCTATCTATCTATCGATTTATCGATTTATCTATGTATCTATTTGTCAATTTATCTATTTGTCTGTTTATCGATTTATCGGTTTAACGTATTATCTATCGATTTATATATTTATCGATTTATCGATTTATCGATTTATCGATTTATCGATTTATCGATTTATCGATTTATCGATTTATCGATTTATCGATTTATCGATTTATCGATTTATCGATTTATCGATTTATCGATTTATCGATTTATCGATTTATCGATTTATCGATTTATCGATTTATCGATTTATCGATTTATCGATTTATCGATTTATCGATTTATCGATTTATCGATTTATCGATTTATCGATTTATCGATTTATCGATTTATCGATTTATCGATTTATCGATTTATCGATTTATCGATTTATCGATTTATCGATTTATCGATTTATCGATTTATCGATTTATCGATTTATCGATTTATCGATTTATCGATTTATCGATTTATCGATTTATCGATTTATCGATTTATCGATTTATCGATTTATCGATTTATCGATTTATCGATTTATCGATTTATCGATTTATCGATTTATCGATTTATCGATTTATCGATTTATCGATTTATCGATTTATCGATTTATCGATTTATCGATTTATCGATTTATCGATTTATCGATTTATCGATTTATCGATTTATCAATTTATCTATTTATCGATTTATCGATTTATCGATTTATCGATTTATCGATTTATCGATTTATCGATTTATCGATTTATCGATTTATCGATTTATCTATTTTTCGATTTATCGATTTATCGATTTATCGATTTATCGATTTATCGATTTATCGATTTATCGATTTATCGATTTATCGATTTATCGATTTATCGATTTATCGATTTATCGATTTATCGATTTATCGATTTATCGATTTATCGATTTATCGATTTATCGATTTATCGATTTATCGATTTATCGATTTATCGATTTATCGATTTATCGATTTATCGATTTATCGATTTATCGATTTATCGATTTATCGATTTATCGATTTATCGATTTATCGATTTATCGATTTATCGATTTATCGATTTATCGATTTATCGATTTATCGATTTATCGATTTATCGATTTACCGATTTATCGATTTACCGATTTATCGATTTACCGATTTATCGATTTATAGATTTATCGATTTATCGATTTATCGATTTATCGATTTATCGATTTATCGATTTATCGATTTATCGAATTATCGATTTATCGAATTATCGATTTATCGATTTATCGATTTATCTATGTATTTATCTATTTATCTATTTTTCGATTTATCGGTTTAACGAATTATCTATCGATTTATATATTTATCGATTTATTGATTTATGGATTTATCGATTTATCGATTTATCGATTTATCGATTTATCGATTTATCGATTTATCGATTTATCGATTTATCGATTTATCGATTTATCGATTTATCGATATATCGATTTATCGATATATCGATTTATCGATTTATCGATTTATCGATTTATCGATTTATCGATTTATCGATTTATCGATTTATCGATTTATCGATTTATCGATTTATCGATTTATCGATTTATCGATTTATCGATTTATCGATTTATCGATTTATCGATTTATCGATTTATCGATTTATCGATTTATCGATTTATCGATTTATCGATTTATCGATTTATCGATTTATCGATTTATCGATTTATCGATTTATCGATTTATCGATTTATCGATTTATCGATTTATCGATTTATCGATTTATCGATTTATCGATTTATCGATTTATCGATTTATCGATTTATCGAATTATCGATTTATCGAATTATCGATTTATCGATTTATCGATTTATCGATTTATCGATTTATCTATTTATTTATCTATTTATCTATTTTTCGATTTATCGGTTTAACGAATTATCTATCGATTTATATATTTATCGATTTATCGATTTATTGATTTATGGATTTATCGATTTATCGATTTATCGATTTATCGATTTATCGATTTATCGATTTATCGATTTATCGATTTATCGATTTATCGATTTATCGATTTATCGATTTATCGATTTATCGATTTATCGATATATCGATTTATCGATTTATCGATTTATCGATTTATCGATTTATCGATTTATCGATTTATCGATTTATCGATTTATCGATTTATCGATTTATCGATTTATCGATTTATCGATTTATCGATTTATCGATTTATCGATTTATCGATTTATCGATTTATCGATTTATCGATTTATCGATTTATCGATTTATCGATTTATCGATTTATCGATTTATCGATTTATCGATTTATCGATTTATCGATTTATCGATTTATCGATTTTTCGATTTTTCGATTTATCGATTTATCGATTTATCGATTTTTCGATTTATCGATTTATCGATTTATCGATTTATCGATTTATCGATTTATCGATTTATCGATTTATCGATTTATCGATTTATCGATTTATCGATTTATCGATTTATCGATTTATCGATTTATCGATTTATCGATTTATCGATTTATCGATTTATCGATTTTTCGATTTTTCGATTTATCGATTTTTCGATTTTTCGATTTTTCGATTTTTCGATTTAGCTATCTATTCATCAATCGATTTATCTATTTATCGATTTATCTATCTATCTATCTATCTATTGATTTATCGATTAATCTATCCATTGATATAACGATTTAACTATTTATCGATTTATCGATTTATCGATTTATCGATTTATCGATTTATCGATTTATCGATTTATCGATTTATCGATTTATCGATTTATCGATTTATCGATTTATCGATTTATCGATTTATCGATTTATCGATTTATCGATTTATCGATTTATCGATTTATCGAATTATCGATTTATCGATTTATCGATTTATCGATTTATCGATTTATCAATTTATCGATTTATCGATTTATCGACTTATCGATTTATCGACTTATCGATTTATCGACTTATCGATTTATCGATTTATCGATTTATCGATTTATCGATTTATCGATTTATCGATTTATCGATTTATCGATTTATCGATTTATCGATTTATCGGTTTAACGAATTATCTATCGATTTATATATTTATCGATTTATCGATTTATTGATTTATCGATTTATCGATTTATCGATTTATCGATTTATCGATTTATCGATTTATCGATTTATCGATTTATCGAGTTATCGATTTATCGATTTATCTATTTGTCGATTTATCGATTTATCGATTTATCGATTTATCGATTTATCGATTTATCGATTTATCGATTTATCGATTTATCGATTTATCGATTTATCGATTTATCGATTTATCGATTTATCGATTTATCGATTTATCGATTTATCGATTTATCGATTTATCAATTTATCGATTTATCGATTTATCGATTTATCGATTTATCGATTTATCGATTTATCGATTTATCGATTTATCGATTTATCGATTTATCGATTTATCGATTTATCGATTTATCGATTTATCGATTTATCGATTTATCGATTTATCGATTTATCGATTTATCGATTTATCGATTTATCGATTTATCGATTTATCGATTTATCGATTTATCGATTTATCGATTTATCGATTTATCGATTTATCGATTTATCGATTTATCGATTTATCGATTTATCGATTTATCGATTTATCGATTTATCGATTTATCGATTTATCGATTTATCGATTTATCGATTTATCGATTTATCGATTTATCGATTTATCGATTTATCGATTTATCGATTTATCGATTTATCGATTTATCGATTTATCGATTTATCGATTTTTCGATTTATCGATTTTTCGATTTATCGATTTATCGATTTATCGATTTTTCGATTTATCGATTTATCGATTTATCGATTTATCGATTTATCTATCTATTCATCAATCGATTTATCTATTTATCGATTTATCTATCTATCTATCTATCGATTTATCGATTAATCTATCCATCGATATAACGATTTAACGATTTATCGATTTATCGATTTATCGATTTATCGATTTATCGATTTATCGATTTATCGATTTATCGATTTATCGATTTATCGATTTATCGATTTATCGATTTATCGATTTATCGATTTATCGATTTATCGATTTATCGATTTATCGATTTATCGATTTATCGATTTATCGATTTATCGATTTATCGATTTATCGATTTATCGATTTATCGATTTATCGATTTATCGATTTATCGATTTATCGATTTATCGATTTATCGATTTATCGATTTATCGATTTATCGATTTATCGATTTATCGATTTATCGATTTATCGATTTATCGATTTATCGATTTATCGATTTATCGATTTATCGATTTATCGATTTATCGATTTATCGATTTATCGATTTATCGATTTATCGATTTATCGATTTATCGATTTATCGATTTATCGATTTATCGATTTATCGATTTATCGATTTATCGATTTATCGATTTATCGATTTATCGATTTATCGATTTATCGATTTATCGATTTATCGATTTATCGATTTATCGATTTATCGATTTATCGATTTATCGATTTATCGATTTATCGATTTATCGATTTATCGATTTATCGATTTATCGATTTATCGATTTATCGATTTATCGATTTATCGATTTATCGATTTATCGATTTATCGATTTATCGATTTATCGATTTATCGATTTATCGATTTATCGATTTATCGATTTATCGATTTATCGATTTATCGATTTATCGATTTATCGATTTATCGATTTATCGATTTATCGATTTATCGATTTATCGATTTATCGATTTATCGATTTATCGATTTATCGATTTATCGATTTATCGATTTATCGATTTATCGATTTATCGATTTATCGATTTATCGATTTATCGATTTATCGATTTATCGATTTATCGATTTATCGATTTATCGATTTATCTATTCATCGATTTATCGATTCATCGATTTATCGATTCATCGATTTATCTATCTATCTATCTATCTATCTATCGATTTATCGATTTATCTATGTATCTATTTGTCAATTTATCTATTTGTCTGTTTATCGATTTATCGGTTTAACGTATTATCTATCGATTTATATATTTATCGATTTATCGACTTATCGATTTATCGATTTATCGATTTATCGATTTATCGATTTATCGATTTATCGATTTATCGATTTATCGATTTATCGATTTATCGATTTATCGATTTATCGATTTATCAATTTATGGACTTATCAATTTATCGATTTATCGATTTATCGATTTATCGATTCATCGATTTATCGATTTATCGATTTATCGATATATCGATTTATCGATTTATCGATTTATCGATTTAACGATTTATCGATTTATCGATTTATCGATTTATCGATTTATCGATTTATCGATTTAGCGATTTATCGATTTAGCGATTTATCGATTTATCGATTTATCGATTTATCGATTTATCGATTTATCGATTTATCGATTTATCCATTTATCGATTTATCGATTTATCAATTTATCGATTTATCGATTTATCGATTTATCGATTTATCGATTTATCGATTTATCGATTTATCGATTTATCGATTTATCGATTTATCGATTTATCGATTTATCGATTTATCGATTTATCGATTTATCGATTTATCGATTTATCGATTTATCGATTTATCGATTTATCGATTTATCGATTTTTCGATTTTTCGATTTATCGATTTTTCGATTTATCGATTTATCGATTTATCGATTTATCGATTTATCGATTTATCGATTTATCGATTTATCGATTTATCGATTTATCGATTTATCGATTTATCGATTTATCGATTTATCGATTTATCTATTCATCGATTTATCGATTCATCGATTTATCGATTCATCGATTTATCTATCTATCTATCTATCTATCTATCGATTTATCGATTTATCTATGTATCTATTTGTCAATTTATCTATTTGTCTGTTTATCGATTTATCGGTTTAACGTATTATCTATCGATTTATATATTTATCGATTTATCGACTTATCGATTTATCGATTTATCGATTTATCGATTTATCGATTTATCGATTTATCGATTTATCGATTTATCGATTTATCGATTTATCGATTTATCGATTTATCAATTTATGGACTTATCAATTTATCGATTTATCGATTTATCGATTTATCGATTCATCGATTTATCGATTTATCGATTTATCGATATATCGATTTATCGATTTATCGATTTATCGATTTAACGATTTATCGATTTATCGATTTATCGATTTATCGATTTATCGATTTAGCGATTTATCGATTTAGCGATTTATCGATTTATCGATTTATCGATTTATCGATTTATCGATTTATCGATTTATCCATTTATCGATTTATCGATTTATCAATTTATCGATTTATCGATTTATCGATTTATCGATTTATCGATTTATCGATTTATCGATTTATCGATTTATCGATTTATCGATTTATCGATTTATCGATTTATCGATTTATCGATTTATCGATTTATCGATTTATCGATTTATCGATTTATCGATTTATCGATTTATCGATTTATCGATTTATCGATTTATCGATTTATCGATTTATCGATTTTTCGATTTATCGATTTTTCGATTTATCGATTTATCGATTTATCTATCTATTCATCAATCGATTTATCTATTTATCGATTTATCTATCTATCTATCTATCTATCTATCTATCGATTTAAAGATTTATCTATGTATCTATTTGTCAATTTATCTATTTGTCTGTTTATCGATTTATCGTTTTATCGGTTTAACGTATTATCTATCGATTTATATATTTATCGATTTATCGATTTATCGATTTAGCGATTTATCGATTTAGCGATTTATCGATTTAGCGATTTATCGATTTATCGATTTATCGATTTATCGATTTATCGATTTATCGATTTATCGATTTATCGATTTATCGATTTATCGATTTATCGATTTATCGATTTATCGATTTATCGATTTATCGATTTATCGATTTATCGATTTATCGATTTATCGATTTATCGATTTATCGATTTATCGATTTATCGATTTATCGATTTATCGATTTATCGATTTATCGATTTATCGATTTATCGATTTATCGATTTATCGATTTATCGATTTATCGATTTATCGATTTATCGATTTATCGATTTATCGATTTATCGATTTATCGATTTATCGATTTATCGATTTATCGATTTATCGATTTATCGATTTATCGATTTATCGATTTATCGATTTATCGATTTATCGATTTATCGATTTATCGATTTATCGATTTATCGATTTATCGATTTATCGATTTATCGATTTATCGATTTATCGATTTATCGATTTATCGATTTATCGATTTATCGATTTATCGATTTATCGATTTATCGATTTATCGATTTATCGATTTATCGATTTATCGATTTATCGATTTATCGATTTATCGATTTATCGATTTATCGATTTATCGATTTATCGATTTATCGATTTATCGATTTATCGATTTATCGATTTATCGATTTATCGATTTATCGATTTATCCATTTATCGATTTATCGATTTATCTATCTATTCATCAATCGATTTATCTATTTATCGATTTATCTATCTATCTATCTATCTATCTATCGATTTATCGATTTATCTATGTATCTATTTGTCAATTTATCTATTTGTCTGTTTATCGATTTATCGGTTTAACGTATTATCTATCGATTTATATATTTATCGATTTATCGATTTATCGATTTATCGATTTATCGATTTATCGATTTATCGATTTATCGATTTATCGATTTATCGATTTATCGATTTATCAATTTATCAATTTATGGACTTATCAATTTATCGATTTATCGATTTATCGATTTATCGATTCATCGATTTATCGATTTATCGATTTATCGATATATCGATTTATCGATTTATCGATTTA
This sequence comes from Nineta flava, assembly GCA_963920215.1. NCBI lineage: Eukaryota > Metazoa > Arthropoda > Insecta > Neuroptera > Chrysopidae > Nineta > Nineta flava. The sequence continues at coordinate 39,861,799 of OY986046.1, forward strand.
ACGATTTATCGATTTATCGATTTAGCGATTTATCGATTTAGCGATTTATCGATTTATCGATTTATCGATTTATCGATTTATCGATTTATCGATTTATCGATTTATCGATTTATCGATTTATCGATTTATCGATTTATCGATTTATCGATTTATCGATTTATCGATTTATCGATTTATCGATTTATCGATTTATCGATTTATCGATTTATCGATTTATCGATTTATCCATTTATCGATTTATCGATTTATCAATTTATCGATTTATCGATTTATCGATTTATCGATTTATCGATTTATCGATTTATCGATTTATCGATTTATCGATTTATCGATTTATCGATTTATCGATTTATCGATTTATCGATTTATCGATTTATCGATTTATCGATTTATCGATTTATCTATCTATTCATCAATCGATTTATCTATTTATCGATTTATCTATCTATCTTTCTATCTATCTATCTATCGATTTATAGATTTATCTATGTATCTATTTGTCAATTTATCTATTTTTCTGTTTATCGATTTATCGTTTTATCGGTTTAACGTATTATCTATCGATTTATATATTTATCGATTTATCGACTTATCGATTTATCGATTTATCGATTTATCGATTTATCGATTTATCGATTTATCGATTTATCAATTTATCAATTTATGGACTTATCAATTTATCGATTTATCGATTTATCGATTTATCGATTCATCGATTTATCGATTTATCGATTTATCGATTTATCGATATATCGATTTATCGATTTATCGATTTAACGATTTATCGATTTATCTATTTAGCGATTTATCGATTTAGCGATTTATCGATTTATCGATTTATCGATTTATCCATTTATCGATTTATCGATTTATCGATTTATCGATTTATCGATTTATCGATTTATCGATTTATCGATTTATCGATTTATCGATTTATCGATTTATCAATTTATCGATTTATCGATTTATCAATTTATCGATTTATCGATTTATCGATTTATCGATTTATCGATTTATCGATTTATCGATTTATCGATTTATCGATTTATCGATTTATCGATTTATCGATTTATCGATTTATCGATTTATCGATTTATCGATTTATCGATTTATCGATTTATCGATAAATCGATAAATCGATAAATCGATAAATCGATAAATCGATAAATCGATAAATCGATAAATCGACAAATCGATAAATCGATAAATCGATAAATCGATAAATCGATAAATCGATAAATCGATAAATCGATAAATCGATAAATCGATAAATCGATAAATCGATAAATCGAAAAATCGATAAATCGATAAATCCATAAATCCATAAATCAATAAATCGATAAATCGATAAATATATAAATCGATAGATAATTCGTTAAACCGATAAATCGAAAAATAGATAAATAGATAAATACATAGATAAATCGATAAATCGATAAATCGATAATTCGATAAATCGATAAATCGATAAATCGATAAATCGATAAATCGATAAATCGATAAATTGATAAATCGATAAATCGATAAATCGATAAATCGATGAATCGATAAATCGATAAATCGATAGATCGATAAATCGATAAATCGATAAATCGATAAATCGATAAATCGATAAATCGATAAATCGATAAATCGATAAATCGATAAATCGATAAATCGATAAATCGATAAATCGATAAATCGATAAATCGATAAATCGATAAATCGATAAATCGATAAATCGATAAATCGATAAATCGATAAATCGATAAATCGATAAATCGATAAATCGATAAATCGATAAATCGATAAATCGATAAATCGATAAATCGATAAATCGATAAATCGATAAATCGATAAATCGATAAATCGATAAATCGATAAATCGATAAATCGATAAATCGATAAATCGATAAATCGATAAATCGATAAATCGATAAATCGATAAATCGATAAATCGATAAATCGATAAATCGAAAAATAGATAAATAGATAAATCGATAAATCGATAAATCGATAAATCGATAAATCGATAAATCGATAAATCGATAAATCGATAAATCGATAAATCGATAAATCGATAAATCGATAAATCGATAAATCGATAAATCGATAAATCGATAAATCGATAAATCGATAAATCGATAAATCGATAAATCGATAAATCGATAAATCGATAAATCGAAAAATAGATAAATAGATAAATTGATAAATGGATAATTCGATAAATCGATAAATCGATAAATCGATAAATCGATAAATCGATAAATCGATAAATCGATAAATCGATAAATCGATAAATCGATAAATCGATAAATCGATAAATCGATAAATCGATAAATCGATAAATCGATAAATCGATAAATCGATAAATCGATAAATCGATAAATCGATAAATCGATAAATCGATAAATCGACAAATCGATAAATCGATAAATCGATAAATCGATAAATCGATAAATCGATAAATCGATAAATCGATAAATCGATAAATCGATAAATCGATAAATCGATAAATCGAAAAATCGATAAATCGATAAATCCATAAATCCATAAATCAATAAATCGATAAATCGATAAATATATAAATCGATAGATAATTCGTTAAACCGATAAATCGAAAAATAGATAAATAGATAAATACATAGATAAATCGATAAATCGATAAATCGATAATTCGATAAATCGATAAATCGATAAATCGATAAATCGATAAATCGATAAATCGATAAATTGATAAATCGATAAATCGATAAATCGATAAATCGATGAATCGATAAATCGATAAATCGATAGATCGATAAATCGATAAATCGATAAATCGATAAATCGATAAATCGATAAATCGATAAATCGATAAATCGATAAATCGATAAATCGATAAATCGATAAATCGATAAATCGATAAATCGATAAATCGATAAATCGATAAATCGATAAATCGATAAATCGATAAATCGATAAATCGATAAATCGATAAATCGATAAATCGATAAATCGATAAATCGATAAATCGATAAATCGATAAATCGATAAATCGATAAATCGATAAATCGATAAATCGATAAATCGATAAATCGATAAATCGATAAATCGATAAATCGATAAATCGATAAATCGATAAATCGATAAATCGATAAATCGATAAATCGATAAATCGATAAATCGATAAATCGATAAATCGAAAAATAGATAAATAGATAAATCGATAAATCGATAAATCGATAAATCGATAAATCGATAAATCGATAAATCGATAAATCGATAAATCGATAAATCGATAAATCGATAAATCGATAAATCGATAAATCGATAAATCGATAAATCGATAAATCGATAAATCGATAAATCGATAAATCGATAAATCGATAAATCGATAAATCGATAAATCGAAAAATAGATAAATAGATAAATTGATAAATGGATAATTCGATAAATCGATAAATCGATAAATCGATAAATCGATAAATCGATAAATCGATAAATCGATAAATCGATAAATCGATAAATCGATAAATCGATAAATCGATAAATCGATAAATCGATAAATCGATAAATCGATAAATCGATAAATCGATAAATCGATAAATCGATAAATCGATAAATCGATAAATCGATAAATCGATAAATCGATAAATCGATAAATCGATAAATCGATAAATCGATAAATCGATAAATCGATAAATCGATAAATCGATAAATCGATAAATCGATAAATCGATAAATCGATAAATCGATAAATCGATAAATCGATAAATCGATAAATCGATAAATCGATAAATCGCTAAATCGATAAATCGCTAAATCGATAAATCGATAAATCGATAAATCGATAAATCGATAAATCGATAAATCGATAAATCGATAAATCGATAAATCGATAAACGAATAAATCGATAAATCGATAAATCGATAAATCGATGAATCGATAAATCGATAAAACGATAAATCGATAAATTGATAAGTCCATAAATCGATGAATCGATAAATCGATAAATCGATAAATCGATAAATTGATAAGTCCATAAATTTATAAATTGATAAATTGATAAATCAATAAATCGATAAATCGATAAGTCGATAAATCGATAAATATATAAATCGATAGATAATACGTTAAACCGATAAAACGATAAATCGATAAACAGACAAATAGATAAATTGACAAATAGATACATAGATAAATCTATAAATCGATAGATAGATAGATAGAAAGATAGATAGATAAATCGATAAATAGATAAATCGATTGATGAATAGATAGATAAATCGATAAATCGATAAATCGATAAATCGATAAATCGATAAATCGATAAATCGATAAATCGATAAATCGATAAATCGATAAATCGATAAATCGATAAATCGATAAATCGATAAATCGATAAATCGATAAATCGATAAATTGATAAATCGATAAATCGATAAATGGATAAATCGATAAATCGATAAATCGATAAATCGATAAATCGATAAATCGATAAATCGATAAATCGATAAATCGATAAATCGATAAATCGATAAATCGATAAATCGATAAATCGATAAATCGCTAAATCGATAAATCGCTAAATCGATAAATCGATAAATCGATAAATCGATAAATCGTTAAATCGATAAATCGATAAATCGATATATCGATAAATCGATAAATCGATAAATCGATAAATCGATAAATCGATGAATCGATAAATCGATAAATCGATAAATCGATAAATCGATAAATCGATAAATTGATAAGTCCATAAATTGATAAATTGATAAATCGATAAATCGATAAATCGATAAATCGATAAATCGATAAATCGATAAGTCGATAAATCGATAAATATATAAATCGATAGATAATACGTTAAACCGATAAATCGATAAACAGACAAATAGATAAATTGACAAATAGATACATAGATAAATCGATAAATCGATAGATAGATAGATAGATAGATAGATAAATCGATAAATAGATAAATCGATTGATGAATAGATAGATAAATCGATAAATCGATAAATCGATGAATCGATAAATCGATAAATCGATAAATCGATAAATCGATAAATCGATAAATCGAAAAATCGATAAATCGATAAATCGAAAAATCGATAAATCGAAAAATCGAAAAATCGAAAAATCGAAAAATCGAAAAATCGAAAAATCGATAAATCGATAAATCGATAAATCGATAAATCGATAAATCGATAAATCGATAAATCGATAAATCGATAAATCGATAAATCGATAAATCGATAAATCGATAAATCGATAAATCGATAAATCGATAAATCGATAAATCGATAAATCGATAAATCGATAAATCGATAAATCGATAAATCGATAAATCGATAAATCGATAAATCGATAAATCGATAAATCGATAAATCGATAAATCGATAAATCGATAAATCGATAAATCGATAAATCGATAAATCGATAAATCGATAAATCGATAAATCGATAAATCGATAAATCGATAAATCGATAAATCGATAAATCGATAAATCGATAAATCGATAAATCGATAAATCGATAAATTGATAAATCGTTAAATCGGTAAATCGGTAAATCGATAAATCGATGGATAGATTAATCGATAAATAGATAAATCCATTGATGAATAGATAGATTATTCGATATATCGATAAATCGATAAATCGATAAATCGATAAATCGATAAATCGATAAATCGATAAATCGATAAATCGATAAATCGATAAATCGATAAATCAATAAATCGATAAATCAATAAATCGATAAATCGATAAATCAATAAATTGATAAATCGTTAAATTGATAAATCGATAAACCAATAAATCGATAAATCAATAAATTGATAAATCGTTAAATTGATAAATCGATAAATCGATAAATCGACAAATCGATAAATCGATAAATCGATAAATCGATAAATCGATAAATCGATAAATCGATAAATCGATAAATCGATAAATCGATAAATCGATAAATCGATAAATCGATAAATCGATAAATCGATAAATCGATAAATCGATAAATCGATAAATCGATAAATCGATAAATCGATAAATCGATAAATCGATAAATCGATAAATCGATAAATCGATAAATCGATAAATCGATAAATCGATAAATCGATAAATCGATAAATCGATAAATCGATAAATCGATAAATCGATAAATCGATAAATCGATAAATCGATAAATCGATAAATCGATAAATCGATAAATCGATAAATCGATAAATCGATAAATCGATAAATCGATAAATCGATAAATTGATAAATCAATAAATCGATAAATCGATAAATCGATAAATCGATAAATCGATAAATCGATAAATCGATAAATCGATAAATCGATAAATCGATAAATCGATAAATCGATAAATCGATAAATCGATAAATCGATAAATCGATAAATCGATAAATCGATAAATCGATAAATCGATAAATCGATAAATCGATAAATCGATAAATCGATAAATCGATAAATCGATAAATCGATAAATCGATAAATCGATAAATCGATAAATCGATAAATCGATAAATCGATAAATCGATAAATCAATAAATCGATAAATCGATAAATCGATAAATCGATAAATCGATATTTCGATAAATCGCTAAATCGCTAAATCGATATATCGCTAAATCGATAAATCGATAAATCGATAAATCGATAAATCGATAAATCGATAAATCGATAAATCGATAAATCGATAAATCGATAAATCGATAAATCGATAAATCGATAAATCGATAAATCGATAAATCGATAAATCGATAAATCGATAAATCGATAAATCGATAAATCGATAAATCGATAAATCGATAAATCGTTAAATCGATAAATCGATAAATCGATAAATATATAAATCGATAGATAATTCGTTAAACCGATAAATCGAAAAATAGGTAAATAGATAAATACAAAGATAAATCGATAAATCGATAAATCGATAAATCGATAAATCGATAAATCGATAAATCGATAAATCGATAAATCGATAAATCGATAAATCGATAAATCGATAAATCGATAAATCTATAAATCGATAAATCGATAAGTCGATAAATCGATAAATCGATAAATCGATAAATCGATAAATCGATAAATCGATAAATCGATAAATCGATAAATCGATAAATCGATAAATCGATAAATCGATAAATCGATAAATCGATAAATCGATAAATCGATAAATCGATAAATCGATAAATCGATAAATCGATAAATCGATAAATCGATAAATCGATAAATCGATAAATCGATAAATCGATAAGTCGATAAATCGATAAATATAAAAATCGATAGATAATACGTTAAACCGATAAATCGATAAACAGACAAATAGATAAATTGACAAATAGATAAATAGATAAATCGATAAATCGATAGATAGATAGATAGATAGATAAATCGATAAATAGATAAATCGATTGATGAATAGATAGATAAATCGATAAATCGATAAGTCGATAAATCGATAAATCGATAAATCGATAAATCGATAAATCGATAAATCGATAAATCGAAAAATCGAAAAATCGATAAATCGATAAATCGATAAATCGATAAATCGATAAATCGATAAATCGATAAATCGATAAATCGATAAATCGATAAATCGATAAATCGATAAATCGATAAATCGATAAATCGATAAATCGATAAATCGATAAATCGATAAATCGAAAAATCGATAAATCGATAAATCGATAAATCGATAAATCGATAAATCGATAAATCGATAAATCGATAAATCGATAAATCGATAAATCGATAAATCGATAAATCGATAAATCGATAAATCGATAAATCGATAAATCGATAAATCGATAAATCGATAAATCGATAAATCGATAAATCGATAAATCGATAAATCGATAAATCGATAAATCGATAAATCGATAAATCGATAAATCGATAAATCGATAAATCGATAAATCGATAAACAGACAAATAGATAAATTGACAAATAGATAAATAGATAAATCGATAAATCGATAGATAGATAGATAGATAGATAAATCGATAAATAGATAAATCGATTGATGAATAGATAGATAAATCGATAAATCGATAAGTCGATAAATCGATAAATCGTAAAATCGATAAATCGATAAATCGATAAATCGATAAATCGATAAATCGATAAATCGATAAATCGATAAATCGATAAATCGATAAATCGATAAATCGATAAATCGATAAATCGATAAATCGATAAATCGATAAATCGATAAATCGATAAATCGATAAATCGATAAATCGATAAATCGATAAATCGATAAATCGATAAATCGATAAATCGATAAATCGATAAATCGATAAATCGATAAATCGATAAATCGATAAATCGATAAATCGATAAATCGATAAATCGATAAATCGATAAATCGATAAATCGATAAATCGATAAATCGATAAATCGATAAATCGATAAATCGATAAATCGATAAATCGATAAATCGATAAATCGATAAATCGATAAATCGATAAATCGATAAATCGATAAATCGATAAATCGATAAATCGATAAATCGATAAATCGATAAATCGATAAATCGATAAATCGATAAATCGATAAATCGATAAATCGATAAATCGATAAATCGATAAATCGATAAATCGATAAATCGATAAATCGATAAATCGATAAATCGATAAATCGATAAATCGATAAATCGATAAATCGATAAATCGATAAATCGATAAATCGATAAATCGATAAATCGATAAATCGATAAATCGATAAATCGATAAATCGATAAATTGATAAATCGTTAAATCGGTAAATCGGTAAATCGGTAAATCGGTAAATCGATAAATCGATGGATAGATTAATCGATAAATAGATAAATCCATTGATGAATAGATAGATTATTCGATATATCGATAAATCGATAAATCGATAAATCGATAAATCGATAAATCGATAAATCGATAAATCGATAAATCGATAAATCGATAAATCGATAAATCGATAAATCGATAAATCGATAAATCGATAAATCGATAAATCGATAAATCAATAAATCGATAAATCAATAAATCGATAAATCGATAAATCAATAAATTGATAAATCGTTAAATTGATAAATCGTTAAATTGATAAATCGATAAACCAATAAATTGATAAATCGATAAATTGATAAATCGATAAATTGATAAATCGACAAATTGATAAATCGACAAATCGATAAATCGATAAATCGATAAATCGATAAATCGATAAATCGATAAATCGATAAATCGATAAATCGATAAATTGATAAATCGATAAATTGATAAATCGACAAATCGATAAATCGATAAATCGATAAATCGATAAATCGATAAATCGATAAATCGATAAATCGATAAATCGATAAATCGATAAATCGATAAATCGATAAATCGATAAATCGATAAATCGATAAATCGATATATCGATAAATCGATAAATCGATAAATCAATAAATCGATAAATCGAAAAATCGATAAATCGAAAAATCGATAAATCGAAAAATCGATAAATCGAAAAATCGATAAATCGAAAAATCGATAAATCGATAAATCGATAAATCGATAAATCGATAAATCGATAAATCGATAAATCGATAAATCGATAAATCGATAAATCGATAAATCGATAAATCGATAAATCGATAAATCGATAAATCGATAAATCGATAAATCGATAAATCGATAAATCGATAAATCGATAAATCGATAAATCGATAAATCGATAAATCGATAAATCGATAAATCGATAAATCGATAAATCGATAAATCGATAAATCGATAAATCGATAAATCGATAAATCGATAAATCGATAAATCGATAAATCGATAAATCGATAAATCGATAAATCGATAAATCGATAAATCGATAAATCGATAAATCGATAAATCGATAAATCGATAAATCGATAAATCGATAAATCGATAAATCGATAAATCGATAAATCGATAAATCGATAAATCGATAAATCGATAAATCGATAAATCGATAAATCGATAAATCGATAAATCGATAAATCGATAAATCGATAAATCGATAAATCGATAAATCGATAAATCGATAAATCGATAAATCGATAAATCGATAAATCGATAAATCGATAAATCGATAAATCGATAAATCGATAAATCGATAAATCGATAAATCGATAAATCGATAAATCGATAAATCGATAAATCGATAAATCGATAAATCGATAAATCGATAAATCGATAAATCGATAAATCGATAAATCGATAAATCGATAAATCGATAAATCGATAAATCGATAAATCGATAAATCGATAAATCGATAAATCGATAAATCGATAAATCGATAAATCGATAAATCGATAAATCGATAAATCGATAAATCGATAAATCGATAAATCGATAAATCGATAAATCGATAAATCGATAAATCGATAAATCGATAAATCGATAAATCGATAAATCGATAAATCGATAAATCGATAAATCGATAAATCGATAAATCGATAAATCAATAAATTGATAAATCGTTAAATTGATAAATCGTTAAATTGATAAATCGATAAACCAATAAATCGATAAATCGTTAAATTGATAAATCGATAAATTGATAAATCGATAAATTGATAAATCGACAAATCGATAAATCGACAAATCGATAAATCGATAAATCGATAAATCGATAAATCGACAAATTGATAAATCGACAAATTGATAAATCGACAAATCGATAAATCGATAAATCGATAAATCGATAAATCGATAAATCGATAAATCGATAAATCGATAAATCGATAAATCGATAAATCGATAAATCGATAAATCGATAAATCGATAAATCGATAAATCGATAAATCGATAAATCGATAAATCGATAAATCGATAAATCGATAAATCGATAAATCGATAAATCGATAAATCGATAAATCGATAAATCGATAAATCGATAAATCGATAAATCGATAAATCGATAAATCGATAAATTGATAAATCGATAAATGGATAAATCGATATATCGATAAATCGATAAATCGCTAAATCGCTAAATCGATAAATCAATAAATCGATAAATCGATAAATCGATAAATCGATAAATCGATAAATCGATAAATCGATAAATCGATAAATCGATAAATCGATAAATCGATAAATCGATAAATCGATAAATCGATAAATCGATAAATCGATAAATCGATAAATCGATAAATCGATAAATCGATAAATCGATAAATCGATAAATCGATAAATCGATAAATCGATAAATCGATAAATCGATAAATCGATAAATCGATAAATCGATAAATCGATAAATCGATAAATCGATAAATCGATAAATCGATAAATCGATAAATCGATAAATCGATAAATCGATAAATCGATAAATCGATAAATCGATAAATCGATATTTCGATAAATCGCTAAATCGCTAAATCGATATATCGCTAAATCGATAAATCGATAAATCGATAAATCGATAAATCGATAAATCGATAAATCGATAAATCGATAAATCGATAAATCGATAAATCGATAAATCGATAAATCGATAAATCGATAAATCGATAAATCGATAAATCGATAAATCGATAAATCGATAAATCGATAAATCGATAAATCGATAAATCGATAAATCGATAAATCGATAAATCGTTAAATCGATAAATCGATAAATCGATAAATCGATAAATATATAAATCGATAGATAATTCGTTAAACCGATAAATCGAAAAATAGGTAAATAGATAAATACAAAGATAAATCGATAAATCGATAAATCGATAAATCGATAAATCGATAAATCGATAAATCGATAAATCGATAAATCGATAAATCGATAAATCGATAAATCGATAAATCGATAAATCGATAAATCGATAAATCGATAAATCGATAAATCGATAAATCGATAAATCGATAAATCGATAAATCGATAAATCGATAAATCGATAAATCGATAAATCGATAAATCGATAAATCGATAAATCGATAAATCGATAAATCGATAAATCGATAAATCGATAAGTCGATAAATCGATAAATATATAAATCGATAGATAATACGTTAAACCGATAAATCGATAAACAGACAAATAGATAAATTGACAAATAGATAAATAGATAAATCGATAAATCGATAGATAGATAGATAGATAGATAAATCGATAAATAGATAAATCGATTGATGAATAGATAGATAAATCGATAAATCGATAAGTCGATAAATCGATAAATCGAAAAATCGATAAATCGAAAAATCGATAAATCGATAAATCGATAAATCGATAAATCGATAAATCGATAAATCGATAAATCGATAAATCGATAAATCGATAAATCGATAAATCGATAAATCGATAAATCGATAAATCGATAAATCGATAAATCGATAAATCGATAAATCGATAAATCGATAAATCGATAAATCGATAAATCGATAAATCGATAAATCGATAAATCGATAAATCGATAAATCGATAAATCGATAAATCGATAAATCGATAAATCGATAAATCGATAAGTCGATAAATCGATAAATATATAAATCGATAGATAATACGTTAAACCGATAAATCGATAAACAGACAAATAGATAAATTGACAAATAGGTAAATAGATAAATCGATAAATCGATAGATAGATAGATAGATAGATAAATCGATAAATAGATAAATCGATTGATGAATAGATAGATAAATCGATAAATCGATAAGTCGATAAATCGATAAATCGATAAATCGATAAATCGAAAAATCGATAAATCGATAAATCGATAAATCGATAAATCGATAAATCGATAAATCGATAAATCGATAAATCGATAAATCGATAAATCGATAAATCGATAAATCGATAAATCGATAAATCGATAAATCGATAAATCGATAAATCGATAAATCGATAAATCGATAAATCGATAAATCGATAAATCGATAAATCGATAAATCGATAAATCGATAAATCGATAAATCGATAAATCGATAAATCGATAAATCGATAAATCGATAAATCGATAAATCGATAAATCGATAAATCGATAAATCGATAAATCGATAAATCGATAAATCGATAAATCGATAAATCGATAAATCGATAAATCGATAAATCGATAAATCGATAAATCGATAAATCGATAAATCGATAAATCGATAAATCGATAAATCGATAAATCGATAAATCGATAAATCGATAAATCGATAAATCGATAAATCGATAAATCGATAAATCGATAAATCGATAAATCGATAAATCGATAAATCGATAAATCGATAAATCGATAAATCGATAAATCGATAAATCGATAAATCGATAAATCGATAAATCGATAAATCGATAAATCGATAAATCGATAAATCGATAAATCGATAAATTGATAAATCGATAAATTGATAAATCGATAAATGGATAAATCGATAAATCGATAAATCGATAAATTGATAAGTCCATAAATTGATAAATTGATAAATCGATAAATCGATAAATCGATAAATCGATAAATCGGTAAGTCGATAAATCGATAAATATATAAATCGATAGATAATACGTTAAACCGATAAATCGATAAACAGACAAATAGATAAATTGACAAATAGATACATAGATAAATCGATAAATCGATAGATAGATAGATAGATAGATAGATAGATAAATCGATAAATAGAAAAATCGATTGATGAATAGATAGATAAATCGGTAAATCGATAAATCGATAAGTCGATAAATCGATAAGTTGATAAATCGATAAGTCGATAAATCGATAAGTCGATAAATCGATAAGTCGATAAATCGATAAATCGATAAATCGATAAATCGATAAATCGATAAATCGATAAATCGATAAATCGATAAATCGATAAATCGATAAATCGATAAATCGATAAATCGATAAATCGATAAATCGATAAATCGATAAATCGATAAATCGATAAATCGATAAATCGATAAATCGATAAATCGATAAATCGATAAATCGATAAATCGATAAATCGATAAATCGATAAATCGATAAATCGATAAATCGATAAATCGATAAATCGATAAATCGATAAATCGATAAATCGATAAAACGAAAAATCGATAAATCGATAAATCGATAAATCGATAAATCGATAAATCGATAAATCGATAAATCGATAAATCGATAAATCGATAAATCGATAAATCGATAAATCGATAAATCGATAAATTGATAAATCGTTAAATCGGTAAATCGGTAAATCGATAAATCGACGGATAGATTAATCGATAAATAGATAAATCCATTGATGAATAGATAGATTATTCGATATATCGATAAATCGATAAATCGATAAATCGATAAATCGATAAATCGATAAATCGATAAATCGATAAATCGATAAATCGATAAATCGATAAATCGATAAATCGATAAATCGATAAATCGATAAATCGATAAATCGATAAATCGATAAATCAATAAATCGATAAATCAATAAATCAATAAATCGATAAATCAATAAATTGATAAATCGATAAACCAATAAATCGATAAATCAATAAATTGATAAATCGTTAAATTGATAAATCGATAAATCGATAAATCGACAAATCGATAAATCGATAAATCGATAAATCGATAAATCGATAAATCGATAAATCGATAAATCGATAAATTGATAAATCGATAAATCAATAAATCGACAAATCGATAAATCGATAAATCGATAAATCGATAAATCAATAAATCGATAAATCGATAAATCGATAAATCGATAAATCGATAAATCGATAAATCGATAAATCGATAAATCGATAAATCGATAAATCGATAAATCGATAAATCGATAAATCGATAAATCGATAAATCGATAAATCGATAAATCGATAAATCGATAAATCGATAAATCGATAAATCGATAAATCGATAAATCGATAAATCGATAAATCGATAAATCGATAAATCGATAAATCGATAAATCGATAAATCGATAAATCGATAAATCGATAAATCGATAAATCGATAAATCGATAAATCGATAAATCGATAAATCGATAAATCGATAAATCGATAAATCGATAAATCGATAAATCGATAAATCGATAAATCGATAAATCGATAAATCGATAAATCGATAAATCGATAAATCGATAAATCGATAAATCGATAAATCGATAAATCGATAAATCGATAAATCGATAAATCGATAAATCGATAAATTGATAAATCGATAAATCGATAAATGGATAAATCGATATATCGATAAATCGATAAATCGCTAATTCGCAAAATCGATAAATCGCTAAATCGATAAATCAATAAATCGATAAATCGATAAATCGATAAATCGATAAATCGATAAATCGATAAATCGATAAATCGATAAATCGATAAATCGATAAATCGATAAATCGATAAATCGATAAATCGATAAATCGATAAATCGATAAATCGATAAATCGATAAATCGATAAATCGATAAATCGATAAATCGATAAATCGATAAATCGATAAATCGATAAATCGATAAATCGATAAATCGATAAATCGATAAATCGATAAATCGATAAATCGATAAATCGATAAATCGATAAATCGATAAATCAATAAATCGATAAATCGATAAATCGATAAATCGATATTTCGATAAATCGCTAAATCGCTAAATCGATATATCGATAAATCGATAAATCGATAAATCGATAAATCGATAAATCGATAAATCGATAAATCGATAAATCGATAAATCGATAAATCGATAAATCGATGAATAGATAAATCGATAAATCGATAAATCGATAAATCGATAAATCGATAAATCGATAAATCGATAAATCGATAAATCGATAAATCGTTAAATCGATAAATCGATAAATCGATAAATCGATAAATATATAAATCGATAGATAATTCGTTAAACCGATAAATCGAAAAATAGGTAAATAGATAAATACAAAGATAAATCGATAAATCGATAAATCGATAAATCGATAAATCGATAAATCGATAAATCGATAAATCGATAAATCGATAAATCGATAAATCGATAAATCGATAAATCGATAAATCGATAAATCGATAAATCGATAAATCGATAAATCGATAAATCGATAAATCGATAAATCGATAAATCGATAAATCGATAAATCGATAAATCGATAAATCGATAAATCGATAAATCGATAAATCGATAAATCGATAAATCGATAAGTCGATAAATCGATAAATATATAAATCGATAGATAATACGTTAAACCGATAAATCGATAAACAGACAAATAGATAAATTGACAAATAGATAAATAGATAAATCGATAAATCGATAAATCGATAGATAGATAGATAGATAGATAAATCGATAAATAGATAAATCGATTGATGAATAGATAGATAAATCGATAAATCGATAAATCGATAAATCGATGAATCGATAAATCGATGAATCGATAAATCGATGAATCGATAAATCGATGAATCGATAAATCGATGAATCGATAAATCGATGAATCGATAAATCGATGAATCGATAAATCGATGAATCGATAAATCGATAAATCGATAAATCGATAAATCGATAAATCGATAAATCGATAAATCGATAAATCGATAAATCGATAAATCGATAAATCGATAAATCGATAAATCGATAAATCGATAAATCGATAAATCGATAAATCGATAAATCGATAAATCGATAAATCGATAAATCGATAAATCGATAAATCGATAAATCGATAAATCGATAAATCGATAAATCGATAAATCGATAAATCGATAAATCGATAAATCGATAAATCGATAAATCGATAAATCGATAAATCGATAAATCGATAAATCGATAAATCGATAAATCGATAAATCGATAAATCGATAAATCGATAAATCGATAAATCGATAAATCGATAAATCGATAAATCGATAAATCGATAAATCGATAAATCGATAAATCGATAAATCGATAAATCGATAAATCGATAAATCGATAAATCGATAAATCGATAAATCGATAAATCGATAAATCGATAAATCGATAAATCGATAAATCGATAAATCGATAAATCGATAAATCGATAAATCGATAAATCGATAAATCGATAAATCGATAAATCGATAAATCGATAAATCGATAAATCGATAAATCGATAAATCGATAAATCGATAAATCGATAAATCGATAAATCGATAAATCGATAAATCGATAAATCGATAAATCGATAAATCGATAAATCGATTAATCGATAAATCGATAAATCGATAAATCGATAAATCGATAAATCGATAAATCGATAAATCGATAAATCGATAAATCGATAAATCGATAAATCGATAAATCGATAAATCGATAAATCGGTAAATCGATAAATCGATAAATCGATAAATCGATAAATTGATAAATCGATAAATTGATAAATCGATAAATCGATAAATCGATAAATTGATAAGTCCATAAATTGATAAATTGATAAATCGATAAATCGATAAATCGATAAATCGATAAATCGATAAATCGATAAATCGATAAATCGGTAAGTCGATAAATCGATAAATATATAAATCGATAGATAATACGTTAAACCGATAAATCGATAAACAGACAAATAGATAAATTGACAAATAGATACATAGATAAATCGATAAATCGATAGATAGATAGATAGATAGATAGATAAATCGATAAATAGAAAAATCGATTGATGAATAGATAGATAAATCGGTAAATCGATAAATCGATAAGTCGATAAATCGATAAGTCGATAAATCGATAAGTCGATAAATCGATAAGTCGATAAATCGATAAGTCGATAAATCGATAAGTCGATAAATCGATAAGTCGATAAATCGATAAATCGATAAATCGATAAATCGATAAATCGATAAATCGATAAATCGATAAATCGATAAATCGATAAATCGATAAATCGATAAATCGATAAATCGATAAATCGATAAATCGATAAATCGATAAATCGATAAATCGATAAATCGATAAATCGATAAATCGATAAATCGATAAATCGATAAATCGATAAATCGATAAATCGATAAATCGATAAATCGATAAATCGATAAATCGATAAATCGATAAATCGATAAATCGATAAATCGATAAATCGATAAATCGATAAATCGATAAATCGATAAATCGATAAATCGATAAATCGATAAATCGATAAATCGATAAATCGATAAATCGATAAATCGATAAATCGATAAATCGATAAATCGATAAATCGATAAATCGATAAATCGATAAATGGATAAATCGATAAATCGATAAATCGATAAATCGATAAATCGAAAAATCGATAAATCGATAAATGGATAAATCGATATATCGATAAATGGATAAATCGATATATCGATAAATCGATAAATCGATAAATCGATAAATCGATAAATCGATAAATCGATAAATCGATAAATCGATAAATCGATAAATCGATAAATCGATAAATCGATAAATCGATAAATCGATAAATCGATAAATCGATAAATCGATAAATCGATAAATCGATAAATCGATAAATCGATAAATCGATAAATCGATAAATCGATAAATCGATAAATCGATAAATCGATAAATCGATAAATCGATAAATCGATAAATCGATAAATTGATAAATCGATAGATAGATAGATAGATAGATAGATAAATCGATAAATAGATAAATCGATTGATGAATAGATAGATAAATCGATAAATCGATAAATCGATAAATCGATAAATCGATAAATCGATAAATCGATAAATCGATAAATCGATAAATCGATAAATCGATAAATCGATAAATCGATAAATCGATAAATCGATAAATCGATAAATCGATAAATCGATAAATCGATAAATCGATAAATCGATAAATCGATAAATCGATAAATCGATAAATCGATAAATCGATAAATCGATAAATCGATAAATCGATAAATCGATAAATCGATAAATCGATAAATATATGAATCGATAGATAATACGTTAAACCGATAAATCGATAAACAGACAAATAGAAAAATTGACAAATAGATACATAGATAAATCGATAGATAGATAGATAGATAGATAGATAAATCGATAAATAGATAAATCGATAAATCGATAAATCGATAAATCGATAAATCGATAAATCGATAAATCGATAAATCGATAAATCGATAAATCGATAAATCGATAAATCGATAAATCGATAAGTCGATAAATCGATAAATATATAAATCGATAGATAATACGTTAAACCGATAAATCGATAAACAGACAAATAGATAAATTGACAAATAGATACATAGATAAATCGATAAATCGATAGATAGATAGATAGATAGATAGATAAATCGATAAATAGATAAATCGATTGATGAATAGATAGATAAATCGATAAATCGATAAATCGATAAATCGATAAATCGATAAATCGATAAATCGATAAATCGATAAATCGATAAATCGATAAATCGATAAATCGATAAATCGATAAATCGATAAATCGATAAATCGATAAATCGATAAATCGATAAATCGATAAATCGATAAATCGATAAATCGATAAATCGATAAATCGATAAATCGATAAATCGATAAATCGATAAATCGATAAATCGATAAATCGATAAATCGATAAATCGATAAATCGATAAATCGATAAATCGATAAATCGATAAATCGATAAATCGATAAATCGATAAATCGATAAATCGATAAATCGATAAATCGATAAATCGATAAATCGATAAATCGATAAATCGATAAATCGATAAATCGATAAATCGATAAATCGATAAATCGATAAATCGATAAATCGATAAATCGATAAATCGATAAATCGATAAATCGATAAATCGATAAATCGATAAATCGATAAATCGATAAATCGATAAATCGATAAATCGATAAATCGATAAATCGATAAATCGATAAATCGATAAATCGATAAATCGATAAATCGATAAATCGATAAATCGATAAATCGATAAATCGATAAATCGATAAATCGATAAATCGATAAATCGATAAATCGATAAATCGATAAATCGATAAATCGATAAATCGATAAATCGATAAATCGATAAATCGATAAATCGATAAATCGATAAATTGATAAATCGTTAAATCGGTAAATCGGTAAATCGATAAATCGATGGATAGATTAATCGATAAATAGATAAATCCATTGATGAATAGATAGATTATTCGATATATCGATAAATCGATAAATCGATAAATCGATAAATCGATAAATCGATAAATCGATAAATCGATAAATCGATAAATCGATAAATCGATAAATCGATAAATCGATAAATCGATAAATCGATAAATCGATAAATCGATAAATCGATAAATCGATAAATCGATAAATCGATAAATCGATAAATCAATAAATCGATAAATCAATAAATCGATAAATCGATAAATCAATAAATTGATAAATCGTTAAATTGATAAATCGATAAACCAATAAATCGATAAATCAATAAATTGATAAATCGTTAAATTGATAAATCGTTAAATTGATAAATCGATAAATCGACAAATCGATAAATCGATAAATCGATAAATCGATAAATCGATAAATCGATAAATCGATAAATCGATAAATCGATAAATCGATAAATCGATAAATCGATAAATCGATAAATCGATAAATCGATAAATCGATATATCGATAAATCGATAAATCGATAAATCGATAAATCGATAAATTGATAAATCGATAAATTGATAAATCGATAAATCGACAAATCGATAAATCGATAAATCGATAAATCGATAAATCGATAAATCGATAAATCGATAAATCGATAAATCGATAAATCGATAAATCGATAAATCGATAAATCGATAAATCGATAAATCGATAAATCGATAAATCGATAAATCGATAAATCGATAAATCGATAAATCGATAAATCGATAAATCGATAAATCGATAAATCGATAAATCGATAAATCGATAAATCGATAAATCGATAAATCGATAAATCGATAAATCGATAAATCGATAAATCGATAAATCGATAAATCGATAAATCGATAAATCGATAAATCGATAAATCGATAAATCGATAAATCGATAAATCGATAAATCGATAAATCGATAAATCGATAAATCGATAAATCGATAAATCGATAAATCGATAAATCGATAAATCGATAAATCGATAAATCGATAAATCGATAAATCGATAAATCGATAAATTGATAAATCGATAAATCGATAAACGGATAAACCGATATATCGATAAATCGATAAATCGCTAAATCGCTAAATCGCTAAATCGCTATATCGATAAATCGCTATATCGATAAATCGGTAAATCGATAAATCGATAAATCGATAAATCGATAAATCGATAAATCGATAAATCGATAAATCGATAAATCGATAAATCGATAAATCGATAAATCGATAAATCGATAAATCGATAAATCGATAAATCGATAAATCGATAAATCGATAAATCGATAAATCGATAAATCGATAAATCGATAAATCGATAAATCGATAAATCGATAAATCGATAAATCGATAAATCGATAAATCGATAAATCGATAAATCGATAAATCGATAAATCGATAAATCGATAAATCGATAAATCGATAAATCGATAAATCGATAAATCGATAAATCGATAAATCGATAAATCGATAAATCGATAAATCGATAAATCGATAAATCGATAAATCGATAAATCGATAAATCGATAAATCGGTAAATCGATAAATCGATAAATCGATAAATCGATAAATCGATAAATCGATAAATCGATAAATCGATAAATCGATAAATCGATAAATCGATAAATCGATAAATCGATAAATCGATAAATCGATAAATCGATAAATCGATAAATCGATAAATCGATAAATCGATAAATCGATAAATCGATAAATCGATAAATCGATAAATCGATAAATCGATAAATCGATAAATTGATAAATCGTTAAATCGGTAAATCGGTAAATCGATAAATCGATGGATAGATTAATCGATAAATAGATAAATCCATTGATGAATAGATAGATTATTCGATATATCGATAAATCGATAAATCGATAAATCGATAAATCGATAAATCGATAAATCGATAAATCGATAAATCGATAAATCGATAAATCGATAAATCGATAAATCGATAAATCGATAAATCGATAAATCGATAAATCGATAAATCGATAAATCGATAAATCAATAAATCGATAAATCAATAAATCGATAAATCGATAAATCAATAAATTGATAAATCGTTAAATTGATAAATCGATAAACCAATAAATCGATAAATCGATAAATTGATAAATCGATAAATTGATAAATCGATAAATCGATAAATCGATAAATCGATAAATCGATAAATTGATAAATCGATAAATCGACAAATCGATAAATCGATAAATCGATAAATCGATAAATCGATAAATCGATAAATCGATAAATCGATAAATCGATAAATCGATAAATCGATAAATCGATAAATCGATAAATCGATAAATCGATAAATCGATAAATCGATAAATCGATAAATCGATAAATCGATAAATCGATAAATCGATAAATCGATAAATCGATAAATCGATAAATCGATAAATCGATAAATCGATAAATCGATAAATCGATAAATCGATAAATCGATAAATCGATAAATCGATAAATCGATAAATCGATAAATCGATAAATCGATAAATCGATAAATCGATAAATCGATAAATCGATAAATCGATAAATCGATAAATCGATAAATCGATAAATCGATAAATCGATAAATCGATAAATCGATAAATCGATAAATCGATAAATCGATAAATCGATAAATCGATAAATCGATAAATCGATAAATCGATAAATCGATAAATTGATAAATCGATAAATCGATAAATGGATAAACCGATATATCGATAAATCGATAAATCGATAAATCGATAAATCGATAAATCGATAAATCGATAAATCGATAAATCGATAAATCGATAAATCGATAAATCGATAAATCGATAAATTGATAAATCGATAAATCGATAAATGGATAAACCGATATATCGATAAATCGATAAATCGCTAAATCGCTATATCGATAAATCGCTAAATCGATAAATCAATAAATCGATAAATCGGTAAATCGATAAATCGATTAATCGATAAATCGATAAATCGATAAATCGATAAATCGATAAATCGATAAATCGATAAATCGATAAATCGATAAATCGATAAATCGATAAATCGATAAATCGATAAATCGATAAATCGATAAATCGATAAATCGATAAATCGATAAATCGATAAATCGATAAATCGATAAATCGATAAATCAATAAATCGATAAATCGATAAATCGATAAATCGATAAATCGATAAATCGATAAATCGATAAATCGATATTTCGATAAATCGCTAAATCGCTATATCGATATATCGCTAAATCGATAAATCGATAAATCGATAAATCGATAAATCGATAAATCGATAAATCGATAAATCGATAAATCCATAAATCGATAAATCGATAAATCGATAAATCGATAAATCGATAAATCGATAAATCGATAAATCGATAAATCGATAAATCGATAAATCGATAAATCGATAAATCGATAAATCGATAAATCGATAAATCGATAAATCGATAAATCGATAAATCGATAAATCGTTAAATCGATAAATCGATAAATCGATAAATCGTTAAATCGATAAATCGACAAATCGATAAATCGATAAATATATAAATCGATAGATAATTCGTTAAACCGATAAATCGAAAAATAGGTAAATAGATAAATACAAAGATAAATCGATAAATCGATAAATCGATAAATATATAAATCGATAGATAATTCGTTAAACCGATAAATCGAAAAATAGGTAAATAGATAAATACAAAGATAAATCGATAAATCGATAAATCGATAAATCGATAAATCGATAAATCGATAAATCGATAAATCGATAAATCGATAAATCGATAAATCGATAAATCGATAAATCGATAAATCGATAAATCGATAAATCGATAAATCGATAAATCGATAAATCGATAAATCGATAAATCGATAAATCGATAAATCGATAAATCGATAAATCGATAAATCGATAAATCGATAAATCGATAAATCGATAAGTCGATAAATCGATAAATATATAAATCGATAGATAATACGTTAAACCGATAAATCGATAAACAGACAAATAGATAAATTGACAAATAGATAAATAGATAAATCGATAAATCGATAGATAGATAGATAGATAGATAAATCGATAAATAGATAAATCGATTGATGAATAGATAGATAAATCGAAAAATCGATAAATCGATGAATCGATAAATCGATGAATCGATAAATCGATGAATCGATAAATCGATAAATCGATAAATCGATAAATCGATAAATCGATAAATCGATAAATCGATAAATCGATAAATCGATAAATCGATAAATCGATAACTCGATAAATCGATAAATCGATAAATCGATAAATCGATAAATCGATAAATCGATAAATCGATAAATCGATAAATCGATAAATCGATAAATCGATAAATCGATAAATCGATAAATCGATAAATCGATAAATCGATAAATCGATAAATCGATAAATCGATAAATCGATAAATCGATAAATCGATAAATCGATAAATCGATAAATCGATAAATCGATAAATCGATAAATCGATAAATCGATAAATCGATAAATCGATAAATCGATAAATCGATAAATCGATAAATCGATAAATCGATAAATCGATAAATCGATAAATCGATAAATCGATAAATCGATAAATCGATAAATCGATAAATCGATAAATCGATAAATCGATAAATCGATAAATCGATAAATCGATAAATCGATAAATCGATAAATCGATAAATCGATAAATCGATAAATCGATAAATCGATAAATCGATAAATCGATAAATCGATAAATCGATAAATCGATAAATCGATAAATCGATAAATCGATAAATCGATAAATCGATAAATCGATAAATCGATAAATCGATAAATCGATAAATCGATAAATCGATAAATCGATAAATCGATAAATCGATAAATCGATAAATCGATAAATCGATAAATCGATAAATCGATAAATCGATAAATCGATAAATCGATAAATCGATAAATCGATAAATCGATAAATCGATAAATCGATAAATCGATAAATCGATAAATCGATAAATCGATAAATCGATAAATCGATAAATCGATAAATCGATAAATCGATAAATCGATAAATCGATAAATCGATAAATCGATAAATCGATAAATCGATAAATCGATAAATCGATAAATCGATAAATCGATAAATCGATAAATCGATAAATCGATAAATCGATAAATCGATAAATCGATAAATCGATAAATCGATAAATCGATAAATCGATAAATCGATAAATCGATAAATCGATAAATCGATAAATCGATAAATCGATAAATCGATAAATCGATAAATCGATAAATCGATAAATCGATAAATCGATAAATCGATAAATCGATAAATCGATAAATCGATAAATCGATAAATCGATAAATCGATAAATCGATAAATCGATATTTCGATAAATCGCTAAATCGCTAAATCGATATATCGCTAAATCGATAAATCGATAAATCGATAAATCGATAAATCGATAAATCGATAAATCGATAAATCGATAAATCGATAAATCGATAAATCGATAAATCGATAAATCGATAAATCGATAAATCGATAAATCGATAAATCGATAAATCGATAAATCGATAAATCGATAAATCGATAAATCGATAAATCGATAAATCGATAAATCGATAAATCGATAAATCGATAAATCGATAAATCGATAAATCGTTAAATCGATAAATCGATAAATCGATAAATCGATAAATATATAAATCGATAGATAATTCGTTAAACCGATAAATCGAAAAATAGGTAAATAGATAAATACAAAGATAAATCGATAAATCGATAAATCGATAAATCGATAAATCGATAAATCGATAAATCGATAAATCGATAAATCGATAAATCGATAAATCGATAAATCGATAAATCGATAAATCGATAAATCGATAAATCGATAAATCGATAAATCGATAAATCGATAAATCGATAAATCGATAAATCGATAAATCGATAAATCGATAAATCGATAAATCGATAAATCGATAAATCGATAAATCGATAAATCGATAAATCGATAAATCGATAAATCGATAAATCGATAAATCGATAAATCGATAAATCGATAAATCGATAAATCGATAAATCGATAAATCGATAAATCGATAAATCGATAAATCGATAAATCGATAAATCGATAAATCGATAAATCGATAAATCGATAAATCGATAAATCGATAAGTCGATAAATCGATAAATATATAAATCGATAGATAATACGTTAAACCGATAAATCGATAAACAGACAAATAGATAAATTGACAAATAGATAAATAGATAAATCGATAAATCGATAGATAGATAGATAGATAGATAAATCGATAAATAGATAAATCGATTGATGAATAGATAGATAAATCGATAAATCGATAAATCGAAAAATCGATAAATCGAAAAATCGAAAAATCGATAAATCGATGAATCGATAAATCGATGAATCGATAAATCGATGAATCGATAAATCGATGAATCGATAAATCGATGAATCGATAAATCGATAAATCGATAAATCGTAAAATCGATAAATCGTAAAATCGATAAATCGATAAATCGATATATCGATAAATCGATAAATCGATAAATCGATAAATCGATAAATCGATAAATCGATAAATCGATAAATCGATAAATCGATAAATCGATAAATCGATAAATCGATAAATCGATAAATCGATAAATCGATAAATCGATAAATCGATAAATCGATAAATCGATAAATCGATAAATCGATAAATCGATAAATCGATAAATCGATAAATCGATAAATCGATAAATCGATAAATCGATAAATCGATAAATCGATAAATCGATAAATCGATAAATCGATAAATCGATAAATCGATAAATCGATAAATCGATAAATCGATAAATCGATAAATCGATAAATCGATAAATCGATAAATCGATAAATCGATAAATCGATAAATCGATAAATCGATAAATCGATAAATCGATAAATCGATAAATCGATAAATCGATAAATCGATAAATCGATAAATCGATAAATCGATAAATCGATAAATCGATAAATCGATAAATCGATAAATCGATAAATCGATAAATCGATAAATCGATAAATCGATAAATCGATAAATCGATAAATCGATAAATCGATAAATCGATAAATCGATAAATCGATAAATCGATAAATCGATAAATCGATAAATCGATAAATCGATAAATCGATAAATCGATAAATCGATAAATCGATAAATCGATAAATCGATAAATCGATAAATTGATAAATCGATAAATTGATAAATCGATAAATGGATAAATCGATAAATCGATAAATCGGTAAGTCGATAAATCGATAAATATATAAATCGATAGATAATACGTTAAACCGATAAATCGATAAACAGACAAATAGATAAATTGACAAATAGATACATAGATAAATCGATAAATCGATAGATAGATAGATAGATAGATAGATAAATCGATAAATAGAAAAATCGATTGATGAATAGATAGATAAATCGGTAAATCGATAAATCGATAAGTCGATAAATCGATAAGTCGATAAATCGATAAGTCGATAAATCGATAAATCGATAAATCGATAAATCGATAAATCGATAAATCGATAAATCGATAAATCGATAAATCGATAAATCGATAAATCGATAAATCGATAAATCGATAAATCGATAAATCGATAAATCGATAAATCGATAAATCGATAAATCGATAAATCGATAAATCGATAAATCGATAAATCGATAAATCGATAAACCGATAAATCGATAAATCGATAAATCGATAAATCGATAAATCGATAAATCGATAAATCGATAAATCGATAAATCGATAAATCGATAAATCGATAAATCGATAAATCGATAAATCGATAAATCGATAAATCGATAAATCGATAAATCGATAAATCGATAAATCGATAAATCGATAAATCGATAAATCGATAAATCGATAAATCGATAAATCGATAAATCGATAAATCGATAAATCGATAAATCGATAAATCGATAAATCGATAAATCGATAAATCGATAAATCGATAAATCGATAAATCGATAAATCGATAAATCGATAAATCGATAAATCGATAAATCGATAAATCGATAAATCGATAAATCGATAAATCGATAAATCGATAAATCGATAAATCGATAAATCGATAAATCGATAAATCGATAAATCGATAAATCGATAAATCGATAAATCGATAAATCGATAAATCGATAAATCGATAAATCGATAAATCGATAAATCGATAAATCGATAAATCGATAAATCGATAAATCGATAAATCGATAAATCGATAAATCGATAAATCGATAAATCGATAAATCGATAAATCGATAAATCGATAAATCGATAAATCGATAAATCGATAAATCGATAAATCGATATTTCGATAAATCGCTAAATCGCTAAATCGATATATCGCTAAATCGATAAATCGATAAATCGATAAATCGATAAATCGATAAATCGATAAATCGATAAATCGATAAATCGATAAATCGATAAATCGATAAATCGATAAATCGATAAATCGATAAATCGATAAATCGATAAATCGATAAATCGATAAATCGATAAATCGATAAATCGATAAATCGATAAATCGATAAATCGATAAATCGATAAATCAATAAATCGATAAATCGATAAATCGATAAATCGATAAATCGATAAATCAATAAATCGATAAATCGATAAATCGATAAATCGATAAATCGATAAATCGATAAATCGATATTTCGATAAATCGCTAAATCGCTAAATCGATATATCGCTAAATCGATAAATCGATAAATCGATAAATCGATAAATCGATAAATCGATAAATCGATAAATCGATAAATCGATAAATCGATAAATCGATAAATCGATAAATCGATAAATCGATAAATTGATAAATCGATAAATCGATAAATCGATAAATCGATAAATCGATAAATCGATAAATCGATAAATCGATAAATCGATAAATCGTTAAATCGATAAATCGATAAATCGATAAATCGATAAATCGATAAATCGATAAATCGATAAATCGATAAATATATAAATCGATAGATAATTCGTTAAACCGATAAATCGAAAAATAGGTAAATAGATAAATACAAAGATAAATCGATAAATCGATAAATCGATAAATCGATAAATTGATAAATCGATAAATGGATAAATCGATAAATCGATAAATCGGTAAGTCGATAAATCGATAAATATATAAATCGATAGATAATACGTTAAACCGATAAATCGATAAACAGACAAATAGATAAATTGACAAATAGATACATAGATAAATCGATAAATCGATAGATAGATAGATAGATAGATAGATAAATCGATAAATAGAAAAATCGATTGATGAATAGATAGATAAATCGGTAAATCGATAAATCGATAAGTCGATAAATCGATAAGTCGATAAATCGATAAGTCGATAAATCGATAAGTCGATAAATCGATAAGTCGATAAATCGATAAATCGATAAATCGATAAATCGATAAATCGATAAATCGATAAATCGATAAATCGATAAATCGATAAATCGATAAATCGATAAATCGATAAATCGATAAATCGATAAATCGATAAATCGATAAATCGATAAATCGATAAATCGATAAATCGATAAATCGATAAATCGATAAATCGATAAATCGATAAATCGATAAATCGATAAATCGATAAATCGATAAATCGATAAATCGATAAATCGATAAATCGATAAATCGATAAATCGATAAATCGATAAATCGATAAATCGATAAATCGATAAATCGATAAATCGATAAATCGATAAATCGATAAATCGATAAATCGATAAATCGATAAATCGATAAATCGATAAATCGATAAATCGATAAATCGATAAATCGATAAATCGATAAATCGATAAATCGATAAATCGATAAATCGATAAATCGATAAATCGATAAATCGATAAATCGATAAATCGATAAATCGATAAATCGATAAATCGATAAATCGATAAATCGATAAATCGATAAATCGATAAATCGATAAATCGATAAATCGATAAATCGATAAATCGATAAATCGATAAATCGATAAATCGATAAATCGATAAATCGATAAATCGATAAATCGATAAATCGATAAATCGATAAATCGATATTTCGATAAATCGCTAAATCGCTAAATCGCTAAATCGCTAAATCGATAAATCGATAAATCGATAAATCGATAAATCGATAAATCGATAAATCGATAAATCGATAAATCGATAAATCGATAAATCGATAAATCGATAAATCGATAAATCGATAAATCGATAAATCGATAAATCGATAAATCGATAAATCGATAAATCGATAAATCGATAAATCGATAAATCGATAAATCGATAAATCGATAAATCGATAAATCGATAAATCGATAAATCGATAAATCGATAAATCGATAAATCGATAAATCGATAAATCGATAAATCGATAAATCGATAAATCGATAAATCGATAAATCGATAAATCGATAAATCGATAAATCGATAAATCGATAAATCGATAAATCGATAAATCGATAAATCGATAAATCGATAAATCGATAAATCGATAAATCGTTAAATCGATAAATCGATAAATCGATAAATCGATAAATCGATAAATATATAAATCGATAGATAATTCGTTAAACCGAAAAATCGAAAAATAGGTAAATAGATAAATACAAAGATAAATCGATAAATCGATAAATCGATAAATCGATAAATCGATAAATCGATAAATCGATAAATCGATAAATCGATAAATCGATAAATCGATAAATCGATAAATCGATAAATCGATAAATCGATAAATCGATAAATCGATAAATCGATAAATCGATAAATCGATAAATCGATAAATCGATAAGTCGATAAATCGATAAATATATAAATCGATAGATAATACTTTAAACCGATAAATCGATAAACAGACAAATAGATAAATTGACAAATAGATAAATAGATAAATCGATAAATCGATAGATAGATAGATAGATAGATAAATCGATAAATAGATAA
Organism: Nineta flava; assembly: GCA_963920215.1. Classification (NCBI taxonomy): domain Eukaryota; kingdom Metazoa; phylum Arthropoda; class Insecta; order Neuroptera; family Chrysopidae; genus Nineta; species Nineta flava. Next base: position 39,892,858 of record OY986046.1, read on the forward strand.
ATCGATTGATGAATAGATAGATAAATCGATAAATCGATAAGTCGATAAATCGATAAATCGATAAATCGATAAATCGATAAATCGATAAATCGATAAATCGATAAATCGATAAATCGATAAATCGATAAATCGATAAATCAATAAATCGATAAATAGATAAATCGATTGATGAATAGATAGATAAATCGATAAGTCGATAAATCGATAAATCGATAAATCGATAAATCGCTAAATCGCTAAATCGCTAAATCGATATATCGCTAAATCGATAAATCGATAAATCGATAAATCGATAAATCGATAAATCGATAAATCGATAAATCGATAAATCGATAAATCGATAAATCGATAAATCGATAAATCGATAAATCGATAAATCGATAAATCGATAAATCGATAAATCGATAAATCGATAAATCGATAAATCGATAAATCGATAAATCGATAAATCGATAAATCGATAAATCGATAAATCGATAAATCGATAAATCGATAAATCGATAAATCGATAAATCGATAAATCGATAAATCGATAAATCGATAAATCGATAAATCGATAAATCGATAAATCGATAAATCGATAAATCGATAAATCGATAAATTGATAAATCGATAAATTGATAAATCGATAAATCGATAAATCGATAAATCGATAAATTGATAAATCGATAAATCGATAAATCGATAAATCGATAAATCGATAAATCGATAAATCGATAAATCGATAAATCGATAAATCGATAAATCGATAAATCGATAAATCGATAAATCGATAAATCGATAAATCGATAAATCGATAAATCGATAAATCGATAAATCGATAAATCGATAAATCGATAAATCGATAAGTCGATAAATCGATAAATATATAAATCGATAGATAATACGTTAAACCGATAAATCGATAAACAGACAAATAGATAAATTGACAAATAGATAAATAGATAAATCGATAGATAGATAGATAGATAGATAAATCGATAAATAGATAAATCGATTGATGAATAGATAGATAAATCGATAAATCGATAAGTCGATAAATCGATAAATCGATAAATCGATAAATCGATAAATCGATAAATCGATAAATCGATAAATCGATAAATCGATAAATCGATAAATCGATAAATCGATAAATCGATAAATCGATAAATCGATAAATCGATAAATCGATAAATCGATAAATCGATAAATCGATAAATCGATAAATCGATAAATCGATAAATCGATAAATCGATAAATCGATAAATCGATAAATCGATAAATCGATAAATCGATAAATCGATAAATCGATAAATCGATAAATCGATAAATCGATAAATCGATAAATCGATAAATCGATAAATCGATAAATCGATAAATCGATAAATCGATAAATCGATAAATCGATAAATCGATAAATCGATAAATCGATAAATCGATAAATCGATAAATCGATAAATCGATAAATCGATAAATCGATAAATCGATAAATCGATAAATCGATAAATCGATAAATCGATAAATCGATAAATCGATAAATCGATAAATCGATAAATCGATAAATCGATAAATCGATAAATCGATAAATCGATAAATCGATAAATCGATAAATCGATAAATCGATAAATCGATAAATCGATAAATCGATAAATCGATAAATCGATAAATCGATAAATCGATAAATCGATAAATCGATAAATCGATAAATCGATAAATCGATAAATCGATAAATCGATAAATCGATAAATCGATAAATCGATAAATCGATAAATCGATAAATCGATAAATCGATAAATCGATAAATCGATAAATCGATAAATCGATAAATCGATAAATCGATAAATCGATAAATCGATAAATCGATAAATCGATAAATCGATAAATCGATAAATCGATAAATCGATAAATCGATAAATCGATAAATCGATAAATCGATAAATCGATAAATCGATAAATCGATAAATCGATAAATCGATAAATCGATAAATCGATAAATCGATAAATCGATAAATCGATAAATCGATAAATCGATAAATCGATAAATCGATAAATCGATAAATCGATAAATCGATAAATCGATAAATCGATAAATCGATAAATCGATAAATCGATAAATCGATAAATCGATAAATCGATAAATCGATAAATCGATAAATCGATAAATCGATAAATCGATAAATCGATAAATCGATAAATCGATAAATCGATAAATCGATAAATCGATAAATCGATAAATCGATAAATCGATAAATCGATAAATCGATAAATCGATAAATCGATAAATCGATAAATCGATAAATCGATAAATCGATAAATCGATAAATCGATAAATCGATAAATCGATAAATCGATAAATCGATAAGTCGATAAATCGATAAATATATAAATCGATAGATAATACGTTAAACCGATAAATCGATAAACAGACAAATAGATAAATTGACAAATAGATAAATAGATAAATCGATAAATCGATAGATAGATAGATAGATAGATAAATCGATAAATAGATAAATCGATTGATGAATAGATAGATAAATCGATAAATCGATAAGTCGATAAATCGATAAATCGATAAATCGATAAATCGATAAATCGATAAATCGATAAATCGATAAATCGATAAATCGATAAATCGATAAATCGATAAATCGATAAATCGATAAATCGATAAATCGATAAATCGATAAATCGATAAATCGATAAATCGATAAATCGATAAATCGATAAATCGATAAATCGATAAATCGATAAATCGATAAATCGATAAATCGATAAATCGATAAATCGATAAATCGATAAATCGATAAATCGATAAATCGATAAATCGATAAATCGATAAATCGATAAATCGATAAATCGATAAATCGATAAATCGATAAATCGATAAATCGATAAATCGATAAATCGATAAATCGATAAATCGATAAATCGATAAATCGATAAATCGATAAATCGATAAATCGATAAATCGATAAATCGATAAATCGATAAATCGATAAATCGATAAATCGATAAATCGATAAATCGATAAATCGATAAATCGATAAATCGATAAATCGATAAATCGATAAATCGATAAATCGATAAATCGATAAATCGATAAATCGATAAATCGATAAATCGATAAATCGATAAATCGATAAATCGATAAATCGATAAATCGATAAATCGATAAATCGATAAATCGATTAATCGATAAATCGATAAATCGATAAATCGATAAATCGATAAATCGATAAATCGATAAATCGATAAATCGATAAATCGATAAATCGATAAATCGATAAATCGATAAATCGAAAAATCGATAAATCGATAAATCGATAAATCGATAAATCGATAAATCGATAAATCGATAAATCGATAAATCGATAAATTGATAAATCGATAAATCGATAAATCGATAAATCGATAAATTGATAAATCGATAAATCGATAAATGGATAAATCGATAAATCGATAAATCGATAAATCGATAAATCGATAAATCGATAAATCGCTAAATCGCTAAATCGATAAATCGCTAAATCGATAAATCGATAAATCGATAAATCGATAAATCGATAAATCGATAAATCGAATAATCGATAAATCGATAAATCGATAAATCGATAAATCGATAAATCGATGAATCGATAAATCGATAAATCGATAAATTGATAAGTCCATAAATTGATAAATTGATAAATCGATAAATCGATAAATCGATAAATCGATAAATCGATAAGTCGATAAATCGATAAATCGATAAATATATAAATCGATAGATAATACGTTAAACCGATAAATCGATAAACAGACAAATAGATAAATTGACAAATAGATACATAGATAAATCGATAAATCGATAGATAGATAGATAGATAAATCGATAAATAGAAAAATCGATTGATGAATAGATAGATAAATCGATAAATCGATAAATCGATAAATCGATAAATCGATAAATCGATAAATCGATAAATCGATAAATCGATAAATCGATAAATCGATAAATCGATAAATCGATAAATCGATAAATGGATAAATCGATAAATCGATAAATCGATAAATTGATAAGTCCATAAATTGATAAATTGATAAATCGATAAATCGATAAATCGATAAATCGATAAATCGGTAAGTCGATAAATCGATAAATAATAAATCGATAGATAATACGTTAAACCGATAAATCGATAAACAGACAAATAGATAAATTGACAAATAGATACATAGATAAATCGATAAATCGATAGATAGATAGATAGATAGATAGATAAATCGATAAATAGAAAAATCGATTGATGAATAGATAGATAAATCGGTAAATCGATAAATCGATAAATCGATAAATCGATAAATCGATAAATCGATAAATCGATAAATCGATAAATCGATAAATCGATAAATCGATAAATCGATAAATCGATAAATCGATAAATCGATAAATCGATAAATCGATAAATCGATAAATCGATAAATCGATAAATCGATAAATCGATAAATCGATAAATCGATAAATCGATAAATCGATAAATCGATAAATCGATGGATAGATTAATCGATAAATCGATAGATAGATAGATAGATAAATCGTTAAATAGATAAATCGATTAATGAATAGATAGATAAATCGAAAAATCGAAAGATCGATAAATCGAAAAATCGAAAAATCGATAAATCGATAAATATATAAATCGATAGATAATTCGTTAAACCGATAAATCGAAAAATAGGTAAATAGATAAATACAAAGATAAATCGATAAATCGATAAATCGATAAATCGATAAATCGATAAATCGATAAATCGATAAATCGATAAATCGATAAATCGATAAATCGATAAATCGATAAATCGATAAATCGATAAATCGATAAATCGATAAATCGATAAATCGATAAATCGATAAATCGATAAATCGATAAATCGATAAATCGATAAATCGATAAATCGATAAATCGATAAATCGATAAATCGATAAATCGATAAATCGATAAATCGATAAATCGATAAATCGATAAATCGATAAATCGATAAATCGATAAATCGATAAATCGATAAATCGATAAATCGATAAATCGATAAATCGATAAATCGATAAATCGATAAATCGATAAATCGATAAATCGCTAAATCGATAAATCGATAAATCGATATGTCGATAAATCGATAAATATATAAATCGATAGATAATACGTTAAACCGATAAATCGATAAACAGACAAATAGATAAATTGACAAATAGATAAATAGATAAATCGATAAATCGATAGATAGATAGATAGATAGATAAATCGATAAATAGATAAATCGATTGATGAATAGATAGATAAATCGATAAGTCGATAAATCGATAAATCGATAAATCGATAAATCGATAAATCGATAAATCGCTAAATCGCTAAATCGATATATCGATAAATCGATAAATCGATAAATCGATAAATCGATAAATCGATAAATCGATAAATCGATAAATCGATAAATCGATAAATCGATAAATCGATAAATCGATAAATCGATAAATCGATAAATCGATAAATCGATAAATCGATAAATCGATAAATCGATAAATCGATAAATCGATAAATCGATAAATCGATAAATCGATAAATCGATAAATCGATAAATCGATAAATCGATAAATCGATAAATCGATAAATCGATAAATCGATAAATCGATAAATCGATAAATCGATAAATCGATAAATCGATAAATCGATAAATCGATAAATCGATAAATCGATAAATCGATAAATCGATAAATCGATAAATCGATAAATCGATAAATCGATAAATCGATAAATCGATAAATCGATAAATCGATAAATCGATAAATCGATAAATCGATAAATCGATAAATCGATAAATCGATAAATCGATAAATCGATAAATCGATAAATCGATAAATCGATAAATCGATAAATCGATAAATCGATAAATCGATAAATCGATAAATCGATAAATCGATAAATCGATAAATCGATAAATCGATAAATCGATAAATCGATAAATCGATAAATCGATAAATCGATAAATCGATAAATCGATAAATCGATAAATCGATAAATCGATAAATCGATAAATCGATAAATCGATAAATCGATAAATCGATAAATCGATAAATCGATAAATCGATAAATCGATAAATCGATAAATCGATAAATCGATAAATCGATAAATCGATAAATCGATAAATCGATAAATCGATAAATCGATAAATCGATAAATCGATAAATCGATAAATCGATAAATCGATAAATCGATAAATCGATAAATCGATAAATCGATAAATCGATAAATCGATAAATCGATAAATCGATAAATCGATAAATCGATAAATCGATAAATCGACAAATCGATAAATCGACAAATCGATAAATCGATAAATCGATAAATCGATAAATCGATAAATCGATAAATCGATAAATCGATAAATCGATAAATCGATAAATCGATAAATCGATAAATCGATAAATCGATAAATCGATAAATCGATAGATAGATAAATCGATAAATAGATAAATCGATTGATGAATAGATAGATAAATCGATAAATCGATAAATCGATAAATCGATAAATCGATAAATCGATAAATCGATAAATCGATAAATCGATAAATCGATAAATCGATAAATCGATAAATCGATAAATCGATAAATCGATAAATCGATAAATCGATAAATCGATAAATCGATAAATCGATAAATCGATAAATCGATAAATCGATAAATATATGAATCGATAGATAATACGTTAAACCGATAAATCGATAAACAGACAAATAGAAAAATTGACAAATAGATACATAGATAAATCGATAGATAGATAGATAGATAGATAGATAAATCGATAAATAGATAAATCGATAAATCGATAAATCGATAAATCGATAAATCGATAAATCGATAAATCGATAAATCGATAAATCAATAAATCGATAAATCGATAAATCGATAAATCGATAAATCGATAAATCGATAAATCGATAAATCGATAAATCGATAAATCGATAAGTCGATAAATCGATAAATATATAAATCGATAGATAATACGTTAAACCGATAAATCGATAAACAGACAAATAGATAAATTGACAAATAGATACATAGATAAATCGATAAATCGATAGATAGATAGATAGATAGATAGATAAATCGATAAATAGATAAATCGATTGATGAATAGATAGATAAATCGATAAATCGATAAATCGATAAATCGATAAATCGATAAATCGATAAATTGATAAATCGATAAATCGATAAATCGATAAATCGATAAATCGATAAATCGATAAATCGATAAATCGATAAATCGATAAATCGATAAATCGATAAATCGATAAATCGATAAATCGAAAAATCGAAAAATCGAAAAATCGATAAATCGAAAAATCGATAAATCGAAAAATCGATAAATCGAAAAATCGATAAATCGATAAATCGATAAATCGATAAATCGAAAAATCGAAAAATCGAAAAATCGAAAAATCGAAAAATCGAAAAATCGAAAAATCGAAAAATCGATAAATCGAAAAATCGAAAAATCGAAAAATCGAAAAATCGAAAAATCGATAAATCGATAAATCGATAAATCGATAAATCGATAAATCGATAAATCGATAAATCGATAAATCGATAAATCGATAAATCGAAAAATCGATAAATCGAAAAATCGATAAATCGAAAAATCGATAAATCGAAAAATCGATAAATCGATAAATCGATAAATCGATAAATCGATAAATCGATAAATCGATAAATCGATAAATCGATAAATCGATAAATCGATAAATCGATAAATCGATAAATCGATAAATCGATAAATCGATAAATCGATAAATCGATAAATCGATAAATCGATAAATCGATAAATCGATAAATCGATAAATCGATAAATCGATAAATCGATAAATCGATAAATCGATAAATCGATAAATCGATAAATCGATAAATCGATAAATCGATAAATCGATAAATCGATAAATCGATAAATCGATAAATCGATAAATCGATAAATCGATAAATCGATAAATCGATAAATCGATAAATCGATAAATCGATAAATCGATAAATCGATAAATCGATAAATGGATAAATCGATAAATCGATAAATTGATAAGTCCATAAATTGATAAATTGATAAATCGATAAATCGATAAATCGATAAATCGATAAATCGGTAAGTCGATAAATCGATAAATTATAAATCGATAGATAATACGTTAAACCGATAAATCGATAAACAGACAAATAGATAAATTGACAAATAGATACATAGATAAATCGATAAATCGATAGATAGATAGATAGATAGATAGATAAATCGATAAATAGAAAAATCGATTGATGAATAGATAGATAAATCGGTAAATCGATAAATCGATAAATCGATAAATCGATAAATCGATAAATCGATAAATCGATAAATCGATAAATCGATAAATCGATAAATCGATAAATCGATAAATCGATAAATCGATAAATCGATAAATCGATAAATCGATAAATCGATAAATCGATAAATCGATAAATCGATAAATCGATAAATCGATAAATCGATAAATCGATAAATCGATAAATCGATAAATCGATGGATAGATTAATCGATAAATCGATAGATAGATAGATAGATAAATCGTTAAATAGATAAATCGATTAATGAATAGATAGATAAATCGAAAAATCGAAAAATCGATAAATCGTTAAATCGAAAAACCGATAAATCGATAAATATATAAATCGATAGATAATTCGTTAAACCGATAAATCGAAAAATAGGTAAATAGATAAATACAAAGATAAATCGATAAATCGATAAATCGATAAATCGATAAATCGATAAATCGATAAATCGATAAATCGATAAATCGATAAATCGATAAATCGATAAATCGATAAATCGATAAATCGATAAATCGATAAATCGATAAATCGATAAATCGATAAATCGATAAATCGATAAATCGATAAATCGATAAATCGATAAATCGATAAATCGATAAATCGATAAATCGATAAATCGATAAATCGATAAATCGATAAATCGATAAATCGATAAATCGATAAATCGATAAATCGATAAATCGATAAATCGATAAATCGATAAATCGATAAATCGATAAATCGATAAATCGATAAATCGATAAATCGATAAATCGATAAATCGATAAATCGATAAATCGATAAATCGATAAATCGATAAATCGATAAATCGATAAATCGATAAATCGATAAATCGATAAATCGATATGTCGATAAATCGATAAATATATAAATCGATAGATAATACGTTAAACCGATAAATCGATAAACAGACAAATAGATAAATTGACAAATAGATAAATAGATAAATCGATAAATCGATAGATAGATAGATAGATAGATAAATCGATAAATAGATAAATCGATTGATGAATAGATAGATAAATCGATAAGTCGATAAATCGATAAATCGATAAATCGATAAATCGATAAATCGATAAATCGCTAAATCGATAAATCGCTAAATCGCTAAATCGCTAAATCGCTAAATCGATAAATCGATAAATCGATAAATCGATAAATCGATAATTCGATAAATCGATAAATCGATAAATCGATAAATCGATAAATCGATAAATCGATAATTCGATAAATCGATAAATCGATAAATCGATAAATCGATAAATCGATAAATCGATAAATCGATAAATCGATAAATCGATAAATCGATAAATCGATAAATCGATAAATCGATAAATCGATAAATCGATAAATCGATAAATCGATAAATCGATAAATCGATAAATCGAGAAATCGATAAATCGATAAATCGATAAATCGATAAATCGATAAATCGATAAATCGATAAATCGATAAATCGATAAATCGATAAATCGATAAATCGATAAATCGATAAATCGATAAATCGATAAATCGATAAATCGATAAATCGATAAATCGATAAATCGATAAATCGATAAATCGATAAATCGATAAATCGATAAATCGATAAATCGATAAATCGATAAATCGATAAATCGATAAATCGATAAATCGATAAATCGATAAATCGATAAATCGATAAATCGATAAATCGATAAATCGATAAATCGATAAATCGATAAATCGATAAATCGATAAATCGATAAATCGATAAATCGATAAATCGATAAATCGATAAATCGATAAATCGATAAATCGATAAATCGATAAATCGATAAATCGATAAATCGATAAATCGATAAATCGATAAATCGATAAATCGATAAATCGATAAATCGATAAATCGATAAATCGATAAATCGATAAATCGATAAATCGATAAATCGATAAATCGATAAATCGATAAATCGATAAATCGATAAATCGATAAATCGATAAATCGATAAATCGATAAATCGATAAATCGATAAATCGATAAATCGATAAATCGATAAATCGATAAATCGATAAATCGATAAATCGATAAATCGATAAATCGATAAATCGATAAATCGATAAATCGATAAATCGATAAATCGATAAATCGATAAATCGATAAATCGATAAATCGATAAATCGATAAATCGATAAATCGATAAATCGATAAATCGATAAATCGATAAATCGATAAATCGATAAATCGATAAATCGATAAATCGATAAATCGATAAATCGATAAATCGATAAATCGATAAATCGATAAATCGATAAATCGATAAATCGATAAATCGATAAATCGATAAATCGATAAATCGATAAATCGATAAATCGATAAGTCGATAAATCGATAAATATATAAATCGATAGATAATACGTTAAACCGATAAATCGATAAACAGACAAATAGATAAATTGACAAATAGATAAATAGATAAATCGATAAATCGATAGATAGATAGATAGATAGATAAATCGATAAATAGATAAATCGATTGATGAATAGATAGATAAATCGATAAATCGATAAATCGATAAATCGATAAATCGATAAATCGATTTATCGATAAATCGATTTATCGATAAATCGATAAATCGATAAATCGATAAATCGATAAATCGATAAATCGATAAATCGATAAATCGATAAATCGATAAATCGATAAATCGATAAATCGATAAATCGATAAATCGATAAATCGATAAATCGATAAATCGATAAATCGATAAATCGATAAATCGATAAATCGATAAATCGATAAATCGATAAATCGATAAATCGATAAATCGATAAATCGATAAATCGATAAATCGATAAATCGATAAATCGATAAATCGATAAATCGATAAATCGATAAATCGATAAATCGATAAATCGATAAATCGATAAATCGATAAATCGATAAATCGATAAATCGATAAATCGATAAATCGATAAATCGATAAATCGATAAATCGATAAATCGATAAATCGATAAATCGATAAATCGATAAATCGATAAATCGATAAATCGATAAATCGATAAATCGATAAATCGATAAATCGATAAATCGATAAATCGATAAATCGATAAATCGATAAATCGATAAATCGATAAATCGATAAATCGATAAATCGATAAATCGATAAATCGATAAATCGATAAATTGATAAATCGATAAATCGATAAATCGATAAATCGATAAATCGATAAATTGATAAATCGATAAATCGATAAATCGATAAATCGATAAATCGATAAATCGATAAATCGATAAATCGATAAATCGATAAATCGATAAATCGATAAATCGATAAATCGATAAATCGATAAATCGATAAATCGATAAATCGATAAATCGATAAGTCGATAAATCGATAAATATATAAATCGATAGATAATACGTTAAACCGATAAATCGATAAACAGACAAATAGATAAATTGACAAATAGATAAATAGATAAATCGATAAATCGATAAATCGATAGATAGATAGATAGATAGATAAATCGATAAATAGATAAATCGATTGATGAATAGATAGATAAATCGATAAATCGATAAGTCGATAAATCGATAAATCGATAAATCGATAAATCGATAAATCGATAAATCGATAAATCGATAAATCGATAAATCGATAAATCGAAAAATCGATAAATCGATAAATCGATAAATCGATAAATCGATAAATCGATAAATCGATAAATCGATAAATCGATAAATCGATAAATCGATAAATCGATAAATCGATAAATCGATAAATCGATAAATCGATAAATCGATAAATCGATAAATCGATAAATCGATAAATCGATAAATCGATAAATCGATAAATCGATAAATCGATAAATCGATAAATCGATAAATCGATAAATCGATAAATCGATAAATCGATAAATCGATAAATCGATAAATCGATAAATCGATAAATCGATAAATCGATAAATCGATAAATCGATAAATCGATAAATCGATAAATCGATAAATCGATAAATCGATAAATCGATAAATCGATAAATCGATAAATCGATAAATCGATAAATCGATAAATCGATAAATCGATAAATCGATAAATCGATAAATCGATAAATCGATAAATCGATAAATCGATAAATCGATAAATCGATAAATCGATAAATCGATAAATCGATAAATCGATAAATCGATAAATCGATAAATCGATAAATCGATAAATCGATAAATCGATAAATCGATAAATCGATAAATCGATAAATCGATAAATCGATAAATCGATAAATTGATAAATCGATAAATCGATAAATCGATAAATCGATAAATCGATAAATTGATAAATCGATAAATCGATAAATCGATAAATCGATAAATCGATAAATCGATAAATCGATAAATCGATAAATCGATAAATCGATAAATCGATAAATCGATAAATCGATAAATCGATAAATCGATAAATCGATAAATCGATAAATCGATAAATCGATAAATCGATAAATCGATAAGTCGATAAATCGATAAATATATAAATCGATAGATAATACGTTAAACCGATAAATCGATAAACAGACAAATAGATAAATTGACAAATAGATAAATAGATAAATCGATAAATCGATAAATCGATAGATAGATAGATAGATAGATAAATCGATAAATAGATAAATCGATTGATGAATAGATAGATAAATCGATAAATCGATAAGTCGATAAATCGATAAATCGATAAATCGATAAATCGATAAATCGATAAATCGATAAATCGATAAATCGATAAATCGATAAATCGATAAATCGATAAATCGATAAATCGATAAATCGATAAATCGATAAATCGATAAATCGATAAATCGATAAATCGATAAATCGATAAATCGATAAATCGATAAATCGATAAATCGATAAATCGATAAATCGATAAATCGATAAATCGATAAATCGATAAATCGATAAATCGATAAATCGATAAATCGATAAATCGATAAATCGATAAATCGATAAATCGATAAATCGATAAATCGATAAATCGATAAATCGATAAATCGATAAATCGATAAATCGATAAATCGATAAATCGATAAATCGATAAATCGATAAATCGATAAATCGATAAATCGATAAATCGATAAATCGATAAATCGATAAATCGATAAATCGATAAATCGATAAATCGATAAATCGATAAATCGATAAATCGATAAATCGATAAATCGATAAATCGATAAATCGATAAATCGATAAATCGATAAATCGATAAATCGATAAATCGATAAATTGATAAATCGATAAATCGATAAATCGATAAATCGATAAATTGATAAATCGATAAATCGATAAATGGATAAATCGATAAATCGATAAATCGATAAATCGATAAATCGATAAATCGATAAATCGATAAATCGCTAAATCGCTAAATCGATAAATCGCTAAATCGATAAATCGATAAATCGATAAATCGATAAATCGATAAATCGATAAATCGAATAATCGATAAATCGATAAATCGATAAATCGATAAATCGATGAATCGATAAATCGATAAATCGATAAATTGATAAGTCCATAAATTGATAAATTGATAAATCGATAAATCGATAAATCGATAAATCGATAAATCGATAAGTCGATAAATCGATAAATCGATAAATATATAAATCGATAGATAATACGTTAAACCGATAAATCGATAAACAGACAAATAGATAAATTGACAAATAGATACATAGATAAATCGATAAATCGATAGATAGATAGATAGATAAATCGATAAATAGAAAAATCGATTGATGAATAGATAGATAAATCGATAAATCGATAAATCGATAAGTCGATAAATCGATAAGTCGATAAATCGATAAATCGATAAATCGATAAATCGATAAATCGATAAATCGATAAATCGATAAATCGATAAATCGATAAATCGATAAATCGATAAATCGATAAATCGATAAATCGATAAATCGATAAATCGATAAATCGATAAATCGATAAATCGATAAATCGATAAATCGATAAATCGATAAATCGATAAATCGATAAATCGATAAATCGATAAATCGATAAATCGATAAATCGATAAATCGATAAATCGATAAATCGATAAATCGATAAATCGATAAATCGATAAATCGATAAATCGATAAATCGATAAATCGATAAATCGATAAATCGATAAATCGATAAATCGATAAATCGATAAATCGATAAATCGATAAATCGATAAATCGATAAATCGATAAATCGATAAATCGATAAATCGATAAATCGATAAATCGATAAATCGATAAATCGATAAATCGATAAATCGATAAATCGATAAATCGATAAATCGATAAATCGATAAATCGATAAATCGATAAATCGATAAATCGATAAATCGATAAATCGATAAATCGATAAATCGATAAATCGATAAATCGATAAATCGATAAATCGATAAATCGATAAATCGATAAATCGATAAATCGATAAATCGATAAATCGATAAATCGATAAATCGATAAATCGATAAATCGATAAATCGATAAATCGATAAATCGATAAATCGATAAATCGATAAATCGATAAATCGATAAATCGATAAATCGATAAATCGATAAATCGATAAATCGATAAATCGATAAATCGATAAATCGATAAATCGATAAATCGATAAATCGATAAATCGATAAATCGATAAATCGATAAATCGATAAATCGATAAATCGATAAATCGATAAATCGATAAATCGATAAATCGATAAATCGATAAATCGATAAATCGATAAATCGATAAATCGATAAATCGATAAATCGATAAATCGATAAATCGATAAATCGATAAATCGATAAATCGATAAATCGATAAATCGATAAATCGATAAATCGATAAATCGATAAATCGATAAATCGATAAATCGATAAATCGATAAATCGATAAATCGATAAATCGATAAATCGATAAATCGATAAATCGATAAATCGATAAATCGATAAATCGATAAATCGATAAATCGATAAATCGATAAATCGATAAATCGATAAATCGATAAATCGATAAATCGATAAATCGATAAATCGATAAATCGATAAATCGATAAATCGATAAATCGATAAATCGATAAATCGATAAATCGATAAATCGATAAATCGATAAATCGATAAATCGATAAATCGATAAATCGATAAATCGATAAATCGATAAATCGATAAATCGATAAATCGATAAATCGATAAATCGATAAATCGATAAATCGATAAATCGATAAATCGACAAATCGATAAATCGACAAATCGATAAATCGATAAATCGATAAATCGATAAATCGATAAATCGATAAATCGATAAATCGATAAATCGATAAATCGATAAATCGATAAATCGATAAATCGATAAATCGATAAATCGATAGATAGATAAATCGATAAATAGATAAATCGATTGATGAATAGATAGATAAATCGATAAATCGATAAATCGATAAATCGATAAATCGATAAATCGATAAATCGATAAATCGATAAATCGATAAATCGATAAATCGATAAATCGATAAATCGATAAATCGATAAATCGATAAATCGATAAATCGATAAATCGATAAATCGATAAATCGATAAATCGATAAATCGATAAATCGATAAATCGATAAATCGATAAATCGATAAATCGATAAATATATGAATCGATAGATAATACGTTAAACCGATAAATCGATAAACAGACAAATAGAAAAATTGACAAATAGATACATAGATAAATCGATAGATAGATAGATAGATAGATAGATAAATCGATAAATAGATAAATCGATAAATCGATAAATCGATAAATCGATAAATCGATAAATCGATAAATCGATAAATCGATAAATCGATAAATCAATAAATCGATAAATCGATAAATCGATAAATCGATAAATCGATAAATCGATAAATCGATAAATCGATAAATCGATAAATCGATAAGTCGATAAATCGATAAATATATAAATCGATAGATAATACGTTAAACCGATAAATCGATAAACAGACAAATAGATAAATTGACAAATAGATACATAGATAAATCGATAAATCGATAGATAGATAGATAGATAGATAGATAAATCGATAAATAGATAAATCGATTGATGAATAGATAGATAAATCGATAAATCGATAAATCGATAAATCGATAAATCGATAAATCGATAAATCGATAAATCGATAAATTGATAAATCGATAAATCGATAAATCGATAAATCGATAAATCGATAAATCGATAAATCGATAAATCGATAAATCGATAAATCGAAAAATCGAAAAATCGAAAAATCGATAAATCGAAAAATCGATAAATCGAAAAATCGATAAATCGAAAAATCGATAAATCGATAAATCGATAAATCGATAAATCGATAAATCGAAAAATCGAAAAATCGAAAAATCGAAAAATCGAAAAATCGAAAAATCGAAAAATCGAAAAATCGAAAAATCGAAAAATCGATAAATCGATAAATCGATAAATCGATAAATCGATAAATCGATAAATCGATAAATCGATAAATCGATAAATCGATAAATCGATAAATCGATAAATCGATAAATCGAAAAATCGATAAATCGAAAAATCGATAAATCGAAAAATCGATAAATCGAAAAATCGATAAATCGATAAATCGATAAATCGATAAATCGATAAATCGATAAATCGATAAATCGATAAATCGATAAATCGATAAATCGATAAATCGATAAATCGATAAATCGATAAACCGATAAATCGATAAATCGATAAATCGATAAATCGATAAATCGATAAATCGATAAATCGATAAATCGATAAATCGATAAATCGATAAATCGATAAATCGATAAATCGATAAATCGATAAATCGATAAATCGATAAATCGATAAATCGATAAATCGATAAATCGATAGATAGATAGATAGATAGATAGATAAATCGATAAATAGATAAATCGATTGATGAATAGATAGATAAATCGATAAATCGATAAATCGATAAATCGATAAATCGATAAATCGATAAATCGATAAATCGATAAATCGATAAATCGATAAATCGATAAATCGATAAATCGATAAATCGATAAATCGATAAATCGATAAATCGATAAATCGATAAATCGATAAATCGATAAATCGATAAATCGATAAATCGATAAATCGATAAATCGATAAATCGATAAATCGATAAATTGATAAATCGATAAATCGATAAATCGATAAATCGATAAATCGATAAATCGATAAATCGATAAATCGATAAATCGATAAATCGATAAATCGATAAATATATGAATCGATAGATAATACGTTAAACCGATAAATCGATAAATCGATAAATCGATAAGTCGATAAATCGATAAATATATAAATCGATAGATAATACGTTAAACCGATAAATTGATAAACAGACAAATAGATAAATTGACAAATAGATACATAGATAAATCGATAAATCGATAGATAGATAGATAGATAGATAGATAAATCGATAAATAGAAAAATCGATTGATGAATAGATAGATAAATCGATAAATCGATAAATCGATGAGTCGATAAATCGATAAGTCGATAAATCGATAAGTCGATAAATCGATAAGTCGATAAATCGATAAGTCGATAAATCGATAAGTCGATAAATCGATAAGTCGATAAATCGATAAGTCGATAAATCGATAAATTGATAAATCGATAAATCGATAAATCGATAAATCGATAAATCGATAAATCGATAAATCGATAAATCGATAAATCGATAAATCGATAAATCGATAAATCGATAAATCGATAAATCGATAAATCGATAAATCGATAAATCGATAAATCGATAAATCGATAAATCGATAAATCGATAAATCGATAAATCGATAAATCGATAAATCGATAAATCGATAAATCGATAAATCGATAAATCGATAAATCGATAAATCGATAAATCGATAAATCGATAAATCGATAAATCGATAAATCGATAAATCGATAAATCGATAAATCGATAAATCGATAAATCGATAAATCGATAAATCGATAAATCGATAAATCGATAAATCGATAAATCGATAAATCGATAAATCGATAAATCGATAAATCGATAAATCGATAAATCGATAAATCGATAAATCGATAAATCGATAAATCGATAAATCGATAAATCGATAAATCGATAAATCGATAAATCGATAAATCGATAAATCGATAAATCGATAAATCGATAAATCGATAAATCGATAAATCGATAAATCGATAAATCGATAAATCGATAAATCGATAAATCGATAAATCGATAAATCGATAAATCGATAAATCGATAAATCGATAAATCGATAAATCGATAAATCGATAAATCGATAAATCGATAAATCGATAAATCGATAAATCGATAAATCGATAAATCGATAAATCGATAGATAGATAGATAGATAGATAGATAAATCGATAAATAGATAAATCGATTGATGAATAGATAGATAAATCGATAAATCGATAAATCGATAAATCGATAAATCGATAAATCGATAAATCGATAAATCGATAAATCGATAAATCGATAAATCGATAAATCGAAAAATCGATAAATCGATAAATCGATAAATCGATAAATCGATAAATCGATAAATCGATAAATCGATAAATCGATAAATCGATAAATCGATAAATTGATAAATCGATAAATCGATAAATCGATAAATCGATAAATCGATAAATCGATAAATATATGAATCGATAGATAATACGTTAAACCGATAAATCGATAAACAGACAAATAGATAAATTGACAAATAGATACATAGATAAATCGATAGATAGATAGATAGATAGATAGATAAATCGATAAATAGATAAATCGATAAATCGATAAATCGATAAATCGATAAATCGATAAATCGATAAATCGATAAATCGATAAATCGATAAATCGATAAATCGATAGATAGATAGATAGATAGATAGATAAATCGATAAATAGATAAATCGATTGATGAATAGATAGATAAATCGATAAATCGATAAATCGATAAATCGGTAAATCGATAAATCGATAAATCGATAAATCGATAAATCGATGAATCGATAAATCGATAAATCGATAAATCGATAAATTGATAAGTCCATAAATTGATAAATTGATAAATCGATAAATCGATAAATCGATAAATCGATAAATCGATAAGTCGATAAATCGATAAGTCGATAAATCGATAAATATATAAATCGATAGATAATACGTTAAACCGATAAATTGATAAACAGACAAATAGATAAATTGACAAATAGATACATAGATAAATCGATAAATCGATAGATAGATAGATAGATAGATAGATAGATAGATAAATCGATAAATAGAAAAATCGATTGATGAATAGATAGATAAATCGATAAATCGATAAATCGATAAGTCGATAAATCGATAAGTCGATAAATCGATAAGTCGATAAATCGATAAGTCGATAAATCAATAAGTCGATAAATCGATAAGTCGATAAATCGATAAATCGATAAATCGATAAATTGATAAATCGATAAATCGATAAATCGATAAATCGATAAATCGATAAATCGATAAATCGATAAATCGATAAATCGATAAATCGATAAATCGATAAATCGATAAATCGATAAATCGATAAATCGATAAATCGATAAATCGATAAATCGATAAATCGATAAATTGATAAATCGATAAATCGATAAATCGATAAATCGATAAATCGATAAATCGATAAATCGATAAATCGATAAATCGATAAATCGATAAATCGATAAATCGATAAATCGATAAATCGATAAATCGATAAATCGATAAATCGATAAATCGATAAATCGATAAATCGATAAATCGATAAATCGATAAATCGATAAATCGATAAATCGATAAATCGATAAATCGATAAATCGATAAATCGATAAATCGATAAATCGATAAATCGATAAATCGATAAATCGATAAATCGATAAATCGATAAATCGATAAATCGATAAATCGATAAATCGATAAATCGATAAATCGATAAATCGATAAATCGTTATATCGATGGATAGATTAATCGATAAATCGATAGATAGATAGATAGATAAATCGATAAATAGATAAATCGATTGATGAATAGATAGATAAATCGAAAAATCGAAAAATCGAAAAATCGATAAATCGAAAAATCGATAAATCGATAAATCGATAAATCGATAAATCGATAAATCGATAAATCGATAAATCGATAAATCGATAAATCGATAAATCGATAAATCGATAAATCGATAAATCGATAAATCGATAAATCGATAAATCGATAAATCGATAAATCGATAAATCGATAAATCGATAAATCGATAAATCGATAAATCGATAAATCGATAAATCGATAAATCGATAAATCGATAAATCGATAAATCGATAAATCGATAAATCGATAAATCGATAAATCGATAAATCGATAAATCGATAAATCGATAAATCGATAAATCGATAAATCGATAAATCGATAAATCGATAAATCGATAAATCGATAAATCGATAAATCGATAAATCGATAAATCGATAAATCGATAAATCGATAAATCGATAAATCGATAAATCGATAAATCGATAAATCGATAAATCGATAAATCGATAAATCGATAAATCGATAAATCGATAAATCGATAAATCGATAAATCGATAAATCGATAAATCGATAAATCGATAAATCGATAAATCGATAAATCGATAAATCGATAAATCGATAAATCGATAAATCGATAAATCGATAAATCGATAAATCGATAAATCGATAAATCGATAAATCGATAAATCGATAAATCGATAAATCGATAAATCGATAAATCGATAAATCGATAAATCGATAAATCGATAAATCGATAAATCGATAAATCGATAAATCGATAAATCGATAAATCGATAAATCGATAAATCGATAAATCGATAAATCGATAAATCGATAGATAGATAGATAGATAAATCGATAAATAGATAAATCGATTGATGAATAGATAGATAAATCGATAAATCGATAAATCGATAAATCGATAAATCGATAAATCGATAAATCGATAAATCGATAAATCGATAAATCGATAAATCGATAAATCGATAAATCGATAAATCGATAAATCGATAAATCGATAAATCGATAAATCGATAAATTGATAAATCGTTAAATCGGTAAATCGGTAAATCGATAAATCGATGGATAGATTAATCGATAAATAGATAAATCCATTGATGAATAGATAGATTATTCGATATATCGATAAATCGATAAATCGATAAATCGATAAATCGATAAATCGATAAATCGATAAATCGATAAATCGATAAATCGATAAATCGATAAATCGATAAATCGATAAATCGATAAATCGATAAATCGATAAATCGATAAATCGATAAATCGATAAATCGATAAATCGATAAATCGATAAATCGATAAATCGATAAATCGATAAATCGATAAATCGATAAATCGATAAATCGATAAATCGATAAATCAATAAATCGATAAATCGATAAATTGATAAATCGTTAAATTGATAAATCGATAAATCGATAAATCAATAAATTGATAAATCGTTAAATTGATAAATCGATAAATCGATAAATCGATAAATCGATAAATCGATAAATCGATAAATCGACAAATCGATAAATCGATAAATCGATAAATCGATAAATCGATAAATCGATAAATCGATAAATCGATAAATCGATAAATCGATAAATCGATAAATCGATAAATCGATAAATCGATAAATCGATAAATCGATAAATCGATAAATTGATAAATCGATAAATTGATAAATCGACAAATCGATAAATCGATAAATCGATAAATCGATAAATCGATAAATCGATAAATCGATAAATCGATAAATCGATAAATCGATAAATCGATAAATCGATAAATCGATAAATCGATAAATCGATAAATCGATAAATCGATAAATCGATAAATCGATAAATCGATAAATCGATAAATCGATAAATCGATAAATCGATAAATCGATAAATCGATAAATCGATAAATCGATAAATCGATAAATCGATAAATCGATAAATCGATAAATCGATAAATCGATAAATCGATAAATCGATAAATCGATAAATCGATAAATCGATAAATCGATAAATCGATAAATCGATAAATCGATATATCGATAAATCGATAAATCGCTAAATCGATAAATCGCTAAATCGATAAATCGATAAATCGATAAATCGATAAATCGATAAATCGATAAATCGATAAATCGATAAATCGATAAATCGATAAATCGATAAATCAATAAATCGATAAATCGATAAATCGATAAATCGATAAATCGATAAATCGATAAATCGATAAATCGATAAATCGATAAATCGATAAATCGATAAATCGATAAATCGATAAATCGATAAATCGATAAATCGATAAATCGATAAATCGATAAATCGATAAATCGATAAATAGATAAATCGATAAATCGATAAATCGATAAATCGATAAATCGATAAATCGATAAATCGATAAATCGATAAATCGATAAATCGATAAATCGATAAATCAATAAATCGATAAATCGATAAATCGAAAAATCGATAAATCGATAAATCGATAAATCGATATTTCGATAAATCGATATTTCGATAAATCGTTAAATCGCTAAATCGATAAATCGCTAAATCGATAAATCTATAAATCGATAAATCTATAAATCGATAAATCGATAAATCGATAAATCGATAAATCGATAAATCGATAAATCGATAAATCGATAAATCGATAAATCGATAAATCGATAAATCGATAAATCGATAAATCGATAAATCGATAAATCGATAAATCGATAAATCGATAAATCGATAAATCGATAAATCGATAAATCGATAAATCGATAAATCGATAAATCGATAAATCGTTAAATCGATAAATCGATAAATCGATAAATCGATAAATATATAAATCGATAGATAATTCGTTAAACCGATAAATCGAAAAATAGGTAAATAGATAAATACAAAGATAAATCGATAAATCGATAAATCGATAAATCGATAAATCGATAAATCGATAAATCGATAAATCGATAAATCGATAAATCGATAAATCGATAAATCGATAAATCGATAAATCGATAAATCGATAAATCGATAAATCGATAAATCGATAAATCGATAAATCGATAAATCGATAAATCGATAAATCGATAAATCGATAAGTCGATAAATCGATAAATATATAAATCGATAGATAATACGTTAAACCGATAAATCGATAAACAGACAAATAGATAAATTGACAAATAGATAAATAGATAAATCGATAAATCGATAGATAGATAGATAGATAGATAAATCGATAAATAGATAAATCGATTGATGAATAGATAGATAAATCGATAAATCGATAAGTCGATAAATCGATAAATCGATAAATCGATAAATCGATAAATCGATAAATCGATAAATCGATAAATCGATAAATCGATAAATCGATAAATCGATAAATCGATAAATCGATAAATCGATAAATCGATAAATCGATAAATCGATAAATCGATAAATCGATAAATCGATAAATCGATAAATCGATAAATCGATAAATCGATAAATCGATAAATCGATAAATCGATAAATCGATAAATCGATAAATCGATAAATCGATAAATCGATAAATCGATAAATCGATAAATCGATAAATCGATAAATCGATAAATCGATAAATCGATAAATCGATAAATCGATAAATCGATAAATCGATAAATCGATAAATCGATAAATCGATAAATCGATAAATCGATAAATCGATAAATCGATAAATCGATAAATCGATAAATCGATAAATCGATAAATCGATAAATCGATAAATCGATAAATCGATAAATCGATAAATCGATAAATCGATAAATCGATAAATCGATAAATCGATAAATCGATAAATCGATAAATCGATAAATCGATAAATCGATAAATCGATAAATCGATAAATCGATAAATCGATAAATCGATAAATCGATAAATCGATAAATTGATAAATCGATAAATGGATAAATCGATAAATCGATAAATCGATAAATCGATAAATCGATAAATCGATAAATCGATAAATCGATAAATCGATAAATTGATAAGTCCATAAATTGATAAATTGATAAATCGATAAATCGATAAATCGATAAATCGATAAATCGATAAATCGATAAGTCGATAAATCGATAAATATATAAATCGATAGATAATACGTTAAACCGATAAATCGATAAACAGACAAATAGATAAATTGACAAATAGATACATAGATAAATCGATAAATCGATAGATGGATAGATAGATAGATAGATAAATCGATAAATAGAAAAATCGATTGATGAATAGATAGATAAATCGATAAATCGATAAATCTGTAAATCGATAAATCGATAAGTCGATAAGTCGATAAATCGATAAGTCGATAAATCGATAAATCGATAAATCGATAAATCGATAAATCGATAAATCGATAAATCGATAAATCGATAAATCGATAAATCGATAAATCGATAAATCGATAAATCGAAAAATCGATAAATCGATAAATCGATAAATCGATAAATCGATAAATCGATAAATCGATAAATCGATAAATCGATAAATCGATAAATCGATAAATCGATAAATCGATAAATCGATAAATCGATAAATCGATAAATCGATAAATCGATAAATCGATAAATCGATAAATCGATAAATCGATAAATCGATAAATCGATAAATCGATAAATCGATAAATCGATAAATCGATAAATCGATAAATCGATAAATCGATAAATCGATAAATCGATAAATCGATAAATCGATAAATCGATAAATCGATAAATCGATAAATCGATAAATCGATAAATCGATAAATCGATAAATCGATAAATCGATAAATCGATAAATCGATAAATCGATAAATCGATAAATCGATAAATCGATAAATCGATAAATCGATAAATCGATAAATCGATAAATCGATAAATCGATAAATCGATAAATCGATAAATCGATAAATCGATAAATCGATAAATCGATAAATCGATAAATCGATAAATCGATAAATCGATAAATCGATAAATCGATAAATCGATAAATCGATAAATCGATAAATCGATAAATCGATAAATCGATAAATCGATAAATCGATAAATCGATAAATCGATAAATCGATAAATCGATAAATCGATAAATCGATAAATCGATAAATCGATAAATCGATAAATCGATAAATCGATAAATCGATAAATCGATAAATCGATAAATCGATAAATCGATAAATCGATAAATCGATAAATCGATAAATCGATAAATCGATAAATCGATAAATCGATAAATCGATAAATCGATAAATCGATAAATCGATAAATCGATAAATCGATAAATCGATAAATCGATAAATCGATAAATCGATAAATCGATAAATCGATAAATCGATAAATCGATAAATCGATAAATCGATAAATCGATAAATCGATAAATCGATAAATCGATAAATCGATAAATCGATAAATCGATAAATCGATAAATCGATAAATCGATAAATCGATAAATCGATAAATCGATAAATCGATAAATTGATAAATCGATAAATGGATAAATCGATAAATCGATAAATCGATAAATCGATAAATCGATAAATCGATAAATCGATAAATCGATAAATCGATAAATCGATAAATCGATAAATCGATAAATCGATAAATCGATAAATCGATAAATCGATAAATTGATAAGTCCATAAATTGATAAATTGATAAATCGATAAATCGATAAATCGATAAATCGATAAATCGATAAGTCGATAAATCGATAAATATATAAATCGATAGATAATACGTTAAACCGATAAATCGATAAACAGACAAATAGATAAATTGACAAATAGATACATAGATAAATCGATAAATCGATAGATGGATAGATAGATAGATAGATAAATCGATAAATAGAAAAATCGATTGATGAATAGATAGATAAATCGATAAATCGATAAATCTGTAAATCGATAAATCGATAAGTCGATAAGTCGATAAATCGATAAGTCGATAAATCGATAAGTCGATAAATCGATAAGTCGATAAATCGATAAGTCGATAAATCGATAAGTCGATAAATCGATAAGTCGATAAATCGATAAGTCGATAAATCGATAAATCGATAAATCGATAAATCGATAAATCGATAAATCGATAAATCGATAAATCGATAAATCGATAAATCGATAAATCGATAAATCGATAAATCGATAAATCGATAAATCGATAAATCGATAAATCGATAAATCGATAAATCGATAAATCGATAAATCGATAAATCGATAAATCGATAAATCGATAAATCGATAAATCGATAAATCGATAAATCGATAAATCGATAAATCGATAAATCGATAAATCGATAAATCGATAAATCGAAAAATCGATAAATCGAAAAATCGATAAATCGAAAAATCGATAAATCGAAAAATCGATAAATCGATAAATCGATAAATCGATAAATCGATAAATCGATAAATCGATAAATCGATAAATCGATAAATCGATAAATCGATAAATCGATAAATCGATAAATCGATAAATCGATAAATCGATAAATCGATAAATCGATAAATCGATAAATCGATAAATCGATAAATCGATAAATCGATAAATCGATAAGTCGATAAATTGATAAATCGATAAATTGATAAATCGACAAATCGATAAATCGATAAATCGATAAATCGATAAATCGATAAATCGATAAATCGATAAATCGATAAATCGATAAATCGATAAATCGATAAATCGATAAATCGATAAATCGATAAATCGATAAATCGATAAATCGATAAATCGATAAATCGATAAATCGATAAATCGATAAATCGATAAATCGATAAATCGATAAATCGATAAATCGATAAATCGATAAATCGATAAATCGATAAATCGATAAATCGATAAATCGATAAATCGATAAATCGATAAATCGATAAATCGATAAATCGATATATCGATAAATCGATAAATCGCTAAATCGATAAATCGCTAAATCGATAAATCGATAAATCGATAAATCGATAAATCGATAAATCGATAAATCGATAAATCGATAAATCGATAAATCGATAAATCAATAAATCGATAAATCGATAAATCGATAAATCGATAAATCGATAAATCGATAAATCGATAAATCGATAAATCGATAAATCGATAAATCGATAAATCGATAAATCGATAAATCGATAAATCGATAAATCGATAAATCGATAAATCGATAAATCGATAAATCGATAAATAGATAAATCGATAAATCGATAAATCGATAAATCGATAAATCGATAAATCGATAAATCGATAAATCGATAAATCGATAAATCAATAAATCGATAAATCGATAAATCGATAAATCGATAAATCGAAAAATCGATAAATCGATAAATCGATAAATCGATATTTCGATAAATCGTTAAATCGCTAAATCGATAAATCGCTAAATCGATAAATCTATAAATCGATAAATCTATAAATCGATAAATCGATAAATCGATAAATCGATAAATCGATAAATCGATAAATCGATAAATCGATAAATCGATAAATCGATAAATCGATAAATCGATAAATCGATAAATCGATAAATCGATAAATCGATAAATCGATAAATCGATAAATCGATAAATCGATAAATCGATAAATCGATAAATCGATAAATCGATAAATCGTTAAATCGATAAATCGATAAATCGATAAATCGATAAATATATAAATCGATAGATAATTCGTTAAACCGATAAATCGAAAAATAGGTAAATAGATAAATACAAAGATAAATCGATAAATCGATAAATCGATAAATCGATAAATCGATAAATCGATAAATCGATAAATCGATAAATCGATAAATCGATAAATCGATAAATCGATAAATCGATAAATCGATAAATCGATAAATCGATAAATCGATAAATCGATAAATCGATAAATCGATAAATCGATAAATCGATAAGTCGATAAATCGATAAATATATAAATCGATAGATAATACGTTAAACCGATAAATCGATAAACAGACAAATAGATAAATTGACAAATAGATAAATAGATAAATCGATAGATAGATAGATAGATAGATAAATCGATAAATAGATAAATCGATTGATGAATAGATAGATAAATCGATAAATCGATAAGTCGATAAATCGATAAATCGATAAATCGATAAATCGATAAATCGATAAATCGATAAATCGATAAATCGATAAATCGATAAATCGATAAATCGATAAATCGATAAATCGATAAATCGATAAATCGATAAATCGATAAATCGATAAATCGATAAATCGATAAATCGATAAATCGATAAATCGATAAATCGATAAATCGATAAATCGATAAATCGATAAATCGATAAATCGATAAATCGATAAATCGATAAATCGATAAATCGATAAATCGATAAATCGATAAATCGATAAATCGATAAATCGATAAATCGATAAATCGATAAATCGATAAATCGATAAATCGATAAATCGATAAATCGATAAATCGATAAATCGATAAATCGATAAATCGATAAATCGATAAATCGATAAATCGATAAATCGATAAATCGATAAATCGATAAATCGATAAATCGATAAATCGATAAATCGATAAATCGATAAATCGATAAATCGATAAATCGATAAATCGATAAATCGATAAATCGATAAATCGATAAATCGATAAATCGATAAATCGATAAATCGATAAATCGATAAATCGATAAATCGATAAATCGATAAATTGATAAATCGATAAATGGATAAATCGATAAATCGATAAATCGATAAATCGATAAATCGATAAATCGATAAATCGATAAATTGATAAGTCCATAAATTGATAAATTGATAAATCGATAAATCGATAAATCGATAAATCGATAAATCGATAAATCGATAAGTCGATAAATCGATAAATATATAAATCGATAGATAATACGTTAAACCGATAAATCGATAAACAGACAAATAGATAAATTGACAAATAGATACATAGATAAATCGATAAATCGATAGATGGATAGATAGATAGATAGATAAATCGATAAATAGAAAAATCGATTGATGAATAGATAGATAAATCGATAAATCGATAAATCTGTAAATCGATAAATCGATAAGTCGATAAGTCGATAAATCGATAAGTCGATAAATCGATAAATCGATAAATCGATAAATCGATAAATCGATAAATCGATAAATCGATAAATCGATAAATCGATAAATCGATAAATCGATAAATCGAAAAATCGATAAATCGATAAATCGATAAATCGATAAATCGATAAATCGATAAATCGATAAATCGATAAATCGATAAATCGATAAATCGATAAATCGATAAATCGATAAATCGATAAATCGATAAATCGATAAATCGATAAATCGATAAATCGATAAATCGATAAATCGATAAATCGATAAATCGATAAATCGATAAATCGATAAATCGATAAATCGATAAATCGATAAATCGATAAATCGATAAATCGATAAATCGATAAATCGATAAATCGATAAATCGATAAATCGATAAATCGATAAATCGATAAATCGATAAATCGATAAATCGATAAATCGATAAATCGATAAATCGATAAATCGATAAATCGATAAATCGATAAATCGATAAATCGATAAATCGATAAATCGATAAATCGATAAATCGATAAATCGATAAATCGATAAATCGATAAATCGATAAATCGATAAATCGATAAATCGATAAATCGATAAATCGATAAATCGATAAATCGATAAATCGATAAATCGATAAATCGATAAATCGATAAATCGATAAATCGATAAATCGATAAATCGATAAATCGATAAATCGATAAATCGATAAATCGATAAATCGATAAATCGATAAATCGATAAATCGATAAATCGATAAATCGATAAATCGATAAATCGATAAATCGATAAATCGATAAATCGATAAATCGATAAATCGATAAATCGATAAATCGATAAATCGATAAATCGATAAATCGATAAATCGATAAATCGATAAATCGATAAATCGATAAATCGATAAATCGATAAATCGATAAATCGATAAATCGATAAATCGATAAATCGATAAATCGATAAATCGATAAATCGATAAATCGATAAATCGATAAATCGATAAATCGATAAATCGATAAATCGATAAATCGATAAATCGATAAATCGATAAATCGATAAATCGATAAATCGATAAATCGATAAATCGATAAATCGATAAATCGATAAATCGATAAATCGATAAATCGATAAATCGATAAATCGATAAATCGATAAATCGATAAATCGATAAATCGATAAATCGATAAATCGATAAATCGATAAATCGATAAATCGATAAATCGATAAATTGATAAATCGATAAATGGATAAATCGATAAATCGATAAATCGATAAATCGATAAATCGATAAATCGATAAATCGATAAATCGATAAATCGATAAATCGATAAATCGATAAATCGATAAATTGATAAGTCCATAAATTGATAAATTGATAAATCGATAAATCGATAAATCGATAAATCGATAAATCGATAAGTCGATAAATCGATAAATATATAAATCGATAGATAATACGTTAAACCGATAAATCGATAAACAGACAAATAGATAAATTGACAAATAGATACATAGATAAATCGATAAATCGATAGATGGATAGATAGATAGATAGATAAATCGATAAATAGAAAAATCGATTGATGAATAGATAGATAAATCGATAAATCGATAAATCTGTAAATCGATAAATCGATAAGTCGATAAGTCGATAAATCGATAAGTCGATAAATCGATAAGTCGATAAATCGATAAGTCGATAAATCGATAAGTCGATAAATCGATAAGTCGATAAATCGATAAGTCGATAAATCGATAAGTCGATAAATCGATAAATCGATAAATCGATAAATCGATAAATCGATAAATCGATAAATCGATAAATCGATAAATCGATAAATCGATAAATCGATAAATCGATAAATCGATAAATCGATAAATCGATAAATCGATAAATCGATAAATCGATAAATCGATAAATCGATAAATCGATAAATCGATAAATCGATAAATCGAAAAATCGATAAATCGAAAAATCGATAAATCGAAAAATCGATAAATCGAAAAATCGATAAATCGATAAATCGATAAATCGATAAATCGATAAATCGATAAATCGATAAATCGATAAATCGATAAATCGATAAATCGATAAATCGATAAATCGATAAATCGATAAATCGATAAATCGATAAATCGATAAATCGATAAATCGATAAATCGATAAATTGATAAGTCCATAAATTGATAAATTGATAAATCGATAAATCGATAAATCGATAAATCGATAAATCGATAAGTCGATAAATCGATAAATATATAAATCGATAGATAATACGTTAAACCGATAAATCGATAAACAGACAAATAGATAAATTGACAAATAGATACATAGATAAATCGATAAATCGATAGATGGATAGATAGATAGATAGATAAATCGATAAATAGAAAAATCGATTGATGAATAGATAGATAAATCGATAAATCGATAAATCTGTAAATCGATAAATCGATAAGTCGATAAGTCGATAAATCGATAAGTCGATAAATCGATAAGTCGATAAATCGATAAGTCGATAAATCGATAAGTCGATAAATCGATAAGTCGATAAATCGATAAGTCGATAAATCGATAAGTCGATAAATCGATAAGTCGATAAATCGATAAATCGATAAATCGATAAATCGATAAATCGATAAATCGATAAATCGATAAATCGATAAATCGATAAATCGATAAATCGATAAATCGATAAATCGATAAATCGATAAATCGATAAATCGATAAATCGATAAATCGATAAATCGATAAATCGATAAATCGATAAATCGAAAAATCGATAAATCGAAAAATCGATAAATCGAAAAATCGATAAATCGAAAAATCGATAAATCGATAAATCGATAAATCGATAAATCGATAAATCGATAAATCGATAAATCGATAAATCGATAAATCGATAAATCGATAAATCGATAAATCGATAAATCGATAAATCGATAAATCGATAAATCGATAAATCGATAAATCGATAAATCGATAAATCGATAAATCGATAAATCGATAAATCGATAAATCGATAAATCGATAAATCGATAAATCGATAAATCGATAAATCGATAAATCGATAAATCGATAAATCGATAAATCGATAAATCGATAAATCGATAAATCGATAAATCGATAAATCGATAAATCGATAAATCGATAAATCGATAAATCGATAAATCGATAAATCGATAAATCGATAAATCGATAAATCGATAAATCGATAAATCGATAAATCGATAAATCGATAAATCGATAAATCGATAAATCGATAAATCGATAAATCGATAAATCGATAAATCGATAAATCGATAAATCGATAAATCGATAAATCGATAAATCGATAAATCGATAAATCGATAAATCGATAAATCGATAAATCGATAAATCGATAAATCGATAAATCGATAAATCGATAAATCGATAAATCGATAAATCGATAAATCGATAAATCGATAAATCGATAAATCGATAAATCGATAAATCGATAAATCGATAAATCGATAAATCGATAAATCGATAAATCGATAAATCGATAAATCGATAAATCGATAAATCGATAAATCGATAAATCGATAAATCGATAAATCGATAAATCGATAAATCGATAAATCGACAAATCGATAAATCGACAAATCGATAAATTGACAAATCGATAAATCGACAAATCGATAAATCGATAAATCGATAAATCGATAAATCGATAAATCGATAAATCGTTATATCGATGGATAGATTAATCGATAAATCGATAGATAGATAGATAGATAAATCGATAAATAGATAAATCGATTGATGAATAGATAGATAAATCGAAAAATCGAAAAATCGATAAATCGATAAATCGATAAATCGATAAATCGATAAATCGATAAATCGATAAATCGATAAATCGATAAATCGATAAATCGATAAATCGATAAATCGATAAATCGATAAATCGATAAATCGATAAATCGATAAATCGATAAATCGATAAATCGATAAATCGATAAATCGATAAATCGATAAATCGATAAATCGATAAATCGATAAATCGATAAATCGATAAATCGATAAATCGATAAATCGATAAATCGATAAATCGATAAATCGATAAATCGATAAATCGATAAATCGATAAATCGATAAATCGATAAATCGATAAATCGATAAATCGATAAATCGATAAATCGATAAATCGATAAATCGATAAATCGATAAATCGATAAATCGATAAATCGATAAATCGATAAATCGATAAATCGATAAATCGATAAATCGATAAATCGATAAATCGATAAATCGATAAATCGATAAATCGATAAATCGATAAATCGATAAATCGATAAATCGATAAATCGATAAATCGATAAATCGATAAATCGGTTATTCGATAAATCGATAAATCGATAAATCGATAAATCGATAAATCGATAAATCGATAAATCGATAAATCGATAAATCGATAAATCGATAAATCGATAAATCGATAAATCGATAAATCGATAAATCGATAAATCGGTTATTCGATAAATCGATAAATCGATAAATCGATAAATCGATAAATCGATAAATCGATAAATCGATAAATCGATAAATCGATAAATCGATAAATCGATAAATCGATAAATCGATAAATCGATAAATCGATAAATCGATAAATCGATAAATCGATAAATCGATAAATCGATAAATCGATAAATCGATAAATCGATAAATCGATAAATCGATAAATCGATAAATCGATAGATCGATAAATCGATAAATCGATAAATCGATAAATCGATAAATCGATAAATCGATAAATCGATAAATCGATAAATCGATAAATCGATAAATCGATAAATCGATAAATCGATAAATCGATAAATCGATAGATAGATAGATAGATAAATCGATAGTTAGATAAATCGATTGATGAATAGATAGATAAATCGATAAATCGATAAATCGATAAATCGATAAATCGATAAATCGATAAATCGATAAATCGATAAATCGAAAAATCGATAAATCGATAAATCGATAAATCGATAAATCGATAAATCGATAAATCGATAAATCGATAAATCGATAAATCGATAAATCGATAAATCGATAAATCGATAAATCGATAAATCGATAAATCGATAAATCGATAAATCGATAAATTGATAAATCGATAAATCGATAAATCGATAAATCGATAAATCGATAAATCGATAAATCGATAAATATATGAATCGATAGATAATACGTTAAACCGATAAATCGATAAACAGACAAATAGATAAATTGACAAATAGATACATAGATAAATCGATAGATAGATAGATAGATAGATAGATAAATCGATAAATAGATAAATCGATAAATCGATAAATCGATAAATCGATAAATCGATAAATCGATAAATCGATAAATCGATAAATCGATAAGTCGATAAATCGATAAATATATAAATCGATAGATAATACGTTAAACCGATAAATCGATAAACAGACAAATAGATAAATTGACAAAAAGATACATAGATAAATCGATAAATCGATAGATAGATACATAGATAGATAGATAAATCGATTGATGAATAGATAGATAAATCGATAAATCGATAAATCGATAAATCGATAAATCGATAAATCGATAAATCGATAAATCGATAAATCGATAAATCGATAAATCGATAAATCGATAAATTGATAAATCGATAAATTGATAAATCGATAAATCGATAAATCGATAAATCGATAAATCGATAAATCGATAAATCGATAAATCGATAAATCGATAAATCGATAAATCGATAAATCGATAAATCGATAAATCGATAAATCGATAAATCGATAAATCGATAAATCGATAAATCGATAAATCGATAAATCGATAAATCGATAAATCGATAAATCGATAAATCGATAAATCGATAAATCGATAAATCGATAAATCGATAAATCGATAAATCGATAAATCGATAAATCGATAAATCGATAAATCGATAAATCGATAAATCGATAAATCGATAAATCGATAAATCGATAAATCGATAAATCGATAAATCGATAAATCGATAAATCGATAAATCGATAAATCGATAAATCGATAAATCGATAAATCGATAAATCGATAAATCGATAAATCGATAAATCGATAAATCGATAAATCGATAAATCGATAAATCGATAAATCGATAAATCGATAAATCGATAAATCGATAAATCGATAAATCGATAAATCGATAAATCGATAAATCGATAAATCGATAAATCGATAAATCGATAAATCGATAAATCGATAAATCGATAAATCGATAAATCGATAAATCGATAAATCGATAAATCGATAAATCGATAAATCGATAAATCGATAAATCGATAAATCGATAAATCGATAAATCGATAAATCGATAAATCGATAAATCGATAAATCGATAAATCGATAAATCGATAAATCGATAAATCGATAAATCGATAAATCGATAAATCGATAAATCGATAAATCGATAAATCGATAAATCGATAAATCGATAAATCGATAAATCGATAAATCGATAAATCGATAAATCGATAAATCGATAAATCGATAAATCGATAAATCGATAAATCGATAAATCGATAAATCGATAAATCGATAAATCGATAAATCGATAAATCGATAGATAATACGTTAAACCGATAAATCGATAAACAGACAAATAGATAAATTGACAAATAGATACATAGATAAATCGATAGATAGATAGATAGATAGATAGATAAATCGATAAATAGATAAATCGATAAATCGATAAATCGATAAATCGATAAATCGATAAATCGATAAATCGATAAATCGATAAATCGATAAATCGATAAATCGATAAATCGATAAATCGATAAATCGATAAATCGATAAATCGATAAATCGATAAGTCGATAAATCGATAAATATATAAATCGATAAGTCGATAAATCGATAAATATATAAATCGATAGATAATACGTTAAACCGATAAATCGATAAACAGACAAATAGATAAATTGACAAATAGATACATAGATAAATCGATAAATCGTTAGATAGATAGATAGATAAATCGATAAATAGATAAATCGATTGATGAATAGATAGATAAATCGATAAATCGATAAATCGATAAATCGATAAATCGATAAATCCATAAATCGATAAATCGATAAATCGATAGATAATTCGTTAAACCGATAAATCGAAAAATAGATAAATAGATAAATACAAAGATAAATCGATAAATCGATAAATCGATAAATCGATAAATCGATAAATCGATAAATCGATAAATCGATAAATCGATAAATCGATAAATCGATAAATTGATAAATCGATAAATCGATAAATCGATAAATCGATAAATCGATAAATCGATAAATCGATAAATCGATAAATCGATAAATCGATAAATCGATAAATCGATAAATCGATAAATCGATAAATCGATAAATCGATAAATCGATACATCGATAAATCGATAAATCGATAAATCGATAAATCGGTAAATCGATAAATCGATAAATCGATAAATCGATAAATCGATAAATCGATAAATCCATAAATCGATAAATCGATAAATCGATAAATCGATAGATAATTCGTTAAACCGATAAATCGAAAAATAGATAAATAGATAAATACAAAGATAAATCGATAAATCGATAAATCGATAAATCGATAAATCGATAAATCGATAAATCGATAAATCGATAAATCGATAAATCGATAATTCGATAAATCGATAAATCGATAAATCGATAAATCGATAAATCGATAAATCGATAAATCGATAAATCGATAAATCGATAAATCGATAAATCGATAAATCGATAAATCGATAAATCGATAAATCGATAAATCGATAAATCGATAAATCGATAAATCGATAAATTGATAAGTCCATAAATTGATAAATTGATAAATCGATAAATCGATAAATCGATAAATCGATAAATCGATAAATCGATAAATCGATAAGTCGATAAATCGATAAATATATAAATCGATAGATAATTCGTTAAACCGATAAATCGATAAACAGACAAATAGATAAATTGACAAATAGATACATAGATAAATCGATAAATCGATAAATCGATAAATCGATAAATCGATAGATAGATAGATAGATAGATAGATAAATCGATAAATAGAAAAATCGATTGATGAATAGATAGATAAATCGATAAATCGATAAATCGATAAATCGATAAATCGATAAATCGATAAATCGATAATTCGATAAATCGATAAATCGATAAATCGATAAATCGATAAATCGATAAATCGATAAATCGATAAATCGATAAATCGATAAATCGATAAATCGATAAATCGATAAATCGATAAATCGATAAATCGATAAATCGATAAATCGATAAATCGATAAATCGATAAATCGATAAATCGATAAATCGATAAATCGATAAATCGATAAATCGATAAATCGATAAATCGATAAATCGATAAATCGATAAATCGATAAATCGATAAATCGATAAATCGATAAATCGATAAATCGATAAATCGATAAATCGATAAATCGATAAATCGATAAATCGATAAATCGATAAATCGATAAATCGATAAATCGATAAATCGATAAATCGATAAATCGATAAATCGATAAATCGATAAATCGATAAATCGATAAATCGATAAATCGATAAATCGATAAATCGATAAATCGATAAATCGATAAATCGATAAATCGATAAATCGATAAATCGATAAATCGATAAATCGATAAATCGATAAATCGATAAATCGATAAATCGATAAATCGATAAATCGATAAATCGATAAATCGATAAATCGATAAATCGATAAATCGATAAATCGATAAATCGATAAATCGATAAATCGATAAATCGATAAATCGATAAATCGATAAATCGATAAATCGATAAATCGATAAATCGATAAATCGATAAATCGATAAATCGATAAATCGATAAATCGATAAATCGATAAATCGATAAATCGATAAATCGATAAATCGATAAATCGATAAATCGATAAATCGATAAATCGATAAATCGATAAATCGATAAATCGATAAATCGATAAATCGATAAATCGATAAATCGATAAATCGATAAATCGATAAATCGATAAATCGATAAATCGATAAATCGATAAATCGATAAATCGATAAATCGATAAATCGATAAATCGATAAATCGATAAATCGATAAATCGATAAATCGATAAATCGATAAATCGATAAATCGATAAATCGATAAATCGATAAATCGATAAATCGATAAATCGATAAATCGATAAATCGATAAATCGATAAATCGATAAATCGATAAATCGATAAATCGATAAATCGATAAATCGATAAATCGATAAATCGATAAATCGATAAATCGATAAATCGATAAATCGATAAATCGATAAATCGATAAATCGATAAATCGATAAATCGATAAATCGATAAATCGATAAATCGATAAATCGATAAATCGATAAATCGATAAATCGATAAATCGATAAATCGATAAATCGATAAATCGATAAATCGATAAATCGATAAATCGATAAATCGATAAATCGATAAATCGATAGATAGATAGATAGATAAATCGATAAATAGATAAATCGATTGATGAATAGATAGATAAATCGATAAATCGATAAATCGATAAATCGATAAATCGATAAGTCGATAAATCGATAAATCGATAAATCGATAAATCGAAAAATCGAAAAATCGATAAATCGATAAATCGATAAATCGATAAATCGATAAATCGATAAATCGATAAATCGATAAATCGATAAATCGATAAATCGATAAATCGATAAATCGATAAATCGATAAATCGATAAATCGATAAATTGATAAATCGATAAATCGATAAATCGATAAATCGATAAATCGATAAATATATGAATCGATAGATAATACGTTAAACCGATAAATCGATAAACAGACAAATAGATAAATTGACAAATAGATACATAGATAAATCGATAGATAGATAGATAGATAGATAGATAAATCGATAAATAGATAAATCGATAAATCGATAAATCGATAAATCGATAAATCGATAAATCGATAAATCGATAAATCGATAAATCGATAAATCGATAAATCGATAAATCGATAAGTCGATAAATCGATAAATATATAAATCGATAGATAATACGTTAAACCGATAAATCGATAAACAGACAAATAGATAAATTGACAAAAAGATACATAGATAAATCGATAAATCGATAGATAGATACATAGATAGATAGATAAATCGATTGATGAATAGATAGATAAATCGATAAATCGATAAATCGATAAATCGATAAATCGATAAATCGATAAATCGATAAATCGATAAATCGATAAATTGATAAATCGATAAATTGATAAATCGATAAATCGATAAATCGATAAATCGATAAATCGATAAATCGATAAATCGATAAATCGATAAATCGATAAATCGATAAATCGATAAATCGATAAATCGATAAATCGATAAATCGATAAATCGATAAATCGATAAATCGAAAAATCGATAAATCGAAAAATCGATAAATTGAAAAATCGAAAAATCGATAAATCGAAAAATCGATAAATCGAAAAATCGATAAATCGAAAAATCGATAAATCGAAAAATCGATAAATCGAAAAATCGATAAATCGATAAATCGATAAATCGATAAATCGATAAAATCGATAAAATCGATAAATCGATAAAATCGATAAATCGATAAAATCGAAAAATCGATAAATCGAAAAATCGATAAATCGAAAAATCGATAAATCGAAAAATCGATAAATCGAAAAATCGATAAATCGAAAAATCGATAAATCGAAAAATCGATAAATCGATAAATCGATAAATCGATAAATCGATAAATCGATAAATCGATAAATCGATAAATCGATAAATCGATAAATCGATAAATCGATAAATCGATAAATCGATAAATCGATAAATCGATAAATCGATAAATCGATAAATCGATAAATCGATAAATCGATAAATCGATTAATCTATAAATCGATAAATCGATAAATCGATAAATCGATAAATCGATAAATCGATAAATCGATAAATCGATAAATCGATAAATCGATAAATCGATAAATCGATAAATCGATAAATCGATAAATCGATAAATCGATAAATCGATAAATCGATAAATCGATAAATCGATAAATCGATAAATCGATAAATCAATAAATCAATAAATCGATAAATCAATAAATCGATAAATCGATAAATCGATAAATCGATAAATCGATAAATCGATAAATCGATAAATCGATAAATCGATAAATCGTTAAATCGTTAAATCAGTAAATCGGTAAATCGATAAATCGATGGATAGATTAATCGATAAATAGATAAATCCATTGATGAATAGATAGATTATTCGATATATCGGTAAATCGATAAATCGGTAAATCGATAAATCGATAAATCGATAAATCGATAAATCGATAAATCGATAAATCGATAAATCGATAAATCGATAAATCGATAAATCGATAAATCGATAAATCGATAAATCGATAAATCGATAAATCGATAAATCGATAAATATATAAATCGATAGATAATTCGTTAAACCGATAAATCGAAAAATAGATAAATAGATATATACAAAGATAAATCGATAAATCGATAAATCGATAAATCGATAAATCGATAAATCGATAAATCGATGAATCGATAAATCGATAAATCGATAAATCGATAAATCGATAAATCGATAAATCGGTAAATCGATAAATCGGTAAATCGATAAATCGATAAATCGATAAATCGATAAATCGATAAATCGATAAATCGATAAATCGATAAATCGATAAATCGATAAATCGATAAATCGATAAATCGATAAATCGATAAATCGATAAATCGATAAATCGATAAATCGATAAATCGATAAATCGATAAATCGATAAATCGATAAATCGATAAATCGATAAATCGATAAATCGATAAATCGATAAATCGATAAATCGATAAATCGATAAATCGAT
This sequence comes from Nineta flava, assembly GCA_963920215.1. Classification (NCBI taxonomy): domain Eukaryota; kingdom Metazoa; phylum Arthropoda; class Insecta; order Neuroptera; family Chrysopidae; genus Nineta; species Nineta flava. The sequence continues at coordinate 39,934,330 of OY986046.1, forward strand.
AAATCGATAAATCGATAAATCGATAAATCGATAAATCGATAAATCGATAAATCGATAAATCGATAAATCGATAAATCGATAAATCGATAAATCGATAAATCGATAAATCGATAAATCGATAAATCGATAAATCGATAAATCGATAAATCGATAAATCGATAAATCGATAAATCGATAAATCGATAAATCGATAAATCGATAAATCGATAAATCGATAAATCGATAAATCGATAAATCGATAAATCGATAAATCGATAAATCGATAAATCGATAAATCGATAAATCGATAAATCGATAAATCGATAAATCGATAAATCGATAAATCGATAAATCGATAAATCGATAAATCGATAAATCGATAAATCGATAAATCGATAAATCGATAAATCGATAAATCGATAAATCGATAAATCGATAAATCGATAAATCGATAAATCGATAAATCGATAAATCGATAAATCGATAAATCGATAAATCGATAAATCGATAAATCGATAAATCGATAAATCGATAAATCGATAAATCGATAAATCGATAAATCGATAAATCGATAAATCGATAAATCGATAAATCGATAAATCGATAAATCGATAAATCGATAAATCGATAAATCGATAAATCGATAAATCGATAAATCGATAAATCGATAAATCGATAAATCGATAAATCGATAAATCGATAAATCGATAAATCGATAAATCGATAAATCGATAAATCGATAAATCGATAAATCGATAAATCGATAAATCGATAAATCGATAAATCGATAAATCGATAAATCGATAAATCGATAAATCGATAAATCGATAAATCGATAAATCGATAAATCGATAAATCGATAAATCGATAAATCGATAAATCGATAAATCGATAAATCGATAAATCGATAAATCGATAAATCGATAAATCGATAAATCGATAAATCGATAAATCGATAAATCGATAAATCGATAAATCGATAAATCGATAAATCGATAAATCGATAAATCGATAAATCGATAAATCGATAAATCGATAAATCGATAAATCGATAAATCGATAAATCGATAAATCGATAAATCGATAAATCGATAAATCGATAAATCGATAAATCGATAAATCGATAAATCGATAAATCGATAAATCGATAAATCGATAAATCGATAAATCGATAAATCGATAAATCGATAAATCGATAAATCGATAAATCGATAAATCGATAAATCGATAAATCGATAAATCGATAAATCGATAAATCGATAAATCGATAAATCGATAAATCGATAAATCGATAAATCGATAAATCGATAAATCGATAAATCGATAAATCGATAAATCGATAAATCGATAAATCGATAAATCGATAAATCGATAAATCGATAAATCGATAAATCGATAAATCGATAAATCGATAAATCGATAAATCGATAAATCGATAAATCGATAAATCGATAAATCGATAAATCGATAAATCGATAAATCGATAAATCGATAAATCGATAAATCGATAAATCGATAAATCGATAAATCGATAAATCGATAAATCGATAAATCGATAAATCGATAAATCGATAAATCGATAAATCGATAAATCGATAAATCGATAAATCGATAATTCGATAATTCGATAAATCGATAAATCGATAAATCGATAAATCGATAAATCGATAAATCGATAAATCGATAAATCGATAAATCGATAGATAATTCGTTAAACCGATAAATCGAAAAATAGATAAATAGATAAATACAAAGATAAATCGATAAATCGATAAATCGATAAATCGATAAATCGATAAATCGATAAATCGATAATTCGATAATTCGATAAATCGATAAATCGATAAATCGATAAATCGATAAATCGATAAATCGATAAATCGATAAATCGATAAATCGATAAATCGATAAATCGATAAATCGATAAATCGATAAATCGATAAATCGATAAATCGATAAATCGATAAATCGATAAATCGATAAATCGATAGATAATACGTTAAACCGATAAATCGATAAACAGACAAATAGATAAATTGACAAATAGATACATAGATAAATCGATAGATAGATAGATAGATAGATAGATAAATCGATAAATAGATAAATCGATAAATCGATAAATCGATAAATCGATAAATCGATAAATCGATAAATCGATAAATCGATAAATCGATAAATCGATAAATCGATAAATCGATAAATCGATAAGTCGATAAATCGATAAATATATAAATCGATAAGTCGATAAATCGATAAATATATAAATCGATAGATAATACGTTAAACCGATAAATCGATAAACAGACAAATAGATAAATTGACAAATAGATACATAGATAAATCGATAAATCGTTAGATAGATAGATAGATAAATCGATAAATAGATAAATCGATTGATGAATAGATAGATAAATCGATAAATCGATAAATCGATAAATCGATAAATCGATAAATCGATAAATCGATAAATCGATAAATCGATAAATCGATAAATCGATAAATCCATAAATCGATAAATCGATAAATCGATAGATAATTCGTTAAACCGATAAATCGAAAAGTAGATAAATAGATAAATACAAAGATAAATCGATAAATCGATAAATCGATAAATCGATAAATCGATAAATCGATAAATCGATAAATCGATAAATCGATAAATCGATAAATCGATAAATCGATAAATCGATAAATCGATAAATCGATAAATCGATAAATCGATAAATCGATAAATCGATAAATCGATAAATCGATAAATCGATAAATCGATAAATCGATAAATCGATAAATCGATAAATCGATAAATCGATAAATCGATAAATCGATAAATCGATACATCGATAAATCGATAAATCGATAAATCGATAAATCGGTAAATCGATAAATCGATAAATCGATAAATCGATAAATCGATAAATCGATAAATCGATAAATCGATAAATCGATAAATCCATAAATCGATAAATCGATAAATCGATAAATCGATAGATAATTCGTTAAACCGATAAATCGAAAAATAGATAAATAGATAAATACAAAGATAAATCGATAAATCGATAAATCGATAAATCGATAAATCGATAAATCGATAAATCGATAAATCGATAAATCGATAAATCGATAAATCGATAATTCGATAAATCGATAAATCGATAAATCGATAAATCGATAAATCGATAAATCGATAAATCGATAAATCGATAAATCGATAAATCGATAAATCGATAAATCGATAAATCGATAAATCGATAAATCGATAAATCGATAAATCGATAAATCGATAAATCGATAAATCGATAAATCGATAAATCGATAAATCGATAAATCGATAAATCGATAAATTGATAAGTCCATAAATTGATAAATTGATAAATCGATAAATCGATAAATCGATAAATCGATAAATCGATAAATCGATAAATCGATAAGTCGATAAATCGATAAATATATAAATCGATAGATAATACGTTAAACCGATAAATCGATAAACAGACAAATAGATAAATTGACAAATAGATACATAGATAAATCGATAAATCGATTAATCGATAGATAGATAGATAGATAGATAGATAAATCGATAAATAGAAAAATCGATTGATGAATAGATAGATAAATCGATAAATCGATAAATCGATAAATCGATAAATCGATGAATCGATAAATCGATAAATCGATAAATCGATAAATCGATAAATCGATAAATCGATAAATCGATAAATCGATAAATCGATAAATCGATAAATCGATAAATCGATAAATCGATAAATCGATAAATCGATAAATCGATAAATCGATAATTCGATAAATCGATAAATCGATAAATCGATAAATCGATAAATCGATAAATCGATAAATCGATAAATCGATAAATCGATAAATCGATAAATCGATAAATCGATAAATCGATAAATCGATAAATCGATAAATCGATAAATCGATAAATCGATAAATCGATAAATCGATAAATCGATAAATCGATAAATCGATAAATCGATAAATCGATAAATCGATAAATCGATAAATCGATAAATCGATAAATCGATAAATCGATAAATCGATAAATCGATAAATCGATAAATCGATAAATCGATAAATCGATAAATTAATAAGTCCATAAATTGATAAATTGATAAATCGATAAATCGATAAATCGATAAATCGATAAATCGATAAATCGATAAATCGATAAATCGATAAGTCGATAAATCGATAAATATATAAATCGATAGATAATACGTTAAACCGATAAATCGATAAACAGACAAATAGATAAATTGACAAATAGATACATAGATAAATCGATAAATCGATAAATCGATAGATAGATAGATAGATAGATAGATAAATCGATAAATAGAAAAATCGATTGATGAATAGATAGATAAATCGATAAATCGATAAATCGATGAATCGATAAATCGATGAATCGATAAATCGATAAATCGATAAATCGATAAATCGATAAATCGATAAAACGATAAATCGATAAAACGATAAATCGATAAATCGATAAATCGATAAATCGATAAATCGATAAATCGATAAATCGATAAATCGATAAATCGATAAATCGATAAATCGATAAATCGATAAATCGATAAATCGATAAATCGATAAATCGATAAATCGATAAATCGATAAATCGATAAATCGATAAATCGATAAATCGATAAATCGATAAATCGATAAATCGATAAATCGATAAATCGATAGATAGATAGATAGATAGATAAATCGATAAATAGATAAATCGATTGATGAATAGATAGATAAATCGATAAATCGATAAATCGATAAATCGATAAATCGATAAATCGATAAATCGATAAATCGATAAATCGATAAATCGATAAATCGATAAATCGATAAATCGATAAATCGATAAATCGATAAATCGATAAATCGATAAATCGATAAATCGATAAATCGATAAATCGATAAATCGATAAATCGATAAATCGATAAATCGATAAATCGATAGATAGATAGATAGATAGATAAATCGATAAATAGATAAATCGATTGATGAATAGATAGATAAATCGATAAATCGATAAATCGATAAATCGATAAATCGATAAATCGATAAATCGATAAATCGATAAATCGATAAATCGATAAATCGATAAATCGATAAATCGATAAATCGATAAATCGATAAATCGATAAATCGATAAATCGATAAATCGATAAATCGATAAATCGATAAATCGATAAATCGATAAATCGATAAATCGATAAATCGATAAATCGATAAATCGATAAATCGATAAATCGATAAATCGATAAATCGATAAATCGATAAATCGATAAATTGATAAATCGATAAATCGATAAATCGATAAATCGATAAATCGATAAATCGATAAATCGATAAATCGATAAATCGATAAATCGATAAATCGATAAATCGATAGATAATACGTTAAACCGATAAATCGATAAACAGACAAATAGATAAATTGACAAATAGATACATAGATAAATCGATAGATAGATAGATAGATAGATAGATAGATAAATCGATAAATCGATAAATCGAAAAATCGATAAATCGATAAATCGAAAAATCGATAAATCGAAAAATCGATAAATCGAAAAATCGATAAATCGAAAAATCGAAAAATCGAAAAATCGATAAATCGAAAAATCGAAAAATCGATAAATCGATAAATCGATAAATCGATAAATCGAAAAATCGATAAATCGAAAAATCGATAAATCGAAAAATCGAAAAATCGATAAATCGAAAAATCGATAAATCGATAAATCGATAAATCGATAAATCGAAAAATCGATAAATCGAAAAATCGATAAATCGAAAAATCGATAAATCGAAAAATCGATAAATCGATAAATCGATAAATCGATAAATCGATAAATCGATAAATCGATAAATCGATAAATCGATAAATCGATAAATCGATAAATCGATAAATCGATAAATCGATAAATCGATAAATCGATAAATCGATAAATCGATAAATCGATAAATCGATAAATCGATAAATCGATAAATCGATAAATCGATAAATCGATAAATCGATAAATCGATAAATCGATAAATCGATAAATCGATAAATCGATAAATCGATAAATCGATAAATCGATAAATCGATAAATCGATAAATCGATAAATCGATAAATCGATAAATCGATAAATCGATAAATCGATAAATCGATAAATCGATAAATCGATAAATCGATAAATCGATAAATCGATAAATCGATAAATCGATAAATCGATAAATCGATAAATCGATAAATCGATAAATCGATAAATCGATAAATCGATAAATCGATAAATCGATAAATCGATAAATCGATAAATCGATAAATCGATAAATCGATAAATCGATAAATCGATAAATCGATAAATCGATAAATCGATAAATCGATAAATCGATAAATCGATAAATCGATAAATCGATAAATCGATAAATCGATAAATCGATAAATCGATAAATCGATAAATCGATAAATCGATAAATCGATAAATCGATAAATCGATAAATCGATAAATCGATAAATCGATAAATCGATAAATCGATAAATCGATAAATCGATAAATCGATAAATCGATAAATCGATAAATCGATAAATCGATAAATCGATAAATCGATAAATCGATAAATCGATAAATCGATAAATCGATAAATCGATAAATCGATAAATCGATAAATCGATAAATCGATAAATCGATAAATCGATAAATCGATAAATCGATAAATCGATAAATCGATAAATCGATAAATCGATAAATCGATAAATCGATAAATCGATAAATCGATAAATCGATAAATCGATAAATCGATAAATCGATAAATCGATAAATCGATAAATCGATACATCGATAAATCGATACATCGATAAATCGATAAATCGATAAATCGATAAATCGAAAAATCGATAAATCCATAAATCGATAAATCGATAAATCGATAAATCGATAGATAATTCGTTAAACCGATAAATCGAAAAATAGATAAATAGATAAATACAAAGATAAATCGATAAATCGATAAATCGATAAATCGATAAATCGATAAATCGATAAATCGATAAATCGATAATTCGATAAATCGATAAATCGATAAATCGATAAATCGATAAATCGATAAATCGATAAATCGATAAATCGATAAATCGATAAATCGATAAATCGATAAATCGATAAATCGATAAATCGATAAATCGATAAATCGATAAATCGATAATTCGATAAATCGATAATTCGATAAATCGATAAATCGATAAATCGATAAATCGATAAATCGATAAATCGATAAATCGATAAATCGATAAATCGATAAATCGATAAATCGATAAATCGATAAATCGATAAATCGATAAATCGATAAATCGATAAATCGATAAATCGATAAATCGATAAATCGATAAATCGATAAATCGATAAATCGATAAATCGATAAATCGATAAATCGATAAATCGATAAATCGATAAATCGATAAATCGATAAATCGATAAATCGATAAATCGATAAATCGATAAATCGATAAATCGATAAATCGATAAATCGATAAATCGATAAATCGATAAATCGATAAATCGATAAATCGATAAATCGATAAATCCATAAATCGATAAATCGATAAATATATAAATCGATAGATAATTCGTTAAACCGATATATCGATAAATCGATAAATCGATAAATCGATAAATCGATAAATCGATAAATCGATAAATCGATAAATCGATAAATCGATAAATCGATAAATCGATAAATCGATAAATCGATAAATCGATAAATCGATAAATCGATAAATCGATAATTCGATAAATCGATAAATCGATAAATCGATAAATCGATAAATCGATAAATCGATAAATCGATAAATCGATAAATCGATAAATCGATAAATCGATAAATCGATAAATCGATAAATCGATAAATCGATAAATCGATAAATCGATAAATCGATAAATCGATAAATCGATAAATCGATAAATCGATAAATCGATAAATCGATAAATCGATAAATCGATAAATCGATAAATCGATAAATCGATAAATCGATAAATCGATAAATCGATAAATCGATAAATCGATAAATCGATAAATCGATAAATCGATAAATCGATAAATCGATAAATCGATAAATCGATAAATCGATAAATCGATAAATCGATAAATCGATAAATCGATAAATCGATAAATCGATAAATCGATAAATCGATAAATCGATAAATCGATAAATCGATAAATCGATAAATCGATAAATCGATAGATAGATAGATAGATAGATAGATAAATCGATAAATAGATAAATCGATTGATGAATAGATAGATAAATCGATAAATCGATAAATCGATAAATCGATAAATCGATAAATCGATAAATCGATAAATCGATAAATCGATAAATCGATAAATCGATAAATCGATAAATCGATAAATCGATAAATCGATAAATCGATAAATCGATAAATCGATAAATCGATAAATCGATAAATCGATAAATCGATAAATTGATAAATCGATAAATCGATAAATCGATAAATCGATAAATCGATAAATCGATAAATCGATAAATCGATAAATCGATAAATCGATAAATCGATAAATCGATAAATCGATAGATAATACGTTAAACCGATAAATCGATAAACAGACAAATAGATAAATTGACAAATAGATACATAGATAAATCGATAGATAGATAGATAGATAGATAAATAGATAAATCGATAAATCGATAAATCGATAAATCGATAAATCGATAAATCGATAAATCGAAAAATCGATAAATCGAAAAATCGATAAATCGAAAAATCGATAAATCGAAAAATCGATAAATCGATAAATCGAAAAATCGATAAATCGATAAATCGAAAAATCGATAAATCGAAAAATCGATAAATCGAAAAATCGATAAATCGATAAATCGATAAATCGATAAATCGATAAATCGATAAATCGAAAAATCGATAAATCGAAAAATCGATAAATCGAAAAATCGATAAATCGATAAATCGATAAATCGATAAATCGATAAATCGATAAATCGATAAATCGATAAATCGATAAATCGATAAATCGATAAATCGATAAATCGATAAATCGATAAATCGATAAATCGATAAATCGATAAATCGATAAATCGATAAATCGATAAATCGATAAATCGATAAATCGATAAATCGATAAATCGATAAATCGATAAATCGATAAATCGATAAATCGATAAATCGATAAATCGATAAATCGATAAATCGATAAATCGATAAATCGATAAATCGATAAATCGATAAATCGATAAATCGATAAATCGATAAATCGATAAATCGATAAATCGATAAATCGATAAATCGATAAATCGATAAATCGATAAATCGATAAATCGATAAATCGATAATTCGATAAATCGATAAATCGATAAATCGATAAATCGATAAATCGATAAATCGATAAATCGATAAATCGATAAATCGATAAATCGATAAATCGATAAATCGATAAATCGATAAATCGATAAATCGATAAATCGATAAATCGATAAATCGATAAATCGATAAATCGATAAATCGATAAATCGATAAATCGATAAATCGATAAATCGATAAATCGATAAATCGATAAATCGATAAATCGATAAATCGATAAATCGATAAATCGATAAATCGATAAATCGATAAATCGATAAATCGATAAATCGATAAATCGATAAATCGATAAATCGATAAATCGATAAATCGATAAATCGATAAATCGATAAATCGATAAATCGATAAATTGATAAATCGATAAATTGATAAATCGATAAATCGATAAATCGATAAATCGATAAATCGATAAATCGATAAATCGATAAATCGATAAATCGATAAATCGATAAATCGATAAATCGATAAATCGATAAATCGATAAATCGATAAATCGATAAATCGATAAATCGATAAATCGATAAATCGGTAAATCGATAAATCGATAAATCGATAAATCGATAAATCGATAAATCGATAAATCGATAAATCGATAAATCGATAAATCGAAAAATCGATAAATCCATAAATCGATAAATCGATAAATCGATAAATCGATAGATAATTCGTTAAACCGATAAATCGAAAAATAGATAAATAGATAAATACAAAGATAAATCGATAAATCGATAAATCGATAAATCGATAAATCGATAAATCGATAAATCGATAAATCGATAAATCGATAATTCGATAAATCGATAAATCGATAAATCGATAAATCGATAAATCGATAAATCGATAAATCGATAAATCGATAAATCGATAAATCGATAAATCGATAAATCGATAAATCGATAAATCGATAAATTGATAAGTCCATAAATTGATAAATTGATAAATCGATAAATCGATAAATCGATAAATCGATAAATCGATAAATCGATAAATCGATAAGTCGATAAATCGATAAATATATAAATCGATAGATAATACGTTAAACCGATAAATCGATAAACAGACAAATAGATAAATTGACAAATAGATACATAGATAAATCGATAAATCGATAAATCGATAGATAGATAGATAGATAGATAGATAAATCGATAAATAGAAAAATCGATTGATGAATAGATAGATAAATCGATAAATCGATAAATCGATAAATCGATAAATCGATGAATCGATAAATCGATAAATCGATAAATCGATAAATCGATAAATCGATAAATCGATAAATCGATAAATCGATAAATCGATAAATCGATAAATCGATAAATCGATAAATCGATAAATCGATATATCGATAAATCGATAAATCGATAAATCGATAAATCGATAAATCGATAAATCGATAAATCGATAATTCGATAAATCGATAAATCGATAAATCGATAAATCGATAAATCGATAAATCGATAAATCGATAAATCGATAAATCGATAAATCGATAAATCGATAAATCGATAAATCGATAAATCGATAATTCGATAAATCGATAAATCGATAAATCGATAAATCGATAAATCGATAAATCGATAAATTGATAAGTCCATAAATTGATAAATTGATAAATCGATAAATCGATAAATCGATAAATCGATAAATCGATAAATCGATAAATCGATAAGTCGATAAATCGATAAATATATAAATCGATAGATAATACGTTAAACCGATAAATCGATAAACAGACAAATAGATAAATTGACAAATAGATACATAGATAAATCGATAAATCGATAAATCGATAGATAGATAGATAGATAGATAGATAAATCGATAAATAGAAAAATCGATTGATGAATAGATAGATAAATCGATAAATCGATAAATCGATAAATCGATAAATCGATAAATCGATAAATCGATAAATCGATAAAACGATAAATCGATAAATCGATAAATCGATAAATCGATAAATCGATAAATCGATAAATCGATAAATCGATAAATCGATAAATCGATAAATCGATAAATCGATAAATCGATAAATCGATAAATCGATAAATCGATAAATCGATAAATCGATAAATCGATAAATCGATAAATCGATAAATCGATAAATCGATAAATCGATAAATCGATAAATCGATAAATCGATAAATCGATAAATCGATAAATCGATAAATCGATAAATCGATAAATCGATAAATCGATAAATCGATAAATCGATAAATCGATAAATCGATAAATCGATAAATCGATAAATCGATAAATCGATAAATCGATAAATCGATAAATCGATAAATCGATAAATCGATAAATCGATAAATCGATAAATCGATAAATCGATAAATCGATAAATCGATAAATCGATAAATCGATAAATCGATAAATCGATAAATCGATAAATCGATAAATCGATAAATCGATAAATCGATAAATCGATAAATCGATAAATCGTGGTCGATAAATCGATAAGTCGATAAATCGATAAATCGATAAATCGGTAAATCGATAAATCGATAAATCGATAAATCGATAAATCGATAAATCGATAAATCGATAAATCGATAAATCGATAAATCGATAAATCGATAAATCGATAAATCGATAAATCGATAAATCGATAAATCGATAAATCGATAAATCGATAAATCGATAAATCGATAAATCGATAAATCGATAAATCGATAAATCGATAAATCGATAAATCGATAAATCGATAAATCGATAAATCGATAAATCGATAAATCGATAAATCGATAAATCGATAAATCGATAAATCGATAAATCGATAAATCGATAAATCGATAAATCGATAAATCGATAAATCGATAAATCGATAAATCGATAAATCGATAAATCGATAAATCGATAAATCGATAAATCGATAAATCGATAAATCGATAAATCGATAAATCGATAAATCGATAAATCGATAAATCGATAAATCGATAAATCGATAAATCGATAAATCGATAAATTGATAAATCGATAGATAGATAGATAGATAGATAGATAAATCGATAAATAGATAAATCGATTGATGAATAGATAGATAAATCGATAAATCGATAAATCGATAAATCGATAAATAGATAAATCGATAAATCGATAAATCGATAAATCGATAAATCGATAAATCGATAAATAGATAAATCGATAAATCGATAAATCGATAAATCGATAAATCGATAAATCGATAAATCGATAAATCGATAAATCGATAAATCGATAAATCGATAAATCGATAAATCGATAAATCGATAAATATATGAATCGATTGATAATACGTTAAACCGATAAATCGATAAACAGACAAATAGATAAATTGACAAATAGATACATAGATAAATCGATAGATAGATAGATAGATAGATAGATAAATAGATAAATCGATAAATCGATAAATCGATAAATCGATAAATCGATAAATCGATAAATCGATAAATCGATAAATCGATAAATCGATAAATCGATAAGTCGATAAATCGATAAATATATAAATCGATAGATAATACGTTAAACCGATAAATCGATAAACAGACAAATAGATAAATTGACAAATAGATACATAGATAAATCGATAAATCGATAGATAGATAGATAGATAGATAGATAAATCGATAAATAGATAAATCGATTGATGAATAGATAGATAAATCGATAAATCGATAAATCGATAAATCGATAAATCGATAAATCGATAAATCGATAAATCGAAAAATCGATAAATCGATAAATCGATAAATCGATAAATCGATAAATCGATAAATCGATAAATCGATAAATCGATGGATAGATTAATCGATAAATAGATAAATCCATTGATGAATAGATAGATTATTCGATATATCGATATATCGATAAATCGATATATCGATAAATCGATAAATCGATAAATCGATAAATCGATAAATCGATAAATCGATAAATCGATAAATCGATAAATCGATAAATCGATAAATCGATAAATCGATAAATCGATAAATCGATAAATCGATAAATCGATAAATCGATAAATCGATAAATCGATAAATCGATAAATCGATAAATCGATAAATCGATAAATCGATAAATCGATAAATCGATAAATCAATAAATCAATAAATCAATAAACCGGTAAATATATCAATCAAAAAATAAAAAGAAAAATTAATAGATAAATTGTTAAATAGATAAATCGATAAATCGCTAAATCGATAAATCGCTAAATCGATAAATCGATAAATCGATAAATCGATAAATCGATAAATCGATAAATCGATAAATCGATAAATCGATAAATCGATAAATCGATAAATCGATAAATCGATAAATCGATAAATCGATAAATCGATAAATCGATAAATCGATAAATCGATAAATCGATAAATCGATAAATCGATAAATCGATAAATCGATAAATCGATAAATCGATAAATCGATAAATCGATAAATCGATAAATCGATAAATCGATAAATCGATAAATCGATAAATCGATAAATCGATAAATCGATAAATCGATAAATCGATAAATCGATAAATCGATAAATCGATAAATCGATAAATCGATAAATCGATAAATCGATAAATCGATAAATCGATAAATCGATAAATCGATAAATCGATAAATCGATAAATCGATAAATCGATAAATCGATAAATCGATAAATCGATAAATCGATAAATCGATAAATCGATAAATCGATAAATCGATAAATCGATAAATCGATAAATCGATAAATCGATAAATCGATAAATCGATAAATCGATAAATCGATAAATCGATAAATCGATAAATCGATAAATCGATAAATCGATAAATCGATAAATCGATAAATCGATAAATCGATAAATCGATAAATCGATAAATCGATAAATCGATAAATCGATAAATCGATAAATCGATAAATCGATAAATCGATAAATCGATAAATCGATAAATCGATAAATCGATAAATCGATAAATCGATAAATCGATAAATCGATAAATCGATAAATCGATAAATCGATAAATCGATAAATCGATAAATCGATAAATCGATAAATCGATAAATCGATAAATCGATAAATCGATAAATCGATAAATCGATAAATCGATAAATCGATAAATCGATAAATCGATAAATCGATAAATCGATAAATCGATAAATCGATAAATCGATAAATCGATAAATCGATAAATCGATAAATCGATAAATCGATAAATCGATAAATCGATAAATCGATAAATCGCTAAATCGATAAATCGCTAAATCGATAAATCGCTAAATCGATAAATCGCTAAATCGATAAATCGATAAATCGATAAATCGATAAATCGATAAATCGATAAATCGATAAATCGATAAATCGATAAATCGATAAATCGATAAATCGATAAATTGATAAATCGATAAATCTATAAATCGATAAATCGTTATATCGATGGATAGATTAATCGATAAATCGGTAGATAGATAGATAGATAAATCGTTAAATAGATAAATCGATTGATGAAAAGATAGATAAATCGATAAATCGAAAAATCGAAAAATCGAAAAATCGATAAATCGATAAATCGATAAATCGATAAATCGATAAATCGGTAAATCGATAAATCGATAAATCGATAAATCGATAAATCGATAAATCGATAAATCGATAAATCGATAAATCGATAAATCGATAAATCGATAAATCGATAAATCGATAAATCGATAAATCGATAAATCGATAAATCGATAAATCGATAAATCGATAAATCGATAAATCGATAAATCGATAAATCGATAAATCGATAAATCGATAAATCGATAAATCGATAAATCGATAAATCGATAAATCGATAAATCGATAAATCGATAAATCGATAAATCGATAAATCGATAAATCGATAAATCTATAAATCGATAAATCGTTAAATCGTTATATCGATGGATAGATTAATCGATAAATCGATAGATAGATAGATAGATAAATCGTTAAATAGATAAATCGATTGATGAATAGATAGATAAATAAATAAATCGAAAAATCGAAAAATCGATAAATCGATAAATCGATAAATCGATAAATCGATAAATCGATAAATCGATAAATCGATAAATCGATAAATCGATAAATCGATAAATCGATAAATCGATAAATCGATAAATCGATAAATCGATAAATCGATAAATCGATAAATCGATAAATCGATAAATCGATAAATCGATAAATCGATAAATCGATAAATCGATAAATCGATAAATCGATAAATCGATAAATCGATAAATCGATAAATCGATAAATCGATAAATCGATAAATCGATAAATCGATAAATCGATAAATCGATAAATCGATAAATCGATAAATCGATAAATCGATAAATCGATAAATCGATAAATCGATAAATCGATAAATCGATAAATCGATAAATCGATAAATCGATAAATCGATAAATCGATAAATCGATAAATCGATAAATCGATAAATCGATAAATCGATAAATCGATAAATCGATAAATCGATAAATCGATAAATCGATAAATCGATAAATCGATAAATCGATAAATCGATAAATCGATAAATCGATAAATCGATAAATCGATAAATCGATAAATCGATAAATCGATAAATCGATAAATCGATAAATCGATAAATCGATAAATCGATACATCGATAAATCGATACATCGATAAATCGATACATCGATAAATCGATACATCGATAAATCGATACATCGATAAATCGATACATCGGTAAATCGATACATCGGTAAATCGATAAATCGATAAATCGATAAATCGATAAATCGATAAATCGATAAATCGATAAATCCATAAATCGATAAATCGATAAATCGATAGATAATTCGTTAAACCGATAAATCGAAAAATAGATAAATAGATAAATACAAAGATAAATCGATAAATCGATAAATCGATAAATCGATAAATCGATAAATCGATAATTCGATAAATCGATAAATCGATAAATCGATAAATCGATAAATCGATAAATCGATAAATCGATAAATCGATAAATCGATAAATCGATAAATCGATAAATCGATAAATCGATAAATCGATAAATCGATAAATCGATAAATCGATAAATCGATAAATCGATAAATCGATAAATCGATAAATCGATAAATCGATAAATCGATAAATCGATAAATCGATAAATCGATAAATTGATAAGTCCATAAATTGATAAATTGATAAATCGATAAATCGATAAATCGATAAGTCGATAAATCGATAAATATATAAATCGATAGATAATACGTTAAACCGATAAATCGATAAACAGACAAATAGATAAATTGACTAATAGATACATAGATAAATCGATAAATCGATAGATAGATAGATAGATAGATAGATAAATCGATAAATAGAAAAATCGATTGATGAATAGATAGATAAATCGATAAATCGATAAATCGATAAATCGATAAATCGATAAATCGATAAATCGATAAATCGATAAATCGATAAATCGATAAATCGATAAATCGATAAATCGATAAATCGATAAATCGATAAATCGATAAATCGATAAATCGATAAATCGATAAATCGATAAATCGATAAATCGATAAATCGATAAATCGATAAATCGATAAATCGATAAATCGATAAATCGATAAATCGATAAATCGATAAATCGATAAATCGATAAATCGAAAAATCGAAAAATCGATAAATCGAAAAATCGAAAAATCGAAAAATCGATAAATCGATAAATCGATAAATCGATAAATCGATAAATCGATAAATCGATAAAACGATAAATCGATAAATCGATAAATCGATAAATCGATAAATCGATAATTCGATAAATCGATAAATCGATAAATCGATAAATCGATAAATCGATAAATCGATAAATCGATAAATCGATAAATCGATAAATCGATAAATCGATAAATCGATAAATCGATAAATCGATAAATCGATAAATCGATAAATCGATAAATCGATAAATCGATAAATCGATAAATCGATAAATCGATAAATCGATAAATCGATAAATCGATAAATCGATAAATCGATAAATCGATAAATCAATAAATCGATAAATCGATAAATCGATAAATCAATAAATCGATAAATCGATAAATCGATAAATCGATAAATCGATAAATCGATAAATCGATAAATTGATAAATTGATAAATCGATAAATCGTTAAATCGGTAAATCGGTAAATCGGTAAATCGATAAATCGATGGATAGATTAATCGATAAATAGATAAATCCATTGATGAATAGATAGATTATTCGATATATCGATAAATCGATAAATCGGTAAATCGATAAATCGATAAATCGATAAATCGATAAATCGATAAATCGATAAATCAATAAATCGATAAATCAATAAATCGATAAATCGATAAATCGATAAATCGATAAATCGATAAATCGATAAATCGATAAATCGATAAATCGATAAATCGATAAATCGATAAATCGATAAATTGATAAATCGATAAATCGATAAATCTATAAATCGTTAAATCGGTAAATCGGTAAATCGATAAATCGATGGATAGATTAATCGATAAATAGATAAATCCATTGATGAATAGATAGATTATTCGATATATCGATAAATCGATAAATCGGTAAATCGATAAATCGATAAATCGATAAATCGATAAATCGATAAATCGATAAATCGATAAATCGATAAATCGATAAATCGATAAATCGATAAATCGATAAATCGATAAATCGATAAATCGATAAATCGATAAATCGATAAATCGATAAATCGATAAATCGATAAATCGATAAATCGATAAATCGATAAATCGATAAATCGATAAATCGATAAATCGATAAATCGATAAATCGATAAATCGATAAATCGATAAATCGATAAATCGATAAATCGATAAATCGATAAATCGATAAATCGATAAATCGATAAATCGATAAATCGATAAATCGATAAATCGATAAATCGATAAATCGATAAATCGATAAATCGATAAATCGATAAATCGATAAATCGATAAATCGATAAATCGATAAATCGATAAATCGATAAATCGATAAATCGATAAATCGATAAATCGATAAATCGATAAATCGATAAATCGATAAATCGATAAATCGATAAATCGATAAATCGATAAATCGATAAATCGATAAATCGATAAATCGATAAATCGATAAATCGATAAATCGATAAATCGATAAATCGATAAATCGATAAATCGATAAATCGATAAATCGATAAATC
The DNA here is from genome assembly GCA_963920215.1 of Nineta flava. NCBI lineage: Eukaryota > Metazoa > Arthropoda > Insecta > Neuroptera > Chrysopidae > Nineta > Nineta flava. Next base: position 39,952,917 of record OY986046.1, read on the forward strand.
GATAAATCGATAAATCGATAAATCGATAAATCGATAAATCGATAAATCGATAAATCGATAAATCGATAAATCGATAAATCGATAAATCGATAAATCGATAAATCGATAAATCGATAAATCGATAAATCGATAAATCGATAAATCGATAAATCGATAAATCGATAAATCGATAAATCGATACATCGATAAATCGATACATCGATAAATCGATACATCGATAAATCGATACATCGATAAATCGATACATCGATAAATCGATACATCGGTAAATCGATACATCGGTAAATCGATAAATCGATAAATCGATAAATCGATAAATCGATAAATCGATAAATCGATAAATCCATAAATCGATAAATCGATAAATCGATAGATAATTCGTTAAACCGATAAATCGAAAAATAGATAAATAGATAAATACAAAGATAAATCGATAAATCGATAAATCGATAAATCGATAAATCGATAAATCGATAATTCGATAAATCGATAAATCGATAAATCGATAAATCGATAAATCGATAAATCGATAAATCGATAAATCGATAAATCGATAAATCGATAAATCGATAAATCGATAAATCGATAAATCGATAAATCGATAAATCGATAAATCGATAAATCGATAAATCGATAAATCGATAAATCGATAAATCGATAAATCGATAAATCGATAAATCGATAAATCGATAAATCGATAAATCGATAAATCGATAAATTGATAAGTCCATAAATTGATAAATTGATAAATCGATAAATCGATAAATCGATAAGTCGATAAATCGATAAATATATAAATCGATAGATAATACGTTAAACCGATAAATCGATAAACAGACAAATAGATAAATTGACTAATAGATACATAGATAAATCGATAAATCGATAGATAGATAGATAGATAGATAGATAAATCGATAAATAGAAAAATCGATTGATGAATAGATAGATAAATCGATAAATCGATAAATCGATAAATCGATAAATCGATAAATCGATAAATCGATAAATCGATAAATCGATAAATCGATAAATCGATAAATCGATAAATCGATAAATCGATAAATCGATAAATCGATAAATCGATAAATCGATAAATCGATAAATCGATAAATCGAAAAATCGAAAAATCGAAAAATCGAAAAATCGAAAAATCGATAAATCGATAAATCGATAAATCGATAAATCGATAAATCGATAAATCGATAAAACGATAAATCGATAAATCGATAAATCGATAAATCGATAAATCGATAATTCGATAAATCGATAAATCGATAAATCGATAAATCGATAAATCGATAAATCGATAAATCGATAAATCGATAAATCGATAAATCGATAAATCGATAAATCGATAAATCGATAAATCGATAAATCGATAAATCGATAAATCGATAAATCGATAAATCGATAAATCGATAAATCGATAAATCGATAAATCGATAAATCGATAAATCGATAAATCGATAAATCGATAAATCGATAAATCGATAAATCAATAAATCGATAAATCGATAAATCGATAAATCAATAAATCGATAAATCGATAAATCGATAAATCGATAAATCGATAAATCGATAAATCGATAAATTGATAAATTGATAAATCGATAAATCGTTAAATCGGTAAATCGGTAAATCGGTAAATCGATAAATCGATGGATAGATTAATCGATAAATAGATAAATCCATTGATGAATAGATAGATTATTCGATATATCGATAAATCGATAAATCGGTAAATCGATAAATCGATAAATCGATAAATCGATAAATCGATAAATCGATAAATCGATAAATCAATAAATCGATAAATCAATAAATCGATAAATCGATAAATCGATAAATCGATAAATCGATAAATCGATAAATCGATAAATCGATAAATCGATAAATCGATAAATCGATAAATCGATAAATTGATAAATCGATAAATCGATAAATCTATAAATCGTTAAATCGGTAAATCGGTAAATCGATAAATCGATGGATAGATTAATCGATAAATAGATAAATCCATTGATGAATAGATAGATTATTCGATATATCGATAAATCGATAAATCGGTAAATCGATAAATCGATAAATCGATAAATCGATAAATCGATAAATCGATAAATCGATAAATCGATAAATCGATAAATCGATAAATCGATAAATCGATAAATCGATAAATCGATAAATCGATAAATCGATAAATCGATAAATCGATAAATCGATAAATCGATAAATCGATAAATCCATAAATCGATAAATCGATAAATATATAAATCGATAGATAATTCGTTAAACCGATAAATCGAAAAATAGATAAATAGAAAGATAAATCGATAAATCGAAAATCGATAAATCGAAAATCGATAAATCGATAAATCGATAAATCGAAAATCGATAAATCGATAAATCGATAAATCGATAAATCGATAAATCGATAAATCGATAAATCGATAAATCGAAAAATCGATAAATCGATAAATCGATAAATCGATAAATCGATAAATCGATAAATCGATAAATCGATAAATCGATAAATCGATAAATCGATAAATCGATAAATCGATAAATCGATAAATCGATAAATCGATAAATCGATAAATCGATAAATCGATAAATCGATAAATCGATAAATCGATAAATCGATAAATCGATAAATCGATAAATCGATAAATCGATAAATCGATAAATCGATAAATCGATAAATCGATAAATCGATAAATCGATAAATCGATAAATCGATAAATCGATAAATCGATAAATCGATAAATCGATAAATCGATAAATCGATAAATCGATAAATCGATAAATCGATAAATCGATAAATCGATAAATCGATAAATCGATAAATCGATAAATCGATAAATCGATAAATCGATAAATCGATAAATCGATAAATCGATAAATCGATAAATCGATAAATCGATAAATCGATAAATCGATAAATCGATAAATCGATAAATCGATAAATCGATAAATCGATAAATCGATAAATCGATAAATCGATAAATCGATAAATCGATAAATCGATAAATCGATAAATCGATAAATCGATAAATCGATAAATCGATAAATCGATAAATCGATAAATCGATAAATCGATAAATCGATAAATCGATAAATCGATAAATCGATAAATCGATAAATCGATAAATCGATAAATCGATAAATCGATAAATCGATAAATCGATAAATCGATAAATCGATAAATCGATAGATAATACGTTAAACCGATAAATCGATAAACAGACAAATAGATAAATTGACAAATAGATACATAGATAAATCGATAGATAGATAGATAGATAGATAAATCGATAAATAGATAAATCGATAAATCGATAAATCGATAAATCGATAAATCGATAAATCGATAAATCGATAAATCGATAAATCGATAAATCGATAAATCGATAAATCGATAAATCGATAAGTCGATAAATCGATAAATATATAAATCGATAGATAATACGTTAAACCGATAAATCGATAAACAGACAAATAGATAAATTGACAAATAGATACATAGATAAATCGATAAATCGATAGATAGATAGATAGATAAATCGATAAATAGATAAATCGATTGATGAATAGATAGATAAATCGATAAATCGATAAATCGATAAATCGATAAATCGATAAATCGATAAATCGATAAATCGATAAATCGATAAATCGATAAATCGATAAATCGATAAATCGATAAATCGATAAATCGATAAATCGATAAATCGATAAATCGATAAGTCGATAAATCGATAAATATATAAATCGATAGATAATACGTTAAACCGATAAATCGATAAACAGACAAATAGATAAATTGACAAATAGATACATAGATAAATCGATAAATCGATAGATAGATAGATAGATAAATCGATAAATAGATAAATCGATTGATGAATAGATAGATAAATCGATAAATCGATAAATCGATAAATCGATAAATCGATAAATCGATAAATCGATAAATCGATAAATCGATAAATCGATAAATCGATAAATCGATAAATCGATAAATCGATAAATCGATAAATCGATAAATCGATAAATCGATAAATCGATAAATCGATAAATCGATAAATCGATAAATCGATAAATCGATAAATCGATAAATCGATAAATCGATAAATCGATAAATCGATACATCGATAAATCGATAAATCGATAAATCGGTAAATCGATAAATCGGTAAATCGATAAATCGATAAATCGATAAATCGATAAATCCATAAATCGATAAATCGATAAATCGATAAATCGATAAATCGATAAATCGATAAATCGATAAATCGATAAATCGATAAATCGATAAATCGATAAATCGATAAATCGATAAATCGATAAATCGATAAATCGATAAATCGATAAATCGATAAATCGATAAATCGATAAATCGATAAATCGATAAATCGATAAATCGATAAATCGATAAATCGATAAATCGATAAATCGATAAATCGATAAATCGATAAATCGATAAATCGATAAATCGATAAATCGATAAATCGATAAATCGATAAATCGATAAATCGATAAATCGATAAATCGATAAATCGATAAATCGATAAATCGATAAATCGATAAATCGATAAATCGATAAATCGATAAATCGATAAATCGATAAATCGATAAATCGATAAATCGATAAATCGATAAATCGATAAATCGATAAATCGATAAATCGATAAATCGATAAATCGATAAATCGATAAATCGATAAATCGATAAATCGATAAATCGATAAATCGATAAATCGATAAATCGATAAATCGATAAATCGATAAATCGATAAATCGATAAATCGATAAATCGATAAATCGATAAATCGATAAATCGATAAATCGATAAATCGATAAATCGATAAATCGATAAATCGATAAATCGATAAATCGATAAATCGATAAGTCGATAAATCGATAAGTCGATAAATCGATAAATCGATAAATCGATAAATCGATACATCGATAAATCGATACATCGATAAATCGATACATCGATAAATCGATACATCGATAAATCGATACATCGGTAAATCGATACATCGGTAAATCGATAAATCGATAAATCGATAAATCGATAAATCGATAAATCGATAAATCGATAAATCGATAAATCGATAAATCGATAAATCGATAAATCCATAAATCGATAAATCGATAAATCGATAGATAATTCGTTAAACCGATAAATCGAAAAATAGATAAATAGATAAATACAAAGATAAATCGATAAATCGATAAATCGATAAATCGATAAATCGATAAATCGATAATTCGATAAATCGATAAATCGATAAATCGATAAATCGATAAATCGATAAATCGATAAATCGATAAATCGATAAATCGATAAATCGATAAATCGATAAATCGATAAATCGATAAATCGATAAATCGATAAATCGATAAATCGATAAATCGATAAATCGATAAATCGATAAATCGATAAATCGATAAATCGATAAATCGATAAATCGATAAATCGATAAATCGATAAATCGATAAATCGATAAATCGATAAATCGATAAATTGATAAGTCCATAAATTGATAAATTGATAAATCGATAAATCGATAAATCGATAAGTCGATAAATCGATAAATATATAAATCGATAGATAATACGTTAAACCGATAAATCGATAAACAGACAAATAGATAAATTGACTAATAGATACATAGATAAATCGATAAATCGATAGATAGATAGATAGATAGATAGATAAATCGATAAATAGAAAAATCGATTGATGAATAGATAGATAAATCGATAAATCGATAAATCGATAAATCGATAAATCGATAAATCGATAAATCGATAAATCGATAAATCGATAAATCGATAAATCGATAAATCGATAAATCGATAAATCGATAAATCGATAAATCGATAAATCGATAAATCGATAAATCGATAAATCGATAAATCGATAAATCGATAAATCGATAAATCGATAAATCGATAAATCGAAAAATCGAAAAATCGAAAAATCGAAAAATCGAAAAATCGATAAATCGATAAATCGATAAATCGATAAATCGATAAATCGATAAATCGATAAATCGATAAAACGATAAATCGATAAATCGATAAATCGATAAATCGATAAATCGATAAATCGATAATTCGATAAATCGATAAATCGATAAATCGATAAATCGATAAATCGATAAATCGATAAATCGATAAATCGATAAATCGATAAATCGATAAATCGATAAATCGATAAATCGATAAATCGATAAATCGATAAATCGATAAATCGATAAATCGATAAATCGATAAATCGATAGATAATACGTTAAACCGATAAATCGATAAACAGACAAATAGATAAATTGACAAATAGATACATAGATAAATCGATAGATAGATAGATAGATAGATAAATCGATAAATAGATAAATCGATAAATCGATAAATCGATAAATCGATAAATCGATAAATCGATAAATCGATAAATCGATAAATCGATAAATCGATAAATCGATAAATCGATAAGTCGATAAATCGATAAATATATAAATCGATAGATAATACGTTAAACCGATAAATCGATAAACAGACAAATAGATAAATTGACAAATAGATACATAGATAAATCGATAAATCGATAGATAGATAGATAGATAAATCGATAAATAGATAAATCGATTGATGAATAGATAGATAAATCGATAAATCGATAAATCGATAAATCGATAAATCGATAAATCGATAAATCGATAAATCGATAAATCGATAAATCGATAAATCGATAAATCGATAAATCGATAAATCGATAAATCGATAAATCGATAAATCGATAAATCGATAAATCGATAAATCGATAAGTCGATAAATCGATAAATATATAAATCGATAGATAATACGTTAAACCGATAAATCGATAAACAGACAAATAGATAAATTGACAAATAGATACATAGATAAATCGATAAATCGATAGATAGATAGATAGATAAATCGATAAATAGATAAATCGATTGATGAATAGATAGATAAATCGATAAATCGATAAATCGATAAATCGATAAATCGATAAATCGATAAATCGATAAATCGATAAATCGATAAATCGATAAATCGATAAATCGATAAATCGATAAATCGATAAATCGATAAATCGATAAATCGATAAATCGATAAATCGATAAATCGATAAATCGATAAATCGATAAATCGATAAATCGATAAATCGATAAATCGATAAATCGATAAATCGATAAATCGATAAATCGATAAATCGATAAATCGATAAATCGATAAATCGATAAATCGATAAATCGATAAATCGGTAAATCGATAAATCGATAAATCGATAAATCGATAAATCGATAAATCGATAAATCGATAAATCGATAAATCGATAAATCGATAAATCGATAAATCGATAAATCGATAAATCGATAAATCGATAAATCGATAAATCGATAAATCGATAAATCGATAAATCGATAAATCGATAAATCGATAAATCGATAAATCGATAAATCGATAAATCGATAAATCGATAAATCGATAAATCGATAAATCGATAAATCGATAAATCGATAAATCGATAAATCGATAAATCGATAAATCGATAAATCGATAAATCGATAAATCGATAAATCGATAAATCGATAAATCGATAAATCGATAAATCGATAAATCGATAAATCGATAAATCGATAAATCGATAAATCGATAAATCGATAAATCGATAAATCGATAAATCGATAAATCGATAAATCGATAAATCGATAAATCGATAAATCGATAAATCGATAAATCGATAAATCGATAAATCGATAAATCGATAAATCGATAAATCGATAAATCGATAAATCGATAAATCGATAAATCGATAAATCGATAAATCGATAAATCGATAAATCGATAAATCGATAAATCGATAAATCGATAAATCGATAAATCGATAAATCGATAAATCGATAAGTCGATAAATCGATAAATCGATAAATCGATAAATCGATACATCGATAAATCGATACATCGATAAATCGATACATCGATAAATCGATACATCGATAAATCGATACATCGGTAAATCGATACATCGGTAAATCGATAAATCGATAAATCGATAAATCGATAAATCGATAAATCGATAAATCGATAAATCGATAAATCGATAAATCGATAAATCGATAAATCGATAAATCGATAAATCCATAAATCGATAAATCGATAAATCGATAGATAATTCGTTAAACCGATAAATCGAAAAATAGATAAATAGATAAATACAAAGATAAATCGATAAATCGATAAATCGATAAATCGATAAATCGATAAATCGATAAATCGATAAATCGATAATTCGATAAATCGATAAATCGATAAATCGATAAATCGATAAATCGATAAATCGATAAATCGATAAATCGATAAATCGATAAATCGATAAATCGATAAATCGATAAATCGATAAATCGATAAATCGATAAATCGATAAATCGATAAATCGATAAATCGATAAATCGATAAATCGATAAATCGATAAATCGATAAATCGATAAATCGATAAATCGATAAATCGATAAATCGATAAATTGATAAGTCCATAAATTGATAAATTGATAAATCGATAAATCGATAAATCGATAAGTCGATAAATCGATAAATATATAAATCGATAGATAATACGTTAAACCGATAAATCGATAAACAGACAAATAGATAAATTGACTAATAGATACATAGATAAATCGATAAATCGATAGATAGATAGATAGATAGATAGATAAATCGATAAATAGAAAAATCGATTGATGAATAGATAGATAAATCGATAAATCGATAAATCGATAAATCGATAAATCGATAAATCGATAAATCGATAAATCGATAAATCGATAAATCGATAAATCGATAAATCGATAAATCGATAAATCGATAAATCGATAAATCGATAAATCGATAAATCGATAAATCGATAAATCGATAAATCGATAAATCGATAAATCGATAAATCGATAAATCGATAAATCGAAAAATCGAAAAATCGAAAAATCGAAAAATCGAAAAATCGAAAAATCGATAAATCGATAAATCGATAAATCGATAAATCGATAAATCGATAAAACGATAAATCGATAAATCGATAAATCGATAAATCGATAAATCGATAATTCGATAAATCGATAAATCGATAAATCGATAAATCGATAAATCGATAAATCGATAAATCGATAAATCGATAAATCGATAAATCGATAAATCGATAAATCGATAAATCGATAAATCGATAAATCGATAAATCGATAAATCGATAAATCGATAAATCGATAAATCGATAAATCGATAAATCGATAAATCGATAAATCAATAAATCGATAAATCGATAAATCGATAAATCGATAAATCAATAAATCGATAAATCAATAAATCGATAAATCGATAAATCGATAAATCGATAAATCGATAAATCGATAAATTGATAAATTGATAAATCGATAAATCGTTAAATCGGTAAATCGGTAAATCGGTAAATCGATAAATCGATGGATAGATTAATCGATAAATAGATAAATCCATTGATGAATAGATAGATTATTCGATATATCGATAAATCGATAAATCGGTAAATCGATAAATCGATAAATCGATAAATCGATAAATCGATAAATCGATAAATCAATAAATCGATAAATCAATAAATCGATAAATCGATAAATCGATAAATCGATAAATCGATAAATCGATAAATCGATAAATCGATAAATCGATAAATCGATAAATCGATAAATCGATAAATTGATAAATCGATAAATCGATAAATCTATAAATCGTTAAATCGGTAAATCGGTAAATCGATAAATCGATGGATAGATTAATCGATAAATAGATAAATCCATTGATGAATAGATAGATTATTCGATATATCGATAAATCGATAAATCGGTAAATCGATAAATCGATAAATCGATAAATCGATAAATCGATAAATCGATAAATCGATAAATCGATAAATCGATAAATCGATAAATCGATAAATCGATAAATCGATAAATCGATAAATCGATAAATCGATAAATCGATAAATCGATAAATCGATAAATCGATAAATCGATAAATCCATAAATCGATAAATCGATAAATATATAAATCGATAGATAATTCGTTAAACCGATAAATCGAAAAATAGATAAATAGAAAGATAAATCGATAAATCGAAAATCGATAAATCGATAAATCGAAAATCGATAAATCGATAAATCGATAAATCGAAAAATCGATAAATCGAAAAATCGATAAATCGATAAATCGATAAATCGATAAATCGATAAATCGATAAATCGATAAATCGATAAATCGATAAATCGATAAATCGATAAATCGATAAATCGATAAATCGATAAATCGATAAATCGATAAATCGATAAATCGATAAATCGATAAATCGATAAATCGATAAATCGATAAATCGATAAATCGATAAATCGATAAATCGATAAATCGATAAATCGATAAATCGATAAATCGATAAATCGATAAATCGATAAATCGATAAATCGATAAATCGATAAATCGATAAATCGATAAATCGATAAATCGATAAATCGATAAATCGATAAATCGATAAATCGATAAATCGATAAATCGATAAATCGATAAATCGATAAATCGATAAATCGATAAATCGATAAATCGATAAATCGATAAATCGATAAATCGATAAATCGATAAATCGATAAATCGATAAATCGATAAATCGATAAATCGATAAATCGATAAATCGATAAATCGATAAATCGATAAATCGATAAATCGATAAATCGATAAATCGATAAATCGATAAATCGATAAATCGATAAATCGATAAATCGATAAATCGATAAATCGATAAATCGATAAATCGATAAATCGATAAATCGATAAATCGATAAATCGATAAATCGATAAATCGATAAATCGATAAATCGATAAATCGATAAATCGATAAATCGATAAATCGATAAATCGATAAATCGATAGATAATACGTTAAACCGATAAATCGATAAACAGACAAATAGATAAATTGACAAATAGATACATAGATAAATCGATAGATAGATAGATAGATAGATAAATCGATAAATAGATAAATCGATAAATCGATAAATCGATAAATCGATAAATCGATAAATCGATAAATCGATAAATCGATAAATCGATAAATCGATAAGTCGATAAATCGATAAATATATAAATCGATAGATAATACGTTAAACCGATAAATCGATAAACAGACAAATAGATAAATTGACAAATAGATACATAGATAAATCGATAAATCGATAGATAGATAGATAGATAAATCGATAAATAGATAAATCGATTGATGAATAGATAGATAAATCGATAAATCGATAAATCGATAAATCGATAAATCGATAAATCGATAAATCGATAAATCGATAAATCGATAAATCGAAAAATCGAAAAATCGAAAAATCGAAAAATCGAAAAATCGAAAAATCGAAAAATCGATAAATCGATAAATCGATAAATCGATAAATCGATAAATCGATAAATCGATAAAACGATAAATCGATAAATCGATAAATCGATAAATCGATAAATCGATAATTCGATAAATCGATAAATCGATAAATCGATAAATCGATAAATCGATAAATCGATAAATCGATAAATCGATAAATCGAAAATCGATAAATCGAAAAATCGATAAATCGAAAAATCGATAAATCGATAAATCGATAAATCGATAAATCGATAAATCGATAAATCGATAAATCGATAAATCGATAAATCGATAAATCGATAAATCGATAAATCGATAAATCGATAAATCGATAAATCGATAAATCGATAAATCGATAAATCGATAAATCGATAAATCGATAAATCGATAAATCGATAAATCGATAAATCGATAAATCGATAAATCGATAAATCGATAAATCGATAAATCGATAAATCGATAAATCGATAAATCGATAAATCGATAAATCGATAAATCGATAAATCGATAAATCGATAAATCGATAAATCGATAAATCGATAAATCGATAAATCGATAAATCGATAAATCGATAAATCGATAAATCGATAAATCGATAAATCGATAAATCGATAAATCGATAAATCGATAAATCGATAAATCGATAAATCGATAAATCGATAAATCGATAAATCGATAAATCGATAAATCGATAAATCGATAAATCGATAAATCGATAAATCGATAAATCGATAAATCGATAAATCGATAAATCGATAAATCGATAAATCGATAAATCGATAAATCGATAAATCGATAAATCGATAAATCGATAAATCGATAAATCGATAGATAATACGTTAAACCGATAAATCGATAAACAGACAAATAGATAAATTGACAAATAGATACATAGATAAATCGATAGATAGATAGATAGATAGATAAATCGATAAATAGATAAATCGATAAATCGATAAATCGATAAATCGATAAATCGATAAATCGATAAATCGATAAATCGATAAATCGATAAATCGATAAGTCGATAAATCGATAAATATATAAATCGATAGATAATACGTTAAACCGATAAATCGATAAACAGACAAATAGATAAATTGACAAATAGATACATAGATAAATCGATAAATCGATAGATAGATAGATAGATAAATCGATAAATAGATAAATCGATTGATGAATAGATAGATAAATCGATAAATCGATAAATCGATAAATCGATAAATCGATAAATCGATAAATCGATAAATCGATAAATCGATAAATCGATAAATCGATACATCGATAAATCGATAAATCGATAAATCGATAAATCGATAAATCAATAAATCGATAAATCGATAAATCGATAAATCGATAAATCGATAAATCGATAAATCGATAAATCGATAAATCGATAAATCGATAAATCGATAAATCGATACATCGATAAATCGATAAATCGATAAATCGGTAAATCGATAAATCGATAAATCCATAAATCGATAAATCGATAAATCGATAAATCCATAAATCGATAAATCGATAAATCGATAAATCGATAAATCGATAAATCGATAAATCGATAAATCGATAAATCCATAAATCGATAAATCGATAAATCGATAGATAATTCGTTAAACCGATAAATCGAAAAATAGATAAATAGATAAATACAAAGATAAATCGATAAATCGATAAATCGATAAATCGATAAATCGATAAATCGATAAATCGATAAATCGATAAATCGATAATTCGATAAATCGATAAATCGATAAATCGATAAATCGATAAATCGATAAATCGATAAATCGATAAATCGATAAATCGATAAATCGATAAATCGATAAATCGATAAATCGATAAATCGATAAATCGATAAATCGATAAATCGATAAATCGATAAATCGATAAATCGATAAATCGATAAATCGATAAATCGATAAATCGATAAATCGATAAATCGATAAATCGATAAATCGATAAATCGATAAATCGATAAATCGATAAATCGATAAATCGATAAATCGATAAATCGATAAATCGATAAATCGATAAATCGATAAATCGATAAATCGATAAATCGATAAATCGATAAATCGATAAATCGATAAATCGATAAATCGATACATCGATAAATCGATACATCGATAAATCGATACATCGATAAATCGATACATCGATAAATCGATACATCGGTAAATCGATACATCGGTAAATCGATAAATCGATAAATCGATAAATCGATAAATCGATAAATCGATAAATCGATAAATCCATAAATCGATAAATCGATAAATCGATAGATAATTCGTTAAACCGATAAATCGAAAAATAGATAAATAGATAAATACAAAGATAAATCGATAAATCGATAAATCGATAAATCGATAAATCGATAAATCGATAAATCGATAATTCGATAAATCGATAAATCGATAAATCGATAAATCGATAAATCGATAAATCGATAAATCGATAAATCGATAAATCGATAAATCGATAAATCGATAAATCGATAAATCGATAAATCGATAAATCGATAAATCGATAAATCGATAAATCGATAAATCGATAAATCGATAAATCGATAAATCGATAAATCGATAAATCGATAAATCGATAAATCGATAAATCGATAAATCGATAAATCGATAAATCGATAAATCGATAAATTGATAAGTCCATAAATTGATAAATTGATAAATCGATAAATCGATAAATCGATAAGTCGATAAATCGATAAATATATAAATCGATAGATAATACGTTAAACCGATAAATCGATAAACAGACAAATAGATAAATTGACTAATAGATACATAGATAAATCGATAAATCGATAGATAGATAGATAGATAGATAGATAAATCGATAAATAGAAAAATCGATTGATGAATAGATAGATAAATCGATAAATCGATAAATCGATAAATCGATAAATCGATAAATCGATAAATCGATAAATCGATAAATCGATAAATCGATAAATCGATAAATCGATAAATCGATAAATCGATAAATCGATAAATCGATAAATCGATAAATCGATAAATCGATAAATCGATAAATCGATAAATCGATAAATCGATAAATCGATAAATCGATAAATCGATAAATCGATAAATCGATAAATCGATAAATCGATAAATCGAAAAATCGAAAAATCGAAAAATCGAAAAATCGAAAAATCGAAAAATCGATAAATCGATAAATCGATAAATCGATAAATCGATAAATCGATAAATCGATAAAACGATAAATCGATAAATCGATAAATCGATAAATCGATAAATCGATAATTCGATAAATCGATAAATCGATAAATCGATAAATCGATAAATCGATAAATCGATAAATCGATAAATCGATAAATCGATAAATCGATAAATCGATAAATCGATAAATCGATAAATCGATAAATCGATAAATCGATAAATCGATAAATCGATAAATCGATAAATCGATAAATCGATAAATCGATAAATCAATAAATCGATAAATCGATAAATCGATAAATCGATAAATCAATAAATCGATAAATCGATAAATCGATAAATCGATAAATCGATAAATCGATAAATCGATAAATTGATAAATTGATAAATCGATAAATCGTTAAATCGGTAAATCGGTAAATCGGTAAATCGATAAATCGATGGATAGATTAATCGATAAATAGATAAATCCATTGATGAATAGATAGATTATTCGATATATCGATAAATCGATAAATCGGTAAATCGATAAATCGATAAATCGATAAATCGATAAATCGATAAATCGATAAATCAATAAATCGATAAATCAATAAATCGATAAATCAATAAATCGATAAATCGATAAATCGATAAATCGATAAATCGATAAATCGATAAATCGATAAATCGATAAATCGATAAATCGATAAATCGATAAATTGATAAATCGATAAATCGATAAATCTATAAATCGTTAAATCGGTAAATCGGTAAATCGATAAATCGATGGATAGATTAATCGATAAATAGATAAATCCATTGATGAATAGATAGATTATTCGATATATCGATAAATCGATAAATCGGTAAATCGATAAATCGATAAATCGATAAATCGATAAATCGATAAATCGATAAATCGATAAATCGATAAATCGATAAATCGATAAATCGATAAATCGATAAATCGATAAATCGATAAATCGATAAATCGATAAATCGATAAATCGATAAATCGATAAATCGATAAATCCATAAATCGATAAATCGATAAATATATAAATCGATAGATAATTCGTTAAACCGATAAATCGAAAAATAGATAAATAGAAAGATAAATCGATAAATCGAAAATCGATAAATCGAAAATCGATAAATCGATAAATCGAAAATCGATAAATCGATAAATCGATAAATCGAAAAATCGATAAATCGAAAAATCGATAAATCGATAAATCGATAAATCGATAAATCGATAAATCGATAAATCGATAAATCGATAAATCGATAAATCGATAAATCGATAAATCGATAAATCGATAAATCGATAAATCGATAAATCGATAAATCGATAAATCGATAAATCGATAAATCGATAAATCGATAAATCGATAAATCGATAAATCGATAAATCGATAAATCGATAAATCGATAAATCGATAAATCGATAAATCGATAAATCGATAAATCGATAAATCGATAAATCGATAAATCGATAAATCGATAAATCGATAAATCGATAAATCGATAAATCGATAAATCGATAAATCGATAAATCGATAAATCGATAAATCGATAAATCGATAAATCGATAAATCGATAAATCGATAAATCGATAAATCGATAAATCGATAAATCGATAAATCGATAAATCGATAAATCGATAAATCGATAAATCGATAAATCGATAAATCGATAAATCGATAAATCGATAAATCGATAAATCGATAAATCGATAAATCGATAAATCGATAAATTGATAAATCGATAAATCGATAAATCGATAAATCGATAGATAATACGTTAAACCGATAAATCGATAAACAGACAAATAGATAAATTGACAAATAGATACATAGATAAATCGATAGATAGATAGATAGATAGATAAATCGATAAATAGATAAATCGATAAATCGATAAATCGATAAATCGATAAATCGATAAATCGATAAATCGATAAATCGATAAATCGATAAATCGATAAATCGATAAGTCGATAAATCGATAAATATATAAATCGATAGATAATACGTTAAACCGATAAATCGATAAACAGACAAATAGATAAATTGACAAATAGATACATAGATAAATCGATAAATCGATAGATAGATAGATAGATAAATCGATAAATAGATAAATCGATTGATGAATAGATAGATAAATCGATAAATCGATAAATCGATAAATCGATAAATCGATAAATCGATAAATCGATAAATCGATAAATCGATAAATCGATAAATCGATACATCGATAAATCGATAAATCGATAAATCGATAAATCAATAAATCGATAAATCGATAAATCGATAAATCGATAAATCGATAAATCGATAAATCGATAAATCGATAAATCGATAAATCGATAAATCGATAAATCGATAAATCGATACATCGATAAATCGATAAATCGATAAATCGGTAAATCGATAAATCGATAAATCCATAAATCGATAAATCGATAAATCGATAAATCCATAAATCGATAAATCGATAAATCGATAAATCGATAAATCGATAAATCGATAAATCGATAAATCGATAAATCCATAAATCGATAAATCGATAAATCGATAGATAATTCGTTAAACCGATAAATCGAAAAATAGATAAATAGATAAATACAAAGATAAATCGATAAATCGATAAATCGATAAATCGATAAATCGATAAATCGATAAATCGATAAATCGATAAATCGATAAATCGATAATTCGATAAATCGATAAATCGATAAATCGATAAATCGATAAATCGATAAATCGATAAATCGATAAATCGATAAATCGATAAATCGATAAATCGATAAATCGATAAATCGATAAATCGATAAATCGATAAATCGATAAATCGATAAATCGATAAATCGATAAATCGATAAATCGATAAATTGATAAGTCCATAAATTGATAAATTGATAAATCGATAAATCGATAAATCGATAAATCGATAAATCGATAAGTCGATAAATCGATAAATATATAAATCGATAGATAATACGTTAAACCGATAAATCGATAAACAGACAAATAGATAAATTGACAAATAGATACATAGATAAATCGATAAATCGATAGATAGATAGATAGATAGATAGATAAATCGATAAATAGAAAAATCGATTGATGAATAGATAGATAAATCGATAAATCGATAAATCGAAAAATCGATAAATCGATAAATCGATAAATCGATAAATCGATAAATCGATAAATCGATAAATCGATAAATCGATAAATCGATAAATCGATAAATCGATAAATCGATAAATCGATAAATCGATAAATCGATAAATCGATAAATCGATAAATCGATAAATCGATAAATCGATAAATCGATAAATCGATAAATCGATAAATCGATAAATCGATAAATCGATAAATCGATAAATCGATAAATCGATAAATCGATAAATCGATAAATCGATAAATCGATAAATCGATAAATCGATAAATCGATAAATCGATAAATCGATAAATCGATAAATCGATAAATCGATAAATCGATAAATCGATAAATCGATAAATCGATAAATCGATAAATCGATAAATCGATAAATCGATAAATCGATAAATCGATAAATCGATAAATCGATAAATCGATAAATCGATAAATCGATAAATCGATAAATCGATAAATCGATAAATCGATAAATCGATAAATCGATAAATCGATAAATCGATAAATCGATAAATCGATAAATCGATAAATCGATAAATCGATAAATCGATAAATCGATAAATCGATAAATCGATAAATCGATAAATCGATAAATCGATAAATCGATAAATCGATAAATCGATAAATCGATAAATCGATAAATCGATAAATCGATAAATCGATAAATCGATAAATCGATAAATCGATAAATCGATAAATCGATAAATCGATAAATCGATAAATCGATAAATCGATAAATCGATAAATCGATAAATCGATAAATCGATAAATCGATAAATCGATAAATCGATAAATCGATAAATCGATAAATCGATAAATCGATACATCGATAAATCGATACATCGATAAATCGATACATCGATAAATCGATAAATCGATAAATCGATAAATCGATAAATCGATAAATCGATAAATCGATAAATCGATAAATCGATAAATCGATAAATCCATAAATCGATAAATCGATAAATCGATAGATAATTCGTTAAACCGATAAATCGAAAAATAGATAAATAGATAAATACAAAGATAAATCGATAAATCGATAAATCGATAAATCGATAATTCGATAAATCGATAAATCGATAAATCGATAAATCGATAAATCGATAAATCGATAAATCGATAAATCGATAAATCGATAAATCGATAAATCGATAAATCGATAAATCGATAAATCGATAAATCGATAAATCGATACATCGATAAATCGATAAATCGATAAATCGATAAATCGATAAATCGATAAATCGATAAATCGATAAATCGATAAATCGATAAATCGATAAATCGATAAATCGATAAATCGATAAATCGATAAATCGATAAATCGATACATCGATAAATCGATAAATCGATAAATCGATAAATCGATAAATCGGTAAATCGATAAATCGATAAATCGATAAATCGATAAATCGATAAATCGATAAATCGATAAATCGATAAATCGATAAATCGATAATTCGATAAATCGATAAATCGATAAATCGATAAATCGATAAATCGATAAATCGATAAATCGATAAATCGATAAATCGATAAATCGATAAATCGATAAATCGATAAATCGATAAATCGATAAATCGATAAATCGATAAATCGATAAATTGATAAGTCCATAAATTGATAAATTGATAAATCGATAAATCGATAAATCGATAAATCGATAAATCGATAAGTCGATAAATCGATAAATATATAAATCGATAGATAATACGTTAAACCGATAAATCGATAAACAGACAAATAGATAAATTGACAAATAGATACATAGATAAATCGATAAATCGATAGATAGATAGATAGATAGATAGATAAATCGATAAATAGAAAAATCGATTGATGAATAGATAGATAAATCGATAAATCGATAAATCGAAAAATCGATAAATCGAAAAATCGATAAATCGATAAATCGATAAATCGATAAATCGATAAATCGATAAATCGATAAATCGATAAATCGATAAATCGATAAATCGATAAATCGATAAATCGATAAATCGATAAATCGATAAATCGATAAATCGATAAATCGATAAATCGATAAATCGATAAATCGATAAATCGATAAATCGATAAATCGATAAATCGATAAATCGATAAATCAATAAATCGATAAATCGATAAATCGATAAATCGATAAATCGATAAATCGATAAATCGATAAATCGATAAATCGATAAATCGATAAATCGATAAATCGATAAATCGATAAATCGATAAATCGATAAATCGATAAATCGATAAATCGATAAATCGATAAATCGATAAATCGATAAATCGATAAATCGATAAATCGATAAATCGATAAATCGATAAATCGATAAATCGATAAATCGATAAATCGATAAATCGATAAATCGATAAATCGATAAATCGATAAATCGATAAATCGATAAATCGATAAATCGATAAATCGATAAATCGATAAATCGATAAATCGATAAATCGATAAATCGATAAATCGATACATCGATAAATCGATACATCGATAAATCGATACATCGATAAATCGATACATCGATAAATCGATACATCGATAAATCGATAAATCGGTAAATCGATAAATCGATAAATCGATAAATCGATAAATCGATAAATCGATAAATCGATAAATCGATAAATCCATAAATCGATAAATCGATAAATCGATAGATAATTCGTTAAACCGATAAATCGAAAAATAGATAAATAGATAAATACAAAGATAAATCGATAAATCGATAAATCGATAAATCGATAAATCGATACATCGATAAATCGATAATTCGATAAATCGATAAATCGATAAATCGATAAATCGATAAATCGATAAATCGATAAATCGATAAATCGATAAATCGATAAATCGATAAATCGATAAATCGATAAATCGATAAATCGATAAATCGATAAATCGATAAATCGATAAATCGATAAATCGATAAATTGATAAGTCCATAAATTGATAAATTGATAAATCGATAAATCGATAAATCGATAAGTCGATAAATCGATAAATATATAAATCGATAGATAATACGTTAAACCGATAAATCGATAAACAGACAAATAGATAAATTGACAAATAGATACATAGATAAATCGATAAATCGATAGATAGATAGATAGATAGATAGATAAATCGATAAATAGAAAAATCGATTGATGAATAGATAGATAAATCGATAAATCGATAAATCGATAAATCGATAAATCGATAAATCGATAAATCGATAAATCGATAAATCGATAAATCGATAAATCGATAAATCGATAAATCGATAAATCGAAAAATCGAAAAATCGAAAAATCGAAAAATCGAAAAATCGAAAAATCGAAAAATCGAAAAATCGAAAAATCGATAAATCGATATATCGAAAAATCAATAAATCGATAAATCGATAAATCGATAAAACGATAAATCGATAAATCGATAAATCGATAATTCGATAAATCGATAAATCGATAAATCGATAAATCGATAAATCGATAAATCGATAAATCGATAAATCGATAAATCGATAAATCGATAAATCGATAAATCGATAAATCGATAAATCGATAAATCGATAAATCGATAAATCAATAAATCGATAAATCGATAAATCGATAAATCAATAAATCGATAAATCGATAAATCGATAAATCGATAAATCGATAAATCGATAAATCGATAAATCGATAAATTGATAAATTGATAAATCGATAAATCGTTAAATCGGTAAATCGGTAAATCGGTAAATCGATAAATCGATGGATAGATTAATCGATAAATAGATAAATCCATTGATGAATAGATAGATTATTCGATATATCGATAAATCGATAAATCGGTAAATCGATAAATCGATAAATCGATAAATCGATAAATCGATAAATCGATAAATCGATAAATCGATAAATCGATAAATCGATAAATCGATAAATCGATAAATCGATAAATCGATAAATCGATAAATCGATAAATCGATAAATCGATAAATCGATAAATCGATAAATCGATAAATCGATAAATCGATAAATCGATAAATCGATAAATCGATAAATCGATAAATCGATAAATCGATAAATCGATAAATCGATAAATCGATAAATCGATAAATCGATAAATCGATAAATCGATAAATCGATAAATCGATAAATCGATAAATCGATAAATCGATAAATCGATAAATCGATAAATCGATAAATCGATAAATCGATAAATCGATAAATCGATAAATATATAAATCGATAGATAATTCGTTAAACCGATATATCGAAAAATAGATAAATCGATAAATCGATAAATCGATAAATCGATAAATCGATGAATCGATAAATCGATGAATCGATGAATCGATAAATCGATAAATCGATAAATCGATAAATCGATAAATCGATAAATCGATAAATCGATAAATCGATAAATCGATAAATCGATAAATCGATAAATCAATAAATCGATAAACCGATAAATCGATAAATCGATAAATCGATAAATCGATAAATCGATAAATCGATAAATCGATAAATCGATAAATCGATAAATCGATAAATCGATAAATCGATAAATCGATAAATCGATAAATCGATAAATCGATAAATCGATAAATCGATAAATCGATAAATCGATAAATCGATAAATCGATAAATCGATAAATCGATAAATCGATAAATCGATAAATCGATAAATCGATAAATCGATAAATCGATAAATCGATAAATCGATAAATCGATAAATCGATAAATCGATAAATCGATAAATCGATAAATCGATAAATCGATAAATCGATAAATCGATAAATCGATAAATCGATAAATCGATAAATCGATAAATCGATAAATCGATAAATCGTTAAATCGGTAAATCGGTAAATCGGTAAATCGATAAATCGATGGATAGATTAATCGATAAATAGATAAATCCATTGATGAATAGATAGATTATTCGATATATCGATAAATCGATAAATCGGTAAATCGATAAATCGATAAATCGATAAATCGATAAATCGATAAATCGATAAATCGATAAATCGATAAATCGATAAATCGGTAAATCGATAAATCGATAAATCGATAAATCGATAAATCGATAAATCGATAAATCGATAAATCGATAAATCGATAAATCGATAAATCGATAAATCGATAAATCGATAAATCGATAAATCGATAAATCGATAAATCGATAAATCGATAAATCGATAAATCCATAAATCGATAAATCGATAAATATATAAATCGATAGATAATTCGTTAAACCGATAAATCGAAAAATAGATAAATAGATATATACAAAGATAAATCGATAAATCGATAAATCGATAAATCGATAAATCGATAAATCGATAAATCGATAAATCGATAAATCGATAAATCGATAAACCGATAAATCGATAAATCGATAAATCGATAAATCGATAAATCGATAAATCGATAAATCGATAAATCGATAAATCGATAAATCGATAAATCGATAAATCGATAAATCGATAAATCGATAAATCGATAAATCGATAAATCGATGAATCGATGAATCGATAAATCGATAAATCGATGAATCGATAAATCGATGAATCGATAAATCGATAAATCGATAAATCGATAAATCGATAAATCGATAAATCGATAAATCGATAAATCGATAAATCGATAAATCGATAAATCGATAAATCAATAAATCGATAAATCAATAAATCGATAAATCGATAAATCGATAAATCGATAAATCAATAAATCGATAAATCAATAAATCGATAAATCGATAAATCGATAAATCGATAAATCGATAAATTGATAAATTGATAAATCGATAAATCGATAAATCGTTAAATCGGTAAATCGGTAAATCGGTAAATCGGTAAATCGATAAATCGATGGATAAATTAATCGATCAATAGATAAATCCATTGATGAATAGATAGATTATTCGATATATCGATAAATCGATAAATCGGTAAATCGATAAATCGATAAATCGATAAATCGATAAATCGAAAAATCGATAAATCGAAAAATCGAAATATCGATAAATCGATAAATTGATAAATCGATAAATCGATAAATCGATAAATCGATAAATCGATAAATCGATAAATCGATAAATCGATAAATCGATAAATCGATAAATCGATAAATCGATAAATCGATAAATTGATAAATCGATAAATCGATAAATCGTTAAATCGGTAAATCGGTAAATCGATAAATCGATGGATAGATTAATCGATAAATAGATAAATCCATTGATGAATAGATAGATTATTCGATATATCGATAAATCGATAAATCGGTAAATCGATAAATCGATAAATCGATAAATCGATAAATCGATAAATCGATAAATCGATAAATCGATAAATCGATAAATCGATAAATCGATAAATCGATAAATCGGTAAATCGATAAATCGATAAATCGATAAATCGATAAATCGATAAATCGATAAATCGATAAATCGATAAATCGATAAATCGATAAATCGATAAATCGATAAATCGATAAATCGATAAATCGATAAATCGATAAATCGATAAATCCATAAATCGATAAATCGATAAATATATAAATCGATAGATAATTCGTTAAACCGATAAATCGAAAAATAGATAAATAGATATATACAAAGATAAATCGATAAATCGATAAATCGATAAATCGATAAATCGATAAATCGGTAAATCGATAAATCGATAAATCGATAAATCGATAAATCGATAAATCGATAAATCGATAAATCGATAAATCGATAAATCGATAAATCGATAAATCGATAAATCGATAAATCGATAAATCGATAAATCGATAAATCGATAAATCGATAAATCGATAAATCGATAAATCGATAAATCGATGAATCGATGAATCGATAAATCGATGAATCGATAAATCGATAAATCGATAAATCGATAAATCGACAAATCGATAAATCGATAAATCGATAAATCGATAAATCGATAAATCGATAAATCGATAAATCGATAAATCGATAAATCGATAAATCGATAAATCAATAAATCGATAAATCGATAAATCGATAAATCAATAAATCGTTAAATCGATAAATCGATAAATCGATAAATCGATAAATCGATAAATCGATAAATCGATAAATCGATAAATTGATAAATTGATAAATCGATAAATCGATAAATCGTTAAATCGGTAAATCGGTAAATCGATAAATCGATGGATAAATTAATCGATAAATAGATAAATCCGTTGATGAATAGATAGATTATTAGATATATCGATAAATCGATAAATTGGTAAATCGATAAATCGATAAATCGATAAATCGATAAATCGATAAATCGATAAATCGATAAATCGATAAATCGATAAATCGATAAATCGATAAATCGATAAATCGATAAATCGATAAATCGATAAATCGATAAATCGATATATCGATAAATCGATAAATCGATAAATCGATAAATCGATAAATCGATAAATCGATAAATCGATAAATCGATAAATCCATAAATCGATAAATCGATAGATAATTCGATAAACCGATAAATCGAAAAATAGATAAATAGATATATACAAAGATAAATCGATAAATCGATAAATAGATAAATCGATTGATGAATAGATAGATAAATCGAAAAATCGATAAATCGAAAAATCGAAATATCGATAAATCGATAAATTGATAAATCGATAAATCGATAAATCGATAAATCGATAAATCGATAAATCGATAAATCGATAAATCGATAAATCGATAAATCGATAAATCGATAAATCGATAAATCGATAAATCGATAAATCGATAAATCGATATATCGATAAATCGATAAATCGATAAATCGATAAATCGATAAATCGATAAATCGATAAATCGATAAATCCATAAATCGATAAATCGATAAATATATAAATCGATAGATAATTCGTTAAACCGATAAATCGAAAAATAGATAAATAGATATATACAAAGATAAATCGATAAATCGATATATCGATAAATCGATAAATCGATAAATCGATAAATCGATAAATCGATAAATCGATAAATCGATAAATCGATAAATCGATAAATCGATAAATCGATAAATCGATAAATCGATAAATCGATAAATCGATAAATCGATAAATCGATAAATCGATAAATCGATAAATCGATAAATCGATAAATCGATAAATCGATAAATCGATAAATCGATAAATCGATAAATCGATAAATCGATAAATCGATAAATCGATAAATCGATAAATCGATAAATCGATAAATCGATAAATCGATAAATCGATAAATCGATAAATCGATAAATCGATAAATCGATAAATCGATAAATCGATAAATCGATAAATCGATAAATCGATAAATCGATAAATCGATAAATCGATAAATCGATAAATCGATAAATCGATAAATCGATAAATCGATAAATCGATAAATCGATAAATCGATAAATCGATAAATCGATAAATCGATAAATCGATAAATCGATAAATCGATAAATCGATAAATCGATAAATCGATAAATCGATAAATCGATAAATCGATAAATCGATAAATCGATAAATCGATAAATCGATAAATCGATAAATCGATAAATCGATAAATCGATAAATCGATAAATCGATAAATCGATAAATCGATAAATCGATAAATCGATAAATCGATAAATCGATAAATCGATAAATCGATAAATCGATAAATCGATAAATCGATAAATCGATAAATCGATAAATCGATAAATCGATAAATCGATAAATCGATAAATCGATAAATCGATAAATCGATAAATCGATAAATCGATAAATCGATAAATCGATAAATCGATAAATCGATAAATCGATAAATCGATAAATCGATAAATCGATAAATCGATAAATCGATAAATCGATAAATCGATAAATCGATAAATCGATAAATCGATAAATCGATAAATCGATAAATCGATAAATCGATAAATCGATAAATCCATAAATCGATAAATCGATAAATATATAAATCGATAGATAATTCGTTAAACCGATAAATCGAAAAATAGATAAATAGATATATACAAAGATAAATCGATAAATCGATAAATCGATAAATCGATAAATCGATAAATCGATAAATCGATAAATCGATAAATCGATAAATCGATAAATCGATAAATCGATAAATCGATAAATCGATAAATCGATAAATCGATAAATCGATAAATCGATAAATCGATAAATCGATAAATCGATAAATCGATAAATCGATAAATCGATAAATCGATAAATCGATAAATCGATGAATCGATGAATCGATAAATCGATGAATCGATAAATCGATAAATCGATAAATCGATAAATCGACAAATCGATAAATCGATAAATCGATAAATCGATAAATCGATAAATCGATAAATCGATAAATCGATAAATCGATAAATCGATAAATCAATAAATCGATAAATCGATAAATCGATAAATCAATAAATCGTTAAATCGATAAATCGATAAATCGATAAATCGATAAATCGATAAATCGATAAATCGATAAATTGATAAATTGATAAATCGATAAATCGATAAATCGTTAAATCGGTAAATCGGTAAATCGATAAATCGATGGATAAATTAATCGATAAATAGATAAATCCGTTGATGAATAGATAGATTATTAGATATATCGATAAATCGATAAATCGGTAAATCGATAAATCGATAAATCGATAAATCGATAAATCGATAAATCGATAAATCGATAAATCGATAAATCGATAAATCGATAAATCGATAAATCGATAAATCGATAAATCGATAAATCGATAAATCGATATATCGATAAATCGATAAATCGATAAATCGATAAATCGATAAATCGATAAATCGATAAATCGATAAATCCATAAATCGATAAATCGATAGATAATTCGATAAACCGATAAATCGAAAAATAGATAAATAGATATATACAAAGATAAATCGATAAATCGATAAATAGATAAATCGATTGATGAATAGATAGATAAATCGAAAAATCGATAAATCGAAAAATCGAAATATCGATAAATCGATAAATTGATAAATCGATAAATCGATAAATCGATAAATCGATAAATCGATAAATCGATAAATCGATAAATCGATAAATCGATAAATCGATAAATCGATAAATCGATAAATCGATAAATCGATAAATCGATAAATCGATAAATCGATAAATCGATAAATCGATATATCGATAAATCGATAAATCGATAAATCGATAAATCGATAAATCGATAAATCGATAAATCGATAAATCCATAAATCGATAAATCGATAAATATATAAATCGATAGATAATTCGTTAAACCGATAAATCGAAAAATAGATAAATAGATATATACAAAGATAAATCGATAAATCGATAAATCGATAAATCGATAAATCGATAAATCGATAAATCGATAAATCGATAAATCGATAAATCGATAAATCGATAAATCGATAAATCGATAAATCGATAAATCGATAAATCGATAAATCGATAAATCGATAAATCGATAAATCGATAAATCGATAAATCGATAAATCGATAAATCGATAAATCGATAAATCGATAAATCGATAAATCGATAAATCGATAAATCGATAAATCGATAAATCGATAAATCGATAAATCGATAAATCGATAAATCGATAAATCGATAAATCGATAAATCGATAAATCGATAAATCGATAAATCGATAAATCGATAAATCGATAAATCGATAAATCGATAAATCGATAAATCGATAAATCGATAAATCGATAAATCGATAAATCGATAAATCGATAAATCGATAAATCGATAAATCGATAAATCGATAAATCGATAAATCGATAAATCGATAAATCGATAAATCGATAAATCGATAAATCGATAAATCGATAAATCGATAAATCGATAAATCGATAAATCGATAAATCGATAAATCGATAAATCGATAAATCGATAAATCGATAAATCGATAAATCGATAAATCGATAAATCGATAAATCGATAAATCGATAAATCGATAAATCGATAAATCGATAAATCGATAAATCGATAAATCGATAAATCGATAAATCGATAAATCGATAAATCGATAAATCGATAAATCGATAAATCGATAAATCGATAAATCGATAAATCGATAAATCGATAAATCGATAAATCGATAAATCGATAAATCGATAAATCGATAAATCGATAAATCGATAAATCGATAAACCGATAAATCGATAAATCGATAAATCGATAAATCGATAAATCGATAAATCGATAAATCGATTAATCGATAAATCGATAAATCGATAAATCAATAAATCAATAAACCGGTAAATATATCAATAAAAAAATAAAAAGAAAAATTAATAGAAAAATTGTTAAATAGATAAATCGATATATGGATAGATAAATCGATAAATCGCTAAATCGATAAATCGCTAAATCGATAAATCGCTAAATCGATAAATCGCTAAATCGATAAATCGCTAAATCGATAAATCGATAAATCGATAAATCGATAAATCGATAAATCGATAAATCGATAAATCGATAAATCGATAAATCGATAAATCGATAAATCGATAAATCGATAAATCGATAAATCGATAAATCGATAAATCGATAAATCGATAAATCGATAAATCGATAAATCGATAAATCGATAAATCGATAAATCGATAAATCGATAAATCGATAAATCGATAAATCGATAAATCGATAAATCGATAAATCGATAAATCGATAAATCGATAAATCGATAAATCGATAAATCGATAAATCGATAAATCGATAAATCGATAAATCGATAAATCGATAAATCGATAAATCGATAAATCGATAAATCGATAAATCGATAAATCGATAAATCGATAAATCGATAAATCGATAAATCGATAAATCGATAAATCGATAAATCGATAAATCGATAAATCGATAAATCGATGGATAGATTAATCGATAAATAGATAAATCCATTGATGAATAGATAGATTATTCGATATATCGATATATCGATAAATCGATAAATCGATAAATCGATAAATCGATAAATCGATAAATCGATAAATCGATAAATCGATAAATCGATAAATCGATAAATCGATAAATCGATAAATCGATAAATCGATAAATCGATAAATCGATAAATCGATAAATCGATAAATCGATAAATCGATAAATCGATAAATCGATAAATCGATAAATCGATAAATCGATAAATCGATAAATCGATAAATCAATAAATCAATAAATCAATAAACCGGTAAATATATCAATAAAAAAATAAAAAGAAAAATTAATAGATAAATTGTTAAATAGATAAATCGATATATGGATAGATAAATCGATAAATCGCTAAATCGATAAATCGCTAAATCGATAAATCGATAAACCGATAAATCGATAAATCGATAAATCGATAAATCGATAAATCGATAAATCGATAAATCGATAAATCGATAAATCGATAAATCGATAAATCGATAAATCGATAAATCGATAAATCGATAAATCGATAAATCGATAAATCGATAAATCGATAAATCGATAAATCGATAAATCGATAAATCGATAAATCGATAAATCGATAAATCGATAAATCGATAAATCGATAAATCGATAAATCGATAAATCGATAAATCGATAAATCGATAAATCGATAAATCGATAAATCGGAAAATCGATAAATCGATAAATCGATAAATCGATAAATCGATAAATCGATAAATCGATAAATCGATAAATCGATAAATCGATAAATCGATAAATCGCTAAATCGATAAATCGCTAAATCGATAAATCGCTAAATCGATAAATCGCTAAATCGATAAATCGCTAAATCGATAAATCGCTAAATCGATAAATCGCTAAATCGATAAATCGATAAATCGATAAATCGATAAATCGATAAATCGATAAATCGATAAATCGATAAATCGATAAATCGATAAATCGATAAATCGTGGTCGATAAATCGATAAATCGATAAATCGATAAATCGGTAAATCGATAAATCGATAAATCGATAAATCGATAAATCGATAAATCGATAAATCGATAAATCGATAAATCGATAAATCGATAAATCGATAAATCGATAAATCGATAAATCGATAAATCGATAAATCGATAAATCGATAAATCGATAAATCGATAAATCGATAAATCGATAAATCGATAAATCGATAAATCGATAAATCGATAAATCGATAAATCGATAAATATATGAATCGATAGATAATACGTTAAACCGATAAATCGATAAATTGACAAATAGATACATAGATAAATCGATAGATAGATAGATAGATAGATAGATAAATAGATAAATCGATAAATCGATAAATCGATAAATCGATAAATCGATAAATCGATAAATCGATAAATCGATAAATCGATAAATCGATAAATCGATAAATCGATAAATCGATAAATCGATAAATCGATAAATCGATAAATCGATAAATCGATAAATCGATAAATCGATAAATCGATAAATCGATAAATCGATAAATCGATAAGTCGATAAATCGATAAATATATAAATCGATAGATAATACGTTAAACCAATACATCGATAAACAGACAAATAGATAAATTGACAAATAGATACATAGATAAATCGATAAATCGATAAATCGATAGATAGATAGATAGATAGATAAATCGATAAATAGATAAATCGATTGATGAATAGATAGATAAATCGATAAATCGATAAATCGATAAATCGATAAATCGATAAATCGATAAATCGATAAATCGATAAATCGATAAATCGATAAATCGATAAATCGATAAATCGATAAATCGATAAATCGATAAATCGATAAATCGATAAATCGATAAATCGATAAATCGAAAAATCGATAAATCGATGGATAGATTAATCGATAAATAGATAAATCCATTGATGAATAGATAGATTATTCGATATATCGATATATCGATAAATCGATATATCGATAAATCGATAAATCGATAAATCGATAAATCGATAAATCGATAAATCGATAAATCGATAAATCGATAAATCGATAAATCGATAAATCGATAAATCGATAAATCGATAAATCGATAAATCGATAAATCGATAAATCGATAAATCGATAAATCGATAAATCGATAAATCGATAAATCGATAAATCGATAAATCGATAAATCGATAAATCGATAAATCGATAAATCGATAAATCGATAAATCGATAAATCGATAAATCGATAAATCGATAAATCGATAAATCGATAAATCGATAAATCGATAAATCGATAAATCGATAAATCGATAAATCGATAAATCGATAAATCGATAAATCGATAAATCGATAAATCGATAAATCGATAAATCGATAAATCGATAAATCGATAAATCGATAAATCGATAAATCGATAAATCGATAAATCGATAGATCGATAAATCGATAAATCGATAAATCGATAAATCGATAAATCGATTAATCGATAAATCGATAAATCGATAAATCGATAAATCAATAAATCAATAAACCGGTAAATATATCAATAAAAAAATAAAAAGAAAAATTAATAGATAAATTGTTAAATAGATAAATCGATATATGGATAGATAAATCGATAAATCGCTAAATCGATAAATCGCTAAATCGATAAATCGCTAAATCGATAAATCGATAAATCGATAAATCGATAAATCGATAAATCGATAAATCGATAAATCGATAAATCGATAAATCGATAAATCGATAAATCGATAAATCGATAAATCGATAAATCGATAAATCGATAAATCGATAAATCGATAA
The DNA here is from genome assembly GCA_963920215.1 of Nineta flava. NCBI lineage: Eukaryota > Metazoa > Arthropoda > Insecta > Neuroptera > Chrysopidae > Nineta > Nineta flava. Next base: position 39,985,475 of record OY986046.1, read on the forward strand.
ATCGATAAATCGATAAATCGATAAATCGATAAATCGATAAATCGATAAATCGATAAATCGATAAATCGATAAATCGATAAATCGATAAATCGATAAATCGATAAATCGATAAATCGATAAATCGATAAATCGATAAATCGATAAATCGATAAATCGATAAATCGATAAATCGATAAATCGATAAATCGATAAATCGATAAATCGATAAATCGATAAATCGATAAATCGATAAATCGATAAATCGATAAATCGATAAATCGATAAATCGATAAATCGATAAATCGATAAATCGATAAATCGATAAATCGATGGATAGATTAATCGATAAATAGATAAATCCATTGATGAATAGATAGATTATTCGATATATCGATATATCGATAAATCGATAAATCGATAAATCGATAAATCGATAAATCGATAAATCGATAAATCGATAAATCGATAAATCGATAAATCGATAAATCGATAAATCGATAAATCGATAAATCGATAAATCGATAAATCGATAAATCGATAAATCGATAAATCGATAAATCGATAAATCGATAAATCGATAAATCGATAAATCAATAAATCAATAAATCAATAAACCGGTAAATATATCAATAAAAAAATAAAAAGAAAAATTAATAGATAAATTGTTAAATAGATAAATCGATATATGGATAGATAAATCGATAAATCGCTAAATCGATAAATCGCTAAATCGATAAATCGATAAACCGATAAATCGATAAATCGATAAATCGATAAATCGATAAATCGATAAATCGATAAATCGATAAATCGATAAATCGATAAATCGATAAATCGATAAATCGATAAATCGATAAATCGATAAATCGATAAATCGATAAATCGATAAATCGATAAATCGATAAATCGATAAATCGATAAATCGATAAATCGATAAATCGATAAATCGATAAATCGATAAATCGATAAATCGATAAATCGGAAAATCGATAAATCGATAAATCGATAAATCGATAAATCGATAAATCGATAAATCGATAAATCGATAAATCGATAAATCGATAAATCGCTAAATCGATAAATCGCTAAATCGATAAATCGCTAAATCGATAAATCGCTAAATCGATAAATCGCTAAATCGATAAATCGCTAAATCGATAAATCGATAAATCGATAAATCGATAAATCGATAAATCGATAAATCGATAAATCGATAAATCGATAAGTCGATAAATCGATAAGTCGATAAATCGATAAATCGATAAATCGATAAATCGATAAATCGATAAATCGATAAATCGATAAATCGTGGTCGATAAATCGATAAATCGATAAATCGATAAATCGATAAATCGGTAAATCGATAAATCGATAAATCGATAAATCGATAAATCGATAAATCGATAAATCGATAAATCGATAAATCGATAAATCGATAAATCGATAAATCGATAAATCGATAAATCGATAAATCGATAAATCGATAAATCGATAAATCGATAAATCGATAAATCGATAAATCGATAAATCGATAAATCGATAAATCGATAAATCGATAAATCGATAAATCGATAAATCGATAAATCGATAAATCGATAAATTGATAAATCGATAGATAGATAGATAGGTAGATAGATAAATCGATAAATAGATAAATCGATTGATGAATAGATAGATAAATCGATAAATCGATAAATCGATAAATCGATAAATAGATAAATCGATAAATCGATAAATCGATAAATCGATAAATCGATAAATCGATAAATCGATAAATCGATAAATCGATAAATCGATAAATCGATAAATCGATAAATCGATAAATCGATAAATCGATAAATATATGAATCGATAGATAATACGTTAAACCGATAAATCGATAAACAGACAAATAGATAAATTGACAAATAGATACATAGATAAATCGATAGATAGATAGATAGATAGATAGATAAATAGATAAATCGATAAATCGATAAATCGATAAATCGATAAATCGATAAATCGATAAATCGATAAATCGATAAATCGATAAATCGATAAATCGATAAATCGATAAATCGATAAATCGATAAATCGATAAATCGATAAATCGATAAATCGATAAATCGATAAATCGATAAATCGATAAGTCGATAAATCGATAAATATATAAATCGATAGATAATACGTTAAACCAATACATCGATAAACAGACAAATAGATAAATTGACAAATAGATACATAGATAAATCGATAAATCGATAGATAGATAGATAGATAGATAGATAAATCGATAAATAGATAAATCGATTGATGAATAGATAGATAAATCGATAAATCGATAAATCGATAAATCGATAAATCGATAAATCGATAAATCGATAAATCGATAAATCGATAAATCGATAAATCGATAAATCGATAAATCGATAAATCGATAAATCGATAAATCGATAAATCGATAAATCGATAAATCGATAAATCGATAAATCGATAAATCGATAAATCGAAAAATCGATAAATCGATGGATAGATTAATCGATAAATAGATAAATCCATTGATGAATAGATAGATTATTCGATATATCGATATATCGATAAATCGATATATCGATAAATCGATAAATCGATAAATCGATAAATCGATAAATCGATAAATCGATAAATCGATAAATCGATAAATCGATAAATCGATAAATCGATAAATCGATAAATCGATAAATCGATAAATCGATAAATCGATAAATCGATAAATCGATAAATCGATAAATCGATAAATCGATAAATCGATAAATCGATAAATCGATAAATCGATAAATCGATAAATCGATAAATCGATAAATCGATAAATCGATAAATCGATAAATCGATAAATCGATAAATCGATAAATCAATAAATCAATAAACCGGTAAATATATCAATAAAAAAATAAAAAGAAAAATTAATAGATAAATTGTTAAATGGATAAATCGATATATGGATAGATAAATCGATAAATCGCTAAATCGATAAATCGCTAAATGGATAAATCGATAAATCGATAAATCGATAAATCGATAAATCGATAAATCGATAAATCGATAAATCGATAAATCGATAAATCGATAAATCGATAAATCGATAAATCGATAAATCGATGGATAGATTAATCGATAAATAGATAAATCCATTGATGAATAGATAGATTATTCGATATATCGATATATCGATAAATCGATAAATCGATAAATCGATAAATCGATAAATCGATAAATCGATAAATCGATAAATCGATAAATCGATAAATCGATAAATCGATAAATCGATAAATCGATAAATCGATAAATCGATAAATCGATAAATCGATAAATCGATAAATCGATAAATCGATAAATCGATAAATCAATAAATCAATAAATCAATAAACCGGTAAATATATCAATAAAAAAATAAAAAGAAAAATTAATAGATAAATTGTTAAATAGATAAATCGATATATGGATAGATAAATCGATAAATCGCTAAATCGATAAATCGCTAAATCGATAAATCGATAAACCGATAAATCGATAAATCGATAAATCGATAAATCGATAAATCGATAAATCGATAAATCGATAAATCGATAAATCGATAAATCGATAAATCGATAAATCGATAAATCGATAAATCGATAAATCGATAAATCGATAAATCGATAAATCGATAAATCGATAAATCGATAAATCGATAAATCGATAAATCGATAAATCGATAAATCGATAAATCGGAAAATCGATAAATCGATAAATCGATAAATCGATAAATCGATAAATCGATAAATCGATAAATCGATAAATCGATAAATCGCTAAATCGATAAATCGCTAAATCGATAAATCGCTAAATCGATAAATCGCTAAATCGATAAATCGCTAAATCGATAAATCGCTAAATCGATAAATCGATAAATCGATAAATCGATAAATCGATAAATCGATAAATCGATAAATCGATAAGTCGATAAATCGATAAGTCGATAAATCGATAAATCGATAAATCGATAAATCGATAAATCGATAAATCGATAAATCGATAAATCGTGGTCGATAAATCGATAAATCGATAAATCGATAAATCGATAAATCGATAAATCGATAAATCGGTAAATCGATAAATCGATAAATCGATAAATCGATAAATCGATAAATCGATAAATCGATAAATCGATAAATCGATAAATCGATAAATCGATAAATCGATAAATCGATAAATCGATAAATCGATAAATCGATAAATCGATAAATCGATAAATCGATAAATCGATAAATCGATAAATCGATAAATCGATAAATCGATAAATCGATAAATCGATAAATCGATAAATCGATAAATTGATAAATCGATAGATAGATAGATAGGTAGATAGATAAATCGATAAATAGATAAATCGATTGATGAATAGATAGATAAATCGATAAATCGATAAATCGATAAATCGATAAATAGATAAATCGATAAATCGATAAATCGATAAATCGATAAATCGATAAATCGATAAATCGATAAATCGATAAATCGATAAATCGATAAATCGATAAATCGATAAATCGATAAATCGATAAATCGATAAATATATGAATCGATAGATAATACGTTAAACCGATAAATCGATAAACAGACAAATAGATAAATTGACAAATAGATACATAGATAAATCGATAGATAGATAGATAGATAGATAGATAAATAGATAAATCGATAAATCGATAAATCGATAAATCGATAAATCGATAAATCGATAAATCGATAAATCGATAAATCGATAAATCGATAAATCGATAAATCGATAAATCGATAAATCGATAAATCGATAAATCGATAAATCGATAAATCGATAAATCGATAAATCGATAAATCGATAAGTCGATAAATCGATAAATATATAAATCGATAGATAATACGTTAAACCAATACATCGATAAACAGACAAATAGATAAATTGACAAATAGATACATAGATAAATCGATAAATCGATAGATAGATAGATAGATAGATAGATAAATCGATAAATAGATAAATCGATTGATGAATAGATAGATAAATCGATAAATCGATAAATCGATAAATCGATAAATCGATAAACCGATAAATCGATAAATCGATAAATCGATAAATCGATAAATCGATAAATCGATAAATCGATAAATCGATAAATCGATAAATCGATAAATCGAAAAATCGATAAATCGATGGATAGATTAATCGATAAATAGATAAATCCATTGATGAATAGATAGATTATTCGATATATCGATATATCGATAAATCGATATATCGATAAATCGATAAATCGATAAATCGATAAATCGATAAATCGATAAATCGATAAATCGATAAATCGATAAATCGATAAATCGATAAATCGATAAATCGATAAATCGATAAATCGATAAATCGATAAATCGATAAATCGATAAATCGATAAATCGATAAATCGATAAATCGATAAATCGATAAATCGATAAATCGATAAATCGATAAATCGATAAATCAATAAATCAATAAACCGGTAAATATATCAATAAAAAAATAAAAAGAAAAATTAATAGATAAATTGTTAAATGGATAAATCGATATATGGATAGATAAATCGATAAATCGCTAAATCGATAAATCGCTAAATGGATAAATCGATAAATCGATAAATCGATAAATCGATAAATCGATAAATCGATAAATCGATAAATCGATAAATCGATAAATCGATAAATCGATAAATCGATAAATCGATAAATCGATAAATCGATAAATCGATAAATCGATAAATCGATAAATCGATAAATCGATAAATCAATAAATCGATAAATCGATAAATCGATAAATCGATAAATCGATAAATCGATAAATCGATAAATCGATAAATCGATAAATCGATAAATCGATAAATCGATAAATCGATAAATCGATAAATCGATAAATCGATAAATCGATAAATCGATAAATCGATAAATCGATAAATCGATAAATCGATAAATCGATAAATCGTTAAATCGATAAATCGTTAAATCGATAAATCGTTAAATCGATAAATCGTTAAATCGATAAATCGTTAAATCGATAAATCGTTAAATCGATAAATCGTTAAATCGATAAATCGTTAAATCGATAAATCGATAAATCGATAAATCGATAAATCGATAAATCGATAAATCGATAAATCGATAAATCGATAAATCGATAAATCGATAAATCGATAAATCGATAAATCGATAAATCGATAAATCGATAAATCGATAAATCGATAAATCGATAAATCGATAAATCGATAAATCGATAAATCGATAAATCGATAAATCGATAAATCGATAAATCGATAAATCGATAAATCGATAAATCGATAAATCGATAAATCGATAAATCGATAAATCGATAAATCGATAAATCGATAAATCGATAAATCGATAAATCGATAAATCGATAAATCGATAAATCGATAAATCGATAAATCTATAAATCGATAAATCGATAAATCTATAAATCGATATATCGATGGATAGATTAATCGATAAATCGATAGATAGATAGATAGATAAATCGTTAAATAGATAAATCGATAAATCGATAAATCGATAAATCGATAAATCGATAAATCGATAAATCGATAAATCGATAAATCGATAAATCGATAAATCGATAAATCGATAAATCGATAAATCGATAAATCGATAAATCGATAAATCGATAAATCGATAAATCGATAAATCGATAAATCGATAAATCGATAAATCGATAAATCGATAAATCGATAAATCGATAAATCGATAAATCGATAAATCGATAAATCGATAAATCGATAAATCGATAAATCGATAAATCGATAAATCGATAAATCGATAAATCGATAAATCGATAAATCGATAAATCGATAAATCGATAAATCGATAAATCGATAAATCGATAAATCGATAAATCGATAAATCGATAAATCGATAAATCGATAAATCGATAAATCGATAAATCGATAAATCGATAAATCGATAAATCGATAAATCGATAAATCGATAAATCGATAAATCGATAAATCGATAAATCGATAAATCGATAAATCGATAAATCGATAAATCGATAAATCGATAAATCGATAAATCGATAAATCGATAAATCGATAAATCGATAAATCGATAAATCGATAAATCGATAAATCGATAAATCGATAAATCGATAAATCGATAAATCGATAAATCGATAAATCGATAAATCGATAAATCGATAAATCGATAAATCGATAAATCGATAAATCGATAAATCGATAAATCGATAAATCGTTAAATCGATAAATCGATAAATCGATAAATCGATAAATCGATAAATCGATAAATCGATAAATCGATAAATCGATAAATCGATAAATCGATAAATCAATAAATCGATAAATCGATAAATCGATAAATCGATAAATCGATAAATCGTTATATCGATGGATAGATTAATCGATAAATCGATAGATAGATAGATAGATAAATCGATAAATAGATAAATCGATTGATGAATAGATAGATAAATCGAAAAATCGATAAATCGAAAAATCGAAATATCGATAAATCGATAAATTGATAAATCGATAAATCGATAAATCGATAAATCGATAAATCGATAAATCGATAAATCGATAAATCGATAAATCGATAAATCGATAAATCGATAAATCGATAAATCGATAAATCGATAAATCGATAAATCGATAAATCGATAAATCGATAAATCGATAAATCGATAAATCGATAAATCGATAAATCGATAAATCGATAAATCGATAAATCGATAAATCGATAAATCGATAAATCGATAAATCGATAAATCGATAAATCGATAAATCGATAAATCGATAAATCGATAAATCGATAAATCGATAAATCGATAAATCGATAAATCGATAAATCGATAAATCGATAAATCGATAAATCGATAAATCGATAAATCGATAAATCGATAAATCGATAAATCGATAAATCGATAAATCGATAAATCGATAAATCGATAAATCGATAAATCGATAAATCGATAAATCGATAAATCGATAAATCGATAAATCGATAAATCGATAAATCGATAAATCGATAAATCGATAAATCGATAAATCGATAAATCGATAAATCGATAAATCGATAAATCGATAAATCGATAAATCGATAAATCGATAAATCGATAAATCGATAAATCGATAAATCGATAAATCAATAAATCGATAAATCGATAAATCGATAAATCGATAAATCCATAAATCGATAAATCGATAAATATATAAATCGATAGATAATTCGTTAAACCGATAAATCGAAAAATAGGTAAATAGATAAATACAAAGATAAATCGATAAATCGATAAATCGATAAATCGATAAATCGATAAATCGATAAATCGATCAATCGATCAATCGATCAATCGATAAATCGATAAATCGATAAATCGCTAAATCGATAAATCGATAAATCGATAAATCGATAAATTGATAAATCGATAAATCGATAAATCGATAAATCGATAAATCGATAAATCGATAAATCGATAAATCGATAAATCGATAAATCGATAAATCGATAAATCGATAAATCGATAAATCGATAAATCGATAAATCGATAAATCGATAAATCGATAAATCGATAAATCGATAAATCGATAAATCGATAAATCGATAAATCGATAAATCGATAAATCGATAAATCGATAAATCGATAAATCGATAAATCGATAAATCGATAAATCGATAAATCGATAAATCGATAAATTGATAAATCGATAAATCTATAAATCGATAAATCGATAAATCGTTATATCGATGGATAGATTAATCGATAAATCGGTAGATAGATAGATAGATAAATCGTTAAATAGATAAATCGATTGATGAAAAGATAGATAAATCGAAAAATCGAAAAATCGAAAAATCGATAAATCGGTAAATCGATAAATCGATAAATCGATAAATCGATAAATCGATAAATCGATAAATCGATAAATCGATAAATCGATAAATCGATAAATCGATAAATCGATAAATCGATAAATCGATAAATCGATAAATCGATAAATCGATATATCGATAAATCGATAAATCGATAAATCGATAAATCGATAAATCGATAAATCGATAAATCGATAAATCGATAAATCGATAAATCGATAAATCGATAAATCGATAAATCGATAAATCGATAAATCGATAAATCGATAAATCGATAAATCGATAAATCGATAAATCGATAAATCGATAAATCGATAAATCGATAAATCGATAAATCGATAAATCGATAAATCGATAAATCGATAAATCGATAAATCGATAAATCGATAAATCGATAAATCGATAAATCGATAAATCGATAAATCGATAAATCGATAAATCGATAAATCGATAAATCGATAAATCGATAAATCGATAAATCGATAAATCGATAAATCGATAAATCGATAAATCGATAAATCGATAAATCGATAAATCGATAAATCGATAAATCGATAAATCGATAAATCGATAAATCGATAAATCGATAAATCGATAAATCGATAAATCAATAAATCGATAAATCGATAAATCGATAAATCCATAAATCGATAAATCGATAAATATATAAATCGATAGATAATTCGTTAAACCGATAAATCGAAAAATAGGTAAATAGATAAATACAAAGATAAATCGATAAATCGATAAATCGATAAATCGATAAATCGATAAATCGATAAATCGATAAATCGATAAATCGATAAATCGATAAATCGATAAATCGATAAATCGATAAATCGATAAATCGATAAATCGATAAATCGATAAATCGATAAATCGATAAATCGATAAATCGATAAATCGCTAAATCGATAAATCGATAAATCGATAAATCGATAAATTGATAAATCGATAAATCGATAAATCGATAAATCGATAAATCGATAAATCGATAAATCGATAAATCGATAAATCGATAAATCGATAAATCGATAAATCGATAAATCGATAAATCGATAAATCGATAAATCGATAAATCGATAAATCGATAAATCGATAAATCGATAAATCGATAAATCGATAAATCGATAAATCGATAAATCGATAAATCGATAAATTGATAAATCGATAAATCTATAAATCGATAAATCGATAAATCGTTATATCGATGGATAGATTAATCGATAAATCGGTAGATAGATAGATAGATAAATCGTTAAATAGATAAATCGATTGATGAAAAGATAGATAAATCGAAAAATCGATAAATCGATAAATCGATAAATCGATAAATCGATAAATCGATAAATCGATAAATCGATAAATCGATAAATCGATAAATCGATAAATCGATAAATCGATAAATCGATAAATCGATAAATCGATAAATCGATAAATCGATAAATCGATAAATCGATAAATCGATAAATCGATAAATCGATAAATCGATAAATCGATAAATCGATAAATCGATAAATCGATAAATCGATAAATCGATAAATCGATAAATCGATAAATCGATAAATCGATAAATCGATAAATCGATAAATCGATAAATCGATAAATCGATAAATCGATAAATCGATAAATCGATAAATCGATAAATCGATAAATCGATAAATCGATAAATCGATAAATCGATAAATCGATAAATCGATAAATCGATAAATCGATAAATCGATAAATCGATAAATCGATAAATCGATAAATCGATAAATCGATAAATCGATAAATCGATAAATCGATAAATTGATAAATCGATAAATCGATAAATCGATAAATCGATAAATCGATAAATCGATAAATCGATAAATCGATAAATCGATAAATCGATAAATCGATAAATCGATAAATCGATAAATCGATAAATCGATAAATCGATAAATCGATAAATCGATAAATCGATAAATCGATAAATCGATAAATCGATAAATCGATAAATCGATAAATCGATAAATCGATAAATCTATAAATCGATAAATCGTTAAATCGTTATATCGATGGATAGATTAATCGATAAATCGATAGATAGATAGATAGATAAATCGTAAAATAGATAAATCGATTGATGAATAGATAGATAAATCGATAAATCGAAAAATCGAAAAATCGTTAAATCGATAAATCGATAAATCGATAAATCGATAAATCGATAAATCGATAAATCGATAAATCGATAAATCGATAAATCGATAAATCGATAAATCGATAAATCGATAAATCGATAAATCGATAAATCGATAAATCGATAAATCGATAAATCGATAAATCGATAAATCGATAAATCGATAAATCGATAAATCGATAAATCGATAAATCGATAAATCGATAAATCGATAAATCGATAAATCGATAAATCGATAAATCGATAAATCGATAAATCGATAAATCGATAAATCGATAAATCGATAAATCGATAAATCGATAAATCGATAAATCGATAAATCGATAAATCGATAAATCGATAAATCGATAAATCGATAAATCGATAAATCGATAAATCGATAAATCGATAAATCGATAAATCGATAAATCGATAAATCGATAAATCGATAAATCGATAAATCGATAAATCGATAAATCGATAAATCGATAAATCGATAAATCGATAAATCGATAAATCGATAAATCGATAAATCGATAAATCGATAAATCGATAAATCGATAAATCGATAAATCGATAAATCGATAAATCGATAAATCGATAAATCGATAAATCGATAAATCGATAAATCGATAAATCGATAAATCGATAAATCGATAAATCGATAAATCGATAAATCGATAAATCGATAAATCGATAAATCGATAAATCGATAAATCGATAAATCGATAAATCGATAAATCGATAAATCGATAAATCGATAAATCGATAAATCGATAAATCGATAAATCGATAAATCGATAAATCGATAAATCGATAAATCGATAAATCGATAAATCGATAAATCGATAAATCGATAAATCGATAAATCGATAAATCGATAAATCGATAAATCGATAAATCGATAAATCGATAAATCGATAAATCGATAAATCGATAAATCGATAAATCGATAAATCGATAAATCGATAAATCGATAAATCGATAAATCGATAAATCGATAAATCGATAAATCGATAAATCGATAAATCGATAAATCGATAAATCGATAAATCGATAAATCGATAAATCGATAAATCTATAAATCGATAAATCGTTAAATCGTTATATCGATGGATAGATTAATCGATAAATCGATAGATAGATAGATAGATAAATCGTAAAATAGATAAATCGATTGATGAATAGATAGATAAATCGATAAATCGAAAAATCGTTAAATCGATAAATCGATAAATCGATAAATCGATAAATCGATAAATCGATAAATCGATAAATCGATAAATCGATAAATCGATAAATCGATAAATCGATAAATCGATAAATCGATAAATCGATAAATCGATAAATCGATAAATCGATAAATCGATAAATCGATAAATCGATAAATCGATAAATCGATAAATCGATAAATCGATAAATCGATAAATCGATAAATCGATAAATCGATAAATCGATAAATCGATAAATCGATAAATCGATAAATCGATAAATCGATAAATCGATAAATCGATAAATCGATAAATCGATAAATCGATAAATCGATAAATCGATAAATCGATAAATCGATAAATCGATAAATCGATAAATCGATAAATCGATAAATCGATAAATCGATAAATCGATAAATCGATAAATCGATAAATCGATAAATCGATAAATCGATAAATCGATAAATCGATAAATCGATAAATCGATAAATCGATAAATCGATAAATCGATAAATCGATAAATCGATAAATCGATAAATCGATAAATCGATAAATCGATAAATCGATAAATCGATAAATCGATAAATCGATAAATCGATAAATCGATAAATCGATAAATCGATAAATCGATAAATCGATAAATCGATAAATCGATAAATCGATAAATCGATAAATCGATAAATCGATAAATCGATAAATCGATAAATCGATAAATCGATAAATCGATAAATCGATAAATCGATAAATCGATAAATCGTTAAATCGGTAAATCGATAAATCGATAAATCGATGGACAGATTAATCGATAAATAGATAAATCCATTGATGAATAGATAGATTATTCGATATATCGATATATCGATAAATCGATAAATCGATAAATCGATAAATCGATAAATAGATAAATCGATAAATCGATAAATCGATAAATCGATAAATCGATAAATCGATAAATCGATAAATCGATAAATCGTTAAATCGTTATATCGATGGATAGATTAATCGATAAATCGATAGATAGATAGATAGATAAATCGTAAAATAGATAAATCGATTGATGAATAGATAGATAAATCGAAAAATCGATAAATCGATAAATCGAAAAATCGAAAAATCGAAAAATCGAAAAATCGAAAAATCGAAAAATCGAAAAATCGAAAAATCGAAAAATCGAAAAATCGAAAAATCGAAAAATCGAAAAATCGAAAAATCGAAAAATCGAAAAATCGAAAAATCGAAAAATCGATAAATCGATAAATCGATAAATCGATAAATCGATAAATCGATAAATCGATAAATCGATAAATCGATAAATCGATAAATCGATAAATCGATAAATCGATAAATCGATAAATCGATAAATCGATAAATCGATAAATCGATAAATCTATAAATCGTTATATCGATGGATAGATTAATCGATAAATCGATAGATAGATAAATCGATAAATAGATAAATCGATTGATGAATAGATAGATAAATCGAAAAATCGATAAATCGAAAAATCGAAAAATCGAAAAATCGAAAAATCGAAAAATCGAAAAATCGAAAAATCGAAAAATCGAAAAATCGAAAAATCGAAAAATCGAAAAATCGATAAATCGATAAATCGATAAATCGATAAATCGATAAATCGATCAATCGATCAATCGATAAATCGATAAATCGATAAATCGATAAATCGATAAATCGATAAATCGATAAATCGATAAATCGATAAATCGATAAATCGATGAATAGATGAATCGATAAATCGATGAATCGATAAATCGATAAATCGATAAATCGATAAATCGATAAATCGATAAATCGATAAATCGATAAATCGATAAATCGATAAATCGATAAATCGATAAATCGATAAATCGATAAATCGATGAATAGATGAATCGATAAATCGATGAATCGATAAATCGATAAATCGATAAATCGATAAATCGATAAATCGATAAATCGATAAATCGATAAATCGATAAATCGATAACTCGTTATATCGATGGATAGATTAATCGATAAATCGATAGATAGATAGATAGATAAATCGATAAATAGATAAATCGATTGATGAATAGATAGATAAATCGAAAAATCGATAAATCGATAAATCGATAAATCGATAAATCGATAAATCGATAAATCGATAAATCGATAAATCGATAAATCGATAAATCGATAAATCGATAAATCGATAAATCGATAAATCGATAAATCGATAAATCGATAAATCGATAAATCGATAAATCGATAAATCGATAAATCGATAAATCGATAAATCGATAAATCGATAAATCGATAAATCGATAAATCGATAAATCGACAAATCGATAAATCGATAAATCGATAAATCGATAAATCGATAAATCGATAAATCGATAAATCGATAAATCGATAAATCGATAAATCGATAAATCGATAAATCGATAAATCGATAAATCGATAAATCGATAAATCGGTAAATCGATAAGTCGATAAATCAATAAATCGATAAATCGATAAATCCATAAATCGATAAATCGATAAATATATAAATCGATAGATAATTCGTTAAACCGATAAATCGAAAAATAGGTAAATAGATAAATACAAAGATAAATCGATAAATCGATAAATCGATAAATCGATTTATCGATAAATCGATTTATCGATTTATCGATTTATCGATTTATCGATTTATCGATTTATCGATTTATCGATTTATCGATTTATCGATTTATCGATTTATCGATTTATCGATTTATCGATTTATCGATTTATCGATTTATCGATTTATCGATTTATCGATTTATCGATTTATCGATTTATCGATTTATCGATTTATCGATTTATCGATTTATCGATTTATCGATTTATCGATTTATCGATTTATCGATTTATCGATTTATCGATTTATCGATTTATCGATTTATCGATTTATCGATTTATCGATTTATCGATTTATCGATTTATCGATTTATCGATTTATCGATTTATCGATTTATCGATTTATCGATTTATCGATTTATCGATTTATCGATTTATCGATTTATCGATTTATCGATTTATCGATTTATCGATTTATCGATTTATCGATTTATCAATTTATCGATTTATCAATTTATGGATTTATCGATTTATCGATTTATCGATTTATCGATTTATCGATTTATCGATTTATCGATTTATCGATTTATCGATTTATTGATTTATCGAATTATCAATTTATCGATTTATCGATTTATCGATTTATTGATTTATCGATTTATCGATTTATCGATTTATCGATTTATCGATTTATCGATTTATCGATTTATCGATTTATCGATTAATCGATTTATCGATTTATCGATTTATCGATTTATCGATTTATCAATTTATGGATTTATCGATTTATCGATTTATCAATTTATGGATTTATCGATTTATCGATTTATCGATTTATCGATTTATCGATTTATCGATTTATCGATTTATCGATTTATCGATTTATCGATTTATCGATTTATCAATTTATCGATTTATCGATTTATCGATTGATCGATTTATCGATTGATCGATTTATCGATTGATCGATTTATCGATTGATCGATTTATCGATTGATCGATTTATCGATTTATCGATTTATCGATTTATCGATTTATCGATTTATCGATTTATCGATTTATCGATTTATCGATTTATCGATTTATCGATTTATCGATTTATCGATTTATCGATTTATCGATTTATCGATTTATCGATTTATCGATTTATCGATTTATCGATTTATCGATTTATCGATTTATCGATTTATCGATTTATCGATTTATCGATTTATCGATTTATCGATTTATCGATTTATCGATTTATCGATTTATCGATTTATCGATTTATCGATTTATCGATTTATCGATTTATCGATTTATCGATTTATCGATTTATCGATTTATCGATTTATCGATTTATCGATTTATCGATTTATCGATTTATCGATTTATCGATTTATCGATTTATCGATTTATCGATTTATCGATTTATCGATTTATCGATTTATCGATTTATCGATTTATCGATTTATCGATTTATCGATTTATCGATTTATCGATTTATCGATTTATCGATTTATCGATTTATCGATTGATCGATTTATCGATTTATCGATTTATCGATTTATCGATTTATCGATTTATCGATTTATCGATTTATCGATTTATCGATTTATCGATTTATCGATTTATCGATTTATCGATTTATCGATTTATCGATTTATCGATTTATCGATTTATCGATTTATCGATTTATCGATTTATCGATTTATCGATTTATCGATTTATCGATTTATCGATTTATCGATTTATTTATCTATCTATTTAGCGATTTAACGATTTATCGACTAATCTATCTATCTTTCTATCGATTTATCTATTTATCAATTTATCGATTTATATATTTGTGTATCGATTTATCTATTTAACAATTTATCTATTTACTTTTCTATTTATTTATGGATTGATATATTTATCGATTTATTGATTTATAGATTAATCGATTTATCGCTCTATCGATATATCGATATATCGATTTATATATCTATTCATCAATGGATTCATCTATTTATCGATTAGTCTATCCATCGATTTAACGATTTATCGATTTATCAAATTATCGAATTATCAAATT
Organism: Nineta flava; assembly: GCA_963920215.1. NCBI lineage: Eukaryota > Metazoa > Arthropoda > Insecta > Neuroptera > Chrysopidae > Nineta > Nineta flava. The sequence continues at coordinate 40,002,355 of OY986046.1, forward strand.
ATCGAATTATCGATTTAACGATTTATCAATTAATCGATTTATCGATTTATCGATTTATCTATCTATGTATCGATTTATCTATTTAACAATTTATCTATTTACGTTTCTATTTATTTATGGATTGATATATTTATCGATTTATTGATTTATCGATTTATCGATTTATCGATATATCGATATATCGATATATCGATATATCGATATATCGATATATCGATTTATCTATCTATTCATCAATGGATTTATCTATTTATCGATTTATCGATTTATCGACTTATCGATTTATCGACTTATCGATTTATCGATTTATCGATTTATCTATCTATTCATCAATCGATTTATCTATTTATCGATTGATCTATCTATCTATCTATCGATTTATCGATTTTTTTTTTTTTTTTTTTGCGGCAGGGAGGTGGGAAATGCATTGACGCACTGAGTGTAGGACTCCTGGCAAACAGCCAGACTACCCACTAAAACCCACCCCCCTTCTTGGGGCTCCGAGAACCAGCTCATTAGCCCCCGCATGTTAAAAAATAACAAAAACAAAACTTAACGAATAATAAAATATCACAACACTACCTAGTCAAATGAATTGACTAGGTAGGAAAAAAACAACCAAAAATAAAATATATAAAAAAAAATAACAACAAAATATGATCAACAAAAACAACAACAACAAATAACAACGTTGCAGTGAAGGTGTAAAAGGCCTTCACTGCAACAAATAAAAATACTTTAAAAACTAGATAACAATATAAAAAAAAAAAATTTTAAACTTAATAACTAGATAACAATAAAAACTATTAAAATCTAAAAAATATAACAACGTGTAATAGTGTGGGTGTAAAGAGCCCACACTATTACAATAAAAACAATAAAACCTAAAAACTAAGTGTAATAAAATGTGATATTGTGGGTGTATAGGGCCCACAATATCACAGATAAAAACAATAAATAGTTTAAAATCACAAAACATTTAAAAGTAAAATAAAATCTACAAGGCTGTTAATAAAACCATATAATAGAGACGACTTTTTAAAAACAAGAGATGTTTCCCCTAGAGTCTCCGTAGAAGGTGAGATTCATTTAAAAATGTAATCATCCTCTTCACGGAGCTCGCATTATATGATAATGCACGTGCTACATTTTTTCGAAGCCGTAGTCTTTGCCGTAAAGGTTCAAAGACTACACACTCCTCAACAATATGCCTCACGGTTTGCACTGTCCTGCAAACAGTGCACCTTGGCTGATCCTCACCGCAGAGAAGATATGCATGCGAGATTTGAGTGTGGCCTATTCGCAATCGCGTAAGGGCCACACTCTCTCTACGGCTCAGATTTACAGGTGCCGGCATCTTATTGATGCTTGGCTTGACCTGTTTGAGCTTTTCCGTGAGGTTGTTCCACTCACGCTGCCATTTTTCATGTATTTTGAAGCGTACGCACACTTTCAGGTCCTCTGGGCGTATGGGAATTAGATCCAGGTGGTCTGAATCAGCCGCGACCCGCGCAGCTTCATCAGCCACCTCATTCCCATGTATACCCACGTGCCCAGGCGTCCATACAAAAACGATGGACATGTGCTGGAGCACGTGGAGTATCGCCTGGATGTTTTGCACCAGAGGGTCCCTTGAAAGCGTGCACATTAATGCTTGCAGCGCGCTCAACGAGTCAGAACAAATGAGGAATGTATTGTGAAGGTTCGAAAACTCTTCACAATATCGCAGGGCTTGCAAAATTGCATATAATTCAGCAGTGTATACGGATGCCTGTGGGGAGAGCGACCAAGTGTGTGAGCTATTGCCAATGGCAATAGCGCTCCCCACACCAGACATGGTTTTAGATCCATCCGTATACACGCACAGAGAGTCATTGTATTCGCTAATAATTTGCTGAAAGCAGGTCCGATAGTACTGACCAGCCAGGTCAAAGCGGCACCTTACCTTTGGGATCAGCCAAGGAGGTACTTCCTGAAAACTATAGGGAAGTACCTGAGCGAATTCTAGATTAAGACTCTCTAAAAGCTCCTGCGTTCGAACGGCCAGAGGTCTGGTGACCGTGGCACGTCTCTCATAGAGTCTCCTCAGAAATCTGGATTTTCTGAAAAGAGCCGGGAAGTTAAGATGATTGGGTTTTGCCCATACCCCTGCGACATAATTGAGGAGCAGGCGCTCACGCCTCAACCTCAATGGGGGCAATCCCGACTCTACACATAGACTCATAGAGGGACTCGTTCGAAAGGCTCCTGTAGCAAGTCTAATGCCTGCGTGGTGAATAGGATCTAGGATTTTGAGCGATGACGTCCGGGCGGAGGAGAATACTACACAGCCATAATCCATCCTGGGCAGAACCAGCGATGAATAGAGCCGCAGTAGCATCTCCCGGTCCGCACCCCACGATGTACCAGCCAATCCCTTAAGCACATTCATTGCCTTGCGACAACTCGCTGCCAGGGATTGGAGGTGTGGACGCCACGTTAGTTTCTTGTCAAAGACAAGTCCCAGAAACCTAATAGAGTCGGCACATCCAAGGCGGGTACCCTTTAAGTAAAGGATCGGATCAGGATGTGCCTTGCGTTTTCTACAGAAATGGACCACTTGAGTTTTAATTGTGGAGAACCGAAAACCAACACTTTCTGCAGAATGCACCACTTCGTTGATGCCCTGCTGGAGTCTCGTTTCAATTGTATCCATTGATGGAGCTCCATAGAAAATTGCAAGGTCATCAACATACAGACATTGACGAATCGGGGCTGAAGCTGCGATGTGATTGACCGCTATAGCAAAAAGGGTGACACTAAGCGTTGAGCCCTGGGGAACACCATTCTCCTGGGAATGGATCCCAGAGTCAGTGCCACCCACCCGGACACGAAATTTGCGGTCACACATAAAACTTTGAATGAACTGAGGCAGAGATCCTCTAAGACCCCAGTCATGCAGCTTCCTGAGAATGCCATACCTCCAAGTCATATCATATGCTTTCTCCAGGTCGAAGAACACTCCCACAAAGTGATAGCCCCGGAGAAAGTTGTCGTGAATGGCATTCTCAAGGCGAACAAGTTGATCCGTCGTCGAATGGTATTGGCGGAAACCTGTCTGATATTTACTTATCAGATGATTAGTTTCCAGCCACCAGACGAGACGTCTGTTCACCATTTTTTCCAATATCTTGCTGAAGCAGCAAGTCAAAGATATTGGACGGTAGCTTGATGGTTGCGATGAATCTTTACCCTCTTTAAGCAGCGGGATAATAATGGCTTCCCGCCATTGCTGAGGGTAAACGCTCTGCCGAAAAATATTGTTGTATAGATCCAGTAATCCGCACTTACCAGGATAAGGCAGATTCTGGATCATGGCATAATGAATTGTATCGGGGCCAGGTGATGTATCTTTTGACCCCTTTAGCGCCTCCAGTAGTTCTTGCATTGTAAAATCGTTGTTATACTGGAGGGATTCATCTGAGAAAAAATCAAGATCATCATGTTGTTCGTGATGCATCTTGATCCGCAGGAAATCCGGGTCATAATTTTGGGAGCTGCAGACGCGCTCGAAATGCTCCGCTAAACACTCAGCGATTTCGGCATGCTGCGTTACGACTCGGCCATCCAAATTGAGGAGGGCAGGCGCCGGTGATGAGGAGATTTTCCCCGAAATTGCCTTCACCCTCCTCCATACCTCCGAAGATGGTGTGGAGGTATTGATGGCCGAAACATATTGCTCCCAAGATAGCCTTTTCTGTTCTCGAATAGTTCGTGTTGCTATAGATCTCTTTCTCTTAAAGGCTATCAAATTTTCCTGCGTGGGGCGTCTTTTCAATTTGTTAAACGCCCTCTTTTTCTCTGCAACCGCTACTCTCACGACATCATTCCACCAAGGAACTTTTCTCTTAGGTGGAATGCCGGAAGACTTACTTATAGCGTGTGTAGCTGCTTCAATGACTTTGGAGGTTATTTTGCACACATCCTCTTCTACGTCTCCCCCCAACGTGGGAACTTGAAAACTTTCCATGAAAGTGTCCCAGTTGGCTCGACGAAGACGCCATCTCGGCGAAGTAGGATGTGGACACATCGGCGAGTTATGAGAAATTTTGATGGGTAGATGGTCACTCCCACAAGGATCAGGGAGTACCATCCATTCCAGTCGATGAGCCAGAGCCGGTGAGCATAGTGTCAGATCAATTGCTGACATCTCACCAGTTCTGGCGTTCAATCGTGTTTTCTCACCGGTATTTAAAAGAAACGTGTTTGACTCATCCAAAAAACTTTCGATGAGTCTCCCACGTGCGTCTCTATGCTCACAGCCCCACAATTGACTGTGAGCGTTAAAATCACCTAGCATCAGAAATGGTTGTGGAAGTTGCAAGGTTAAACGGGCCAGATCTTCGATACTCCAATCGAAGTCCGGTAGATATATGGTGCATACTGTGAGTTCGAGCGTTCCGTATATTCTTACAGCTATAGCTTGTAGGGGGGTGTCAAGGCGAAGGGCCTAGTAAGATAGGCCCCGCCTTAATAATATTGCGACACCTCCCCTTGCTCGAACATCTGGCAGAACATCTAACCGGCGGATGGTATAACCCTTCAGGGTATATGTCTCCGCCGGTCTAAGATGTGTTTCTTGTATACATACACACAAAGGTGTATACTCTGCCAGAAGCATGTTTAGCTCACAGTAGCGTTGTTTAATACCATTGCAATTCCACTGTAATATATTAACCATTTCTATTGGCTAGGATGGGTTGCCCCAGGAAGTTGTGGGATCACTTCCTGGGTTTCCCCTTCGGCCAGCCTCGTTTATCCCTCCTGGTCGTCTCCTTGTCAGAGAATGAGACGGAATCGGAATCCGTCTCTGACGTCACCTTGTAGGAGACGACGACCCTTTTTTCTCGATCCGGGAGGCTTTTCGAGCGCAGCTTGTGCGCTGGGCTGCCTCCCGGCGATGTTGAAGCCGGAGGCCTGGACGTCTCCGACTTCGGTGAGCTCAGCTCCGCCTGCAGAGCCGGCTCACCCCGTGATGAAGATGGAGGTGGAGTTATTTCACGATCCACCTCCATCCTTTTCTCTTCGGAGGTGGTTGGCACCTCCGAAACTCTCACGTCCTTTTTTAGGGTTTCTCGCTTTCGTTTCGTTGTTGTTTTAGAGGGCACCTGAATAGGCCCCTCTGGAGAGGTTTTAATTAATTTTGCTGGCCTTGCTGACGCTTGGCCCTCACTTTTTTTATTTAAAAATTCGCTGATGATTTTCATCATCAGCGGAGCAAGCTCTTTAGCCAGAGCTGAAGCGTCAGCTGAAGGGGCAGGAGTACTTGTGACGCGGGCATAGGAGACGGCAGGCTGATTGCGAGGGCCGGAGCCCATCACCCTCCTGCGCGCCTCAGGATAAGTGAGCTTATCCAGAACTCTCACTTTCTGGATAGCCATTTCCTCTTTGTGCTTGGGGCAGTTCCTCGACTTTGCCGAGTGACCACCCCCACAATTAACACATATAATTGGCTCATTGCACGGTCTTCCTTCGTGCAATGGCTCCCCGCATACACAAATTTGAGGCCTTTCACACCTACCTGCCGTGTGCCCGTATCTTTGACACCGATAGCATCGCATCGGTGCTGGAATGTACGGACGCACGGGTATCTTCTTGTGAATGCCAGCATCGATTGTTGCTGGCAAATCTATTTTGTTGAAGGTTAGTTGGAGGAGAGGTGAGTCTTTCAACTCACCATCCTGCCTCCACTTGATCCTTCGAGCCTCAACTACTCCCTGGTCGGACAAATTTTCGACAATATCCTCGATTGAGCACATCATGAGGTCTCTGCAAAAGATCACCCCTTGGGAACTGTTTAATGTTCCATGGGGCGATACTTCCACCTCATGATCGCCTAACAACTTTAAGGATAGTAATCTGTCATTACTGATCTTGTCGCCGAAAGTTTCGACCAACAACCCATTATTTACTTTTTTGACGTCTTTAAGACGCCCCACAGCCTCGTATAATTTTTTCGCAATTAAAAAGGGGCTCACCGACTTAAAGTCGCTTGAGTCACCCTTCCTCCTTATCAAAAAATATTTTATAACAACCTGCCTTTGGGAACCTGGAAGCAATGCCAGGTTTCCGCGATTCTTCCTTTTATCTTTAGGGGGGTTTGGTCCCCCCGACGTTTCGGTTATAACCGGGACGCCGCCCGGGCCTCCTTTTACGGAAGGTGGCATTTCCGATTTGTTTTGGGATTTGAGATTTTCCATGAACAATTTTTAAACCAGCCATCGTGTGCAAAGGGGCGGGCTGGAATAGCCGGGAACGGGTTTACCCTCGAACATTAATAGTCCTACCCCAGTACTCTGGGGCCCGGCCTCCACTTTACCAGTCCCGGAATACGCGGACGGACTGGAACTCGCCCGAAGCAATGCAGATTCCGACCTCTGCATCCATTGCACACTATCCTACCAAGGACCGACGTGGCTGGTGGCTAAGTCCCAAACACCCTGCCTCGGCAGAGCAAGCTCACATCAGATCTCGGAGAAACCGAGGCCCCACCCTCAGCTCCCCTTGACCACTCCCAGCAGGGATGCACGGGACCGCCAGTTAAAGACAATGTCGGCCAGATGACATGGCCGACAAGTAATGCTGAGACAGTGCACGAACACCGCACACCGAAACCAACGATGACGATGATGACAGTGCACGACATCCGCACACTGATCCCAACGTTGAGAAGTTTGGGTCCGTTAGCTTCCCCTCCTGCTGGCTTGCAGGCTAGGTACTAGGCCCTCCCACCACGACAAGGTGGACCCATGGGAGGGATTTATCGATTTATCTATGTATCTATTTATCAATTTATCTATTTGTCTGTTTATCGATTTATCGGTTTAACGTATTATCTATCGATTTATATATTTATCGATTTATCGACTTATCGATTTATCGATTTATCGATTTATCGATTTATCGATTTATCGATTTATCGATTTATCGATTTATCGATTTATGGATTTATCAATTTATCGATTTATCGATTTATCGATTTATCGATTTATGGATTTATCAATTTATGGATTTATCAATTTATCGATTTATCGATTTATCGATTTATCGATTTATCGATTTATCGATTTATCGATTTATCGATTTATCAATTTATCGATTTATCGATTTATCGATTTATCGATTTATCGATTTATCGATTTATCGATTTATCGATTTATCGATTTATCGATTTATCGATTTATCGATTTATCGATTTATCGATTTATCGATTTATCGATTTATCGATTTATCGATTTATCGATTTATCGATTTATCGATTTATCGATTTATCGATTTATCGATTTATCGATTTATCGATTTATCGATTTACCGATTTATCGATTTACCGATTTATCGATTTATCGATTTATCGATTTATCGATTTATCGATTTATCGATTTATCAATTTATGGATTTATCAATTTATGGATTTATCAATTTATCGATTTATCAATTTATCGATTTATCAATTTATGGATTTATCAATTTATGGATTTATCAATTTATGGATTTATCAATTTATGGATTTATCAATTTATCGATTTATTGATTTATCGATTTATCGATTTATCGATTTATCGATTTATCGATTTATCGATTTATCGATTTATTGATTTATCGATTTATTGATTTATCGATTTATCGATTTATCGATTTATCGATTTATCGATTTATCGATTAGTCGATTTATCGATTTATCGATTTATCGATTTATCGATTTATCGATTTATCGATTTATCGATTTATCGATTTACCGATTTATCGATTTATCGATTTATCGATTTATCGATTTATCGATTTATCGATTTATCGATTTATCGATTTATCGATTTATCAATTTATGGATTTATCAATTTATCGATTTATCAATTTATCGATTTGTCGATTTATCGATTTGTCGATTTATCGATTTATCGATTTGTCGATTTATCGATTTATCGATTTATCGATTTATCGATTTATCGATTTATCGATTTATCGATTTATCGATTTATCGATTTATCGATTTACCGATTTATCGATTTACCGATTTATCGATTTATCGATTTATCGATTTATCGATTTATCGATTTATCAATTTATCGATTTATCGATTTATCGATTTATCGATTTATCGATTTATCGATTTATCGATTTATCGATTTATCGATTTATCGATTTATCGATTTATCGATTTACCGATTTATCGATTTATCAATTTATGGATTTATCAATTTATCGATTTATCAATTTATCGATTTATCAATTTATCGATTTATCAATTTATCGATTTATCAATTTATCGATTTATCGATTTATCGATTTATCGATTTATCGATTTATCGATTTATCGATTTATCGATTTATCGATTTATCGATTTATCGATTTATCGATTTATCGATTTATCGATTTATCGATTTATCGATTTATCGATTTATCGATTTATCGATTTATCGATTTATCGATTTATCGATTTATCGATTTATCGATTTATCGATTTATCGATTTATCGATTTATCGATTTATCGATTTATCGATTTATCGATTTATCGATTTATCGATTTATCGATTTATCGATTTATCGATTTATCGATTTATCGATTTATCGATTTATCGATTTATCGATTTATCGATTTATCGATTTATCGATTTATCGATTTATCGATTTATCGATTTATCGATTTATCGATTTATCGATTTATCGATTTATCGATTTGTCGATTTATCGATTTGTCGATTTATCGATTTGTCGATTTATCGATTTATCGATTTATCGATTTATCAATTTATCGATTTATCAATTTATCGATTTATCGATTTATCGATTTATCGATTTATCGATTTATCGATTTATCGATTTATCGATTTATCGATTTATCGATTTATCGATTTATCGATTTATCGATTTATCGATTTATCGATTTATCGATTTATCGATTTATCGATTTATCGATTTATCGATTTATCGATTTATCGATTTATCGATTTATCGATTTATCGATTTATCGATTTATCGATTTATCGATTTATCGATTTATCGATTTATCGATTTATCGATTTATCGATTTATCGATTTATCGATTTATCGATTTATCGATTTATCGATTTATCGATTTATCGATTTATCGATTTATCGATTTATCGATTTATCGATTTATCGATTTATCGATTTATCGATTTATCGATTTATCGATTTATCGATTTATATATTTATCGATTTATCGATTTATCGATTTATCGATTTATCGATTTATCGATTTATCGATTTATCGATTTATCGATTTATCGATTTATCGATTTATCGATTTATCGATTTATCGATTTATCGATTTATCGATTTATCGATTTATCGATTTATCGATTTATCGATTTATCGATTTATCGATTTATCGATTTATCGATTTATCGATTTATCGATTTATCGATTTATCGATTTATCGATTTATCGATTTATCGATTTATCGATTTATCGATTTATCGATTTATCGATTTATCGATTTATCGATTTATCGATTTATCGATTTATCGATTTATCGATTTATCGATTTATCGATTTATCGATTTATCGATTTATCGATTTATCGATTTATCGATTTATCGATTTATCGATTTATCGATTTGTCGATTTATCGAATTATCAATTTATCGATTTATCAATTTATCGATTTGTCGATCAATTTATCGATTTGTCGATCAATTTATCGATTTGTCGATCAATTTATCGATTTATCGATTTATCGATTTGTCGATCAATTTATCGATTTGTCGATCAATTTATCGATTTGTCGATCAATTTATCGATTTGTCGATCAATTTATCGATTTGTCGATCAATTTATCGATTTGTCGATCAATTTATCGATTTGTCGATCAATTTATCGATTTGTCGATCAATTTATCGATTTGTCGATCAATTTATCGATTTATCGATTTATCGATTTATCGATTTATCGATTTATCGATTTATCGATTTATCGATTTATCGATTTATCGATTTATCGATTTATCGATTTATCGATTTATCGATTTATCGATTTATCGATTTATCGATTTATCGATTTATCGATTTATCGATTTATCGATTTATCGATTTATCGATTTATCGATTTATCGATTTATCGATTTATCGATTTATCGATTTATCGATTTATCAATTTATCGATTTATCAATTTATCGATTTATCGATTTATCGATTTATCGATTTATCGATTTATCGATTTATCGATTTATCGATTTATCGATTTATCGATTTATCGATTTATCGATTTATCGATTTATCGATTTATCGATTTATCGATTTATCGATTTATCGATTTATCGATTTATCGATTTATCGATTTATCGATTTATCGATTTATCGATTTATCGATTTATCGATTTATCGATTTATCGATTTATCGATTTATCGATTTATCGATTTATCGATTTATCGATTTATCGATTTATCGATTTATCGATTTATCGATTTATCGATTTATCGATTTATCGATTTATCGATTTATCGATTTATCGATTTATCGATTTATCGATTTATCGATTTATCGATTTATCGATTTATCGATTTATCGATTTATCGATATATCGATTTATCGATATATCGATTTATCGATATATCGATTTATCGATATATCGATTTATCGATATATCGATTTATCGATATATCGATTTATCGATTTATCGATTTATCGATTTATCGATTTAACGAATTAACGAATTATCTATCGATTTATCGATTTATCGATTTATCGATTTATCGATTTATCGATTTATCGATTTATCGATTTATCGATTTATCGATTTATCGATTTATCGATTTATCGATTTATCGATTTATCGATTTATCGATTTATCGATATATCGATTTATCGATATATCGATTTATCGATTTATCGATTTATCGATTTAACGAATTAACGAATTATCTATCGATTTATCGATTTATCGATTTATCGATTTATCGATTTATCGATTTATCGATTTATCGATTTATCGATTTATCGATTTATCGATTTATCGATTTATCGATTTATCGATTTATCGATTTATCGATTTATCGATTTATCGATTTATCGATTTATCGATTTATCGATTTATCAATTTATGGATTTATCAATTTATCGATTTATCAATTTATCGATTTATCAATTTATCGATTTATCAATTTATCGATTTATCAATTTATCGATTTATCAATTTATCGATTTATCAATTTATCGATTTATCAATTTATCGATTTATCAATTTATGGATTTATCGATTTATCGATTTATCGATTTATCGATTTATCGATTTATCGATTTATCGATTTATCGATTTATCGATTTATCGATTTATCGATTTGTCGATTTATCGATTTGTCGATTTATCGATTTGTCGATTTATCGATTTATCGATTTATCGATTTATCGATTTATCGATTTATCGATTTATCGATTTATCGATTTATCGATTTATCGATTTATCGATTTATCGATTTATCGATTTATCGATTTATCGATTTATCGATTTATCGATTTATCGATTTATCGATTTATCGATTTATCGATTTATCGATTTATCGATTTATCGATTTATCGATTTATCGATTTATCGATTTATCGATTTGTCGATTTATCGATTTATCGATTTATCGATTTATCGATTTATCGATTTATCGATTTATCGATTTGTCGATTTATCGATTTATCGATTTATCGATTTATCGATTTATCAATTTATCAATTTATCGATTTATCAATTTATCGATTTATCGATTTATCGATTTATCGATTTATCGATTTATCGATTTATCGATTTATCGATTTATCGATTTATCGATTTATCGATTTATCGATTTATCGATTTATCGATTTATCGATTTATCGATTTATCGATTTATCGATTTATCGATTTATCGATTTATCGATTTATCGATTTATCGATTTATCGATTTATCGATTTATCGATTTATCGATTTATCGATTTATCGATTTATCGATTTATCGATTTATCGATTTATCGATTTATCGATTTATCGATTTATCGATTTATCGATTTATCGATTTATCGATTTATCGATTTATCGATTTATCGATTTATCGATTTATCGATTTATCGATTTATCGATTTATCGATTTATCGATTTATCGATTTATCGATTTATCGATTTATCGATTTATCGATTTATCGATTTATCGATTTATCGATTTATCGATTTATCGATTTATCGATTTATCGATTTATCGATTTATCGATTTGTCGATTTATCGATTTGTCGATTTATCGATTTGTCGATTTATCGATTTGTCGATTTATCGATTTGTCGATTTATCGATTTATCAATTTATCGATTTGTCGATCAATTTATCGATTTGTCGATCAATTTATCGATTTGTCGATCAATTTATCGATTTGTCGATCAATTTATCGATTTGTCGATCAATTTATCGATTTGTCGATCAATTTATCGATTTGTCGATCAATTTATCGATTTGTCGATCAATTTATCGATTTGTCGATTTATCGATTTATCGATTTGTCGATCAATTTATCGATTTGTCGATCAATTTATCGATTTGTCGATCAATTTATCGATTTGTCGATCAATTTATCGATTTGTCGATCAATTTATCGATTTGTCGATCAATTTATCGATTTGTCGATCAATTTATCGATTTGTCGATCAATTTATCGATTTATCGATTTATCGATTTATCGATTTATCGATTTATCGATTTATCGATTTATCGATTTATCGATTTATCGATTTATCGATTTATCGATTTATCGATTTATCGATTTATCGATTTATCGATTTATCGATTTATCGATTTATCGATTTATCGATTTATCGATTTATCGATTTATCGATTTATCGATTTATCGATTTATCGATTTATCGATTTATCGATTTATCGATTTATCGATTTATCGATTTATCGATTTATCGATTTATCGATTTATCGATTTATCGATTTATCGATTTATCGATTTATCGATTTATCAATTTATCGATTTATCAATTTATCGATTTATCGATTTATCGATTTATCGATTTATCGATTTATCGATTTATCGATTTATCGATTTATCGATTTATCGATTTATCGATTTATCGATTTATCGATTTATCGATTTATCGATTTATCGATTTATCGATTTATCGATTTATCGATTTATCGATTTATCGATTTATCGATTTATCGATTTATCGATTTATCGATTTATCGATTTATCGATTTATCGATTTATCGATTTATCGATTTATCGATTTATCGATTTATCGATTTATCGATTTATCGATTTATCGATTTATCGATTTATCGATTTATCGATTTATCGATTTATCGATTTATCGATTTATCGATTTATCGATATATCGATTTATCGATATATCGATTTATCGATATATCGATTTATCGATATATCGATTTATCGATTTATCGATTTATCGATTTAACGAATTAACGAATTATCTATCGATTTATCGATTTATCGATTTATCGATTTATCGATTTATCGATTTATCGATTTATCGATTTATCGATTTATCGATTTATCGATTTATCGATTTATCGATTTATCGATATATCGATTTATCGATTTATCGATATATCGATTTATCGATTTATCGATTTATCGATTTAACGAATTAACGAATTATCTATCGATTTATCGATTTATCGATTTATCGATTTATCGATTTATCGATTTATCGATTTATCGATTTATCGATTTATCGATTTATCGATTTATCGATTTATCGATTTATCGATTTATCGATTTATCGATTTATCGATTTATCGATTTATCGATTTATCGATTTATCGATTTATCGATTTATCGATTTATCGATTTATCGATTTATCGATTTATCGATTTATCGATTTATCGATTTATCGATTTATCGATTTATCGATTTATCGATTTATCGATTTATCGATTTATCGATTTATCGATTTATCGATTTATCAATTTATCGATTTATCAATTTATCGATTTATCAATTTATCGATTTATCAATTTATCGATTTATCAATTTATCGATTTATCAATTTATCGATTTATCAATTTATGGATTTATCGATTTATCGATTTATCGATTTATCGATTTATCGATTTATCGATTTATCGATTTATCGATTTATCGATTTATCGATTTATCGATTTATCGATTTATCGATTTATCGATTTATCGATTTATCGATTTATCGATTTATCGATTTATCGATTTATCGATTTATCGATTTATCGATTTATCGATTTATCGATTTATCGATTTATCGATTTATCGATTTATCGATTTATCGATTTATCGATTTATCGATTTATCGATTTATCGATTTATCGATTTATCGATTTATCGATTTGTCGATTTATCGATTTGTCGATTTATCGATTTGTCGATTTATCGATTTATCGATTTATCGATTTATCGATTTATCGATTTATCGATTTATCGATTTATCGATTTGTCGATTTGTCGATTTATCGATTTGTCGATTTATCGATTTGTCGATTTATCGATTTATCGATTTATCGATTTATCGATTTATCGATTTATCGATTTATCGATTTATCGATTTATCGATTTATCGATTTATCGATTTATCGATTTATCGATTTATCGATTTATCGATTTATCGATTTATCGATTTATCGATTTATCGATTTATCGATTTATCGATTTATCGATTTATCGATTTATCGATTTATCGATTTATCGATTTATCGATTTATCGATTTATCGATTTATCGATTTATCGATTTATCGATTTATCGATTTATCGATTTATCGATTTATCGATTTATCGATTTATCGATTTATCGATTTATCGATTTATCGATTTATCGATTTATCGATTTATCGATTTATCGATTTATCGATTTATCGATTTGTCGATTTATCGATTTGTCGATTTATCGATTTGTCGATTTATCGATTTGTCGATTTATCGATTTGTCGATTTATCGATTTATCAATTTATCGATTTGTCGATCAATTTATCGATTTGTCGATCAATTTATCGATTTGTCGATCAATTTATCGATTTGTCGATCAATTTATCGATTTGTCGATCAATTTATCGATTTGTCGATTTATCGATTTATCGATTTATCGATTTGTCGATCAATTTATCGATTTGTCGATCAATTTATCGATTTGTCGATCAATTTATCGATTTGTCGATCAATTTATCGATTTGTCGATCAATTTATCGATTTGTCGATCAATTTATCGATTTGTCGATCAATTTATCGATTTGTCGATCAATTTATCGATTTGTCGATCAATTTATCGATTTGTCGATCAATTTATCGATTTGTCGATCAATTTATCGATTTGTCGATCAATTTATCGATTTGTCGATCAATTTATCGATTTATCGATTTATCGATTTATCGATTTATCGATTTATCGATTTATCGATTTATCGATTTATCGATTTATCGATTTATCGATTTATCGATTTATCGATTTATCGATTTATCGATTTATCGATTTATCGATTTATCGATTTATCGATTTATCGATTTATCGATTTATCGATTTATCGATTTATCGATTTATCGATTTATCGATTTATCGATTTATCGATTTATCGATTTATCGATTTATCGATTTATCGATTTATCGATTTATCGATTTATCGATTTATCGATTTATCGATTTATCGATTTATCGATTTATCGATTTATCGATTTATCGATTTATCGATTTATCGATTTATCGATTTATCGATTTATCGATTTATCGATTTATCGATTTATCGATTTATCGATTTATCGATTTATCGATTTATCGATTTATCGATTTATCGATTTATCGATTTATCGATTTATCGATTTATCGATTTATCGATTTATCGATTTATCGATTTATCGATTTATCGATTTATCGATTTATCGATTTATCGATTTATCGATTTATCGATTTATCGATTTATCGATTTATCGATTTATCGATTTATCGATTTATCGATTTATCGATTTATCGATTTATCGATTTATCGATTTATCGATTTATCGATTTATCGATTTATCGATTTATCGATTTATCGATTTGTCGATTTATCGATTTATCGATTTATCGATTTATCGATTTATCGATTTATCGATTTATCGATTTATCGATTTATCGATTTATCGATTTATCGATTTATCGATTTATCGATTTATCGATTTATCGATTTATCGATTTATCGATTTATCGATTTATCGATTTATCGATTTATCGATTTATCGATTTATCGATTTATCGATTTATCGATTTATCGATTTATCGATTTATCGATTTATCGATTTATCGATTTATCGATTTATCGATTTATCGATTTATCGATTTATCGATTTATCGATTTATCGATTTATCGATTTATCGATTTATCGATTTATCGATTTATCGATTTATCGATTTATCGATTTATCGATTTATCGATTTATCGATTTATCGATTTATCGATTTATCGATTTATCGATTTATCGATTTATCGATTTATCGATTTATCGATTTATCGATTTATCGATTTATCGATTTATCGATTTATCGATTTATCGATTTATCGATTTATCGATTTATCGATTTATCGATTTATCGATTTATCGATTTATCGATTTATCGATTTATCGATTTATCGATTTATCGATTTATCGATTTATCGATTTATCGATTTATCGATTTATCGATTTATCGATTTATCGATTTATCGATTTATCGATTTATCGATTTATCGATTTATCGATTTATCGATTTATCGATTTATCGATTTATCGATTTATCGATTTATCGATTTATCGATTTATCGATTTATCGATTTATCGATTTATCGATTTATCGATTTATCGATTTATCGATTTATCGATTTATCGATTTATCGATTTATCGATTTATCGATTTATCGATTTATCGATTTATCGATTTATCGATTTATCGATTTATCGATTTATCGATTTATCGATTTATCGATTTATCGATTTATCGATTTATCGATTTATCGATTTATCGATTTATCGATTTATCGATTTATCGATTTATCGATTTATCGATTTATCGATTTATCGATTTATCGATTTATCGATTTATCGATTTATCGATTTATCGATTTATCGATTTATCGATTTATCGATTTATCGATTTATCGATTTATCGATTTATCGATTTATCGATTTATCGATTTATCGATTTATCGATTTATCGATTTATCGATTTATCGATTTATCGATTTATCGATTTATCGATTTATCGATTTATCGATTTATCGATTTATCGATTTATCGATTTATCGATTTATCGATTTATCGATTTATCGATTTATCGATTTATCGATTTATCGATTTATCGATTTATCGATTTATCGATTTATCGATTTATCGATTTATCGATTTATCGATTTATCGATTTATCGATTTATCGATTTATCGATTTATCGATTTATCGATTTATCGATTTATCGATTTATCGATTTATCGATTTATCGATTTATCGATTTATCGATTTATCGATTTATCGATTTATCGATTTATCGATTTATCGATTTATCGATTTATCGATTTATCGATTTATCGATTTATCGATTTATCGATTTATCGATTTATCGATTTATCGATTTATCGATTTATCGATTTATCGATTTATCGATTTATCGATTTATCGATTTATCGATTTATCGATTTATCGATTTATCGATTTATCGATTTATCGATTTATCGATTTATCGATTTATCGATTTATCGATTTATCGATTTATCGATTTATCGATTTATCGATTTATCGATTTATCGATTTATCGATTTATCGATTTATCGATTTATCGATTTATCGATTTATCGATTTATCGATTTATCGATTTATCGATTTATCGATTTAACGAATTAACGAATTATCTATCGATTTATCGATTTATCGATTTATCGATTTATCGATTTATCGATTTATCGATTTATCGATTTATCGATTTATCGATTTATCGATTTATCGATTTATCGATTTATCGATTTATCGATTTATCGATTTATCGATTTATCGATTTATCGATTTATCGATTTATCGATTTATCGATTTATCGATTTATCGATTTATCGATTTATCGATTTATCGATTTATCGATTTATCGATTTATCGATTTATCGATTTATCGATTTATCGATTTATCGATTTATCGATTTATCGATTTATCGATTTATCGATTTATCGATTTATCGATTTATCGATTTATCGATTTATCGATTTATCGATTTATCGATTTATCGATTTATCGATTTATCGATTTATCGATTTATCGATTTATCGATTTATCGATTTATCGATTTATCGATTTATCGATTTATCGATTTATCGATTTATCGATTTATCGATTTATCGATTTATCGATTTATCGATTTATCGATTTATCGATTTATCGATTTATCGATTTATCGATTTATCGATTTATCGATTTATCGATTTATCGATTTATCGATTTATCGATTTATCGATTTATCGATTTATCGATTTATCGATTTATCGATTTATCGATTTATCGATTTATCGATTTATCGATTTATCGATTTATCGATTTATCGATTTATCGATTTATCGATTTATCGATTTATCGATTTATCGATTTATCGATTTATCGATTTATCGATTTATCGATTTATCGATTTATCGATTTATCGATTTATCGATTTATCGATTTATCGATTTATCGATTTATCGATTTATCGATTTATCGATTTATCGATTTATCGATTTATCGATTTATCGATTTATCGATTTATCGATTTATCGATTTATCGATTTATCGATTTATCGATTTATCGATTTATCGATTTATCGATTTATCGATTTATCGATTTATCGATTTATCGATTTATCGATTTATCGATTTATCGATTTATCGATTTATCGATTTATCGATTTATCGATTTATCGATTTATCGATTTATCGATTTATCGATTTATCGATTTATCGATTTATCGATTTATCGATTTATCGATTTATCGATTTATCGATTTATCGATTTATCGATTTATCGATTTATCGATTTATCGATTTATCGATTTATCGATTTATCGATTTATCGATTTATCGATTTATCGATTTATCGATTTATCGATTTATCGATTTATCGATTTATCGATTTATCGATTTATCGATTTATCGATTTATCGATTTATCGATTTATCGATTTATCGATTTATCGATTTATCGATTTATCGATTTATCGATTTATCGATTTATCGATTTATCGATTTATCGATTTATCGATTTATCGATTTATCGATTTATCGATTTATCGATTTATCGATTTATCGATTTATCGATTTATCGATTTATCGATTTATCGATTTATCGATTTATCGATTTATCGATTTATCGATTTATCGATTTATCGATTTATCGATTTATCGATTTATCGATTTATCGATTTATCGATTTATCGATTTATCGATTTATCGATTTATCGATTCATCGATTTATCGATTTATCGATTTATCGATTTAACGAATTATCTATCGATTTATCGATTTATCGATTTATCGGTTTAACGAATTATCTATCGATTTATCGATTTATCGATTTATCGATTTATCGATTTATCGATTTATCGATTTATCGATTTATCGATTTATCGATTTATCGATTTATCGATTTATCGATTTATCGATTTATCGATTTATCGATTTATCGATTTATCGATTTATCGATTTATCGATTTATCGATTTATCGATTTATCGATTTATCGATTTATCGATTTATCGATTTATCGATTTATCGATTTATCGATTTATCGATTTATCGATTTATCGATTTATCGATTTATCGATTTATCGATTTATCGATTTATCGATTTATCGATTTATCGATTTATCGATTTATCGATTTATCGATTTATCGATTTATCGATTTATCGATTTATCTATTTATCGATTTATCGATTTATCGATTTATCGATTTATCGATTTATCGATTTATCGATTTATCGATTTATCGATTTATCGATTTATCGATTTATCGATTTATCGATTTATCGATTTATCGATTTATCGATTTATCGATTTATCGATTTATCGATTTATCGATTTATCGATTTATCGATTTATCGATTTATCGATTTATCGATTTATCGATTTATCGATTTATCGATTTATCGATTTATCGATTTATCGATTTATCGATTTATCGATTTATCGATTTATCGATTTATCGATTTATCGATTTATCGATTTATCGATTTATCGATTTATCGATTTATCGATTTATCGATTTATCGATTTATCGATTTATCGATTTATCGATTTATCGATTTATCGATTTAACGAATTATCTATCGATTTATCGATTTATCGATTTATCGGTTTAACGAATTATCTATCGATTTATCGATTTATCGATTTATCGATTTATCGATTTATCGATTTATCGATTTGTCGATTTATCGATTTATCGATTTATCGATTTATCGATTTATCGATTTATCGATTTATCGATTTATCGATTTATCGATATATCGATTTATCGATTTATCGATTTATCGATTTATCGATTTATCGATTTATCGATTTATCGATTTATCGATTAATCGATTTATCGATTTATCGATTTATCGATTTATCGATTTATCGATTTATCGATTTATCGATTTATCGATTTATCGATTTATCGATTTATCGATTTATCGATTTATCGATTTATCGATTTATCGATTTATCGATTTATCGATTTATCGATTTATCGATTTATCGATTTATCGATTTATCGATTTATCGATTTATCGATTTATCGATTTATCGATTTATCAATTTATCGATTTATCGATTTATCGATTTATCTATCGATTTATCGATTTATCTATCGATTTATATATTTATCGATTTATCGATTTATCGATTTATCGATTTATCGATTTATCGATTTATCGATTTATCGATTTATCGATTTATCGATTTATCGATTTATCGATTTATCGATTTATCGATTTATCGATTTATCGATTTATCGATTTATCGATTTATCGATTTATCGATTTATCGATTTATCGATTTATCGATTTATCGATTTATCGATTTATCGATTTATCGATTTATCGATTTATCGATTTGTCGATTTATCGATTTGTCGATTTATCGATTTGTCGATTTATCGATTTATCGATTTATCGATTTATCGATTTATCGATTTATCGATTTATCGATTTATCGATTTATCGATTTATCGATTTATCGATTTATCGATTTATCGATTTATCGATTTATCGATTTATCGATTTATCGATTTATCGATTTATCGATTTATCGATTTATCGATTTATCGATTTATCGATTTATCGATTTATCGATTTATCGATTTATCGATTTATCGATTTATCGATTTATCGATTTATCGATTTATCGATTTATCGATTTATCGATTTATCGATTTATCGATTTATCGATTTATCGATTTATCGATTTATCGATTTATCGATTTATCGATTTATCGATTTATCGATTTATCGATTTATCGATTTATCGATTTATCGATTTATCGATTTATCGATTTATCGATTTATCGATTTATCGATTTATCGATTTATCGATTTATCGATTTATCGATTTATCGATTTATCGATTTATCGATTTATCGATTTATCGATTTATCGATTTATCGATTTATCGATTTATCGATTTATCGATTTATCGATTTATCGATTTATCGATTTATCGATTTATCGATTTATCGATTTATCGATTTATCGATTTATCGATTTATCGATTTATCGATTTATCGATTTATCGATTTATCGATTTATCGATTTATCGATTTATCGATTTATCGATTTATCGATTTATCGATTTATCGATTTATCGATTTATCGATTTATCGATTTATCGATTTATCGATTTATCGATTTATCGATTTATCGATTTATCGATTTATCGATTTATCGATTTATCGATTTATCGATTTATCGATTTATCGATTTATCGATTTATCGATTTATCGATTTATCGATTTATCGATTTATCGATTTATCGATTTATCGATTTATCGATTTATCGATTTATCGATTTATCGATTTATCGATTTATCGATTTATCGATTTATCGATTTAACGAATTATCTATCGATTTATCGATTTATCGGTTTAACGAATTATCTATCGATTTATCGATTTATCGATTTATCGATTTATCGATTTATCGATTTATCGATTTATCGATTTATCGATTTATCGATTTATCGATTTAACGAATTATCTATCGATTTATCGATTTATCGATTTATCGATTTATCGATTTATCGATTTATCGATTTATCGATTTATCGATTTATCGATTTATCGATTTATCGATTTATCGATTTATCGATTTATCGATTTATCGATTTATCGATTTATCGATTTATCGATTTATCGATTTATCGATTTATCGATTTATCGATTTATCGATTTATCGATTTATCGATTTATCGATTTATCGATTTATCGATTTATCGATTTATCGATTTATCGATTTATCGATTTATCGATTTATCGATTTATCGATTTATCGATTTATCGATTTATCGATTTATCGATTTATCGATTTATCGATTTATCGATTTATCGATTTATCGATTTATCGATTTATCGATTTATCGATTTATCGATTTATCGATTTATCGATTTATCGATTTATCGATTTATCGATTTATCGATTTATCGATTTATCGATTTATCGATTTATCGATTTATCGATTTATCGATTTATCGATTTATCGATTTATCGATTTATCGATTTATCGATTTATCGATTTATCGATTTATCGATTTATCGATTTATCGATTTATCGATTTATCGATTTATCGATTTATCGATTTATCGATTTATCGATTTATCGATTTATCGATTTATCGATTTATCGATTTATCGATTTATCGATTTATCGATTTATCGATTTATCGATTTATCGATTTATCGATTTATCGATTTATCGATTTATCGATTTATCGATTTATCGATTTATCGATTTATCGATTTATCGATTTATCGATTTATCGATTTATCGATTTATCGATTTATCGATTTATCGATTTATCGATTTATCGATTTATCGATTTATCGATTTATCGATTTATCGATTTATCGATTTATCGATTTATCGATTTATCGATTTATCGATTTATCGATTTATCGATTTATCGATTTATCGATTTATCGATTTATCGATTTATCGATTTATCGATTTATCGATTTATCGATTTATCGATTTATCGATTTATCGATTTATCGATTTATCGATTTATCGATTTATCGATTTATCGATTTATCGATTTATCGATTTATCGATTTATCGATTTATCGATTTATCGATTTATCGATTTATCGATTTATCGATTTATCGATTTATCGATTTATCGATATATCGATTTATCGATTTATCGATTTATCGATTTAACGAATTATCTATCGATTTATCGATTTATCGGTTTAACGAATTATCTATCGATTTATCGATTTATCGATTTATCGATTTATCGATTTATCGATTTATCGATTTATCGATTTATCGATTTATCGATTTATCGATTTATCGATTTATCGATTTATCGATTTATCGATTTATCGATTTATCGATTTATCGATATATCGATTTATCGATTTATCGATATATCGATTTATCGATTTATCGATTTATCGATTTATCGATTTATCGATTTATCGATTTATCGATTTATCGATTTATCGATTTATCGATTTATCGATTTATCGATTTATCGATTTATCGATTTATCGATTTATCGATTTATCGATTTATCGATTTATCGATTTATCGATTTATCGATTTATCGATTTATCGATTTATCGATTTATCGATTTATCGATTTATCGATTTATCGATTTATCGATTTATCAATTTATCGATTTATCGATTTATCGATTTATCTATCGATTTATCGATTTATCTATCGATTTATATATTTATCGATTTATCGATTTATCGATTTATCGATTTATCGATTTATCGATTTATCGATTTATCGATTTATCGATTTATCGATTTATCGATTTATCGATTTATCTATTTATCTATCTATCTATCTATCTATCTATCTATCTATCGATTTATCTATGTATCTATTTGTCAATTTATCTATTTGTCTGTTTATCGATTTATCGGTTTAACGTATTATCTATCGATTCATATATTTATCGATTTATCGATTTATCGATTTATCGATTTATCGATTTATCGATTTATCGATTTATCGATTTATCGATTTATCGATTTATCGATTTATCGATTTATCGATTTATCGATTTATCGATTTATCGATTTATCGATTTATCGATTTATCGATTTATCGATTTATCGATTTATCGATTTATCGATTTATCGATTTATCTATTTATCGATTTATCGATTTATCGATTTATCTATCTAGTCATCAATCGATTTATCTATTTATCGATTTATCTATCTATCTATCTATCTATCTATCGATTTATCAATTTATCGATTTATCGATTTATCGATTTATCGATTTATCGATTTATCGATTTATCGATTTGTCGATTTATCGATTTATCGATTTATCGATTTATCGATTTATCGATTTATCGATTTATCGATTTATCGATTTATCGATTTATCGATTTATCGATTTATCGATTTATCGATTTATCGATTTATCGATTTATCGATTTATCGATTTACCGATTTATCGATTTATCGATTTATCGATTTATCGATTTATCGATTTATCGATTTATCGATTTATCGATTTATCGATTTATCGATTTATCGATTTATCGATTTATCGATTTATCGATTTATCGATTTATCGATTTATCGATTTATCGATTTATCGATTTATCGATTTATCGATTTATCGATTTATCGATTTATCGATTTATCGATTTATCGATTTATCAATTTATCGACTTATCAATTTATGGATTTATCAATTTATCGATTTATCGATTTATCGATTTATCGATTTATCGATTTATTGATTTATCGAATTATCGATTTATCGATTTATCAATTTATCCATTTAGCGATTTATCGAATTATCGATTTATCGATTTATCGATTTATCAATTTATCGAATTATCGAATTATCGATTTATCGATTTATCGATTTATCAATTTATCGATTTATCGATTTATCGATTTATCGATTTATCGATTTATCGATTTATCGATTTATCGATTTATCGATTTATCAATTTATCAATTTATCGATTTATCGATTTATCGATTTATCGATTTTTCGATTTATAAATTTATCAATTTATCGATTTATCGATTTATCGATTTTTCGATTTTTCGATTTTTCGATTTATCGATTTATCGATTTATCGATTTATCGATTTATCGATTTATCGATTTATCGATTTATCGATTTATCGATTTATCGATTTATCGATTTATCGATTTATCGATTTATCGATTTATCGATTTATCGATTTATCGATTTATCGATTTATCGATTTATCGATTTATCGATTTATCGATTTATCGATTTATCGATTTATCGATTTATCGATTTATCGATTTATCGATTTATCGATTTATCGATTTATCGATTTATCGATTTATCGATTTATCGATTTATCGATTTATCGATTTATCGATTTATCGATTTATCGATTTATCGATTTATCGATTTATCGATTTATCGATTTATCGATTTATCGATTTATCGATTTATCGATTTATCGATTTATCGATTTACCGATTTATCGATTTATCGATTTATCGATTTATCGATTTATCGATTTATCGATTTATCGATTTATCGATTTATCGATTTATCGATTTATCGATTTATCGACCACGATTTATCGATTTATCGATTTATCGATTTATCGATTTATCGATTTATCGATTTATCGATTTATCGATTTATCGATTTATCGATTTATCGATTTATCGATTTATCGATTTATCGATTTATCGATTTATCGATTTATCGATTTATCGATTTATCGATTTATCGATTTATCGATTTATCGATTTATCGATTTATCGATTTATCGATTTATCGATTTATCGATTTATCGATTTATCGATTTATCGATTTATCGATTTATCGATTTATCGATTTATCGATTTATCGATTTATCGATTTATCGATTTATCGATTTATCGACTTATCGATTTATCGACTTATCGATTTATCGACTTATCGATTTATCGACTTATCGATTTATCGACTTATCGATTTATCGACTTATCGACTTATCGATTTATCGATTTATCGACTTATCGATTTATCGATTTATCGATTTATCGATTTATCTTTGTATATATCTATTTATCTATTTTTCGATTTATCGGTTTAACGAATTATCTATCGATTTATATATTTATCGATTTATCGATTTATGGATTTATCGAATTATCGATTTATCGATTTATCGATTTATCGATTTATCGATTTATCGATTTATCGATTTATCGATTTATCGATTTATCGATTTATCGATTTATCGACTTATCGATTTATCGACTTATCGATTTATCGACTTATCGATTTATCGACTTATCGATTTATCGACTTATCGATTTATCGACTTATCGATTTATCGACTTATCGACTTATCGATTTATCGATTTATCGACTTATCGATTTATCGATTTATCGATTTATCGATTTATCTTTGTATATATCTATTTATCTATTTTTCGATTTATCGGTTTAACGAATTATCTATCGATTTATATATTTATCGATTTATCGATTTATGGATTTATCGATTTATCGATTTATCGATTTATCGATTTATCGATTTATCGATTTATCGATTTATCCATTTATCCATTTATCGATTTATCGATTTATCGATTTATCTAATTATCGATTTATCGATTTGTGACGATTCCATCTCACTTACCTAAAATTATAAAATAAAGGCATTAAAAAAAAAGGAGTATTTAAAACAAGAAAAAAAATAAATAAATAAATAAATAAATAAATGTAAAGAAAGTGATTTATATGTGGTGGGGGGACCAAACCCTTAACATTAAAATGTAAAAATATAAATATAAGTAAATTAAACTGACAGACAATTGTTAATTAAAAGAAAGTAATAGGGGGACGAATAAAAAAAAAAATAAAATAAAAAAGAAAAACGAATGAATAGTTGAATGACGCGCGGGAACCACCTTAAGATTAGTGTTTGAATTTATTTTTTCTAGCCGTCTCAAAACACAAGTTTGAACGCACAAAAAAAAAAAACAAAATATGTTACGCGATCTGTTATTGAGATGAGATCAACATAATGCGGGACCCAACGAGATAAAGTCCGCAAATCGGAGTGACGTAAATTGTTTTTCGGTAGTCGAGTGGAGATTATTGAAAAACAATTTCAGTCATGCAGTTCAGATTACGATCGGCCTACAAAGCGGAAAGAAGTAAATCTACGTATCGAGTATCGAATATTGTTTTATTATGTTACTCAAATAATTAGACGAACGCTATACATTATCATTATACGTTATTTTTGGATCAATATTCTGTTCATTTGCGAATATTGTAAGATATAGAAAATACGATTCCGAATTAGTGATCGAATTTATCATCGCGAGCTGGATATATATATGTATACATAAAACGCATATAGCTTAATTGGACTAAGAATAAAAATAAAAAACATATACCGGACCAAAATTGCTAATGGCGACAATACCAGCATTCTCGTAAATATCTACGTGCTATTCGTATGGGCGGCATTGTGTTGATACAGTCGAATCTCGGAAACAGTGAGGTAATAATTATTTTGTTATTTTCTTTTCTCCATATTTACACGCTTTCCAGTTGAAATCTACGTAGATACAACTAAGATTCTATTGCGTTCAGCTATTCAATTGTTTTTTTTTATATCGTTCTAAATACCTGGTAGAATAATAAACATTTAGTGAAATTGATAATTTATTTTAAAAAGGAGACATCATAAGAAGTCGTACCGTAATTACTCGGTGGTCCTAATGAACGGCCTAAACATCACACCCAGATTTGGGTAGCACATTCGAAATTAGACCGCCAAAAATTATGGCGTCGAATTTACCGGGTGTATGAATGCTGAAAGGACAATTTGTGGGAATTCACGACTGAATATAAACACCACGAGTGAGAAAATTCAGTTGCGAATCCTCCGATAGATTGGGACCACCGAATAGTTATATACAATCTAATACCAATAAAATTATACTTACATATTAATACGAGGAAATTAGTTTTATTTTATGATAAAACATTTCACTATTTTTTTTTTAAATCATATTTTTGTGTGTTAACATATAGAATTATTAACTGTAAAATTTGTTCCTTTTTTATTAAATCATCGCCGTTGAGTGTATTTTTGCTGCCTTTTATTTTCTCTATCAAATCTCTAAAAATATATAATTTCATTAAGTTTTGGTTCATTTTTCTTATTTTTCTATAATCTTTATTAAATAATTAAAATTTAATCGTACTCACATTCAGAATATGGTAGGTGATTATTGTTTTTAATGTAATTTCCTATTCTGTTCTCCTTTGTGTGATTTTTATCGTAATTTCCGAAAATTCGACACGTGGTAAATTCAAAAAAAATAATTGCGATTAGTTGTCAACATCTGACATAAAAGGATTTGAATATCCTTCTAACTATCACCGTTAGGAGTCACTACCTCGCAGTTTTTTTTTTTTAAATATCATAAGTGTTCATTAATTAAGGTGTCCGGTGGTAAACAAAAGGACCCTCACACTTTTTCTCATCTATTGACATTTCAGACCAAAGACAAAATTCGGCTCATCATCGAACGCCTACAGGCGGGAGAGAATGTCATAAGCTACGAGTTACGGGATTCACTCTTGATAAAGATTGTAGGGGCTACGGCGAGTCCCGGTTCCAAAGGCCATGAGGGAAATGATTTTGTATTATCACCACAACTCCATTGTGTCAGGTCATCCGGGTATTACCCGATGTTACCGAGCTATCGCACGTCGCTTCTGGTGGAAGGGATTGTTTGGGGATGTTCGGACGTACGTGAGATCGTGTCCAGAATGTCAACAGTGCAAACCCCATAATAAACTACCTGGTGCACCTCTGGCTTCTAAACTCCCTGAACGTCCTTGGGATCGTATTTACGTTGACCATGTCGGCCCTCTCGTACAGACTAAAAATGGCTACCGATACATACTCATGCTCCTGGACGGATTTAGTAAATGGATCGAGGCCGTACCAGTTAAGCGGGTCACTGCCACCAACACTGTTGACAGACTGAACAGGATTTGGTTACACTTCGGACCTCCTCGAACGATGGTAACCGACAATCACGCCACGTTTACAAGCGCGAAATTCAAGTACATGTGCCTTCGATGGGGAATTAAACACATATTTTGCGCCCCATACCATCCAAGTAGCAATGCCGTGGAAAGGACTAATCGCGATCTCAAATATGGTATGACCATCATGCTGAAGCAATATGCCAATTCCCATAGAGAATGGGACCAATTCTTGCCATATTTCCAACAATCACACAATAACCAGCATCACGAGTCGATTCAGTGTAGTCCCTCGACTGTGTTTTTGGGTCGTACCGTTCACACACCGATCGATTTACGGTGGAATCTTCCGGAGATATTGGGAGACGACCAAGAACCGGACCTCGATAAGGTACGCAACTCCCTGTCTAAGGCACATGACAGAATGAAGCGTTTCTACAACACCAAGAGACCACCAGAAAATCCCTATACCGAGGGACAATTGGTACTTCAAAGATTGCGTGGAGGCCCACAATTTGACGAATCCAAGAAATTCGTACCCCAATGGTCCGCACCGAGGCGAATCTTGAGATTTACGACCCCGGTGTCTTGCGACCTCGAGGATGTGGATACTAAAGTTCGTTATAAGGCCCACATCGAGGACTTGAAACCTTTCAACGCTAAAAATTAACGAAATACCTTGTATTTCTTTCCGAAGTGACCCAGGGTGTGACGATTCCATCTCACTTACCTAAAATTATAAAATAAAGGCATTAAAAAAAAAGGAGTATTTAAAACAAGAAAAAAAATAAATAAATAAATAAATAAATAAATGTAAAGAAAGTGATTTATATGTGGTGGGGGGACCAAACCCTTAACATTAAAATGTAAAAATATAAATATAAGTAAATTAAACTGACAGACAATTGTTAATTAAAAGAAAGTAATAGGGGGACGAATAAAAAAAAAAATAAAATAAAAAAGAAAAACGAATGAATAGTTGAATGACGCGCGGGAACCACCTTAAGATTAGTGTTTGAATTTATTTTTTCTAGCCGTCTCAAAACACAAGTTTGAACGCACAAAAAAAAAAAACAAAATATGTTACGCGATCTGTTATTGAGATGAGATCAACATAATGCGGGACCCAACGAGATAAAGTCCGCAAATCGGAGTGACGTAAATTGTTTTTCGGTAGTCGAGTGGAGATTATTGAAAAACAATTTCAGTCATGCAGTTCAGATTACGATCGGCCTACAAAGCGGAAAGAAGTAAATCTACGTATCGAGTATCGAATATTGTTTTATTATGTTACTCAAATAATTAGACGAACGCTATACATTATCATTATACGTTATTTTTGGATCAATATTCTGTTCATTTGCGAATATTGTAAGATATAGAAAATACGATTCCGAATTAGTGATCGAATTTATCATCGCGAGCTGGATATATATATGTATACATAAAACGCATATAGCTTAATTGGACTAAGAATAAAAATAAAAAACATATACCGGACCAAAATTGCTAATGGCGACAATACCAGCATTCTCGTAAATATCTACGTGCTATTCGTATGGGCGGCATTGTGTTGATACAGTCGAATCTCGGAAACAGTGAGGTAATAATTATTTTGTTATTTTCTTTTCTCCATATTTACACGCTTTCCAGTTGAAATCTACGTAGATACAACTAAGATTCTATTGCGTTCAGCTATTCAATTGTTTTTTTTTATATCGTTCTAAATACCTGGTAGAATAATAAACATTTAGTGAAATTGATAATTTATTTTAAAAAGGAGACATCATAAGAAGTCGTACCGTAATTACTCGGTGGTCCTAATGAACGGCCTAAACATCACACCCAGATTTGGGTAGCACATTCGAAATTAGACCGCCAAAAATTATGGCGTCGAATTTACCGGGTGTATGAATGCTGAAAGGACAATTTGTGGGAATTCACGACTGAATATAAACACCACGAGTGAGAAAATTCAGTTGCGAATCCTCCGATAGATTGGGACCACCGAATAGTTATATACAATCTAATACCAATAAAATTATACTTACATATTAATACGAGGAAATTAGTTTTATTTTATGATAAAACATTTCACTATTTTTTTTTTAAATCATATTTTTGTGTGTTAACATATAGAATTATTAACTGTAAAATTTGTTCCTTTTTTATTAAATCATCGCCGTTGAGTGTATTTTTGCTGCCTTTTATTTTCTCTATCAAATCTCTAAAAATATATAATTTCATTAAGTTTTGGTTCATTTTTCTTATTTTTCTATAATCTTTATTAAATAATTAAAATTTAATCGTACTCACATTCAGAATATGGTAGGTGATTATTGTTTTTAATGTAATTTCCTATTCTGTTCTCCTTTGTGTGATTTTTATCGTAATTTCCGAAAATTCGACACGTGGTAAATTCAAAAAAAATAATTGCGATTAGTTGTCAACATCTGACATAAAAGGATTTGAATATCCTTCTAACTATCACCGTTAGGAGTCACTACCTCGCAGTTTTTTTTTTTTAAATATCATAAGTGTTCATTAATTAAGGTGTCCGGTGGTAAACAAAAGGACCCTCACACTTTTTCTCATCTATTGACATTTCAGACCAAAGACAAAATTCGGATCCACCGAAACCTTTTGCACAAGCTTCCAGACTTCATCGCGCGTTTTGGGTATATGTCCCACGGACCATAACCGGTACTGGGCGATATACTACAGATTTATCGATTTATCGATTTATCTATTTAACAATTTATCTATTAATTTTTCTTTTTATTTTTTGATTGATATATTTACCGGTTTATTGATTTATTGATTTATTGATTTATTGATTTATCGATTTATCGATTTATCGATTTATCGATTTATCGATTTATCGATTTATCGATTTATCGATTTATCGATTTATCGATTTATCGATTTATCGATTTATCGATTTATCGATTTATCGATTTATCGATTTATCGATTTATCGATTTATCGATTTATCGATTTATCGATTTATCGATTTATCGATTTATCGATTTATCGATTTATCGATTTGTCGATTTATCGATTTGTCGATTTATCGATTTGTCGATTTATCGATTTGTCGATTTATCGATTTATCGATTTATCGATTTATCGATTTATCGATTTATCGATTTATCGATTTATCGATTTATCGATTTATCGATTTATCGATTTATCGATTTATCGATTTATCGATTTATCGATTTATCGATTTATCGATTTATCGATTTATCGATTTATCGATTTATCGATTTATCGATTTATCGATTTATCGATTTATCGATTTATCGATTTATCGATTTATCGATTTATCGATTTATCGATTTATCGATTTATCGATTTATCGATTTATCGATTTATCGATTTATCGATTTATCGATTTATCGATTTATCGATTTATCGATTTATCGATTTATCGATTTATCGATTTATCGATTTATCGATTTATCGATTTATCGATTTATCGATTTATCGATTTATCGATTTATCGATTTATCGATTTATCGATTTATCGATTTATCGATTTATCGATTTATCGATTTATCGATTTATCGATTTATCGATTTATCGATTTATCGATTTATCGATTTATCGATTTATCGATTTATCGATTTATCGATTTATCGATTTATCGATTTATCGATTTATCGATTTATCGATTTATCGATTTATCGATTTATCGATTTATCGATTTATCGATTTATCGATTTATCGATTTATCGATTTATCGATTTATCGATTTATCGATTTATCGATTTATCGATTTATCGATTTATCGATTTATCGATTTATCGATTTATCGATTTATCGATTTATCGATTTATCGATTTATCGATTTATCGATTTATCGATTTCTCGATTTATCGATTTATCGATTTATCGATTTATCGATTTATCGATTTATCGATTTATCGATTTATCGATTTATCGATTTATCGATTTATCGATTTATCGATTTATCGATTTATCGATTTATCGATTTATCGATTTATCGATTTATCGATTTATCGATTTATCGATTTATCGATTTATCGATTTATCGATTTATCGATTTATCGATTTATCGATTTATCGATTTATCGATTTATCGATTTATCGATTTATCGATTTATCGATTTATCGATTTATCGATTTATCGATTTATCGATTTATCGATTTATCGATTTATCGATTTATCGATTTATCGATTTATCGATTTATCGATTTATCGATTTAACGAATTATCTATCGATTTATCGATTTATCGATTTATCGGTTTAACGAATTATCTATCGATTTATCGATTTATCGATTTATCGATTTATCGATTTATCGATTTATCGATTTATCGATTTATCGATTTATCGATTTATCGATTTATCGATTTATCGATTTATCGATTTATCGATTTATCGATTTATCGATTTATCGATTTATCGATTTATCGATTTATCGATTTATCGATTTATCGATTTATCGATTTATCGATTTATCGATTTATCGATTTATCGATTTATCGATTTATCGATTTATCGATTTATCGATTTATCGATTTATCGATTTATCGATTTATCGATTTATCGATTTATCGATTTATCGATTTATCGATTTATCGATTTATCGATTTATCGATTTATCGATTTATCGATTTATCGATTTATCGATTTATCGATTTATCGATTTATCGATTTATCGATTTATCGATTTATCGATTTATCGATTTATCGATTTATCGATTTATCGATTTATCGATTTATCGATTTATCGATTTATCGATTTATCGATTTATCGATTTATCGATTTATCGATTTATCGATTTATCGATTTATCGATTTATCGATTTATCGATTTATCGATTTATCGATTTATCGATTTATCGATTTATCGATTTATCGATTTATCGATTTATCGATTTATCGATTTATCGATTTATCGATTTATCGATTTATCGATTTATCGATTTATCGATTTATCGATTTATCGATTTATCGATTTATCGATTTATCGATTTATCGATTTATCGATTTATCGATTTATCGATTTATCGATTTATCGATTTATCGATTCATCGATTTATCGATTCATCGATTTATCGATTCATCGATTTATCGATTCATCGATTTATCGATTCATCGATATATCGATTCATCGATTTATCGATTCATCGATATATCGATTCATCGATTTATCGATTTATCGATTTATCGATTTAACGAATTATCTATCGATTTATCGATTTATCGATTTATCGATTTATCGATTTATCGATTTATCGATTTATCGATTTATCGATTTATCGATTTATCGATTTATCGATTTATCGATTTATCGATTTATCGATTTATCGATTTATCGATTTATCGATTTATCGATTTATCGATTTATCGATTTATCGATTTATCGATTTATCGATTTATCGATTTATCGATTTATCGATTTATCGATTTATCGATTTATCGATTTATCGATTTATCGATTTATCGATTTATCGATTTATCGATTTATCGATTTATCGATTTATCGATTTATCGATTTATCGATTTATCGATTTATCGATTTATCGATTTATCGATTTATCGATTTATCGATTTATCGATTTATCGATTTATCGATTTATCGATTTATCGATTTATCGATTTATCGATTTATCGATTTATCGATTTATCGATTTATCGATTTATCGATTTATCGATTTATCGATTTATCGATTTATCGATTTATCGATTTATCGATTTATCGATTTATCGATTTATCGATTTATCGATTTATCGATTTATCGATTTATCGATTTATCGATTTATCGATTTATCGATTTATCGATTTATCGATTTATCGATTTATCGATTTATCGATTTATCGATTTATCGATTTATCGATTTATCGATTTATCGATTTATCGATTTATCGATTTATCGATTTATCGATTTATCGATTTATCGATTTATCGATTTATCGATTTATCGATTTATCGATTTATCGATTTATCGATTTATCGATTTATCGATTTATCGATTTATCGATTTATCGATTTATCGATTTATCGATTTATCGATTTATCGATTTATCGATTTATCGATTTATCGATTTATCGATTTATCGATTTATCGATTTATCGATTTATCGATTTATCGATTTATCGATTTATCGATTTATCGATTTATCGATTTATCGATTTAACGAATTATCTATCGATTTATCGATTTATCGATTTATCGGTTTAACGAATTATCTATCGATTTATCGATTTATCGATTTATCGATTTATCGATTTATCGATTTATCGATTTATCGATTTATCGATTTATCGATTTATCGATTTATCGATTTAACGAATTATCTATCGATTTATCGATTTATCGATTTATCGATTTATCGATTTATCGATTTATCGATTTATCGATTTATCGATTTATCGATTTATCGATTTATCGATTTATCGATTTATCGATTTATCGATTTATCGATTTATCGATTTATCGATTTATCGATTTATCGATTTATCGATTTATCGATTTATCGATTTATCGATTTATCGATTTATCGATTTATCGATTTATCGATTTATCGATTTATCGATTTATCGATTTATCGATTTATCGATTTATCGATTTATCGATTTATCGATTTATCGATTTATCGATTTATCGATTTATCGATTTATCGATTTATCGATTTATCGATTTATCGATTTATCGATTTATCGATTTATCGATTTATCGATTTATCGATTTATCGATTTATCGATTTATCGATTTATCGATTTATCGATTTATCGATTTATCGATTTATCGATTTATCGATTTATCGATTTATCGATTTATCGATTTATCGATTTATCGATTTATCGATTTATCGATTTATCGATTTATCGATTTATCGATTTATCGATTTATCGATTTATCGATTTATCGATTTATCGATTTATCGATTTATCGATTTATCGATTTATCGATTTATCGATTTATCGATTTATCGATTTATCGATTTATCGATTTATCGATTTATCGATTTATCGATTTATCGATTTATCGATTTATCGATTTATCGATTTATCGATTTACCGATTTATCGATTTATCGATTTATCGATTTATCGATTTATCGATTTATCGATTTATCGATTTATCGATTTATCGACCACGATTTATCGATTTATCGATTTATCGATTTATCGATTTATCGATTTATCGATTTATCGATTTATCGATTTATCGATTTATCGATTTATCGATTTATCGATTTATCGATTTATCGATTTATCGATTTATCGATTTATCGATTTATCGATTTATCGATTTATCGATTTATCGATTTATCGATTTATCGATTTATCGATTTATCGATTTATCGATTTATCGATTTATCGATTTATCGATTTATCGATTTATCGATTTATCGATTTATCGATTTATCGATTTATCGATTTATCGATTTATCGATTTATCGATTTATCGATTTATCGATTTATCGATTTATCGATTTATCGATTTATCGATTTATCGATTTATCGATTTATCGATTTATCGATTTATCGATTTATCGATTTATCGATTTATCGATTTATCGATTTATCGATTTATCGATTTATCGATTTATCGATTTATCGATTTATCGATTTATCGATTTATCGATTTATCGATTTATCGATTTATCGATTTATCGATTTATCGATTTATCGATTTATCGATTTATCGATTTATCGATTTATCGATTTATCGATTTATCGATTTATCGATTTATCGACTTATCGATTTATCGACTTATCGATTTATCGACTTATCGATTTATCGACTTATCGATTTATCGACTTATCGATTTATCGACTTATCGATTTATCGACTTATCGATTTATCGACTTATCGATTTATCGACTTATCGATTTATCGACTTATCGATTTATCGACTTATCGATTTATCGATTTATCGATTTATCGATTTATCGATTTATCGATTTATCGATTTATCGATTTATCGATTTATCGATTTATCGATTTATCGATTTATCGATTTATCGATTCATCGATTTATCGATTCATCGATTTATCGATTCATCGATTTATCGATTCATCGATATATCGATTCATCGATTTATCGATTCATCGATATATCGATTCATCGATATATCGATTCATCGATTTATCGATTTATCGATTTATCGATTTAACGAATTATCTATCGATTTATCGATTTATCGATTTATCGAT
The DNA here is from genome assembly GCA_963920215.1 of Nineta flava. NCBI lineage: Eukaryota > Metazoa > Arthropoda > Insecta > Neuroptera > Chrysopidae > Nineta > Nineta flava. The sequence goes on from OY986046.1 coordinate 40,039,759, forward strand.
TTATCGATTTATCGATTTATCGATTTATCGATTTATCGATTTATCGATTTATCGATTTATCGATTTATCGATTTATCGATTTATCGATTTATCGATTTATCGATTTATCGATTTATCGATTTATCGATTTATCGATTTATCGATTTATCGATTTATCGATTTATCGATTTATCGATTTATCGATTTATCGATTTATCGATTTATCGATTTATCGATTTATCGATTTATCGATTTATCGATTTATCGATTTATCGATTTATCGATTTATCGATTTATCGATTTATCGATTTATCGATTTATCGATTTATCGATTTATCGATTTATCGATTTATCGATTTATCGATTTATCGATTTATCGATTTATCGATTTATCGATTTATCGATTTATCGATTTATCGATTTATCGATTTATCGATTTATCGATTTATCGATTTATCGATTTATCGATTTATCGATTTATCGATTTATCGATTTATCGATTTATCGATTTATCGATTTATCGATTTATCGATTTATCGATTTATCGATTTATCGATTTATCGATTTATCGATTTATCGATTTATCGATTTATCGATTTATCGATTTATCGATTTATCGATTTATCGATTTATCGATTTATCGATTTATCGATTTATCGATTTAACGAATTATCTATCGATTTATCGATTTATCGATTTATCGGTTTAACGAATTATCTATCGATTTATCGATTTATCGATTTATCGATTTATCGATTTATCGATTTATCGATTTATCGATTTATCGATTTATCGATTTATCGATTTATCGATTTAACGAATTATCTATCGATTTATCGATTTATCGATTTATCGATTTATCGATTTATCGATTTATCGATTTATCGATTTATCGATTTATCGATTTATCGATTTATCGATTTATCGATTTATCGATTTATCGATTTATCGATTTATCGATTTATCGATTTATCGATTTATCGATTTATCGATTTATCGATTTATCGATTTATCGATTTATCGATTTATCGATTTATCGATTTATCGATTTATCGATTTATCGATTTATCGATTTATCGATTTATCGATTTATCGATTTATCGATTTATCGATTTATCGATTTATCGATTTATCGATTTATCGATTTATCGATTTATCGATTTATCGATTTATCGATTTATCGATTTATCGATTTATCGATTTATCGATTTATCGATTTATCGATTTATCGATTTATCGATTTATCGATTTATCGATTTATCGATTTATCGATTTATCGATTTATCGATTTATCGATTTATCGATTTATCGATTTATCGATTTATCGATTTATCGATTTATCGATTTATCGATTTATCGATTTATCGATTTATCGATTTATCGATTTATCGATTTATCGATTTATCGATTTATCGATTTATCGATTTATCGATTTATCGATTTATCGATTTATCGATTTATCGATTTATCGATTTATCGATTTATCGATTTATCGATTTATCGATTTATCGATTTATCGATTTATCGATTTATCGATTTATCGATTTATCGATTTATCGATTTATCGATTTATCGATTTATCGATTTATCGATTTATCGATTTATCGATTTATCGATTTATCGATTTATCGATTTATCGATTTATCGATTTATCGATTTATCGATTTATCGATTTATCGATTTATCGATTTATCGATATATCGATTTATCGATTTATCGATTTATCGATTTATCGATTTATCGATTTATCGATTTATCGATTTATCGATTTAACGAATTATCTATCGATTTATCGATTTATCGGTTTAACGAATTATCTATCGATTTATCGATTTATCGATTTATCGATTTATCGATTTATCGATTTATCGATTTATCGATTTATCGATTTATCGATTTATCGATTTATCGATTTATCGATTTATCGATTTATCGATTTATCGATTTATCGATTTATCGATTTATCGATTTATCGATTTATCGATATATCGATTTATCGATATATCGATTTATCGATTTATCGATTTATCGATTTATCGATTTATCGATTTATCGATTTATCGATTTATCGATTTATCGATTTATCGATTTATCGATTTATCGATTTATCGATTTATCGATTTATCGATTTATCGATTTATCGATTTATCGATTTATCGATTTATCGATTTATCGATTTATCGATTTATCGATTTATCGATTTATCGATTTATCGATTTATCGATTTATCAATTTATCGATTTATCGATTTATCGATTTATCGATTTATCTATCGATTTATCGATTTATCTATCGATTTATATATTTATCGATTTATCGATTTATCGATTTATCGATTTATCGATTTATCGATTTATCGATTTATCGATTTATCGATTTATCGATTTATCGATTTATCGATTTATCGATTTATCGATTTATCGATTTATCGATTTATCGATTTATCGATTTATCGATTTATCGATTTATCGATTTATCTATTTATCTATCTATCTATCTATCTATCTATCGATTTATCTATGTATCTATTTGTCAATTTATCTATTTGTCTGTTTATCGATTTATCGGTTTAACGTATTATCTATCGATTCATATATTTATCGATTTATCGATTTATCGATTTATCGATTTATCGATTTATCGATTTATCGATTTATCGATTTATCGATTTATCGATTTATCGATTTATCGATTTATCGATTTATCGATTTATCGATTTATCGATTTATCGATTTATCGATTTATCGATTTATCGATTTATCGATTTATCGATTTATCGATTTATCGATTTATCGATTTATCGATTTATCTATTTATCGATTTATCGATTTATCGATTTATCTATCTAGTCATCAATCGATTTATCTATTTATCGATTTATCTATCTATCTATCTATCTATCTATCGATTTATCAATTTATCGATTTATCGATTTATCGATTTATCGATTTATCGATTTATCGATTTATCGATTTGTCGATTTATCGATTTATCGATTTATCGATTTATCGATTTATCGATTTATCGATTTATCGATTTATCGATTTATCGATTTATCGATTTATCGATTTATCGATTTATCGATTTATCGATTTATCGATTTATCGATTTACCGATTTATCGATTTATCGATTTATCGATTTATCGATTTATCGATTTATCGATTTATCGATTTATCGATTTATCGATTTATCGATTTATCGATTTATCGATTTATCGATTTATCGATTTATCGATTTATCGATTTATCGATTTATCGATTTATCGATTTATCGATTTATCGATTTATCGATTTATCGATTTATCGATTTATCGATTTATCAATTTATCGACTTATCAATTTATGGATTTATCAATTTATCGATTTATCGATTTATCGATTTATCGATTTATCGATTTATCGATTTATTGATTTATCGAATTATCGATTTATCGATTTATCAATTTATCCATTTAGCGATTTATCGAATTATCGATTTATCGATTTATCGATTTATCAATTTATCGAATTATCGAATTATCGATTTATCGATTTATCGATTTATCAATTTATCGATTTATCGATTTATCGATTTATCGATTTATCGATTTATCGATTTATCGATTTATCGATTTATCGATTTATCAATTTATCAATTTATCGATTTATCGATTTATCGATTTTTCGATTTATAAATTTATCAATTTATCGATTTATCGATTTATCGATTTTTCGATTTTTCGATTTTTCGATTTATCGATTTATCGATTTATCGATTTATCGATTTATCGATTTATCGATTTATCGATTTATCGATTTATCGATTTATCGATTTATCGATTTATCGATTTATCGATTTATCGATTTATCGATTTATCGATTTATCGATTTATCGATTTATCGATTTATCGATTTATCGATTTATCGATTTATCGATTTATCGATTTATCGATTTATCGATTTATCGATTTATCGATTTATCGATTTATCGATTTATCGATTTATCGATTTATCGATTTATCGATTTATCGATTTATCGATTTATCGATTTATCGATTTATCGATTTATCGATTTATCGATTTATCGATTTATCGATTTATCGATTTATCGATTTATCGATTTATCGATTTACCGATTTATCGATTTATCGATTTATCGATTTATCGATTTATCGATTTATCGATTTATCGACCACGATTTATCGATTTATCGATTTATCGATTTATCGATTTATCGATTTATCGATTTATCGATTTATCGATTTATCGATTTATCGATTTATCGATTTATCGATTTATCGATTTATCGATTTATCGATTTATCGATTTATCGATTTATCGATTTATCGATTTATCGATTTATCGATTTATCGATTTATCGATTTATCGATTTATCGATTTATCGATTTATCGATTTATCGATTTATCGATTTATCGATTTATCGATTTATCGATTTATCGATTTATCGATTTATCGATTTATCGATTTATCGATTTATCGATTTATCGATTTATCGATTTATCGATTTATCGACTTATCGATTTATCGACTTATCGATTTATCGATTTATCGATTTATCGATTTATCGATTTATCGATTTATCGATTTATCGATTTATCGATTTATCTATTTATCTATCTATCTATCTATCTATCTATCGATTTATCTATGTATCTATTTGTCAATTTATCTATTTGTCTGTTTATCGATTTATCGGTTTAACGTATTATCTATCGATTCATATATTTATCGATTTATCGATTTATCGATTTATCGATTTATCGATTTATCGATTTATCGATTTATCGATTTATCGATTTATCGATTTATCGATTTATCGATTTATCGATTTATCGATTTATCGATTTATCGATTTATCGATTTATCGATTTATCGATTTATCGATTTATCGATTTATCGATTTATCGATTTATCGATTTATCTATTTATCGATTTATCGATTTATCGATTTATCTATCTAGTCATCAATCGATTTATCTATTTATCGATTTATCTATCTATCTATCTATCTATCTATCGATTTATCAATTTATCGATTTATCGATTTATCGATTTATCGATTTATCGATTTATCGATTTATCGATTTGTCGATTTATCGATTTATCGATTTATCGATTTATCGATTTATCGATTTATCGATTTATCGATTTATCGATTTATCGATTTATCGATTTATCGATTTATCGATTTATCGATTTATCGATTTATCGATTTATCGATTTACCGATTTATCGATTTATCGATTTATCGATTTATCGATTTATCGATTTATCGATTTATCGATTTATCGATTTATCGATTTATCGATTTATCGATTTATCGATTTATCGATTTATCGATTTATCGATTTATCGATTTATCGATTTATCGATTTATCGATTTATCGATTTATCGATTTATCGATTTATCGATTTATCGATTTATCGATTTATCAATTTATCGACTTATCAATTTATGGATTTATCAATTTATCGATTTATCGATTTATCGATTTATCGATTTATCGATTTATCGATTTATTGATTTATCGAATTATCGATTTATCGATTTATCAATTTATCCATTTAGCGATTTATCGAATTATCGATTTATCGATTTATCGATTTATCAATTTATCGAATTATCGAATTATCGATTTATCGATTTATCGATTTATCAATTTATCGATTTATCGATTTATCGATTTATCGATTTATCGATTTATCGATTTATCGATTTATCGATTTATCGATTTATCAATTTATCAATTTATCGATTTATCGATTTATCGATTTTTCGATTTATAAATTTATCAATTTATCGATTTATCGATTTATCGATTTTTCGATTTTTCGATTTTTCGATTTATCGATTTATCGATTTATCGATTTATCGATTTATCGATTTATCGATTTATCGATTTATCGATTTATCGATTTATCGATTTATCGATTTATCGATTTATCGATTTATCGATTTATCGATTTATCGATTTATCGATTTATCGATTTATCGATTTATCGATTTATCGATTTATCGATTTATCGATTTATCGATTTATCGATTTATCGATTTATCGATTTATCGATTTATCGATTTATCGATTTATCGATTTATCGATTTATCGATTTATCGATTTATCGATTTATCGATTTATCGATTTATCGATTTATCGATTTATCGATTTATCGATTTATCGATTTATCGATTTATCGATTTACCGATTTATCGATTTATCGATTTATCGATTTATCGATTTATCGATTTATCGATTTATCGATTTATCGATTTATCGACCACGATTTATCGATTTATCGATTTATCGATTTATCGATTTATCGATTTATCGATTTATCGATTTATCGATTTATCGATTTATCGATTTATCGATTTATCGATTTATCGATTTATCGATTTATCGATTTATCGATTTATCGATTTATCGATTTATCGATTTATCGATTTATCGATTTATCGATTTATCGATTTATCGATTTATCGATTTATCGATTTATCGATTTATCGATTTATCGATTTATCGATTTATCGATTTATCGATTTATCGATTTATCGATTTATCGATTTATCGATTTATCGATTTATCGATTTATCGATTTATCGATTTATCGATTTATCGATTTATCGACTTATCGATTTATCGACTTATCGATTTATCGACTTATCGATTTATCGACTTATCGATTTATCGACTTATCGATTTATCGACTTATCGATTTATCGACTTATCGATTTATCGACTTATCGATTTATCGACTTATCGATTTATCGACTTATCGATTTATCGACTTATCGACTTATCGATTTATCGATTTATCGACTTATCGATTTATCGATTTATCGATTTATCGATTTATCTTTGTATATATCTATTTATCTATTTTTCGATTTATCGGTTTAACGAATTATCTATCGATTTATATATTTATCGATTTATCGATTTATCGATTTATCGATTTATCGATTTATCGATTTATCGATTTATCGATTTATCGATTTATCGATTTATCGATTTATCGATTTATCGATTTATCGACTTATCGATTTATCGACTTATCGATTTATCGACTTATCGATTTATCGACTTATCGATTTATCGACTTATCGATTTATCGACTTATCGATTTATCGACTTATCGACTTATCGATTTATCGATTTATCGACTTATCGATTTATCGATTTATCGATTTATCGATTTATCTTTGTATATATCTATTTATCTATTTTTCGATTTATCGGTTTAACGAATTATCTATCGATTTATATATTTATCGATTTATCGATTTATGGATTTATCGATTTATCGATTTATCGATTTATCGATTTATCGATTTATCGATTTATCGATTTATCGATTTATCCATTTATCAATTTATCGATTTATCGATTTATCGATTTATCTAATTATCGATTTATCGATTTATCGATTTATCGATTTATCTATTTAACAATTTATCTATTAATTTTTCTTTTTATTTTTTGATTGATATATTTACCGGTTTATTGATTTATTGATTTATTGATTTATTGATTTATCGATTTATCGATTTATCGATTTATCGATTTATCGATTTATCGATTTATCGATTTATCGATTTATCGATTTATCGATTTATCGATTTATCGATTTATCGATTTATCGATTTATCGATTTATCGATTTATCGATTTATCGATTTATCGATTTATCGATTTATCGATTTATCGATTTATCGATATATCGATATATCGAATAATCTATCTATTCATCAATGGATTTATCTATTTATCGATTAATCTATCCATCGATTAATCGATTTTTCGATTTATCGATTTATCGATTTATCGATTTATCGATTTATCGATTTATCGATTTATCGATTTATCGATTTATCGATTTATCGATTTATCGATTTATCGATTTATCGATTTATCGATTTATCGATTTATCGATTTATCGATTTATCGATTTATCGATTTATCTATCTATTCATCAATCGATTTATCTATTTATCGATTTATCTATCTATCTATCTATCTATCGATTTATCGATTTATCGATTTATCTATGTATCTATTTGTCAATTTATCTATTTGTCTGTTTATCGATTTATCGGTTTAACGTATTATCTATCGATTTATATATTTATCGATTTATCGACTTATCGATTTATCGATTTATCGATTTATCGATTTATCGATTTATCGATTTATCGATTTATAGATTTATCGATTTATCGATTTATCTATTTATCTATCTATCTATCTATCTATCTATCGATTTATCTATGTATCTATTTGTCAATTTATCTATTTGTCTGTTTATCGATTTATCGGTTTAACGTATTATCTATCGATTCATATATTTATCGATTTATCGATTTATCGATTTATCGATTTATCGATTTATCGATTTATCGATTTATCGATTTATCGATTTATCGATTTATCGATTTATCGATTTATCGATTTATCGATTTATCGATTTATCTATTTATCGATTTATCGATTTATCGATTTATCTATATAGTCATCAATCGATTTATCTATTTATCGATTTATCTATCTATCTATCTATCTATCTATCGATTTATCAATTTATCGATTTATCGATTTATCGATTTATCGATTTATCGATTTATCGATTTATCGATTTATCGATTTATCGATTTATCGATTTATCGATTTATCGATTTATCGATTTATCGATTTATCGATTTATCGATTTATCGATTTATCGATTTATCGATTTATCGATTTATCGATTTATCGATTTATCGATTTATCGATTTATCGATTTATCGATTTACCGATTTATCGATTTACCGATTTATCGATTTATCGATTTATCGATTTATCGATTTATCGATTTATCGATTTATCGATTTATCGATTTATCGATTTATCGATGTATCGATTTATCGATTTATCGATTTATCGATTTATCGATTTATCGATTTATCGATTTATCAATTTATCGACTTATCAATTTATCGATTTATCAATTTATCGACTTATCAATTTATGGATTTATCAATTTATCGATTTATCGATTTATCGATTTATCGATTTATCGATTTATCGATTTATTGATTTATCGAATTATCGATTTATCGATTTATCAATTTATCCATTTAGCGATTTATCGAATTATCGATTTATCGATTTATCAATTTATCGAATTATCGAATTATCGATTTATCGATTTATCAATTTATCGATTTATCGATTTATCGATTTATCGATTTATCGATTTATCGATTTATCGATTTATCGATTTATCGATTTATCAATTTATCAATTTATCGATTTATCGATTTATCGATTTTTCGATTTATCAATTTATCAATTTATCGATTTATCGATTTATCGATTTATCGATTTTTCGATTTTTCGATTTATCGATTTATCGATTTATCGATTTATCGATTTATCGATTTATCGATTTATCGATTTATCGATTTATCGATTTATCGATTTATTGATTTATCGATTTATCGATTTATCGATTTATCGATTTATCGATTTATCGATTTATCGATTTATCGATTTATCGATTTATCGATTTATCGATTTATCGATTTATCGATTTATCGATTTATCGATTTATCGATTTATCGATTTATCGATTTATCGATTTATCGATTTATCGATTTATCGATTTATCGATTTATCGATTTATCGATTTATCGATTTATCGATTTATCGATTTATCGATTTATCGATTTATCGATTTACCGATTTATCGATTTACCGATTTATCGATTTATCGATTTATCGATTTATCGATTTATCGATTTATCGATTTATCGATTTATCGACCACGATTTATCGATTTATCGATTTATCGATTTATCGATTTATCGATTTATCGATTTATCGATTTATCGATTTATCGATTTATCGATTTATCGATTTATCGATTTATCGATTTATCGATTTATCGATTTATCGATTTATCGATTTATCGATTTATCGATTTATCGATTTATCGATTTATCGATTTATCGATTTATCGATTTATCGATTTATCGATTTATCGATTTATCGATTTATCGATTTATCGATTTATCGATTTATCGATTTATCGATTTATCGATTTATCGATTTATCGATTTATCGATTTATCGATTTATCGATTTATCGATTTATCGATTTATCGATTTATCGATTTATCGATTTATCGATTTATCGATTTATCGATTTATCGATTTATCGATTTATCGATTTATCGATTTATCGATTTATCGATTTATCGATTTATCGATTTATCGATTTATCGATTTATCGATTTATCGATTTATCGATTTATCGATTTATCGATTTATCGATTTATCGATTTATCGATTTATCGATTTATCGATTTATCGATTTATCGATTTATCGATTTATCGATTTATCGATTTATCGATTTATCGATTTATCGATTTATCGATTTATCGATTTATCGATTTATCGATTTATCGATTTATCGATTTATCGATTTATCGATTTATCGATTTATCGATTTATCGATTTATCGATTTATCGATTTATCGATTTATCGATTTATCGATTTATCGATTTATCGATTTATCGATTTATCGATTTATCGATTTATCGATTTATCGATTTATCGATTTATCGATTTATCGATTTATCGATTTATCGATTTATCGATTTATCGATTTATCGATTTATCGATTTATCGATTTATCGATTTATCGATTTATCGATTTATCGATTTATCGATTTATCGATTTATCGATTTATCGATTTATCGATTTATCGATTTATCGATTTATCGATTTATCGATTTATCGATTTATCGATTTATCGATTTATCGATTTATCGATTTATCGATTTATCGATTTATCGATTTATCGATTTATCGATTTATCGATTTATCGATTTATCGATTTATCGATTTATCGATTTATCGATTTATCGATTTATCGATTTATCGATTTATCGATTTATCGATTTATCGATTTATCGATTTATCGATTTATCGATTTATCGATTTATCGATTTATCGATTTATCGATTTATCGATTTATCGATTTATCGATTTATCGATTTATCGATTTATCGATTTATCGATTTATCGATTTATCGATTTATCGATTTATCGATTTATCGATTTATCGATTTATCGATTTATCGATTTATCGATTTATCGATTTATCGATTTATCGATTTATCGATTTATCGATTTATCGATTTATCGATTTATCGATTTATCGATTTATCGATTTATCGATTTATCGATTTATCGATTTATCGATTTATCGATTTATCGATTTATCGATTTATCGATTTATCGATTTATCGATTTATCGATTTATCGATTTATCGATTTATCGATTTATCGATTTATCGATTTATCGATTTATCGATTTATCGATTTATCGATTTATCGATTTATCGATTTATCGATTTATCGATTTATCGATTTATCGATTTATCGATTTATCGATTTATCGATTTATCGATTTATCGATTTATCGATTTATCGATTTATCGATTTATCGATTTATCGATTTATCGATTTATCGATTTATCGATTTATCGATTTATCGATTTATCGATTTATCGATTTATCGATTTATCGATTTATCGATTTATCGATTTATCGATTTATCGATTTATCGATTTATCGATTTATCGATTTATCGATTTATCGATTTATCGATTTATCGATTTATCGATTTATCGATTTATCGATTTATCGATTTATCGATTTATCGATTTATCGATTTATCGATTTATCGATTTATCGATTTATCGATTTATCGATTTATCGATTTATCGATTTATCGATTTATCGATTTATCGATTTATCGATTTATCGATTTATCGATTTATCGATTTATCGATTTATCGATTTATCGATTTATCGATTTATCGATTTATCGATTTATCGATTTATCGATTTATCGATTTATCGACTTATCGATTTATCGACTTATCGATTTATCGACTTATCGACTTATCGATTTATCGATTTATCGACTTATCGATTTATCGATTTATCGATTTATCGATTTATCTTTGTATATATCTATTTATCTATTTTTCGATTTATCGGTTTAACGAATTATCTATCGATTTATATATTTATCGATTTATCGATTTATGGATTTATCGAATTATCGATTTATCGATTTATCGATTTATCGATTTATCGATTTATCGATTTATCGATTTATCGATTTATCGATTTATCGATTTATCGATTTATCGATTTATCGATTTATCGATTTATCGATTTATCGATTTATCGACTTATCGATTTATCGACTTATCGATTTATCGACTTATCGATTTATCGACTTATCGATTTATCGATTTATCGACTTATCGACTTATCGATTTATCGACTTATCGATTTATCGACTTATCGACTTATCGATTTATCGATTTATCGACTTATCGATTTATCGATTTATCGATTTATCGATTTATCTTTGTATATATCTATTTATCTATTTTTCGATTTATCGGTTTAACGAATTATCTATCGATTTATATATTTATCGATTTATCGATTTATGGATTTATCGATTTATCGATTTATCGATTTATCGATTTATCGATTTATCGATTTATCGATTTATCGATTTATCCATTTATCCATTTATTGATTTATCGATTTATCGATTTATCTAATTATCGATTTATCGATTTATCGATTTATCGATTTATCTATTTAACAATTTATCTATTAATTTTTCTTTTTATTTTTTGATTGATATATTTACCGGTTTATTGATTTATTGATTTATTGATTTATTGATTTATCGATTTATCGATTTATCGATTTATCGATTTATCGATTTATCGATTTATCGATTTATCGATTTATCGATTTATCGATTTATCGATTTATCGATTTATCGATTTATCGATTTATCGATTTATCGATTTATCGATTTATCGATTTATCGATTTATCGATTTATCGATTTATCGATTTATCGATTTATCGATATATCGATATATCGAATAATCTATCTATTCATCAATGGATTTATCTATTTATCGATTAATCTATCCATCGATTAATCGATTTTTCGATTTATCGATTTATCGATTTATCGATTTATCGATTTATCGATTTATCGATTTATCGATTTATCGATTTATCGATTTATCGATTTATCGATTTATCGATTTATCGATTTATCGATTTATCGATTTATCGATTTATCGATTTATCGATTTATCGATTTATCTATCTATTCATCAATCGATTTATCTATTTATCGATTTATCTATCTATCTATCTATCTATCGATTTATCGATTTATCTATGTATCTATTTGTCAATTTATCTATTTGTCTGTTTATCGATTTATCGGTTTAACGTATTATCTATCGATTTATATATTTATCGATTTATCGACTTATCGATTTATCGATTTATCGATTTATCGATTTATCGATTTATCGATTTATCGATTTATAGATTTATCGATTTATCGATTTATCTATTTATCTATCTATCTATCTATCTATCTATCGATTTATCTATGTATCTATTTGTCAATTTATCTATTTGTCTGTTTATCGATTTATCGGTTTAACGTATTATCTATCGATTCATATATTTATCGATTTATCGATTTATCGATTTATCGATTTATCGATTTATCGATTTATCGATTTATCGATTTATCGATTTATCGATTTATCGATTTATCGATTTATCGATTTATCGATTTATCGATTTATCTATTTATCGATTTATCGATTTATCGATTTATCTATATAGTCATCAATCGATTTATCTATTTATCGATTTATCTATCTATCTATCTATCTATCTATCGATTTATCAATTTATCGATTTATCGATTTATCGATTTATCGATTTATCGATTTATCGATTTATCGATTTATCGATTTATCGATTTATCGATTTATCGATTTATCGATTTATCGATTTATCGATTTATCGATTTATCGATTTATCGATTTATCGATTTATCGATTTATCGATTTATCGATTTATCGATTTATCGATTTATCGATTTATCGATTTATCGATTTATCGATTTATCGATTTATCGATTTATCGATTTATCGATTTATCGATTTATCGATTTATCGATTTATCGATTTATCGATTTATCGATTTATCGATTTATCGATTTATCGATTTATCGATTTATCGATTTATCGATTTATCGATTTATCGATTTATCGATTTATCGATTTATCGATTTATCGATTTACCGATTTATCGATTTACCGATTTATCGATTTACCGATTTATCGATTTATCGATTTATCGATTTATCGATTTATCGATTTATCGATTTATCGATTTATCGATTTATCGATTTATCGATGTATCGATTTATCGATTTATCGATTTATCGATTTATCGATTTATCAATTTATCGACTTATCAATTTATCGATTTATCAATTTATCGACTTATCAATTTATGGATTTATCAATTTATCGATTTATCGATTTATCGATTTATCGATTTATCGATTTATTGATTTATCGAATTATCGATTTATCGATTTATCAATTTATCCATTTAGCGATTTATCGAATTATCGATTTATCGATTTATCGATTTATCAATTTATCGAATTATCGAATTATCGATTTATCGATTTATCAATTTATCGATTTATCGATTTATCGATTTATCGATTTATCGATTTATCGATTTATCGATTTATCGATTTATCGATTTATCAATTTATCAATTTATCGATTTATCGATTTATCGATTTTTCGATTTATCAATTTATCAATTTATCGATTTATCGATTTATCGATTTATCGATTTTTCGATTTTTCGATTTTTCGATTTATCGATTTATCGATTTATCGATTTATCGATTTATCGATTTATCGATTTATCGATTTATCGATTTATCGATTTATCGATTTATCGATTTATCGATTTATCGATTTATCGATTTATCGATTTATCGATTTATCGATTTATCGATTTATCGATTTATCGATTTATCGATTTATCGATTTATCGATTTATCGATTTATCGATTTATCGATTTATCGATTTATCGATTTATCGATTTATCGATTTATCGATTTATCGATTTATCGATTTATCGATTTATCGATTTATCGATTTATCGATTTATCGATTTATCGATTTATCGATTTATCGATTTATCGATTTATCGATTTATCGATTTATCGATTTATCGATTTATCGATTTATCGATTTATCGATTTATCGATTTATCGATTTATCGATTTATCGATTTATCGATTTATCGATTTATCGATTTATCGATTTATCGATTTACCGATTTATCGATTTACCGATTTATCGATTTATCGATTTATCGATTTATCGACCACGATTTATCGATTTATCGATTTATCGATTTATCGATTTATCGATTTATCGATTTATCGATTTATCGATTTATCGATTTATCGATTTATCGATTTATCGATTTATCGATTTATCGATTTATCGATTTATCGATTTATCGATTTATCGATTTATCGATTTATCGATTTATCGATTTATCGATTTATCGATTTATCGATTTATCGATTTATCGATTTATCGATTTATCGATTTATCGATTTATCGATTTATCGATTTATCGATTTATCGATTTATCGATTTATCGATTTATCGATTTATCGATTTATCGATTTATCGATTTATCGATTTATCGATTTATCGATTTATCGATTTATCGATTTATCGATTTATCGATTTATCGATTTATCGATTTATCGATTTATCGATTTATCGATTTATCGATTTATCGATTTATCGATTTATCGATTTATCGATTTATCGATTTATCGATTTATCGATTTATCGATTTATCGATGTATCGATTTATCGATTTATCGATTTATCGATTTATCGATTTATCGATTTATCAATTTATCGACTTATCAATTTATCGATTTATCAATTTATCGACTTATCAATTTATGGATTTATCAATTTATCGATTTATCGATTTATCGATTTATCGATTTATTGATTTATCGAATTATCGATTTATCGATTTATCAATTTATCCATTTAGCGATTTATCGAATTATCGATTTATCGATTTATCAATTTATCGAATTATCGAATTATCGATTTATCGATTTATCGATTTATCAATTTATCGATTTATCGATTTATCGATTTATCGATTTATCGATTTATCGATTTATCGATTTATCAATTTATCAATTTATCGATTTATCGATTTATCGATTTTTCGATTTATCAATTTATCGATTTATCGATTTATCGATTTATCGATTTATCGATTTTTCGATTTATCGATTTATCGATTTATCGATTTATCGATTTATCGATTTATCGATTTATCGATTTATCGATTTATCGATTTATCGATTTATCGATTTATCGATTTATCGATTTATCGATTTATCGATTTATCGATTTATCGATTTATCGATTTATCGATTTATCGATTTATCGATTTATCGATTTATCGATTTATCGATTTATCGATTTATCGATTTATCGATTTATCGATTTATCGATTTATCGATTTATCGATTTATCGATTTATCGATTTATCGATTTATCGATTTATCGATTTATCGATTTATCGATTTATCGATTTATCGATTTATCGATTTATCGATTTATCGATTTATCGATTTATCGATTTATCGATTTATCGATTTATCGATTTATCGATTTATCGATTTATCGATTTATCGATTTATCTATTTTTCGATTTATCGGTTTAACGAATTATCTATCGATTTATATATTTATCGATTTATCGATTTATGGATTTATCGATTTATCGATTTATCGATTTATCGATTTATCGATTTATCGATTTATCGATTTATCGATTTATCGATTTATCGATTTATCGATTTATCGATTTATCGATTTATCGATTTATCGATTTATCGATTTATCGATTTATCGATTTATCGATTTATCGATTTATCGATTTATCGATTTATCGTTTTATCGATTTATCGATTTATCGATTTATCGATTTATCGATTTATCGATTTATCGGTTTAACGAATTATCTATCGATTTATATATTTATCGATTTATCGATTTATGGATTTATCGATTTATCGATTTATCGATTTATCGATTTATCGATTTATCGATTTATCGATTTATCGATTTATCGATTTATCGATTTATCGATTTATCGATTTATCGATTTATCGATTTATCGATTTATCGATTTATCGATTTATCGATTTATCGATTTATCGATTTATCGATTTATCGATTTATCGATTTATCGATTTATCGATTTATCGATTTATCGATTTATCGATTTATCGATTTATCGATTTATCGATTTATCGATTTATCGATTTATCGATTTATCGATTTATCGATTTATCGATTTATCGATTTATCGATTTATCGATTTATCGATTTATCGATTTATCGATTTATCGATTTATCGATTTATCGATTTACCGATTTATCGATTTATCGATATATCGAATAATCTATCTATTCATCAATGGATTTATCTATTTATCGATTAATCTATCCATCGATTTATCGATTTACCGATTTACCGATTTAACGATTTATCGATTTATCGATTTATCAATTTATCAATTTATCGATTTATCGATTTATCGATTTATCGATTTATCGATTTATCGATTTATCGATTTATCGATTTATCGATTTATCGATTTATCGATTTATCGATTTATCGATTTATCGATTTATCGATTTATCGATTTATCGATTTATATATTTATCGAATTATCTATCGATTTATATATTTATCGATTTATCGATTTATCGATTTATCGATTTATGGATTTATCGATTTATCGATTTATCAATTTATCGATTTATCGATTTATCGATTTATCGATTTATCGATTTATCGATTTATCGATTTATCGATTTATCGATTTATCGATTTATCGATTTATCGATTTATCGATTTATCGATTTATCGATTTATCGATTTATCGATTTATCGATTTATCGATTTATCGATTTATCGATTTATCGATTTATCGATTTATCGATTTATCGATTTATCGATTTATCGATTTATCGATTTACCGATTTATCGATTTATCGATATATCGAATAATCTATCTATTCATCAATGGATTTATCTATTTATCGATTAATCTATCCATCGATTTATCGATTTACCGATTTACCGATTTAACGATTTATCGATTTATCGATTTATCAATTTATCAATTTATCGATTTATCGATTTATCGATTTATCGATTTATCGATTTATCGATTTATCGATTTATCGATTTATCGATTTATCGATTTATCGATTTATCGATTTATCGATTTATCGATTTATCGATTTATATATTTATCGAATTATCTATCGATTTATATATTTATCGATTTATCGATTTATCGATTTATCGATTTATCGATTTATCGATTTATGGATTTATCGATTTATCAATTTATCGATTTATCGATTTATCGATTTATCGATTTATCGATTTATCGATTTATCGATTTATCGATTTATCGATTTATCGATTTATCGATTTATCGATTTATCGATTTATCGATTTATCGATTTATCGATTTATCGATTTATCGATTTATCGATTTATCGATTTATCGATTTATCGATTTATCGATTTATCGATTTATCGATTTATCGATTTATCGATTTATCGATTTATCGATTTATCGATTTATCGATTTATCGATTTATCGATTTATCGATTTATCGATTTATCGATTTATCGATTTATCGATTTATCGATTTATCGATTTATCGATTTATCGATTTATCGATTTATCGATTTATCGATTTATCGATTTATCGATTTATCGATTTATCGATTTATCGATTTATCGATTTATCGATTTATCGATTTATCGATTTATCGATTTATCGATTTATCGATTTATCGATTTATCGATTTATCGATTTATCGATTTATCGATTTATCGATTTATCGATTTATCGATTTATCGATTTATCGATTTATCGATTTATCGATTTATCGATTTATCGATTTATCGATTTATCGATTTATCGATTTATCGATTTATCGATTTATCGATTTATCGATTTATCGATTTATCGATTTATCGATTTATCGATTTATCGATTTATCGATTTATCGATTTATCGATTTATCGATTTATCGATTTATCGATTTATCGATTTATCGATTTATCGATTTATCGATTTATCGATTTATCGATTTATCGATTTATCGATTTATCGATTTATCGATTTATCGATTTATCGATTTATCGATTTATCGATTTATCGATTTATCGATTTATCGATTTATCGATTTATCGATTTATCGATTTATCGATTTATCGATTTATCGATTTATCGATTTATCGATTTATCGATTTATCGATTTATCGATTTATCGATTTATCGATTTATCGATTTATCGATTTATCGATTTATCGATTTATCGATTCATCGATTTATCGATTCATCGATTTATCGATTCATCGATTTATCGATTTATCGATTTATCGATTTATCGATTTATCGATTTATCGATTTACCGATTTATCGATTTATCGATATATCGAATAATCTATCTATTCATCAATGGATTTATCTATTTATCGATTAATCTATCCATCGATTTATCGATTTACCGATTTACCGATTTAACGATTTATCGATTTATCGATTTATCAATTTATCAATTTATCGATTTATCGATTTATCGATTTATCGATTTATCGATTTATCGATTTATCGATTTATCGATTTATCGATTTATCGATTTATCGATTTATCGATTTATCGATTTATCGATTTATCGATTTATCGATTTATCGATTTATCGATTTATCGATTTATCGATTTATCGATTTATCGATTTATATATTTATCGAATTATCTATCGATTTATATATTTATCGATTTATCGATTTATCGATTTATCGATTTATCGATTTATCGATTTATCGATTTATCGATTTATCGATTTATCGATTTATCGATTTATCGATTTATCGATTTATCGATTTATCGATTTACCGATTTATCGATTTATCGATATATCGAATAATCTATCTATTCATCAATGGATTTATCTATTTATCGATATATCGAATAATCTATCTATTCATCAATGGATTTATCTATTTATCGATTAATCTATCCATCGATTTATCGATTTACCGATTTACCGATTTAACGATTTATCGATTTATCGATTTATCAATTTATCAATTTATCGATTTATCGATTTATCGATTTATCGATTTATCGATTTATCGATTTATCGATTTATCGATTTATCGATTTATCGATTTATCGATTTATCGATTTATCGATTTATCGATTTATCGATTTATCGGTTTAACGTATTATCTATCGATTTATATATTTATCGATTTATCGACTTATCGATTTATCGATTTATCGATTTATCGATTTATCGATTTATCGATTTATCGATTTATCGATTTATCGATTTATCGATTTATCGATTTATCGATTTATCGATTTATCGATTTATCGATTTATCGATTTATCGATTTATCGATTTATCGATTTATCGATTTATCGATTTATCGATTTATCGATTTATCGATTTATCGATTTATCGATTTATCGATTTATCGATTTATCGATTTATCGATTTATCGATTTATCGATTTATCGATTTATCGATTTATCGATTTATCGATTTATCGATTTATCGATTTATCGATTTATCGATTTATCGATTTATCGATTTATCGATTTATCGATTTATCGATTTATCGATTTATCGATTTATCGATTTATCGATTTATCGATTTATCGATTTATCGATTTATCGATTTATCGATTTATCGATTTATCGATTTATCGATTTATCGATTTATCGATTTATCGATTTATCGATTTATCGATTTATCGATTTATCGATTTATCGATTTATCGATTTATCGATTTATCGATTTATCGATTTATCGATTTATCGATTTATCGATTTATCGATTTATCGATTTATCGATTTATCGATTTATCGATTTATCGATTTATCGATTTATCGATTTATCTATTTTTCGATTTATCGGTTTAACGAATTATCTATCGATTTATATATTTATCGATTTATCGATTTATGGATTTATCGATTTATCGATTTATCGATTTATCGATTTATCGATTTATCGATTTATCGATTTATCGATTTATCGATTTATCGATTTATCGATTTATCGATTTATCGATTTATCGATTTATCGATTTATCGATTTATCGATTTATCGATTTATCGGTTTAACGAATTATCTATCGATTTATATATTTATCGATTTATCGATTTATGGATTTATCGATTTATCGATTTATCGATTTATCGATTTATCGATTTATCGATTTATCGATTTATCGATTTATCGATTTATCGATTTATCGATTTATCGATTTATCGATTTATCGATTTATCGATTTATCGATTTATCGATTTATCGATTTATCGATTTATCGATTTATCGATTTATCGATTTATCGATTTATCGATTTATCGATTTATCGATTTATCGATTTATCGATTTATCGATTTATCGATTTATCGATTTATCGATTTATCGATTTATCGATTTATCGATTTATCGATTTATCGATTTATCGATTTATCGATTTATCGATTTATCGATTTATCGATTTATCGATTTACCGATTTATCGATTTATCGATATATCGAATAATCTATCTATTCATCAATGGATTTATCTATTTATCGATTAATCTATCCATCGATTTATCGATTTACCGATTTTCCGATTTAACGATTTATCGATTTATCGATTTATCAATTTATCAATTTATCGATTTATCGATTTATCGATTTATCGATTTATCGATTTATCGATTTATCGATTTATCGATTTATCGATTTATCGATTTATCGATTTATCGATTTATCGATTTATCGATTTATCGATTTATCGATTTATCGATTTATCGATTTATCGATTTATCGATTTATCGATTTATCGATTTATCGATTTATCGATTTATCGATTTATCGATTTATCGATTTATCGATTTATCGATTTATCGATTTATCGATTTATCGATTTATCGATTTATCGATTTATCGATTTATCGATTTATCGATTTATCGATTTATCGATTTATCGATTTATCGATTTATCGATTCATCGATTTATCGATTTATCGATTTATCGATTTATCGATTTATCGATTTATCGATTTATCGATTTATCGATTTATCGATTTATCGATTTTTCGATATTTCGATTTATCGATTTATCGATTTATCGATTTATCGATTTATCGATTTATCGATTTATCGATTTATCTATTTGTCAATTTATCGATTTATCGGTTTAACGTATTATCTATCGATTTATATATTTATCGATTTATCGACTTATCGATTTATCGATTTATCGATTTATCGATTTATCGATTTATCAATTTATCGATTTATCGATTTATCGATTTATCGATTTATCGATTTATCGATTTATCGATTTATCGATTTATCGATTTATCGATTTATCGATTTATCGATTTATCGATTTATCGATTTATCGATTTATCGATTTATCGATTTATCGATTTATCGATTTATCGATTTATCGATTTATCGATTTATCGATTTATCGATTTATCGATTTATCGATTTATCGATTTATCGATTTATCGATTTATCGATTTATCGATTTATCGATTTATCGATTTATCGATTTATCGATTTATCGATTTATCGATTTATCGATTTATCGATTTATCGATTTATCGATTTATCGATTTATCGATTTATCGATTTATCGATTTATTGATTTATCGATTTATCGATTTATCGATTTATCGATTTATCGATTTATCGATTTATCGATTTATCGATTTATCGATTTATCGATTTACCGATTTATCGATTTATCGATATATCGAATAATCTATCTATTCATCAATGGATTTATCTATTTATCGATTAATCTATCCATCGATTTATCGATTTACCGATTTACCGATTTAACGATTTATCAATTTATCAATTTATCGATTTATCGATTTATCGATTTATCGATTTATCGATTTATCGATTTATCGATTTATTGATTTATCGATTTATTGATTTATCGATTTATTGATTTATCGATTTATTGATTTATCGATTTATTGATTTATCGATTTATTGATTTATCGATTTATCGATTTATCGATTTATCGATTTATCGATTCATCGATTTATCGATTCATCGATTTATCGATTCATCGATTTATCGATTTATCGATTTATCGATTTATCGATTTATCGATTTATCGATTTATCGATTTATCGATTTATCGATTTATCGATTTATCGATTTATCGATTTATCGATTTATCGATTTATCGATTTATCGATTTATCGATTTATCGATTTATCGATTTATCGATTTATCGATTTATCGATTTATCGATTTATCGATTTATCGATTTATCGATTTATCGATTTATCGATTTATCGATTTATCGATTTATCGATTTATCGATTTATCGATTTATCGATTTATCGATTTATCGATTTATCGATTTATCGATTTATCGATTTATCGATTTATCGATTTATCGATTTATCGATTTATCGATTTATCGATTTATCGATTTATCGATATATCGATTTATCGATATATCGATTTATCGATATATCGATTTATCGATATATCGATTTATCGATATATCGATTTATCGATATATCGATTTATCGATATATCGATTTATCGATATATCGATTTATCGATATATCGATTTATCGATATATCGATTTATCGATTTATCGATTTATCGATTTATCGATTTATCGATTTATCGATTTATCGATTTATCGATTTATCGATTTATCGATTTATCGATTTATCGATTTATCGATTTATCGATTTATCGATTTATCGATTTATCGATTTATCGATTTATCGATTTATCGATTTATCGATTTATCGATTTATCGATTTATCGATTTATCGATTTATCGATTTATCGATTTATCGATTTATCGATTTATCGATTTATCGATTTATCGATTTATCGATTTATCGATTTATCGATTTATCGATTTATCGATTTATCGATTTATCGATTTATCGATTTATCGATTTATCGATTTATCGATTTATCGATTTATCGATTTATCGATTTATCGATTTATCGATTTATCGATTTATCGATTTATCGATTTATCGATTTATCGATTTATCGATTTATCGATTTATCGATTTATCGATTTATCGATTTATCGATTTATCGATTTATCGATTTATCGATTTATCGATTTATCGATTTATCGATTTATCGATTTATCGATTTATCGATTTATCGATTTATCGATTTATCGATTTATCGATTTATCGATTTATCGATTTATCGATTTATCGATTTATCGATTTATCGATTTATCGATTTATCGATTTATCGATTTATCGATTTATCGATTTATCGATTTATCGATTTATCGATTTATCGATTTATCGATTTATCGATTTATCGATTTATCGATTTATCGATTTATCGATTTATCGATTTATCGATTTATCGATTTATCGATTTATCGATATATCGATTTATCGATATATCGATTTATCGATATATCGATTTATCGATTTATCGATTTATCGATTTATCGATTTATCGATTTATCGATTTATCGATTTATCGATTTATCGATTTATCGATTTATCGATTTATCGATTTATCGATTTATCGATTTATCGATTTATCGATTTATCGATTTATCGATTTATCGATTTATCGATTTATCGATTTATCGATTTATCGATTTACCGATTTATCGATTTACCGATTTACCGATTTATCGATTTACCGATTTATCGATTTACCGATTTATCGATTTATCGATTTATCGATTTATCGATTTATCGATTTATCTTTGTATATATCTATTTATCTATTTTTCGATTTATCGGTTTAACGAATTATCTATCGATTTATATATTTATCGATTTATCGATTTATGGATTTATCGATTTATCAATTTATCGATTTATCGATTTATCGATTTATCGATTTATCGATTTATCGATTTATCGATTTATCGATTTATCGATTTATCGATTTATCGATTTATCGATTTATCGATTTATCGATTTATCGATTTATCGATTTATCTTTGTATATATCTATTTATCTATTTTTCGATTTATCGGTTTAACGAATTATCTATCGATTTATATATTTATCGATTTATCGATTTATGGATTTATCGATTTATCGATTTATCGATTTATCGATTTATCGATTTATCGATTTATCGATTTATCGATTTATCGATTTATCGATTTATCGATTTATCGATTTATCGATTTATCGATTTATCGATTTATCGATTTATCGATTTATCGATTTATCGATTTATCGATTTATCGATTTATCGATTTATCGATTTATCGATTTATCGATTTATCGATTTATCGATTTATCGATTTATCGATTTATCGATTTATCGATTTATCGATTTATCGATTTATCGATTTATCGATTTATCGATTTACCGATTTATCGATTTATCGATATATCGAATAATCTATCTATTCATCAATGAATTTATCTATTTATCGATTAATCTATCCATCGATTTATCGATTTACCGATTTACCGATTTAACGATTTATCGATTTATCGATTTATCAATTTATCGATTTATCGATTTATCGATTTATCGATTTATCGATTTATCGATTTATCGATTTATCGATTTATCGATTTATCGATTTATCGATTTATCGATTTATTGATTTATCGATTTATCGATTTATCGATTTATTGATTTATCGATTTATCGATTTATCGATTTATCGATTTATCGATTTATCGATTCATCGATTTATCGATTCATCGATTCATCGATTTATCGATTTATCGATTTATCGATTTATCGATTTATCGATTTATCGATTTATCGATTTATCGATTTATCGATTTATCGATTTATCGATTTATCGATTTATCGATTTATCGATTTATCGATTTATCGATTTATCGATTTATCGATTTATCTATTTATCTATTTATCTTTCTATCTATCTATCTATCTATCGATTTATCTATGTATCTATTTGTCAATTTATCTATTTGTCTGTTTATCGAATTATCGGTTTAACGTATTATCTATCGATTCATATATTTATCGATTTATCGATTTATCGATTTATCGATTTATCGATTTATCGATTTATCGATTTATCGATTTATCGATTTATCGATTTATCGATTTATCGATTTATCGATTTATCGATTTATCGATTTATGGATTTATCGATTTATCGATTTATCGATTTATCGATTTATCGATTTATCGATTTATCTATCTATTCATCAATCGATTTATCTATTTATCGATTTATCTATCTATCTATCTATCTATCGATTTATCGATTTATCGATTTATCGATTTATCGATTTATCGATTTATCGATTTATCGATTTATCGACCACGATTTATCGATTTATCGATTTATCGATTTATCGAATTATCGATTTATCGATTTATCGATTTATCGATTTATCGATTTATCGATTTATCGATTTATCGATTTATCGATTTATCGATTTATCGATTTATCGATTTATCGATTTATCGATTTATCGATTTATCGATTTATCGATTTATCGATTTATCGATTTATCGATTTATCGATTTATCGATTTATCGATTTATCGATTTATCGATTTATCGATTTATCGATTTATCGATTTATCGATTTATCGATTTATCGATTTATCGATTTATCGATTTATCGATTTATCGATTTATCGATTTATCGATTTATCGATTTATCGATTTATCGATTTATCGATTTATCGATTTATCGATTTATCGATTTATCGATTTATCGATTTATCGATTTATCGATTTATCGATTTATCGATTTATCGATTTTTCGATTTATCGATTTTTCGATTTATCGATTTTTCGATTTTTCGATTTTTCGATTTATCGATTTTTCGATTTATCGATTTATCGATTTATCGATTTATCGATTTATCGATTTATCGATTTATCGATTTATCGATTTATCGATTTTTCGATTTTTCGATTTATCGATTTATCGATTTTTCGATTTATCGATTTATCGATTTATCGATTTATCGATTTATCGATTTATCGATTTTTCGATTTATCGATTTATCGATTTATCGATTTATCGATTTATCGATTTATCGATTTATCGATTTATCGATTTATCGATTTATCGATTTATCGATTTATCGATTTATCGATTTATCGATTTATCGATTTATCGATTTATCGATTTATCGATTTATCGATTTATCGATTTATCGATTTATCGATTTATCGATTTATCGATTTATCGATTTATCGATTTATCGATTTATCGATTTATCGATTTATCGATTTATCGATTTATCGATTTATCGATTTATCGATTTATCGATTTATCGATTTATCGATTTATCGATTTATCGATTTATCGATTTATCGATTTATCGATTTATCGATTTATCGATTTATCGATTTATCGATTTATCGATTTATCGATTTATCGATTTATCGATTTATCGATATATCGATTTATCGATTTATCGATTTATCGATTTATCGATTTATCGATTTATCGATTTATCGATTTATCGATTTATCGATTTATCGATTTATCGATTTATCGATTTATCGATTTATCGATTTATCGACTTATTTATCTATCTATATAGCGATTTAACGATTTATCGATTAATCTATAAATCGATAAATCGATTAATCGATAAATCGATAAATCGATAAATCGATAAATCGATAAATCGATAAATCGATAAATCGATAAATCGATAAATCGATATATCGATAAATCGATAAATCGATAAATCGATAAATCGATAAATCGATAAATCCATAAATCGATAAATCGATAAATATATAAATCGATAGATAATTCGTTAAACCGATAAATCGAAAAATAGATAAATAGATATATACAAAGATAAATCGATAAATCGATAAATCGATAAATCGATAAATCGATAAATCGATAAATCGATAAATCGATAAATCGATAAATCGATAAATCGATAAATCGATAAATCGATAAATCGATAAATCGATAAATCGATAAATCGATAAATCGATAAATCGATAAATCGATAAATCGATAAATCGATAAATCGATAAATCGATAAATCGATAAATCGATAAATCGATAAATCGATAAATCGATAAATCGATGAATCGATGAATCGATAAATCGATGAATCGATAAATCGATAAATCGATAAATCGATAAATCGATAAATCGATAAATCGATAAATCGATAAATCGATAAATCGATAAATCGATAAATCGATAAATCGATAAATCAATAAATCGATAAATCGATAAATCAATAAATCGTTAAATCGATAAATCGATAAATCGATAAATCGATAAATCGATAAATTGATAAATTGATAAATCGATTAATCGATAAATCGTTAAATCGGTAAATCGGTAAATCGGTAAATCGATAAATCGATGGATAGATTAATCGATAAATAGATAAATCCATTGATGAATAGATAGATTATTCGATATATCGATAAATCGATAAATCGGTAAATCGATAAATCGATAAATCGATAAATCGATAAATCGATAAATCGATAAATCGATAAATCGATAAATCGATAAATCGATAAATCGAGAAATCGATAAATCGATAAATCGATAAATCGATAAATCGATAAATCGATAAATCGATAAATCCATAAATCGATAAATCGATAAATATATAAATCGATAGATAATTCGTTAAACCGATAAATCGAAAAATAGATAAATAGATATATAGAAAGATAAATCGATAAATCGATAAATCGATAAATCGATAAATCGATAAATCGATAAATCGATAAATCGATAAATCGATAAATCGATAAATCGATAAATCGATAAATCGATAAATCGATAAATCGATAAATCGATAAATCGATAAATCGATAAATCGATAAATCGATAAATCGATAAATCGATAAATCGATAAATCGATAAATCGATAAATCGATAAATCGATAAATCGATAAATCGATAAATCGATAAATCGATAAATCGATAAATCGATAAATCGATAAATCGATAAATCGATAAATCGATAAATCGATAAATCGATAAATCGATAAATCGATAAATCGATAAATCGATAAATCGATAAATCGATAAATCGATAAATCGATAAATCGATAAATCGATAAATCGATAAATCGATAAATCGATAAATCGATAAATCGATAAATCGATAAATCGATAAATCGACAAATCGATAAATCGATAAATCGATAAATCGATAAATCGATAAATCGATAAATCGATAAATCGATAAATCGATAAATCGATAAATCGATAAATCGATAAATCGATAAATCGATAAATCGATAAATCGATAAATCGATAAATCGATAAATCGATAAATCGATAAATCGATAAATCGATAAATCAATAAATCGATAAATCGATAAATCGATAAATCGATAAATCGATGAATCGATAAATCGATAAATCGATAAATCGATGAATCGATATATCGATAAATCGATAAATCGATAAATCGATAAATCGTGGTCGATAAATCGATAAATCGATAAATCGATAAATCGATAAATCGATAAATCGATAAATCGATAAATCGATTAATCGATAAATCGATAAATCGGTAAATCGATAAATCGATAAATCGATAAATCGATAAATCGATAAATCGATAAATCGATAAATCGATAAATCGATAAATCGATAAATCGATAAATCGATAAATCGATAAATCGATAAATCGATAAATCGATAAATCGATAAATCGATAAATCGATAAATCGATAAATCGATAAATCGATAAATTGATAAATCGATAGATAGATAGATACATAGATAGATAAATCGATAAATAGATAAATCGATTGATGAATAGATAGATAAATCGATAAATCGATAAATCGATAAATAGATAAATCGATA
The DNA here is from genome assembly GCA_963920215.1 of Nineta flava. Taxonomy (NCBI): domain Eukaryota; kingdom Metazoa; phylum Arthropoda; class Insecta; order Neuroptera; family Chrysopidae; genus Nineta; species Nineta flava. Next base: position 40,069,636 of record OY986046.1, read on the forward strand.
AATCGATAAATCGATAAATCGATAAATCGATAAATCGATAAATCGATAAATCGATAAATCGATAAATCGATAAATCGATAAATCGATAAATCGATAAATCGATAAATCGATAAATCGATAAATCGATAAATCGATAAATCGATAAATCGATAAATCGATAAATCGATAAATCGATAAATATATGAATCGATAGATAATACGTTAAACCGATAAATCGATAAACAGACAAATAGATAAATTGACAAATAGATACATAGATAAATCGATAGATAGATAGATAGATAGATAGATAAATAGATAAATCGATAAATCGATAAATCGATAAATCGATAAATCGATAAATCGATAAATCGAAAAATCGAATAATCGAAAAATCGATTAATCGATAAATCGATTAATTGATAAATCGAAAAATCGAAAAATCGATTAATCGAAAAATCGAAAAATCGATAAATCGATAAATCGGTAAATCGATAAATCGAAAAATCGATAAATCGATAAATCGATAAATTGATAAATTGATAAATCGATAAATCGATAAATCGATAAATCGATAAATCGATAAATCGATAAATCGATAAATTGATAAATTGATAAATCGATAAATCGATAAATCGATAAATCGATAAATCGATAAATTGATAAATCCATAAATTGATAAATCGATAAATCGATAAATCGATAAATTGATAAATCGATAAATCGATAAATCGATAAATCGATAAATCGATAAATCGATAAATCGATAAATCGATAAATCGATAAATCGATAATTCGATAAATCGATAAATTGATAAATCGATAAATCGATAAATCGATAATTCGATAAATCGCTAAATGGATAAATTGATAAATCGATAAATCGATAATTCGATAAATCAATAAATCGATAAATCGATAATTCGATAAATCGATAAATGGATAAATTGATAAATCGATAAATCGATAATTCGATAAATTGATAAATCCATAAATTGATAAATCGATAAATCGATAAATCGATAAATTGATAAATCCATAAATTGATAAGTCGATAAATTGATAAATCCATAAATTGATAAATCCATAAATTGATAAGTCGATAAATTGATAAATCCATAAATTGATAAATCCAAAAATCGATAAATCGATAAATCGATAAATCGATAAATCGATAAATCGATAAATCGATAAATCGATAAATCGGTAAATCGATAAATCGAAAAATCGATAAATCGATAAATCGATAAATTGATAAATTGATAAATCGATAAATCGATAAATCGATAAATCGATAAATCGATAAATCGATAAATCGATAAATCGATAAATTGATAAATTGATAAATCGATAAATCGATAAATCGATAAATCGATAAATCGATAAATTGATAAATCCATAAATTGATAAATCGATAAATCGATAAATCGATAAATTGATAAATCGATAAATTGATAAATCGATAAATCGATAAATCGATAAATCGATAAATCGATAAATCGATAAATCGATAAATCGATAAATCGATAAATCGATAAATCGATAAATCGATAATTCGATAAATCGATAAATTGATAAATCGATAAATCGATAAATCGATAATTCGATAAATCGCTAAATGGATAAATTGATAAATCGATAAATCGATAATTCGATAAATCAATAAATCGATAAATCGATAATTCGATAAATCGATAAATGGATAAATTGATAAATCGATAAATCGATAATTCGATAAATTGATAAATCCATAAATTGATAAATCGATAAATCGATAAATCGATAAATTGATAAATCCATAAATTGATAAGTCGATAAATTGATAAATCCATAAATTGATAAATCCATAAATTGATAAGTCGATAAATTGATAAATCCATAAATTGATAAATCCAAAAATCGATAAATCGATAAATCGATAAATCGATAAATCGATAAATCGGTAAATCGATAAATCGATAAATCGATAAATCGATAAATCGATAAATCGATAAATCGATAAAGCGATAAATCGATAAAGCGATAAATCGATAAAGCGATAAATCGATAAAGCGATAAATCGATAAATCGATAAATCGATAAATCGATAAATCGATAAATCGATAAATCGATAAATCGTTAAATCGATAAATCGTTAAATCGATAAATCGATAAATCGATAAATCGATAAATCGATAAATCGATAAATCGATAAATCGATAAATCGATAAATCGATAAATCGATAAATCGATAAATCGATAAATCGATAAATCGATAAATTGATAAATCCATAAATTGATAAATCCATAAATCGATAAATCGATAAATCGATAAATCGATAAATCGATAAATCGATAAATCGATAAATCGATAAATCGATAAATCGATAAATCGATAAATCGATAAATCGATAAATCGATAAATCGATAAATCGATAAATCGATAAATCGATAAATCGATAAATCGATAAATCGATAAATCGATAAATCGATAAATCGATAAATCGATAAATCGATAAATCGATAAATCGATAAATCGATAAATCGATAAATCGATAAATCGATAAATCGATAAATCGATAAATCGATAAATCGATAAATCGATAAATCGATAAATCGATAAATCGATAAATCGATAAATCGATAAATCGATAAATCGATAAATCGATAAATCGATAAATCGATAAATCGATAAATCGATAAATCGATAAATCGATAAATCGATAAATCGATAAATCGATAAATCGATAAATCGATAAATCGATAAATCGATAAATCGATAAATCGATAAATCGATAAATCGATAAATCGATAAATCGATAAATCGATAAATCGATAAATCGATAAGTCGATAAATCGATAAATCGATAAATCGATAAATTGATAAATCCATAAATTGATAAATCCATAAATCGATAAATCGATAAATCGATAAATTGATAAATCCATAAATTGATAAATCCATAAATCGATAAATCGATAAATCGATAAATCGATAAATCGATAAATCGATAAATCGATAAATCGGTAAGTCGATAAATCGATAAATATATAAATCGATAGATAATACGTTAAACCGATAAATCGATAAACAGACAAATAGATAAATTGATAAATAGATACATAGATAAATCGATAAATCGATAGATAGATAGATAGATCAATCGATAAATAGATAAATCGATTGATGAATAGATAGATAAATCGATAAATCGATAAATCGATAAGTCGATAAATCGATAAGTCGATAAATCGATAAATCGATAAATCGATAAATCGATAAATCGATAAATCGATGAATCGAAAAATCGATAAATCGTTAAATCGATAAATCTTTAAATCGTTAAATCGTTAAATCGATGGATAGATTAATCGATAAATAGATAAATCCATTGATGAATAGATAGATAAATCGATATATAGATATATCGATATATCGATAAATCGATAAATCAATAAATCGATAAATATATCAATCCATAAATAAATAGAAACGTAAATAGATAAATTGTTAAATAGATAAATCGATACATAGATAGATAAATCGATAAATCGATAAATCGATTAATTGATAAATCGTTAAATCGATAATTCGATAATTTGATAATTCGATAATTTGATAAATCGATAAATCGTTAAATCGATGGATAGACTAATCGATAAATAGATGAATCCATTGATGAATAGATATATAAATCGATATATCGATATATCGATAGAGCGATAAATCGATTAATCTATAAATCAATAAATCGATAAATATATCAATCGATAAATAAATAGAAAAGTAAATAGATAAATTGTTAAATAGATAAATCGATACACAAATATATAAATCGATAAATTGATAAATAGATAAATCGATAGAAAGATAGATAGATTAATCGATAAATCGATAAATCGCTAAATAGATAGATAAATAAATCGATAAATCGATAAATCGATAAATCGATGAATCGATAAATCGATGAATCGATAAATCGATGAATCGATAAATCGATGAATCGATAAATCGATGAATCGATAAATCGATGAATCGATAAATCGATGAATCGATAAATCGATGAATCGATAAATCGATGAATCGATAAATCGATGAATCGATAAATCGATGAATCGATAAATCGATGAATCGATAAATCGATGAATCGATAAATCGATGAATCGATAAATCGATAAATCGATAAATCGATAAATCGATAAATCGATAAATCGATAAATCGATAAATCGATAAATCGATAAATCGATAAATCGATAAATCGATAAATCGATAAATCGATAAATCGATAAATCGATAAATCGATAAATCGATAAATCGATAAATCAATAAATCGATAAATCGATAAATCGATAAATCGATAAATCGATAAATCGATAAATCGATAAATCGATAAATCGATAAATCGATAAATCGATAAATCGATAAATCGATAAATCGATAAATCGATAAATCGATAAATCGATAAATCGATAAATCGATAAATCGATAAATCCATAAATTGATAAATCGATAAATCGATAAATCGATAAATCGATAAATCGATAAATCGATAAATCGATAAATCGATAAATCGATAAATCGATAAATCGATAAATCGATAAATCGATAAATCGATAAATCGATAAATCGATAAATCGATAAATCGATAAATCGATAAATTGATAAATCGATAAATTGATAAATCCATAAATTGATAAATCGATAAATCGATAAATCGATAAATCGATAAATCGATAAATCGATAAATCGATAAATCGATAAATCGATAAATCGATAAAGCGATAAATCGATAAATCGATAAATCGATAAATCGATAAATCGATAAATCGATAAATCGATAAATCGATAAAGCGATAAATCGATAAAGCGATAAATCGATAAAGCGATAAATCGATAAAGCGATAAATCGATAAATCGATAAATCGATAAATCGATAAATCGATAAATCGATAAATCGATAAATCGATAAATCGATAAATCGATAAATCGATAAATCGATAAATCGATAAATCGATAAATCGATAAATCGATAAATTGATAAATCCATAAATTGATAAATCCATAAATCGATAAATCGATAAATCGATAAATCGATAAATCGATAAATCGATAAATCGATAAATCGATAAATCGATAAGTCGATAAATCGATAAATATATAAATCGATAGATAATACGTTAAACCGATAAATCGATAAACAGACAAATAGATAAATTGATAAATAGATACATAGATAAATCGATAAATCGATAGATAGATAGATAGATCAATCGATAAATAGATAAATCGATTGATGAATAGATAGAAAAATCGATAAATTGATAAATCGATAAGTCGATAAATCGATAAGTCGATAAATCGATAAATCGATAAATCGATAAATCGATAAATCGATAAATCGATAAATCGATAAATCGATAAATCGATGAATCGAAAAATCGATAAATCGTTAAATCGATAAATCTTTAAATCGTTAAATCGTTAAATCGATGGATAGATTAATCGATAAATAGATAAATCCATTGATGAATAGATAGATAAATCGATATATCGATATATCGATATATCGATAAATCGATAAATCAATAAATCGATAAATATATCAATCCATAAATAAATAGAAACGTAAATAGATAAATTGTTAAATAGATAAATCGATACATAGATAGATAAATCGATAAATCGATAAATCGATTAATTGATAAATCGTTAAATCGATAATTCGATAATTTGACAATTCGATAATTTGATAAATCGATAAATCGTTAAATCGATGGATAGACTAATCGATAAATAGATGAATCCATTGATGAATAGATATATAAATCGATATATCGATATATCGATAGAGCGATAAATCGATTAATCTATAAATCAATAAATCGATAAATATATCAATCCATAAATAAATAGAAAAGTAAATAGATAAATTGTTAAATAGATAAATCGATACACAAATATATAAATCGATAAATTGATAAATAGATAAATCGATAGAAAGATAGATAGATTAATCGATAAATCGTTAAATCGCTAAATAGATAGATAAATAAATCGATAAATCGATAAATCGATAAATCGATAAATCGATAAATCGATAAATCGATAAATCGATAAATCGATAAATCGATAAATCGATAAATCGATAAATTGATAAATCGATAAATTGATAAATCGATAAATCGATAAATCGATAAATCGATAAATCGATAAATCGATAAATCGATAAATCGATAAATCGATAAATCGATAAATCGATAAATCGATAAATCGATAAATCGATAAATCGATAAATCGATAAATTGATAAATCGATAAATCGATAAATCGATAAATCGATAAATCGATAAATCGATAAATCGATAAATCGATAAATCGATAAATTGATAAATTGATAAATCGATAAATCGATAAATCGATAAATCGATAAATCGATAAATCGATAAATCGATAAATCGATAATTCGATAATTCGATAAATCGATAAATCGATAAATCGATAAATCGATAAATCGATAAATCGATAAATCGATAAATCGATAAATCGATAAATCGATAAATCGATAAATCGATAAATCGATAAATCGATAAATCGATAAATCGATAAATCGATAAATCGATAAATCGATAAATCGATAAATCGATAAATCGATAAATCGATAAATCGATAAATCGATAAATCGATAAATCGATAAATCGATAAATCGATAAATCGATAAATCGATAAATCGATAAATCGATAAATCGATAAATCGATAAATCGATAAATCGATAAATCGATAAATCGATAAATCGATAAATCGATAAATCGATAAATCGATAAATCGATAAATCGATAAATCGATAAATCGATAAATCGATAAATCGATAAATCGATAAATCGATAAATCGATAAATCGATAAATCGATAAATCGATAAATCGTTAAATCGATTAATTGATAAATCCATAAATCGATAAATCGAAAAATCGAAAAATCGATAAATCGAAAAATCGATTAATTGATAAATCGATAAATCGATAAATCGATAAATCGATAAATCGATAAATCGAAAAATCGATAAATCGATAAATCGATAAATCGATAAATCGATAAATCGAAAAATCGAAAAATCGAAAAATCGATAAATCGATAAATCGATAAATCGATAAATCGATAAATTGATAAATTGATAAATCGATAAATCGATAAATCGATAAATCGATAAATCGATAAATCCATAAATTGATAAATCGATAAATCGATAAATCGATAAATCGATAAATCGATAAATCGATAAATCGATAAATCGATAATTCGATAAATCGATAAATCGATAAATCGATAATTCGATAAATCGATAAATTGATAAATCGATAAATCGATAAATCGATAATTCGATAAATCGCTAAATGGATAAATTGATAAATCGATAATTCGATAAATCAATAAATCGATAAATCGATAAATCGATAAATCGATAAATCGATAAATCGATAAATCGATAAATTGATAAATCCACAAATTGATAAGTCGATAAATTGATAAATCCATAAATTGATAAATCCATAAATTGATAAATCGATAAATCGATAAATCGATAAATTGATAAATCGATAAATCGATAAATCGATAAATCGATAAATCGATAAATCGATAAATCGATAAATCGATAAAGCGGTAAATCGATAAATCGATAAAGCGATAAATCGATAAAGCGATAAATCGATAAAGCGATAAATCGATAAATCGATAAATCGATAAATCGATAAATCGGTAAATCGATAAATCGATAAAGCGATAAATCGATAAAGCGATAAATCGATAAAGCGATAAATCGATAAAGCGATAAATCGATAAATCGATAAATCGATAAATCGATAAATCGATAAATCGATAAATCGATAAATCGATAAATCGATAAATCGATAAATCGATAAATCGATAAATCGATAAATCGATAAATCGATAAATCGATAAATCGATAAATCGATAAATCGATAAATCGATAAATCGATAAATCGATAAATCGATAAATCGCTAAATGGATAAATTGATAAATCGATAAATCGATAATTCGATAAATCCATAAATTGATAAATCGATAAATCGATAAATCGATAAATCGATAAATCGATAAATCGATAAATTGATAAATCCATAAATTGATAAATCCATAAATTGATAAATCGATAAATCGATAAATCGATAAATCGATAAATCGATAAATCGATAAATCGATAAATCGATAAATCGATAAATCGATAAATCGATAAATCGATAAATCGATAAATCGATAAATCGATAAATCGATAAATCGATAAATCGATAAATCGATAAATCGATAAATCGATAAATCGATAAATCGATAAATCGATAAATCGATAAATCGATAAATCGATAAATCGATAAATCGATAAATCGATAAATCGATAAATCGATAAATCGATAAATCGATAAATCGATAAATCGATAAATCGATAAATCGATAAATCGATAAATCGATAAATCGATAAATCGATAAATCGATAAATCGATAAATCGATAAATCGATAAATCGATAAATCGATAAATCGATAAATCGATAAATCGATAAATCGATAAATCGATAAATTGATAAATCGATAAATCGATAAATCGATAAATCGATAAATCGATAAATCGATAAATCGATAAATCGATAAATCGATAAATCGATAAATCGATAAATCGATAAATCGATAAATCGATAAATCGATAAATCGATAAATCGATAAATCGATAAATCGATAAATCGATAAATCGATAAATCGATAAATCGATAAATCGATAAATCGATAAATCGATAAATCGATAAATCGATAAATCGATAAATCGATAAATTGATAAATCCATAAATTGATAAATCCATAAATCGATAAATCGATAAATCGATAAATCGATAAATTGATAAATCCATAAATTGATAAATCCATAAATCGATAAATCGATAAATCGATAAATCGATAAATCGATAAATCGATAAATCGATAAGTCAATAAATCGATAAATCGATAAATCGATAAATCGATAAATCGATAAATCGATAAATCGATAAATCGATAAATCGATAAATCGATAAATCGATAAATCGATAAATCGATAAATCGATAAATCGATAAATCGATAAATCGAAAAATCGATAAATCGATAAATCGATAAATCGTTAAATCGATAAATCGTTAAATCGATAAATCGTTAAATCGATAAAACGATAAATCGATAAATCGATTAATTGATTAATCGTTAAATCGATAAATCGTTAAATAGATAAATCGTTAAATCGAGAAATCGTTAAATCATTAAATCGATAAATCGATTAATTGATTAATCGTTAAATCGATAAATCGTTAAATGGATAAATCGTTAAATCGAGAAATCGTTAAATCATTAAATCGATAAATCGATAAATCGATGGATAGATTAATCGATAAATAGATGAATCCATTGATGAATAGATAGATAAATCGATATATTGATATATCGATATATCGATAAATCGATAAATCGATAAATCGATAAATCGATAAATCGATAAATCGATAAATCGATAAATCGATAAATCGATAAATCGATAAATCGATAAATCGATAAATCGATGAATCGAAAAATCGATAAATCGATAAATCGAAAAATCGAAAAATCGAAAAATCGATAAATCGATAAATCGATAAATCGATAAATCGATAAATCGATAAATCGATAAATCGATAAATCGATAAATCGATAAATCGATAAATCGATAAATCGATAAATCGATAAATCGATAAATCGAAAAATTGAAAAATCGATAAATCGATAAATCGATAAATCGATAAATCGATAAATTGATAAATTGATAAATCGATAAATCGATAAATCGATAAATCGATAAATCGATAAATCGATAAATCGATAAATCGATAAATCGATAAATCGATAAATCGATAAATCGATAAATCGATAAATCGATAAATCGATAAATCGATAAATTGATAAATCGATAATTCGATAAATCGATAAATTGATAAATCGATAAATTGATAAATCGATAAATCGATAAATCGATAATTCGATAAATCGCTAAATGGATAAATCGATAATTCGATAAATCAATAAATCGATAAATCGATAAATCGATAAATCGATAAATCGATAAATCGATAAATCGATAAATTGATAAATCCACAAATTGATAAATCGATAAATCGATAAATCGATAAATCGATAAATCCATAAATCGATAAATCGATAAATCGATAAATCGATAAATCGATAAATCGATAAATCGATAAATCGATAAATCGATAAATCGATAAATCGATAAATCGATAAATCGATAAATCGATAAATCGATAAATCGATAAATCGATAAATCGATAAATCGATAAATCGATAAATCGATAAATCGATAAATCGATAAATCGATAAATCGATAAATTGATAAATCGATAAATCGATAAATCGATAAATCGATAAATCGATAAATCGATAAATCGATAAATCGATAAATCGATAAATCGATAAATCGATAAATCGATAAATCGATAAATCGATAAATCGATAAATCGATAAATCGATAAATCGATAAATCGATAAATCGATAAATCGATAAATCGATAAATCGATAAATCGATAAATCGATAAATCGATAAATCGATAAATCGATAAATCGATAAATCGATAAATCGATAAATTGATAAATCCATAAATTGATAAATCCATAAATCGATAAATCGATAAATCGATAAATCGATAAATTGATAAATCCATAAATTGATAAATCCATAAATCGATAAATCGATAAATCGATAAATCGATAAATCGATAAGTCAATAAATCGATAAATCGATAAATCGATAAATCGATAAATCGATAAATCGATAAATCGATAAATCGATAAATCGATAAATCGATAAATCGATAAATCGATAAATCGATAAATCGATAAATCGAAAAATCGATAAATCGATAAATCGATAAATCGTTAAATCGATAAATCGTTAAATCGATAAATCGTTAAATCGATAAAACGATAAATCGATAAATCGATTAATTGATTAATCGTTAAATCGATAAATCGTTAAATAGATAAATCGTTAAATCGAGAAATCGTTAAATCATTAAATCGATAAATCGATTAATTGATTAATCGTTAAATCGATAAATCGTTAAATGGATAAATCGTTAAATCGAGAAATCGTTAAATCATTAAATCGATAAATCGATAAATCGATGGATAGATTAATCGATAAATAGATGAATCCATTGATGAATAGATAGATAAATCGATATATTGATATATCGATATATCGATAAATCGATAAATCGATAAATCGATAAATCGATAAATCGATAAATCGATAAATCGATAAATCGATAAATCGATAAATCGATAAATCGATGAATCGAAAAATCGATAAATCGATAAATCGAAAAATCGAAAAATCGAAAAATCGATAAATCGATAAATCGATAAATCGATAAATCGATAAATCGATAAATCGATAAATCGATAAATCGATAAATCGATAAATCGATAAATCGATAAATCGATAAATCGATAAATCGATAAATCGATAAATCGATAAATCGATAAATCGATAAATCGATAAATCGATAAATCGATAAATCGATAAATCGATAAATCGATAAATCGATAAATCGATAAATCGTTAAATCGATTAATTGATAAATCCATAAATCGATAAATCGAAAAATCGAAAAATCGATAAATCGAAAAATCGATTAATTGATAAATCGATAAATCGATAAATCGATAAATCGATAAATCGATAAATCGAAAAATCGATAAATCGATAAATCGATAAATCGATAAATCGATAAATCGAAAAATCGAAAAATCGAAAAATCGATAAATCGATAAATCGATAAATCGATAAATCGATAAATTGATAAATTGATAAATCGATAAATCGATAAATCGATAAATCGATAAATCGATAAATCCATAAATTGATAAATCGATAAATCGATAAATCGATAAATCGATAAATCGATAAATCGATAAATCGATAATTCGATAAATCGATAAATCGATAAATCGATAATTCGATAAATCGATAAATTGATAAATCGATAAATCGATAATTCGATAATTCGATAAATCGCTAAATGGATAAATTGATAAATCGATAATTCGATAAATCAATAAATCGATAAATCGATAAATCGATAAATCGATAAATCGATAAATCGATAAATCGATAAATTGATAAATCCACAAATTGATAAGTCGATAAATTGATAAATCCATAAATTGATAAATCCATAAATTGATAAATCGATAAATCGATAAATCGATAAATCGATAAATCGATAAATCGATAAATCGATAAATCGATAAATCGATAAATCGATAAATCGATAAAGCGGTAAATCGATAAATCGATAAAGCGATAAATCGATAAAGCGATAAATCGATAAAGCGATAAATCGATAAATCGATAAATCGATAAATCGATAAAGCGGTAAATCGATAAATCGATAAAGCGATAAATCGATAAAGCGATAAATCGATAAAGCGATAAATCGATAAAGCGATAAATCGATAAATCGATAAATCGATAAATCGATAAATCGATAAATCGATAAATCGATAAATCGATAAATCGATAAATCGATAAATCGATAAATCGATAAATCGATAAATCGATAAATCGATAAATCGATAAATCGATAAATCGATAAATCGATAAATCGATAAATCGATAAATCGATAAATCGATAAATCGATAAATCGATAAATCGATAAATCGCTAAATGGATAAATTGATAAATCGATAAATCGATAATTCGATAAATCCATAAATTGATAAATCGATAAATCGATAAATCGATAAATCGATAAATCGATAAATTGATAAATCCATAAATTGATAAATCCATAAATTGATAAATCCATAAATTGATAAATCGATAAATCGATAAATCGATAAATCGATAAATCGATAAATCGATAAATCGATAAATCGATAAATCGATAAATCGATAAATCGATAAATCGATAAATCGATAAATCGATAAATCGATAAATCGATAAATCGATAAATCGATAAATCGATAAATCGATAAATCGATAAATCGATAAATCGATAAATCGATAAATCGATAAATCGATAAATCGATAAATCGATAAATCGATAAATCGATAAATCGATAAATCGATAAATCGATAAATCGATAAATCGATAAATCGATAAATCGATAAATCGATAAATCGATAAATCGATAAATCGATAAATCGATAAATCGATAAATCGATAAATCGATAAATCGATAAATCGATAAATCGATAAATCGATAAATCGATAAATTGATAAATCGATAAATCGATAAATCGATAAATCGATAAATCGATAAATCGATAAATCGATAAATCGATAAATCGATAAATCGATAAATCGATAAATCGATAAATCGATAAATCGATAAATCGATAAATCGATAAATCGATAAATCGATAAATCGATAAATCGATAAATCGATAAATCGATAAATCGATAAATCGATAAATTGATAAATCCATAAATTGATAAATCCATAAATCGATAAATCGATAAATCGATAAATCGATAAATTGATAAATCCATAAATTGATAAATCCATAAATCGATAAATCGATAAATCGATAAATCGATAAATCGATAAATCGGTAAATCGAAAAATCGATAAATCGATAAATCGATAAATCGTTAAATCGATAAATCGTTAAATCGATAAATCGTTAAATCGATAAAACGATAAATCGATAAATCGATTAATTGATTAATCGTTAAATCGATAAATCGTTAAATAGATAAATCGTTAAATCGAGAAATCGTTAAATCATTAAATCGATAAATCGATTAATTGATTAATCGTTAAATCGATAAATCGTTAAATGGATAAATCGTTAAATCGAGAAATCGTTAAATCATTAAATCGATAAATCGATAAATCGATGGATAGATTAATCGATAAATAGATGAATCCATTGATGAATAGATAGATAAATCGATATATTGATATATCGATATATCGATAAATCGATAAATCGATAAATCGATAAATCGATAAATCGATAAATCGATAAATCGATAAATCGATAAATCGATAAATCGATAAATCGATAAATCGATGAATCGAAAAATCGATAAATCGATAAATCGAAAAATCGAAAAATCGATAAATCGATAAATCGATAAATCGATAAATCGATAAATCGATAAATCGATAAATCGATAAATCGATAAATCGATAAATCGATAAATCGATAAATCGATAAATCGAAAAATTGAAAAATCGATAAATCGATAAATCGATAAATCGATAAATCGATAAATTGATAAATTGATAAATCGATAAATCGATAAATCGATAAATCGATAAATCGATAAATCGATAAATCGATAAATCGATAAATCGATAAATCGATAAATCGATAAATCGATAAATCGATAAATCGATAAATTGATAAATCGATAATTCGATAAATCGATAAATTGATAAATCGATAAATTGATAAATCGATAAATCGATAAATCGATAATTCGATAAATCGCTAAATGGATAAATCGATAATTCGATAAATCAATAAATCGATAAATCGATAAATCGATAAATCGATAAATCGATAAATCGATAAATCGATAAATTGATAAATCCACAAATTGATAAATCGATAAATCGATAAATCGATAAATCGATAAATCCATAAATCGATAAATCGATAAATCGATAAATCGATAAATCGATAAATCGATAAATCGATAAATCGATAAATCGATAAATCGATAAATCGATAAATCGATAAATCGATAAATCGATAAATCGATAAATCGATAAATCGATAAATCGATAAATCGATAAATCGATAAATCGATAAATCGATAAATCGATAAATCGATAAATCGATAAATCGATAAATCGATAAATCGATAAATCGATAAATCGATAAATTGATAAATCGATAAATCGATAAATCGATAAATCGATAAATCGATAAATCGATAAATCGATAAATCGATAAATCGATAAATCGATAAATCGATAAATCGATAAATCGATAAATCGATAAATCGATAAATCGATAAATCGATAAATCGATAAATCGATAAATCGATAAATCGATAAATCGATAAATCGATAAATCGATAAATCGATAAATCGATAAATCGATAAATCGATAAATCGATAAATCGATAAATCGATAAATCGATAAATCGATAAATCGATAAATTGATAAATCCATAAATTGATAAATCCATAAATCGATAAATCGATAAATCGATAAATCGATAAATTGATAAATCCATAAATTGATAAATCCATAAATCGATAAATCGATAAATCGATAAATCGATAAATCGATAAGTCAATAAATCGATAAATCGATAAATCGATAAATCGATAAATCGATAAATCGATAAATCGATAAATCGATAAATCGATAAATCGATAAATCGATAAATCGATAAATCGATAAATCGATAAATCGATAAATCGAAAAATCGATAAATCGATAAATCGATAAATCGTTAAATCGATAAATCGTTAAATCGATAAATCGTTAAATCGATAAAACGATAAATCGATAAATCGATTAATTGATTAATCGTTAAATCGATAAATCGTTAAATAGATAAATCGTTAAATCGAGAAATCGTTAAATCATTAAATCGATAAATCGATTAATTGATTAATCGTTAAATCGATAAATCGTTAAATGGATAAATCGTTAAATCGAGAAATCGTTAAATCATTAAATCGATAAATCGATAAATCGATGGATAGATTAATCGATAAATAGATGAATCCATTGATGAATAGATAGATAAATCGATATATTGATATATCGATATATCGATAAATCGATAAATCGATAAATCGATAAATCGATAAATCGATAAATCGATAAATCGATAAATCGATAAATCGATAAATCGATAAATCGATGAATCGAAAAATCGATAAATCGATAAATCGAAAAATCGAAAAATCGAAAAATCGATAAATCGATAAATCGATAAATCGATAAATCGATAAATCGATAAATCGATAAATCGATAAATCGATAAATCGATAAATCGATAAATCGATAAATCGAAAAATTGAAAAATCGATAAATCGATAAATCGATAAATCGATAAATCGATAAATTGATAAATAGATAAATCGATAAATCGATAAATCGATAAATCGATAAATCGATAAATCGATAAATCGATAAATCGATAAATCGATAAATCGATAAATCGATAAATCGATAAATCGATAAATCGATAAATTGATAAATCGATAATTCGATAAATCGATAAATTGATAAATCGATAAATTGATAAATCGATAAATCGATAAATCGATAATTCGATAAATCGCTAAATGGATAAATCGATAATTCGATAAATCAATAAATCGATAAATCGATAAATCGATAAATCGATAAATCGATAAATCGATAAATCGATAAATCGATAAATTGATAAATCCACAAATTGATAAATCGATAAATCGATAAATCCATAAATCGATAAATCGATAAATCGATAAATCGATAAATCGATAAATCGATAAATCGATAAATCGATAAATCGATAAATCGATAAATCGATAAATCGATAAATCGATAAATCGATAAATCGATAAATCGATAAATCGATAAATCGATAAATCGATAAATCGATAAATCGATAAATCGATAAATCGATAAATCGATAAATCGATAAATCGATAAATCGATAAATCGATAAATCGATAAATCGATAAATCGATAAATCGATAAATCGATAAATCGATAAATCGATAAATCGATAAATCGATAAATCGATAAATCGATAAATCGATAAATCGATAAATCGATAAATCGATAAATCGATAAATCGATAAATCGATAAATCGATAAATCGATAAATCGATAAATCGATAAATCGATAAATCGATAAATCGATAAATCGATAAATCGATAAATCGATAAATCGATAAATCGATAAATCGATAAATCGATAAATCGATAAATCGATAAATCGATAAATCGATAAATCGATAAATCGATAAATCGATAAATCGATAAATCGATAAATCGATAAATCGATAAATCGATAAATCGATAAATCGATAAATCGATAAATCGATAAATCGATAAATCGATAAATCGATAAATCGATAAATCGATAAATCGATAAATCGATAAATCGATAAATCGATAAATCGATAAATCGATAAATCGATAAATCGATAAATCGATAAATCGATAAATCGATAAATCGATAAATCGATAAATCGATAAATCGATAAATCGATAAATCGATAAATCGATAAATCGATAAATCGATAAATCGATAAATCGATAAATCGATAAATCGATAAATCGATAAATCGATAAATCGATAAATCGATAAATCGATAAATCGATAAATCGATAAATCGATAAATCGATAAATCGATAAATCGATAAATCGATAAATCGATAAATCGATAAATCGATAAATCCATAAATCGATAAATCGATAAATCGATAAATCGATAAATCGATAAATCGATAAATCGATAAATTGATAAATCGATAAATTGATAAATCGATAAATCGATAAATCGATAAATCAATAAATCGATAATTCGATAATTCGATAAATCGATAATTCGATAAATCGATAAATCGATAAATCGATAAATCGATAAATCGATAAATCGATAAATCGATAAATCGATAAATCGATAAATCGATAAATCGATAAATCGATAAATCGATAAATCGATAAATCGATAAATCGATAAATCGATAAATCGATAAATCGATAAATCGATAAATCGATAAATCGATAAATCGATAAATCGATAAATCGATAAATCGATAAATCGATAAATCGATAAATCGATAAATCGATAAATCGATAAATCGATAAATCGATAAATCGATAAATCGATAAATCGATAAATCGATAAATCGATAAATCGATAAATCGATAAATCGATAAATCGATAAATCGATAAATCGATAAATCGATAAATCGATAAATCGATAAATCGATAAATCGATAAATCGATAAATCGATAAATCGACAAATCGATAAATCGATAAATCGATAAATCGACAAATCGATAAATCGATAAATCGATAAATCGATAAATCGATAAATCGATAAATCGATAAATCGATAAATCGATAAATCGATAAATCGATAAATCGATAAATCGATAAATCGATAAATCGATAAATCGATAAATCGATAAATCGATAAATCGATAAATCGATAAATCGATAAATCGATAAATCGATAAATCGATAAATCGATAAATCGATAAATCGATAAATCGATAAATCGATAAATCGATAAATCGATAAATCGATAAATCGATAAATCGATAAATCGATAAATCGATAAATCGATAAATCGATAAATCGATAAATTGATAAATCCATAAATTGATAAATCCATAAATCGATAAATCGATAAATTGATAAATCCATAAATTGATAAATCCATAAATTGATAAATCCATAAATCGATAAATCGATAAATCGATAAATCGATAAATCGATAAATCGATAAATCGATAAATCGATAAATCGATAAATCGATAAATCGGTAAGTCGATAAATCGATAAATATATAAATCGATAGATAATACGTTAAACCGATAAATCGATAAACAGACAAATAGATAAATTGATAAATAGATACATAGATAAATCGATAAATCGATAGATAGATAGATAGATCAATCGATAAATAGATAAATCGATTGATGAATAGATAGATAAATCGATAAATCGATAAATCGATAAGTCGATAAATCGATAAGTCGATAAATCGATAAATCGATAAATCGATAAATCGATAAATCGATAAATCGATAAATCGATAAATCGATGAATCGAAAAATCGATAAATCGTTAAATCGATAAATCTTTAAATCGTTAAATCGTTAAATCGATGGATAGATTAATCGATAAATAGATAAATCCATTGATGAATAGATAGATAAATCGATATATCGATATATCGATATATCGATATATCGATATATCGATAAATCAATAAATCGATAAATATATCAATCCATAAATAAATAGAAACGTAAATAGATAAATTGTTAAATAGATAAATCGATACATAGATAGATAAATCGATAAATCGATAAATCGATTAATTGATAAATCGTTAAATCGATAATTCGATAATTTGATAATTCGATAATTTGATAAATCGATAAATCGTTAAATCGATGGATAGACAAATCGATAAATAGATGAATCCATTGATGAATAGATATATAAATCGATATATCGATATATCGATAGAGCGATAAATCGATTAATCTATAAATCAATAAATCGATAAATATATCAATCCATAAATAAATAGAAAAGTAAATAGATAAATTGTTAAATAGATAAATCGATACACAAATATATAAATCGATAAATTGATAAATAGATAAATCGATAGAAAGATAGATAGATTAATCGATAAATCGTTAAATCGCTAAATAGATAGATAAATAAATCGATAAATCGATAAATCGATAAATCGATAAATCGAAAAATCGATAAATCGATAAATCGATAAATTGATAAATCGATAAATCGATAAATCGATAAATCGATAAATCGATAAATCGATAAATCGATAAATCGATAAATCGATAAATCGATAAATCGATAAATCGATAAATCGATAAATCGATAAATCGATAAATCGATAAATCGATAAATCGATAAATCGATAAATCGATAAATCGATAAATCGATAAATCGATAAATCGATAAATCGATAAATCGATAAATCGATAAATCGATAAATCGATAAATCGATAAATCGATAAATCGATAAATCGATAAATCGATAAATCGATAAATCGATAAATCGATAAATCGATAAATCGATAAATCGATAAATCGATAAATCGATAAATCGATAAATCGATAAATCGATAAATCGATAAATCGATAAATCGATAAATCGATAAATCGATAAATCGATAAATCGATAAATCGATAAATCGATAAATCGATAAATCGATAAATCGATAAATCGATAAATCGATAAATCGATAAATCGATAAATCGATAAATCGATAAATCGATAAATCGATAAATCGATAAATCGATAAATCGATAAATCGATAAATCGATAAATCGATAAATCGATAAATCGATAAATCGATAAATCGATAAATCGATAAATCGATAAATCGATAAATCGATAAATCGATAAATCGATAAATCGATAAATCGATAAATCGATAAATCGATAAATCGATAAATCGATAAATCGATAAATCGATAAATCGATAAATCGATAAATCGATAAATCGATAAATCGATAAATCGATAAATCGATAAATCGATAAATCGATAAATCGATAAATCGATAAATCGATAAATCGATAAATCGATAAATCGATAAATCGATAAATCGATAAATCGATAAATCGATAAATCGATAAATCGATAAATCGATAAATCGATAAATCGATAAATCGATAAATCGATAAATCGATAAATCGATAAATCGATAAATCGATAAATCGATAAATCGATAAATCGATAAATCGATAAATCGATTAATCGATAAATCGATTAATCGATAAATCGATAAATCGATAAATCGATAAATCGATAAATCGATAAATCGATAAATCGATAAATCGATAAATCGATAAATCGATAAATCGATAAATCGATAAATCGATAAATCGATAAATCGATAAATCGATAAATCGATAAATCGAAAAATCGATAAATCGAAAAATCGATAAATCGATTAATTGATAAATCGATAAATCGATAAATCGATAAATCGATTAATTGATAAATCGATAAATCGAAAAATCGATAAATCGATTAATTGATAATTCGATAAATCGATAAATCGAAAAATCGAAAAATCGAAAAATCCATAAATTGATAAATCCATAAATTGATAAATCGAAAAATCCATAAATTGATAAATCGATAAATCGATAAATCGATAAATCGATAAATCGATAAATCGATAAATCGATAAATCCATAAATCGATAAATCGATAAATCGATAAATCGATAAATCGATAAATCGATAAATTGATAAATCGATAAATCGATAAATCGATAAATCAATAAATCGATAAATCGATAATTCGATAAATCAATAAATTGATAAATCGATAAATCGATAAATCGATAAATCGATAAATCGATAAATCGATAAATCGATAAATCGATAAATCGATAAATCGATAAATCGATAAATCGATAAATCGATAAATCGATAAATCGATAAATCGATAAATCGATAAATCGATAAATCGATAAATCGATAAATCGATAAATCGATAAATCGATAAATCGATAAATCGATAAATCGATAAATCGATAAATCGATAAATCGATAAATCGATAAATCGATAAATCGATAAATCGATAAATCGATAAATCGATAAATCGATAAATCGATAAATCGATAAATCAATAAATCGACAAATCGATAAATCGATAAATCGATAAATCGATAAATCGATAAATCGATAAATCGATAAATCGATAAATCGATAAATCGATAAATCGATAAATCGATAAATCGATAAATCGATAAATCGATAAATCGATAAATCGATAAATCGATAAATCGATAAATCGATAAATCGATAAATCGATAAATCGATAAATCGATAAATCGATAAATCGATAAATCGATAAATCGATAAATCGATAAATCGATAAATCGATAAATCGATAAATCGATAAATCGATAAATCGATAAATCGATAAATCGATAAATCGATAAATCGATAAATCGATAAATCGAAAAATCGAAAAATGGATAAATCGATAAATGGATAAATCGATAAATCGTTAAATCGATAAATCGTTAAATCGATAAATCGATAAATCGATAAATCGTTAAATCGTTAAATCGTTAAATCGATAAATCGATAAATCGATAAATCGATAAATCGTTAAATCGATAAATCGATAAATCGATAAATCGATAAATCGATAAATCGATAAATCGATAAATCGATAAATCGATAAATCGATAAATCGATAAATCGATAAATCGATAAATCGATAAATCGATAAATCGATAAATCGATAAATCGATTAATCGATAAATCGATAAATCGATAAATCGAAAAATCGATAAATCGATAAATCGAAAAATCGAAAAATCGATAAATCGATAAATGGATAAATCGATAAATCGTTAAATCGATAAATCGATAAATCGATAAATCGATAAATCGATAAATCGATAAATCGATAAATCGTTAAATCGACAAATCGATAAATCGATAAATCGATAAATCGATAAATCGATAAATCGTTAAATCGATAAATCGATAAATCGATAAATCGATAAATCGATAAATCGATAAATCGATAAATCGATAAATCGTTAAATCGATAAATCGATAAATCGATAAATCGATAAATCGATAAATCGATAAATCGATAAATCGATAAATCGATAAATCGATAAATCGATAAATCGATAAATCGATAAATCGATAAATCGATAAATCGATAAATCGATAAATCGATAAATCGATAAATCGATAAATCGATAAATCGATAAATCGATAAATCGATAAATCGATAAATCGATAAATCGATAAATCGATAAATCGATAAATCGATAAATCGATAAATCGTTAAATCGATAAATCGTTAAATCGATAAATCGTTAAATCGATAAAACGATAAATCGATTAATTGATTAATCGTTAAATCGATAAATCGTTAAATGGATAAATCGTTAAATTTAGAAATCGTTAAATCATTAAATCGATAAATATATCAATCCATAAATAAATAGAAACGTAAATAGATAAATTGTTAAATAGATAAATCGATACATAGATAGATAAATCGATAAATCGATAAATCGATTAATTGATAAATCGTTAAATCGATAATTCGATAATTTGATAATTCGATAATTTGATAAATCGATAAATCGTTAAATCGATGGATAGACTAATCGATAAATAGATGAATCCATTGATGAATAGATATATAAATCGATATATCGATATATAGATATATCGATATATCGATATATCGATATATCGATATATCGATATATCGATATATCGATAAATCGATAAATCGATAAATCTATAAATCAATAAATCGATAAATATATCAATCCATAAATAAATAGAAAAGTAAATAGATAAATTGTTAAATAGATAAATCGATACATAAATATATAAATCGATAAATTGATAAATAGTTAAATCGATAGAAAGATAGATAGATTAATCGATAAATCGTTAAATCGCTATATAGATAGATAAATAAATCGATAATTCGAAAAATCGAAAAATCGAAAAATCGAAAAATCGAAAAATCGAAAAATCGAAAAATCGAAAAATCGAAAAATCGAAAAATCGAAAAATCGAAAAATCGAAAAATCGAAAAATCGAAAAATCGAAAAATCGAAAAATCGAAAAATCGAAAAATCGAAAAATCGAAAAATCGAAAAATCGAAAAATCGATAAATCAATAAATCGATAAATCGATAAATCGATAAATCGATAAATCGATAAATCGATAAATCGATAAATCGATAAATCGATAAATCGATAAATCGATAAATCGATAAATCGATAAATCGATAAATCGATAAATCGATAAATCGATAAATCGATAAATCGATAAATCGAAAAATCGAAAAATCGATAAATGGATAAATCGATAAATCGTTAAATCGATAAATCGATAAATCGATAAATCGATAAATCGATAAATCGATAAATCGATAAATCGTTAAATCGACAAATCGATAAATCGATAAATCGATAAATCGATAAATCGATAAATCGTTAAATCGATAAATCGATAAATCGATAAATCGATAAATCGATAAATCGATAAATCGATAAATCGATAAATCGATAAATCGATAAATCGATAAATCGATAAATCGATAAATCGTTAAATCGATAAATCGATAAATCGATAAATCGATAAATCGATAAATCGATAAATCGATAAATCGATAAATCGATAAATCGATAAATCGATAAATCGATAAATCGATAAATCGATAAATCGATAAATCGATAAATCGATAAATCGATAAATCGATAAATCGATAAATCGATAAATCGATAAATCGATAAATCGATAAATCGATAAATCGATAAATCGATAAATCGATAAATCGATAAATCGATAAATCGATAAATCGATAAATCGATAAATCGTTAAATCGATAAATCGTTAAATCGATAAATCGTTAAATCGATAAAACGATAAATCGATAAATCGATTAATTGATTAATCGTTAAATCGATAAATCGTTAAATGGATAAATCGTTAAATTTAGAAATCGTTAAATCATTAAATCGATAAATATATCAATCCATAAATAAATAGAAACGTAAATAGATAAATTGTTAAATAGATAAATCGATACATAGATAGATAAATCGATAAATCGATAAATCGATTAATTGATAAATCGTTAAATCGATAATTCGATAATTTGATAATTCGATAATTTGATAAATCGATAAATCGTTAAATCGATGGATAGACTAATCGATAAATAGATGAATCCATTGATGAATAGATATATAAATCGGTATATCGATATATAGATATATCGATATATCGATATATCGATATATCGATATATCGATATATCGATATATCGATAAATCGATAAATCGATAAATCTATAAATCAATAAATCGATAAATATATCAATCCATAAATAAATAGAAAAGTAAATAGATAAATTGTTAAATAGATAAATCGATACATAAATATATAAATCGATAAATTGATAAATAGTTAAATCGATAGAAAGATAGATAGATTAATCGATAAATCGTTAAATCGCTATATAGATAGATAAATAAATCGATAATTCGATAAATCGATAATTCGATAAATCGATAATTCGAAAAATCGAAAAATCGAAAAATCGAAAAATCGAAAAATCGAAAAATCGAAAAATCGAAAAATCGAAAAATCGAAAAA
The DNA here is from genome assembly GCA_963920215.1 of Nineta flava. Classification (NCBI taxonomy): domain Eukaryota; kingdom Metazoa; phylum Arthropoda; class Insecta; order Neuroptera; family Chrysopidae; genus Nineta; species Nineta flava. Next base: position 40,094,550 of record OY986046.1, read on the forward strand.
TCGAAAAATCGAAAAATCGAAAAATCGAAAAATCGAAAAATCGAAAAATCGAAAAATCGAAAAATCGAAAAATCGAAAAATCGAAAAATCGAAAAATCGAAAAATCGAAAAATCGAAAAATCGAAAAATCGAAAAATCGAAAAATCGAAAAATCGATAAATCGAAAAATCGATAAATCGAAAAATCGAAAAATCGATAAATCGAAAAATCGATAAATCGAAAAATCGAAAAATCGATAAATCGATAAATCGATAAATCGATAAATCGATAAATCGATAAATCGATAAATCGATAAATCGATAAATCGATAAATCGATAAATCGATAAATCGATAAATCGATAAATCGATAAATCGATAAATCGATAAATCGATAAATCGATAAATCGATAAATCGATAAATCGATAAATCGATAAATCGATAAATCGATAAATCGATAAATCGATAAATCGATAAATCGATAAATCGATAAATCGATAAATCGATAAATCGATAAATCGATAAATCGATAAATCGATAAATCGATAAATCGATAAATCGATAAATCGATAAATCGATAAATCGATAAATCGATAAATCGATAAATCGATAAATCGATAAATCGATAAATCGTTAAATCGATAAATCGATAAATCGATAAATCGATAAATCGAAAAATCGATAAATCGATAAATCGATAAATCGATAAATCGATAAATCGATAAATCGAAAAATCGATAAATCGATAAATCGATAAATCGATAAATCGATAAATCGAAAAATCGATAAATCGAAAAATCGAAAAATCGAAAAATCGAAAAATCGATAAATCGATAAATCGATAAATCGATAAATCGATAAATCGAAAAATCGATAAATGGATAAATCGATAAATCGTTAAATCGATAAATCGTTAAATCGTTAAATCGTTAAATCGTTAAATCGTTAAATCGTTAAATCAATAAATCGATAAATCGATAAATCGATAAATCGTCAAATCGATTAATCGATAAATCGATAAATCGATAAATCGATAAATCGATAAATCGATAAATCGATAAATCGATAAATCGATAAATCGATAAATCGATAAATCGATAAATCGATAAATCGAAAAATCGATAAATCGTTAAATCGATAAATCGATAAATCGATAAATCGATAAATCGATAAATCGTTAAATCGATAAATCGTTAAATCGATAAATCGATAAATCGATAAATCGATAAATCGATAAATCGATAAATCGTTAAATCGATTAATCGATAAATCGATAAATCGATAAATCGATAAATCGTTAAATCGATTAATCGATAAATCGATAAATCGATAAATCGATAAATCGATAAATCGATAAATCGATAAATCGATAAATCGATAAATCGATAAATCGATAAATCGTTAAATCGATAAATCGATAAATCGATAAATCGATAAATCGATAAATCGATAAATCGATAAATCGATAAATCGATAAATCGATAAATCGATAAATCGATAAATCGATAAATCGATAAATCGATAAATCGATAAATCGATAAATCGATAAATCGATAAATCGATAAATCGATAAATCGATAAATCGATAAATCGATAAATCGATAAATCGATAAATCGATAAATCGATAAATCGATAAATCGATAAATCGATAAATCGATAAATCGATAAATCGATAAATCGATAAATCGATAAATCGATAAATCGATAAATCGATAAATCGATAAATCGATAAATCGATAAATCGATAAATCGATAAATCGATAAATCGATAAATCGATAAATCGATAAATCGATAAATCGATAAATCGATAAATCGATAAATCGATAAATCGATAAATCGATAAATCGATAAATCGATAAATCGATAAATCGATAAATCGATAAATCGATAATTCGATAAATCGATAAATCGATAAATCGATAAATCGATAAATCGATAAATCGATTTATCGATTTTTTTCTATCGATTTATAAATCGATAAATCGATAAATCGATAAATCGATAAATCGATAAATCGATAAATCGATAAATCGATAAATCGATAAATCGATAAATCGATAAATCGATAAATCGATAAATCGATAAATCGATAAATCGATAAATCGATAAATCGATAAATCGATAAATCGATAAATCGATAAATCGATAAATCGATAAATCGATAAATCGATAAATCGATAAATCGATAAATCGATAAATCGATAAATCGATAAATCGATAAATCGATAAATCGATAAATCGATAAATCGATAAATCGATAAATCGATAAATCGATAAATCGATAAATCGATAAATCGATAAATCGATAAATCGATAAATCGATAAATCGATAAATCGATAAATCGATAAATCGATAAATCGATAAATCGATAAATCGATAAATCGATAAATCGATAAATCGATAAATCGATAAATCGATAAATCGATAAATCGATAAATCGATAAATCGATAAATCGATAAATCGATAAATCGATAAATCGATAAATCGATAAATCGATAAATCGATAAATCGATAAATCGATAAATCGATAAATCGATAAATCGATAAATCGATAAATCGATAAATCGATAAATCGATAAATCGATAAATCGATAAATCGATAAATCGATAAATCGATAAATCGATAAATCGATAAATCGATAAATCGATAAATCGATAAATCGATAAATCGATAAATCGATAAATCGATAAATCGATAAATCGATAAATCGATAAATCGATAAATCGATAAATCGATAAATCGATAAATCGATAAATCGATAAATCGATAAATCGATAAATCGATAAATCGATAAATCGATAAATCGATAAATCGATAAATCGATAAATCGATAAATCGATAAATCGATAAATCGATAAATCGATAAATCGATAAATCGATAAATCGATAAATCGATAAATCGATAAATCGATTAATCGATAAATCGATTAATCGATAAATCGATAAATCGATAAATCGATAAATCGATAAATCGATAAATCGATAAATCGATAAATCGATAAATCGATAAATCGATAAATCGATAAATCGATAAATCGATAAATCGATAAATCGATAAATCGATAAATCGAAAAATCGATAAATCGAAAAATCGATAAATCGATTAATTGATAAATCGATAAATCGATAAATCGATAAATCGATTAATTGATAAATCGATAAATCGAAAAATCGATAAATCGATTAATTGATAATTCGATAAATCGATAAATCGAAAAATCGAAAAATCGAAAAATCCATAAATTGATAAATCCATAAATTGATAAATCGAAAAATCCATAAATTGATAAATCGATAAATCGATAAATCGATAAATCGATAAATCGATAAATCGATAAATCGATAAATCGATAAATCGATAAATCGATAAATCGATAAATCGATAAATCGATAAATCGATAAATCGATAAATCGATAAATCGATAAATCGATAAATTGATAAATCGATAAATCGATAAATCGATAAATCAATAAATCGATAAATCGATAATTCGATAAATCAATAAATTGATAAATCGATAAATCGATAAATCGATAAATCGATAAATCGATAAATCGATAAATCGATTAATCGATAAATCGATAAATCGATAAATCGATAAATCGATAAATCGATAAATCGATAAATCGATAAATCGATAAATCGATAAATCGATAAATCGATAAATCGATAAATCGATAAATCGATAAATCGATAAATCGATAAATCGATAAATCGATAAATCGATAAATCGATAAATCGATAAATCGATAAATCGATAAATCGATAAATCGATAAATCGATAAATCGATAAATCGATAAATCGATAAATCGATAAATCGATAAATCGATAAATCGATAAATCGATAAATCGATAAATCGATAAATCGATAAATCAATAAATCGACAAATCGATAAATCGATAAATCGATAAATCGATAAATCGATAAATCGATAAATCGATAAATCGATAAATCGATAAATCGATAAATCGATAAATCGATAAATCGATAAATCGATAAATCGATAAATCGATAAATCGATAAATCGATAAATCGATAAATCGATAAATCGATAAATCGATAAATCGATAAATCGATAAATCGATAAATCGATAAATCGATAAATCGATAAATCGATAAATCGATAAATCGATAAATCGATAAATCGATAAATCGATAAATCGATAAATCGATAAATCGAAAAATCGAAAAATGGATAAATCGATAAATGGATAAATCGATAAATCGATAAATCGATAAATCGTTAAATCGATAAATCGTTAAATCGTTAAATCGTTAAATCGATAAATCGATAAATCGATAAATCGATAAATCGTTAAATCGATAAATCGATAAATCGATAAATCGATAAATCGATAAATCGATAAATCGATAAATCGATAAATCGATAAATCGATAAATCGATAAATCGATAAATCGATAAATCGATAAATCGATAAATCGATAAATCGATAAATCGATAAATCGATAAATCGATAAATCGATAAATCGATAAATCGATTAATCGATAAATCGATAAATCGATAAATCGAAAAATCGATAAATCGATAAATCGAAAAATCGAAAAATCGATAAATCGATAAATGGATAAATCGATAAATCGTTAAATCGATAAATCGATAAATCGATAAATCGATAAATCGATAAATCGATAAATCGTTAAATCGACAAATCGATAAATCGATAAATCGATAAATCGATAAATCGATAAATCGTTAAATCGATAAATCGATAAATCGATAAATCGATAAATCGATAAATCGATAAATCGATAAATCGATAAATCGATAAATCGTTAAATCGATAAATCGATAAATCGATAAATCGATAAATCGATAAATCGATAAATCGATAAATCGATAAATCGATAAATCGATAAATCGATAAATCGATAAATCGATAAATCGATAAATCGATAAATCGATAAATCGATAAATCGATAAATCGATAAATCGATAAATCGATAAATCGATAAATCGATAAATCGATAAATCGATAAATCGATAAATCGATAAATCGATAAATCGATAAATCGATAAATCGATAAATCGATAAATCGATAAATCGATAAATCGTTAAATCGATAAATCGTTAAATCGTTAAATCGATAAAACGATAAATCGATAAATCGATTAATTGATTAATCGTTAAATCGATAAATCGTTAAATGGATAAATCGTTAAATTTAGAAATCGTTAAATCATTAAATCGATAAATATATCAATCCATAAATAAATAGAAACGTAAATAGATAAATTGTTAAATAGATAAATCGATACATAGATAGATAAATCGATAAATCGATAAATCGATTAATTGATAAATCGTTAAATCGATAATTCGATAATTTGATAATTCGATAATTTGATAAATCGATAAATCGTTAAATCGATGGATAGACTAATCGATAAATAGATGAATCCATTGATGAATAGATATATAAATCGATATATCGATATATAGATATATCGATATATCGATATATCGATATATCGATATATCGATAAATCGATAAATCGATAAATCTATAAATCAATAAATCGATAAATATATCAATCCATAAATAAATAGAAAAGTAAATAGATAAATTGTTAAATAGATAAATCGATACATAAATATATAAATCGATAAATTGATAAATAGTTAAATCGATAGAAAGATAGATAGATTAATCGATAAATCGTTAAATCGCTATATAGATAGATAAATAAATCGATAAATCGATAAATCGATAATTCGATAAATCGATAATTCGAAAAATCGAAAAATCGAAAAATCGAAAAATCGAAAAATCGAAAAATCGAAAAATCGAAAAATCGAAAAATCGAAAAATCGAAAAATCGAAAAATCGAAAAATCGAAAAATCGAAAAATCGAAAAATCGAAAAATCGAAAAATCGAAAAATCGAAAAATCGAAAAATCGAAAAATCGAAAAATCGAAAAATCAATAAATCGATAAATCGATAAATCGATAAATCGATAAATCGATAAATCGATAAATCGATAAATCGATAAATCGATAAATCGATAAATCGATAAATCGATAAATCGATAAATCGATAAATCGATAAATCGATAAATCGATAAATCGATAAATCGATAAATCGATAAATCGATAAATCGATAAATCGATAAATCGATAAATCGATAAATCGATAAATCGATAAATCGATAAATCGATAAATCGATAAATCGATAAATCGATAAATCGATAAATCGATAAATCGATAAATCGATAAATCGATAAATCGATAAATCGATAAATCGATAAATCGATAAATCGATAAATCGATAAATCGATAAATCGATAAATCGATAAATCGATAAATCGATAAATCGATAAATCGATAAATCGATAAATCGATAAATCGTTAAATCGATAAATCGATAAATCGATAAATCGATAAATCGAAAAATCGATAAATCGATAAATCGATAAATCGATAAATCGATAAATCGATAAATCGATAAATCGATAAATCGATAAATCGAAAAATCGATAAATCGATAAATCGATAAATCGAAAAATCGATAAATCGAAAAATCGATAAATCGAAAAATCGAAAAATCGAAAAATCGAAAAATCGATAAATCGATAAATCGATAAATCGATAAATCGATAAATCGAAAAATCGATAAATGGATAAATCGATAAATCGTTAAATCGATAAATCGTTAAATCGTTAAATCGATAAATCGATAAATCGATAAATCGATAAATCGATAAATCGATAAATCGTCAAATCGATTAATCGATAAATCGATAAATCGATAAATCGATAAATCGATAAATCGATAAATCGATAAATCGATAAATCGATAAATCGATAAATCGATAAATCGATAAATCGATAAATCGATAAATCGATAAATCGAAAAATCGATAAATGGATAAATCGATAAATCGTTAAATCGATAAATCGATAAATCGATAAATCGATAAATCGTTAAATCGATAAATCGTTAAATCGATAAATCGATAAATCGATAAATCGATAAATCGATAAATCGATAAATCGATAAATCGTTAAATCGATTAATCGATAAATCGATAAATCGATAAATCGATAAATCGTTAAATCGATTAATCGATAAATCGATAAATCGATAAATCGATAAATCGATAAATCGATAAATCGATAAATCGATAAATCGATAAATCGATAAATCGATAAATCGATAAATCGATAAATCGATAAATCGTTAAATCGATAAATCGATAAATCGATAAATCGATAAATCGATAAATCGATAAATCGATAAATCGATAAATCGATAAATCGATAAATCGATAAATCGATAAATCGATAAATCGATAAATCGATAAATCGATAAATCGATAAATCGATAAATCGATAAATCGATAAATCGATAAATCGATAAATCGATAAATCGATAAATCGATAAATCGATAAATCGATAAATCGATAAATCGATAAATCGATAAATCGATAAATCGATAAATCGATAAATCGATAAATCGATAAATCGATAAATCGATAAATCGATAAATCGATAAATCGATAAATCGATAAATCGATAATTCGATAAATCGATAAATCGATAAATCGATAAATCGATAAATCGATAAATCGATAAATCGATAAATCGATAAATCGATAAATCGATAAATCGATAAATCGATAAATCGAAAAATCGATAAATCGATAAATCGAAAAATCGATAAATCGATAAATCGATAAATCGTTAAATCGATTAATTGATAAATCGAAAAATCGATAAATCGAAAAATCGATAAATCGATTAATTGATAAATCGATAAATCGATAAATCGATAAATCGATTAATTGATAAATCGATAAATCGAAAAATCGAAAAATCGATAAATCGATTAATTGATAATTCGATAAATCGATAAATCGAAAAATCGAAAAATCGAAAAATCCATAAATTGATAAATCCATAAATTGATAAATCGAAAAATCCATAAATTGATAAATCGATAAATCGATAAATCGATAAATCGATAAATCCATAAATCGATAAATCGATAAATCGATAAATCGATAAATTGATAAATCGATAAATCGATAAATCGATAAATCGATAAATCGATAAATCGATAAATCGATAAATCGATAAATTGATAAATCGATAAATCGATAAATCGATAAATCAATAAATCGATAAATCAATAAATTGATAAATCGATAAATCGATAAATCGATAAATCGATAAATCGATAAATCGATAAATCGATAAATCGATAAATCGATAAATCGATAAATCGATAAATCGATAAATCGATAAATCGATAAATCGATAAATCGATAAATCGATAAATCGATAAATCGATAAATCGATAAATCGATAAATCGATAAATCGATAAATCGATAAATCGATAAATCGATAAATCGATAAATCGATAAATCGATAAATCGATAAATCGATAAATCGATAAATCGATAAATCGATAAATCGATAAATCGATAAATCGATAAATCGATAAATCGATAAATCGATAAATCGATAAATCGATAAATCGATAAATCGATAAATCGATAAATCGATAAATCGATAAATCGATAAATCGATAAATCGATAAATCGATAAATCGATAAATCGATAAATCGATAAATCGATAAATCGATAAATCGATAAATCGATAAATCGATAAATCGATAAATCGATAAATCGATAAATCGATAAATCGATAAATCGATAAATCGATAAATCGATAAATCGATAAATCGATAAATCGATAAATCGATAAATCGATAAATCGATAAATCGATAAATCGATAAATCGATAAATCGATAAATCGATAAATCGATAAATCGAAAAATCGAAAAATGGATAAATCGAAAAATGGATAAATCGATAAATGGATAAATCGATAAATCGTTAAATCGATAAATCGTTAAATCGATAAATCGATAAATCGATAAATCGTTAAATCGATAAATCGTTAAATCGTTAAATCGATAAATCGATAAATCGATAAATCGATAAATCGTTAAATCGATAAATCGATAAATCGATAAATCGATAAATCGATAAATCGATAAATCGATAAATCGATAAATCGATAAATCGATAAATCGATAAATCGATAAATCGATAAATCGATAAATCGATAAATCGATAAATCGATAAATCGATAAATCGATAAATCGATAAATCGATAAATCGATAAATCGATAAATCGATAAATCGATAAATCGATAAATCGATAAATCGATAAATCGATAAATCGATAAATCGATAAATCGATAAATCGATAAATCGATAAATCGATAAATCGAAAAATCGATAAATCGATAAATGGATAAATCGATAAATCGTTAAATCGATAAATCGATAAATCGATAAATCGATAAATCGATAAATCGATAAATCGATAAATCGATAAATCGTTAAATCGACAAATCGATAAATCGATAAATCGATAAATCGATAAATCGATAAATCGATAAAACGTTAAATCGATAAATCGATAAATCGATAAATCGATAAATCGATAAATCGATAAATCGTTAAATCGATAAATCGATAAATCGATAAATCGATAAATCGATAAATCGATAAATCGATAAATCGATAAATCGATAAATCGATAAATCGATAAATCGATAAATCGATAAATCGATAAATCGATAAATCGATAAATCGATAAATCGATAAATCGATAAATCGATAAATCGATAAATCGATAAATCGATAAATCGATAAATCGATAAATCGATAAATCGATAAATCGATAAATCGATAAATCGTTAAATCGATAAATCGTTAAATCGATAAATCGTTAAATCGATAAAACGATAAATCGATAAATCGATTAATTGATTAATCGTTAAATCGATAAATCGTTAAATGGATAAATCGTTAAATCGAGAAATCGTTAAATCATTAAATCGATAAATATATCAATCCATAAATAAATAGAAACGTAAATAGATAAATTGTTAAATAGATAAATCGATACATAGATAGATAAATCGATAAATCGATAAATCGATTAATTGATAAATCGTTAAATCGATAATTCGATAATTTGATAATTCGATAATTTGATAAATCGATAAATCGTTAAATCGATGGATAGACTAATCGATAAATAGATGAATCCATTGATGAATAGATATATAAATCGATATATCGATATATAGATATATCGATATATCGATATATCGATATATCGATATATCGATATATCGATATATCGATATATCGATATATCGATAAATCGATAAATCGATAAATCTATAAATCAATAAATCGATAAATATATCAATCCATAAATAAATAGAAAAGTAAATAGATAAATTGTTAAATAGATAAATCGATACATAAATATATAAATCGATAAATTGATAAATAGTTAAATCGATAGAAAGATAGATAGATTAATCGATAAATCGTTAAATCGCTATATAGATAGATAAATAAATCGATAATTCGATAAATCGATAATTCGATAATTCGAAAAATCGAAAAATCGAAAAATCGAAAAATCGAAAAATCGAAAAATCGAAAAATTCGAAAAATCGAAAAATCGAAAAATCGAAAAATCGAAAAATCGAAAAATCGAAAAATCAATAAATCGATAAATCGATAAATCGATAAATCGATAAATCGATAAATCGATAAATCGATAAATCGAAAAATCGAAAAATCGAAAAATCGATAAATCGATAAATCGATAAATCGATAAATCGATAAATCGATAAATCGATAAATCGATAAATCGATAAATCGATAAATCGATAAATCGATAAATCGATAAATCGATAAATCGATAAATCGATAAATCGATAAATCGATAAATCGATAAATCGATAAATCGATAAATCGATAAATCGATAAATCGATAAATCGATAAATCGATAAATCGATAAATCGATAAATCGATAAATCGATAAATCGATAAATCGATAAATCGATAAATCGATAAATCGATAAATCGATAAATCGATAAATCGATAAATCGATAAATCGATAAATCGATAAATCGATAAATCGATAAATCGATAAATCGATAAATCGATAAATCGATAAATCGATAAATCGATAAATCGATAAATCGATAAATCGATAAATCGAAAAATCGATAAATCGATAAATCGATAAATCGATAAATCGATAAATCGAAAAATCGATCAATCGATAAATCGATCAATCGATAAATCGATAAATCGAAAAATCGATAAATCGAAAAATCGAAAAATCGATAAATCGAAAAATCGATAAATCGATAAATCGAAAAATCGATAAATCGATAAATCGATAAATGGATAAATCGATAAATCGTTAAATCGATAAATCGTTAAATCGTTAAATCGTTAAATCGATAAATCGATAAATCGATAAATCGATAAATCGTCAAATCGATTAATCGATAAATCGATAAATCGATAAATCGATAAATCGATAAATCGATAAATCGATAAATCGATAAATCGATAAATCGATAAATCGATAAATCGATAAATCGATAAATCGATAAATCGATAAATCGATAAATCGATAAATCGATAAATCGATAAATCGAAAAATCGATAAATCGAAAAATCGATAAATCGAAAAATCGATAAATGGATAAATCGATAAATCGTTAAATCGATAAATCGTTAAATCGTTAAATCGTTAAATCGATAAATCGTTAAATCGATTAATCGATAAATCGATAAATCGATAAATCGATAAATCGTTAAATCGATTAATCGATAAATCGATAAATCGATAAATCGTTAAATCGATAAATCGTTAAATCGATTAATCGATAAATCGATAAATCGATAAATCGATAAATCGATAAATCGATAAATCGATAAATCGATAAATCGATAAATCGATAAATCGATAAATCGATAAATCGTTAAATCGATTAATCGATAAATCGATAAATCGATAAATCGATAAATCGATAAATCGATAAATCGATAAATCGATAAATCGATAAATCGATAAATCGATAAATCGATAAATCGATAAATCGATAAATCGATAAATCGATAAATCGATAAATCGATAAATCGATAAATCGATAAATCGATAAATCGATAAATCGATAAATCGATAAATCGATAAATCGATAAATCGATAAATCGATAAATCGATAAATCGATAAATCGATAAATCGATAAATCGTTAAATCGATAAATCGATAAATCGATAAATCGATAAATCGATAAATCGATAAATCGATAAATCGATAAATCGATAAATCGATAAATCGATAAATCGATAAATCGAAAAATCGAAAAATCGATAAATCGAAAAATCGATAAATCGATAAATCGATAAATCGATAAATGGATAAATCGATAAATGGATAAATCGATAAATAGTTAAATCGATAAATCGTTAAATCGATAAATCGATAAATCGATAAATCGATAAATCGATAAATCGATAAATCGATAAATCGATAAATCGATAAATCGATAAATCGTTAAATCGATTAATCGATAAATCGATAAATCGATAAATCGATAAATCAATAAATCGATAAATCGTTAAATCGATAAATCGATAAATCGATAAATCGATAAATCGATAAATCGATAAATCGATAAATCGATAAATCGATAAATCGATAAATCGATAAATCGATAAATCGATAAATCGATAAATCGATAAATCGATAAATCGATAAATCGATAAATCGATAAATCGATAAATCGATAAATCGATAAATCGATAAATCGATAAATCGATAAATCGATAAATCGATAAATCGATAAATCGATAAATCGATAAATCGATAAATCGATAAATCGATAAATCGATAAATCGATAAATCGATAAATCGATAAATCGATAAATCGATAAATCGATAAATCGTTAAATCGATAAATCGTTAAATCGATAAATCGTTAAATCGATAAATCGTTAAATCGATAAATCGTTAAATCGATAAATCGTTAAATCGATAAAACGATAAATCGATAAATCGATTAATTGATTAATCGTTAAATCGATAAATCGTTCAATGGATAAATCGTTAAATCGAGAAATCGTTAAATCATTAAATCGATAAATATATCAATCCATAAATAAATAGAAACGTAAATAGATAAATTGTTAAATAGATAAATCGATACATAGATAGATAAATCGATAAATCGATAAATCGATTAATTGATAAATCGTTAAATCGATAATTCGATAATTTGATAATTCGATAATTTGATAAATCGATAAATCGTTAAATCGATGGATAGACTAATCGATAAATAGATGAATCCATTGATGAATAGATATATAAATCGATATATCGATATATAGATATATCGATATATCGATATATCGATATATCGATATATCGATATATCGATATATCGATAAATCGATAAATCGATAAATCTATAAATCAATAAATCGATAAATATATCAATCCATAAATAAATAGAAAAGTAAATAGATAAATTGTTAAATAGATAAATCGATACATAAATATATAAATCGATAAATTGATAAATAGTTAAATCGATAGAAAGATAGATAGATTAATCGATAAATCGTTAAATCGCTATATAGATAGATAAATAAATCGATAATTCGATAAATCGATAATTCGAAAAATCGAAAAATCGAAAAATCGAAAAATCGAAAAATCGAAAAATTGAAAAATCGAAAAATCGAAAAATCGAAAAATCGAAAAATCGAAAAATCGAAAAATCGAAAAATCGAAAAATCGAAAAATCAATAAATCGATAAATCGATAAATCGATAAATCGATAAATCGATAAATCGATAAATCGATAAATCGATAAATCGATAAATCGATAAATCGATAAATCGATAAATCGATAAATCGATAAATCGATAAATCGATAAATCGATAAATCGATAAATCGATAAATCGATAAATCGATAAATCGATAAATCGATAAATCGATAAATCGATAAATCGATAAATCGATAAATCGATAAATCGATAAATCGATAAATCGATAAATCGATAAATCGATAAATCGATAAATCGATAAATCGATAAATCGATAAATCGATAAATCGATAAATCGATAAATCGATAAATCGATAAATCGATAAATCGATAAATCGATAAATCGATAAATCGATAAATCGATAAATCGATAAATCGATAAATCGATAAATCGATAAATCGATAAATCGATAAATCGATAAATCGATAAATCGATAAATCGATAAATCGATAAATTGATAAATCGATAAATCGATAAATCGATAAATCGATAAATCGATAAATCGATAAATCGATAAATCGAAAAATCGAAAAATCGATAAATCGAAAAATCGATAAATCGATAAATCGATAAATCGATAAATCGATAAATCGATAAATCGAAAAATCGATAAATCGATAAATCGATAAATCGAAAAATCGATAAATGGATAAATCGATAAATCGATAAATCGATAAATCGTTAAATCGTTAAATCGATAAATCGATAAATCGATAAATCGATAAATCGATAAATCGTCAAATCGATTAATCGATAAATCGATAAATCGATAAATCGATAAATCGATAAATCGATAAATCGATAAATCGAAAAATCGAAAAATCGATAAATCGATAAATCGATAAATCGATAAATCGATAAATCGATAAATCGAAAAATCGATAAATCGATAAATCGATAAATCGATAAATCGATAAATCGATAAATCGAAAAATCGATAAATCGATAAATCGTTAAATCGATAAATCGTTAAATCGATAAATCGTTAAATCGTTAAATCGATAAATCGTTAAATCGATTAATCGATAAATCGATTAATTGATTAATCGTTAAATCGATAAATCGTTAAATGGATAAATCGTTAAATCAAAAAATCGTTAAATCATTAAATCGATAAATCGATAAATCGATGGATAGATTAATCGATAAATAGATGAATCCATTGATGAATAGATAGATAAATCGATATATTGATATATCGATATATCGATAAATCGATAAATCGATAAATCGATAAATCGATGAATCGAAAAATCGATAAATCGATAAATCGTTAAATCGATAAATCTTTAAATCGTTAAATCGTTAAATCGATGGATAGATTAATCGATAAATAGATAAATCCATTGATGAATAGATAGATAAATCGATATATCGATATATCGATAAATCGATAAATCAATAAATCGATAAATATATCAATCCATAAATAAATAGAAACGTAAATAGATAAATTGTTAAATAGATAAATCGATACATAGATAGATAAATCGATAAATAGATAAATCGATAGAAAGATAGATAGATTAATCGATAAATCGTTAAATCGCTATAAAGATAGATAAATAAATCGATAAATTGATTAGTCGATAAATCGATAAATCGATAATCGATAAATCGATTAATCGATAATCGATAAATCGATAATCGATAAATCGATTATCGATAAATCGATAAATCGATAAATCGATAAATCGATAAATCGAGAAATCGAGAAATCGATACATCGATAAATCCATAAATCGATAAATCGATAAATCGATAAATCGATAAATCGATAAATCGATAAATCGATAAATCGATAAATCGATAAATCGATAAATCGATAAATCGATAAATCGATAAATCGATAAATCGATAAATCGATAAATCGATAAATCGATAAATCGATAAATCGATAAATCGATAAATCGATAAATCGATAAATCGATAAATCGATAAATCGATAAATCGATAATTCGATAAATCGATAAATCGATAAATCGATAAATCGATAAATCGATAAATCGATAAATCGATAAATCGATAAATCGATAAATCGATAAATCGATAAATCGATAAATCGATAAATCGATAAATCGATAAATCGATAAATCGATAAATCGATAAATCGATAAATCAATAAATCGATAAATCGATAAATCGATAAATCGATAAATCGATAAATCGATAAATCGATAAATCGATAAATCGATAAATCGAAAAATCGATAAATCGAAAAATCGAAAAATCGATAAATCGAAAAATCGATAAATCGATAAATCGAAAAATCGAAAAATCGATAAATCGAAAAATCGATAAATGGATAAATGGATAAATCGATAAATCGTTAAATCGATAAATCGTTAAATCGTTAAATCGATAAATCGATAAATCGATAAATCGATAAATCGATAAATCGATAAATCGATAAATCGATAAATCGTCAAATCGATTAATCGATAAATCGATAAATCGATAAATCGATAAATCGATAAATCGATAAATCGAAAAATCGATAAATCGATAAATCGATAAATCGATAAATCGATAAATCGATAAATCGATAAATCGATAAATCGATAAATCGATAAATCGAAAAATCGATAAATCGATAAATCGATAAATCGATAAATCGAAAAATCGATAAATGGATAAATCGATAAATCGTTAAATCGATAAATCGTTAAATCGTTAAATCGTTAAATCGTTAAATCGTTAAATCGATAAATCGTTAAATCGATTAATCGATAAATCGATAAATCGATAAATCGATAAATCGATAAATCGATAAATCGATAAATCGATAAATCGATAAATCGATAAATCGATAAATCGATAAATCGATAAATCGATAAATCGATAAATCGATAAATCGATAAATCGATAAATCGATAAATCGATAAATCGATAAATCGATAAATCGATAAATCGATAAATCGTTAAATCGATAAATCGATAAATCGATAAATCGATAAATCGATAAATCGATAAATCGTTAAATCGATAAATCGATAAATCGATAAATCGATAAATCGATAAATCGATAAATCGATAAATCGATAAATCGATAAATCGTTAAATCGATAAATCGATAAATCGATAAATCGAAAAATCGATAAATCAATAAATCGTTAAATCGATAAATCGTTAAATCGATAAATCTATAAATCGATAAAACGATAAATCGATAAATCGATTAATTGATTAATCGTTAAATCGATAAATCGTTAAATGGATAAATCGTTAAATCGAAAAATCGTTAAATCATTAAATCGATAAATCGATAAATCGATGGATAGATTAATCGATAAATAGATGAATCCATTGATGAATAGATAGATAAATCGATATATTGATATATCGATATATCGATATATCGATAAATCGATAAATCGATAAATCGATAAATCGATGAATCGAAAAATCGATAAATCGATAAATCGTTAAATCGATAAATCTTTAAATCGTTAAATCGTTAAATCGATGGATAGATTAATCGATAAATAGATAAATCCATTGATGAATAGATAGATAAATCGATATATCGATATATCGATAAATCGATAAATCAATAAATCGATAAATATATCAATCCATAAATAAATAGAAACGTAAATAGATAAATTGTTAAATAGATAAATCGATACATAGATAGATAAATCGATAAATAGATAAATCGATAGAAAGATAGATAGATTAATCGATAAATCGTTAAATCGCTATAAAGATAGATAAATAAATCGATAAATTGATTAGTCGATAAATCGATAAATCGATAATCGATAAATCGATTAATCGATAATCGATAAATCGATAATCGATAAATCGATTATCGATAAATCGATAAATCGATAAATCGATAAATCGATAAATCGAGAAATCGAGAAATCGATACATCGATAAATCCATAAATCGATAAATCGATAAATCGATAAATCGATAAATCGATAAATCGATAAATCGATAAATCGATAAATCGATAAATCGATAAATCGATAAATCGATAAATCGATAAATCGATAAATCGATAAATCGATAAATCGATAAATCGATAAATCGATAAATCGATAAATCGATAAATCGATAAATCGATAAATCGATAAATCGATAAATCGATAAATCGATAAATCGATAAATCGATAAATCGATAAATCGATAAATCGATAAATCGATAAATCGATAAATCGATAAATCGATAAATCGATAAATCGATAAATCGATAAATCGATAAATCGATAAATCGATAAATCGATAAATCGATAAATCGATAAATCGATAAATCGATAAATCGATAAATCGATAAATCGATAAATCGATAAATCGATAAATCGATAAATCGATAAATCGATAAATCGATAAATCGATAAATCGATAAATCGATAAATCGATAAATCGATAAATCGATAAATCGATAAATCGATAAATCGATAAATCAATAAATCGATAAATCAATAAATCGATAAATCAATAAATCGATAAATCAATAAATCGATAAATAGATAAATCGATAAATCGATAAATCGTTAAATGGATAAACCGTTAAATCGTTAAATCGATAAATCGTTAAATCGCTATATAGATAGATAATTAAATCGATAAATCGATAAATCGATAAATCGATAAATCGATAAATCGATAATTCGATAAATTGATGGATAGATTAATCGATAAATTGATAAATCCATTGATGAATAGATAGATAAATCGATAAATCGATAAATCGATAAATCGATAAATCGATAAATCGATAAATCGATAAATCGATAAATCGATAAATCGATAAATCGATAAATCGATAAATCGATAAATCAATAAATCAATAAATCGATAAATCGATAAATCGATAAATCGATAAATCGATAAATCGATAAATCGATAAATCGATAAATCGTTAAATCGATGGATAGATTAATCGATAAATCGATAAATCGATAAATCGATAAATCGATAAATCGATAAATCGATAAATCGATAAATCGATAAATCGATAAATCGATAAATCGATAAATCGATAAATCGATAAATCGATAAATCGATAAATCGATAAATCGATAAATCAATAAATCGATAAATAGATAAATCGATAAATCGATAAATCGTTAAATGGATAAACCGTTAAATCGTTAAATCGATAAATCGTTAAATCGCTATATAGATAGATAATTAAATCGATAAATCGATAAATCGATAATTCGATAAATTGATGGATAGATTAATCGATAAATTGATAAATACATTGATGAATAGATAGATAAATCGATAAATCAATAAATCGATAAATAGATTAATCGATAAATCGATAAATCGTTAAATGGATAAATCGTTAAATCGTTAAATCGATTAATCGTTAAATCGTTAAATCGATAAATCGATAAATCGACAAATCGATAAATCGATAAATCGATAAATCGATAAATCGATAATTCGATAAATTGATTGATAGATTAATCGATAAATTGATAAATCCATTGATGAATAGATAGATAAATCGATAAATCGATAAATCGATAAATCGATAAATCGTTAAATCGATAAATCGATAAATCGATAAATCGAAAAATCGATAAATCAATAAATCGTTAAATCGATAAATCGTTAAATCGATAAATCTATAAATCGATAAATCGATAAAACGATAAATCGATAAATCGATTAATTGATTAATCGTTAAATCGATAAATCGTTAAATGGATAAATCGTTAAATCGAAAAATCGTTAAATCATTAAATCGATAAATCGATAAATCGATGGATAGATTAATCGATAAATAGATGAATCCATTGATGAATAGATAGATAAATCGATATATTGATATATCGATATATCGATATATCGATAAATCGATAAATCCATAAATCGATAAATCGATAAATCGATAAATCGATAAATCGATAAATCGATAAATCGATAAATCGATAAATCGATAAATCGATAAATCGATAAATCGATAAATCGATAAATCGATAAATCGATAAATCGATAAATCTATAAATCGATAAATCGATAAATCGATAAATCGATAAATCGATAAATCGATAAATCGATAAATCGATAAATCGATAAATCGATAAATCGATAAATCGATAAATCGATAAATCGATAAATCGATAAATCGATAAATCGATAAATCGATAAATCGATAAATCGATAAATCGATAAATCGATAAATCGATAAATCGATAAATCGATAAATCGATAAATCGATAAATCGATAAATCGATAAATCGATAAATCGATAAATCGATAAATCGATAAATCGATAAATCGATAAATCGATAAATCGATAAATCGATAAATCGATAAATCGATAAATCGATAAATCGATAAATCGATAAATCGATAAATCGATAAATCGATAAATCGATAAATCAATAAATCGATAAATCAATAAATCGATAAATCAATAAATCGATAAATAGATAAATCGATAAATCGATAAATCGTTAAATGGATAAACCGTTAAATCGTTAAATCGATAAATCGTTAAATCGCTATATAGATAGATAATTAAATCGATAAATCGATAAATCGATAAATCGATAAATCGATAAATCGATAATTCGATAAATTGATGGATAGATTAATCGATAAATTGATAAATCCATTGATGAATAGATAGATAAATCGATAAATCGATAAATCGATAAATCGATAAATCGATAAATCGATAAATCGATAAATCGATAAATCAATAAATCAATAAATCGATAAATCGATAAATCGATAAATCGATAAATCGATAAATCGATAAATCGATAAATCGATAAATCGTTAAATCGATGGATAGATTAATCGATAAATCGATAAATCGATAAATCGATAAATCGATAAATCGATAAATCGATAAATCGATAAATCGATAAATCGATAAATCGATAAATCGATAAATCGATAAATCGATAAATCGATAAATCAATAAATCGATAAATAGATAAATCGATAAATCGATAAATCGTTAAATGGATAAACCGTTAAATCGTTAAATCGATAAATCGTTAAATCGCTATATAGATAGATAATTAAATCGATAAATCGATAAATCGATAATTCGATAAATTGATGGATAGATTAATCGATAAATTGATAAATACATTGATGAATAGATAGATAAATCGATAAATCAATAAATCGATAAATAGATTAATCGATAAATCGATAAATCGTTAAATGGATAAATCGTTAAATCGTTAAATCGATTAATCGTTAAATCGTTAAATCGATAAATCGATAAATCGACAAATCGATAAATCGATAAATCGATAAATCGATAAATCGATAATTCGATAAATTGATTGATAGATTAATCGATAAATTGATAAATCCATTGATGAATAGATAGATAAATCGATAAATCGATAAATCGATAAATCGATAAATCGATAAATTGATAAATCGATAAATCGATAAATCGATAACTCAATAAATCGATAAATCGTTAAATCGATAAATCGTTAAATCGTTAAATCGATGGATAGATTAATCGATAAATATATAAATCCATTGATGAATAGATAGATAAATCGATATATCGATATATCGATAAATCGATAAATCGATAAATATATCAATCCATAAATAAATAGAAAAGTAAATAGATAAATTGTTAAATAGATCAATCGATACATAGATAGATAAATCGATAAATCCATAAATAGATAAATCGATAGAAAGATAGATAGATTAATCGATAAATCGTTAAATCGCTATATAGATAGATAAATAAGTCGATAAATCGATAAATCGATAAATCGATAAATCGATAAATCGATAAATCGATAAATCGATAAATCGATAAATCGATAAATCGATAAATCGATAAATCGATAAATCGATAAATCGATAAATCGATAAATCGATAAATCGATAAATCGATAAATCGATAAATCGATAAATCGATAAATCGATAAATCGATAAATCGATAAATCGATAAATCGATAAATCAATAAATCGATAAATCAATAAATCGATAAATCAATAAATCGATAAATAGATAAATCGATAAATCGATAAATCGTTAAATGGATAAACCGTTAAATCGTTAAATCGATAAATCGTTAAATCGCTATATAGATAGATAATTAAATCGATAAATCGATAAATCGATAAATCGATAAATCGATAAATCGATAATTCGATAAATTGATGGATAGATTAATCGATAAATTGATAAATCCATTGATGAATAGATAGATAAATCGATAAATCGATAAATCGATAAATCGATAAATCGATAAATCGATAAATCGATAAATCGATAAATCGATAAATCAATAAATCAATAAATCGATAAATCGATAAATCGATAAATCGATAAATCGATAAATCGATAAATCGATAAATCGATAAATCGTTAAATCGATGGATAGATTAATCGATAAATCGATAAATCGATAAATCGATAAATCGATAAATCGATAAATCGATAAATCGATAAATCGATAAATCGATAAATCGATAAATCGATAAATCGATAAATCGATAAATCGATAAATCGATAAATCGATAAATCGATAAATCAATAAATCGATAAATAGATAAATCGATAAATCGATAAATCGTTAAATGGATAAACCGTTAAATCGTTAAATCGATAAATCGTTAAATCGCTATATAGATAGATAATTAAATCGATAAATCGATAAATCGATAATTCGATAAATTGATGGATAGATTAATCGATAAATTGATAAATACATTGATGAATAGATAGATAAATCGATAAATCAATAAATCGATAAATAGATTAATCGATAAATCGATAAATCGTTAAATGGATAAATCGTTAAATCGTTAAATCGATTAATCGTTAAATCGTTAAATCGATAAATCGATAAATCGACAAATCGATAAATCGATAAATCGATAAATCGATAAATCGATAATTCGATAAATTGATTGATAGATTAATCGATAAATTGATAAATCCATTGATGAATAGATAGATAAATCGATAAATCGATAAATCGATAAATCGATAAATCGATAAATCGTTAAATCGATAAATCGATAAATCGATAAATCGAAAAATCGATAAATCAATAAATCGTTAAATCGATAAATCGTTAAATCGATAAATCTATAAATCGATAAATCGATAAAACGATAAATCGATAAATCGATTAATTGATTAATCGTTAAATCGATAAATCGTTAAATGGATAAATCGTTAAATCGAAAAATCGTTAAATCATTAAATCGATAAATCGATAAATCGATGGATAGATTAATCGATAAATAGATGAATCCATTGATGAATAGATAGATAAATCGATATATTGATATATCGATATATCGATATATCGATAAATCGATAAATCCATAAATCGATAAATCGATAAATCGATAAATCGATAAATCGATAAATCGATAAATCGATAAATCGATAAATCGATAAATCGATAAATCGATAAATCGATAAATCGATAAATCGATAAATCGATAAATCGATAAATCGATAAATCTATAAATCGATAAATCGATAAATCGATAAATCGATAAATCGATAAATCGATAAATCGATAAATCGATAAATCGTTAAATCGATAAATCGATAAATCGATAAATCGATAAATCGATAAATCGATAAATCGATAAATCGATAAATCGATAAATCGATAAATCGATAAATCGATAAATCGATAAATCGATAAATCGATAAATCGATAAATCGATAAATCGATAAATCGATAAATCGATAAATCGATAAATCGATAAATCGATAAATCGATAAATCGATAAATCGATAAATCGATAAATCGATAAATCGATAAATCGATAAATCGATAAATCGATAAATCGATAAATCGATAAATCGATAAATCGATAAATCGATAAATCGATAAATCGATAAATCGATAAATCGATAAATCGATAAATCGATAAATCGATAAATCGATAAATCGATAAATCGATAAATCAATAAATCGATAAATCAATAAATCGATAAATCAATAAATCGATAAATAGATAAATCGATAAATCGATAAATCGTTAAATGGATAAACCGTTAAATCGTTAAATCGATAAATCGTTAAATCGCTATATAGATAGATAATTAAATCGATAAATCGATAAATCGATAAATCGATAAATCGATAAATCGATAAATCGATAAATCGATAAATCGATAATTCGATAAATTGATGGATAGATTAATCGATAAATTGATAAATCCATTGATGAATAGATAGATAAATCGATAAATCGATAAATCGATAAATCGATAAATCGATAAATCGATAAATCGATAAATCGATAAATCGATAAATCGATAAATCAATAAATCAATAAATCGATAAATCGATAAATCGATAAATCGATAAATCGATAAATCGATAAATCGATAAATCGATAAATCGTTAAATCGATGGATAGATTAATCGATAAATCGATAAATCGATAAATCGATAAATCGATAAATCGATAAATCGATAAATCGATAAATCGATAAATCGATAAATCGATAAATCGATAAATCAATAAATCGATAAATAGATAAATCGATAAATCGATAAATCGTTAAATGGATAAACCGTTAAATCGTTAAATCGATAAATCGTTAAATCGCTATATAGATAGATAATTAAATCGATAAATCGATAAATCGATAATTCGATAAATTGATGGATAGATTAATCGATAAATTGATAAATACATTGATGAATAGATAGATAAATCGATAAATCAATAAATCGATAAATAGATTAATCGATAAATCGATAAATCGTTAAATGGATAAATCGTTAAATCGTTAAATCGATTAATCGTTAAATCGTTAAATCGATAAATCGATAAATCGACAAATCGATAAATCGATAAATCGATAAATCGATAAATCGATAATTCGATAAATTGATTGATAGATTAATCGATAAACTGATAAATCCATTGATGAATAGATAGATAAATCGATAAATCGATAAATCGATAAATCGATAAATCGATAAATTGATAAATCGATAAATCGATAAATCGATAACTCAATAAATCGATAAATCGTTAAATCGATAAATCGTTAAATCGTTAAATCGATGGATAGATTAATCGATAAATATATAAATCCATTGATGAATAGATAGATAAATCGATATATCGATATATCGATAAATCGATAAATCGATAAATATATCAATCCATAAATAAATAGAAAAGTAAATAGATAAATTGTTAAATAGATCAATCGATACATAGATAGATAAATCGATAAATCCATAAATAGATAAATCGATAGAAAGATAGATAGATTAATCGATAAATCGTTAAATCGCTATATAGATAGATAAATAAGTCGATAAATCGATAAATCGATAAATCGATTAATCGATAAATCGATTAATCGATTAATCGATAAATCGATTAATCGATTAATCGATAAATCGATATATCGATAAATCGATAAATCGATAAATCGATAAATCGATAAATCGATAAATCGATAAATCGATAAATCGATAAATCGATAAATCGATAAATCGATAAATCGATAAATCGATAAATCGATAAATCGATAAATCGATAAATCGATAAATCGATAAATCGATAAATCGATAAATCGATAAATCGATAAATCGATAAATCGATAAATCGATAAATCGATAAATCAATAAATCGATAAATCGATAAATCGATAAATCGATAAATCGATAAATCGATAAATCGATAAATCGATAAATCGATAAATCGATAAATCGATAAATCAATAAGTCGATAAATCGATAAATCGATAAATCGATAAATCGATAAATCGATAAATCGATAAATCGATAAATCGATAAATCGATAAATCGATAAATCGATAAATCGATAAATCGATAAATCGATAAATCGATAAATCGATAAATCGATAAATCGATAAATCGATAAATCGATAAATCGATAAATCGATAAATCGATAAATCGATAAATCGATAAATCGTTAAATCGATGGATAGATTAATCGATAAATCGATAAATCGATAAATCGTTAAATCGATAAATCGTTAAATCAATAAATCGATAAATCGATAAATCGATAAATCCATAAATCGATAAATCGATAAATCGATAAATCGATAAATCGATAAATCGATAAATCGATAAATCGATAAATCGATAAATCGATAAATCGATAAATCGTTAAATCGTTAAATCGATAAATCGTTAAATTGATAAATCGTTAAATCGTTAAATCGATAAATCGTTAAATGGATAAATCGTTAAATCGATAAATCGTTAAATCGATAAATCGATTAATTGATAAATCGTTAAATCGATAAATCGATAAATCGTTAAATGGATAAATCGTTAAATCGTTAAATCGAGAAATCGTTAAATCGTTAAATCATTAAATCGATAAATCGATAAATCGATGGATAGATTAATCGATAAATAGATAAATCCATTGATGAATAGATAGAAAAATCGATATATCGATATATCGATAAATCGATAAATCGATAAATCGATAAATCGATAAATCGATAAATCGATAAATCGATAAATCGATAAATCGATAAATCGATAAATCGATAAATCGATAAATCGATAAATCGATAAATCGATAAATCGATAAATCGATAAATCGTTAAATCGATAAATCGATAAATCGTTAAATCGATAAATCGTTAAATCGATAAATCGTTAAATCGATAAATCGATAAATCGATAAATCGATTAATTGATAAATCGTTAAATCGATAAATCGTTAAATGGATAAATCGTTAAATCGTTAAATCGAGAAATCGTTAAATCATTAAATCGATAAATCGATAAATCGATGGATAGTTTAATCGATAAATAGATAAATCCATTGATGAATAGATAGATAAATCTATAAATCGATAAATCGATAAATCGATAAATCGATAAATCGTTAAATCGATGGATAGATTAATCGATAAATCGATAAATCGATAAATCGATAAATCGATAAATCGATAAATCGATAAATCGATAAATCGATAAAATAATAAATCGATAAATCGATAAATCGATAAATCGATAAATCGATAAATCGATAAATCGATAAATCGATAAATCGATAAATCGATAAATCGATAAATCAATAAATCGATAAATAGATAAATCGATAAATCGATAAATCGATAAATCGATAAATCGATAAATCGTTAAATGGATAAATCGTTAAATCGTTTAATCGATAAATCGTTAAATCGTTAAATCGTTAAATCGTTAAATCGTTAAATCGATAAATCGATAAATCGATAAATCGATAAATCGATAAATCGTTAAATCGATGGATAGATTAATCGATAAATCGATAAATCGATAAATCGATAAATCGATAAATCGATAAATCGATAAATCGATAAATCGATAAATCGATAAATCGATAATTCGATAAATCGATGGATAGATTAATCGATAAATTGATAAATCCATTGATGAATAGATAGATAAATCGATAAATCGATAAATCGATAAATCGATAAATCGATAAATCGATAAATCGATAAATCGATAAATCGATAAATCGATAAATCGATAAATCGATAAATCGATAAATCGATAAATCGATAAATCGATAAATCGTTAAATCGTTAAATCGTTAAATCGTTAAATCGATAAATCGTTAAATCGATAAATCGTTAAATCGTTAAATCGATAAATCGTTAAATCGATAAATCGATAAATCGATTAATTGATAAATCGTTAAATCGATAAATCGTTAAATGGATAAATCGTTAAATCGAGAAATCGTTAAATCATTAAATCGATAAATCGATAAATCGATGGATAATTTAATCGATAAATAGATAAATCCATTGATGAATAGATAGATAAATCAATAAATCGATAAATCGATAAATCGATAAATCGATAAATCGATAAATCGATAAATCGATAAATCGATAAATCGTTAAATCGATGGATAGATTAATCGATAAATCGATAAATCGATAAATCGATAAATCGATAAATCGATAAATCGATAAATCGATAAATCGATAAATCGATAAATCGATAAATCGATAAAATGATAAATCGATAAATCGATAAATCGATAAATCGATAAATCGATAAATCGATAAATCGATAAATCGATAAATCGATAAATCGATAAATCGATAAATCGATAAATCGATAAATCGATAAATCAATAAATCGATAAATAGATAAATCGATAAATCGATAAATCGATAAATCGTTAAATGGATAAATCGTTAAATCGTTAAATCGTTTAATCGATAAATCGTTAAATCGTTAAATCGTTAAATCGTTAAATCGTTAAATCGTTAAATCGTTATATCGATAAATCGATAAATCGATAAATCGATAAATCGATAAATCGATAAATCGATAATTCGATAAATCGATGGATTGATTAATCGATAAATTGATAAATCCATTGATGAATAGATAGATAAATCGATAAATCGATAAATCGATAAATCGATAAATCGATAAATCGATAAATCGATAAATCGATAAATCGATAAATCGATAAATCGATAAATCGATAAATCGATAAATCGATAAATCGATAAATCGATAAATCGATAAATCGATAAATCAATAAATCAATAAATCGATAAATCAATAAATCGATAAATCGATAAATCGATAAATCGGTAAATCGTTAAATCGATGGATAGATTAATCGATAAATCGATAAATCGATAAATCGATAAATCGTTAAATCGATAAATCGTTAAATCAATAAATCGATAAATCGATATATCGATAAATCGATAAATCGATAAATCGATAAATCGATAAATCGATAAATCGATAAGTCGATAAATCGATAAATCGATAAATCGATAAATCGTTAAATCGTTAAATCGTTAAATCGATAAATCGTTAAATTGATAAATCGTTAAATCGTTAAATCGATAAATCGTTAAATCGATAAATCGATAAATCGATAAATCGTTAAATCGATAAATCGATAAATCGATAAAATCGATAAATCGATATATCGATAAATCGATAAATCGATAAGTCGATATATCGATAAATCGATAAATATATAAATCGTTAAATCGTTAAATCGATAAATCGTTAAATTGATAAATCGTTAAATCGTTAAATCGATAAATCGTTAAATCGATAAATCGATTAATTGATAAATCGTTAAATCGATAAATCGATAAATCGTTAAATGGATAAATCGTTAAATCGTTAAATCTTTAAATCGAGAAATCGTTAAATCGTTAAATCATTAAATCGATAAATCGATAAATCGATGGATAGATTAATCGATAAATAGATAAATCCATTGATGAATAGATAGATAAATCGATATATCGATATATCGATAAATCGATAAATCGATAAATCGATAAATCGATAAATCGATAAATCGATAAATCGATAAATCGATAAATCGATAAATCGATAAATCGATAAATCGTTAAATCGATAAATCGATAAATCGTTAAATCGATAAATCGTTAAATCGATAAATCGTTAAATCGATAAATCGATAAATCGATTAATTGATAAATCGTTAAATCGATAAATCGTTAAATGGATAAATCGTTAAATCGTTAAATCGAGAAATCGTTAAATCATTAAATCGATAAATCGATAAATCGATGGATAGTTTAATCGATAAATAGATAAATCCATTGATGAATAGATAGATAAATCAATAAATCGATAAATCGATAAATCGATAAATCGATAAATCGATAAATCGATAAATCGATAAATCGATAAATCGATAAATCGATAAATCGATAAATCGATAAATCGATAAATCGATAAATCGATAAATCGATAAATCGTTAAATCGATGGATAGATTAATCGATAAATCGATAAATCGATAAATCGATAAATCGATAAATCGATAAATCGATAAATCGATAAATCGATAAATCGATAAATCGATAAAATGATAAATCGATAAATCGATAAATCGATAAATCGATAAATCGATAAATCGATAAATCGATAAATCGATACATCGATACATCTTTAAATCGATAAATCGATAAATCGATAAATCGATAAATCGATAAATCGATAAATCGATAAATCGATAAATCGATAAATCGATAAATCGATAAATCGATAAATCGATAAATCGATAAATCGATAAATCGATAAATCGATAAATCGATAAATCGATAAATCGATAAATCAATAAATCGATAAATAGATAAATCGATAAATCGATAAATCGTTAAATGGATAAACCGTTAAATCGATAAATCGTTAAATCGCTATATAGATAGATAATTAAATCGATAAATCGATAAATCGATAAATCGATAAATCGATAATTCGATAAATTGATGGATAGATTAATCGATAAATTGATAAATCCATTGATGAATAGATAGATAAATCGATAAATCGATAATTCGATAAATCGATAATTCGATAAATCGATAAATCGATAAATCGATAAATCGATAAATCGATAAATCGATAAATCGATAAATCGATAAATCGATAAATCGATAAATCGATAAATCGATAAATCGATAAATCGATAAATCAATAAATCAATAAATCGATAAATCGATAAATCGATAAATCGATAAATCGTTAAATCGATGGATAGATTAGTCGATAAATCGATAAATCGATAAATCGATAAATCGATAAATCGATAAATCGATAAATCGATAAATCGATAAATCGATAAATCGATAAATCGATCAAATGATAAATCGATAAATCAATAAATCGATAAATCGATAAATCGATAAATCAATAAATCGATAAATAGATAAATCGATAAATCGTTAAATGGATAAACCGTTAAATCGTTAAATCGATAAATCGTTAAATCGCTATATAGATAGATAATTAAATCGATAAATCGATAAATCGATAATTCGATAAATTGATGGATAGATTAATCGATAAATTGATAAATACATTGATGAATAGATAGATAAATTGATAAATCAATAAAGCGATAAATAGATTAATCGATAAATCGATAAATCGATAAATCGTTAAATGGATAAATCGTTAAATCGTTAAATCGATTAATCGTTAAATCGTTAAATCGTTAAATCGTTAAATCGTTAAATCGATAAATCGACAAATCGATAAATCGATAAATCGATAAATCGATAAATCGATAAATCGATAATTCGATAAATTGATTGATAGATTAATCGATAAATTGATAAATCCATTGATGAATAGATAGATAAATCGATAAATCGATAAATCGATAAATCGATAAATCGATAAATCGATAAATCGATAAATCGATAAATCGATAAATCAATAAATCGATAAATCAATAAATCGATAAATCGATAAATCGTTAAATCGATAAATCGTTAAATCGTTAAATTGATGGATAGATTAATCGATAAATAGATAAATCCATTGATGAATAGATAGATAA
Organism: Nineta flava; assembly: GCA_963920215.1. NCBI lineage: Eukaryota > Metazoa > Arthropoda > Insecta > Neuroptera > Chrysopidae > Nineta > Nineta flava. The sequence continues at coordinate 40,125,537 of OY986046.1, forward strand.
ATCGATATATCGATATATCGATAAATCGATAAATCGATAAATATATCAATCCATAAATAAATAGAAAAGTAAATAGATAAATTGTTAAATAGATCAATCGATACATAGAAAGATAAATCGATAAATCCATAAATAGATAAATCGATAGTAAGATAGATAGATTAATCGATAAATCGTTAAATCGCTATATAGATAGATAAATAAGTCGATAAATCGATAGTAAGATAGATAGATTAATCGATAAATCGTTAAATCGCTATATAGATAGATAAATAAGTCGATAAATCGATTAATCGATAAATCGATTAATCGATAAATCGATTAATCGATAAATCGATTAATCGATAAATCGATTAATCGATAAATCGATTAATCGATAAATCGATATATCGATAAATCGATAAATCGATAAATCGATAAATCGATAAATCGATAAATCGATAAATCGATAAATCGATAAATCGATAAATCGATAAATCGATAAATCGATAAATCGATAAATCGATAAATCGATAAATCGATAAATCGATAAATCGATAAATCGATAAATCGATAAATCGATAAATCGATAAATCGATAAATCGATAAATCGATAAATCGATAAATCGATAAATCGATAAATCGATAAATCGATAAATCGATAAATCGATAAATCGATAAATCGATAAATCGATAAATCGATAAATCGATAAATCGATAAATCGATAAATCGATAAATCGATAAATCGATAAATCGATAAATCGATAAATCGATAAATCGATAAATCGATAAATCGATAAATCGATAAATCGAATAATCGTTAAATCGATGGATAGATTAATCGATAAATCGATAAATCGTTAAATCGATAAATCGTTAAATCGTTAAATCAATAAATCGATAAATCGATAAATCGATAAATCGATAAATCGATAAATCGATAAATCGATAAATCGATAAATCGATAAATCGATAAATCGATAAATCGTTAAATCGTTAAATCGATAAATCGTTAAATTGATAAATCGTTAAATCGTTAAATCGATAAATCGTTAAATCGATAAATCGTTAAATCGATAAATCGTTAAATCGATAAATCAATTAATTGATAAATCGTTAAATCGATAAATCGATAAATCGTTAAATGGATAAATCGTTAAATCGTTAAATCGTTAAATCGTTAAATCGTTAAATCGAGAAATCGTTAAATCGTTAAATCATTAAATCGATAAATCGATAAATCGATGGATAGATTAATCGATAAATAGATAAATCCATTGATGAATAGATAGATAAATCGATATATCGATATATCGATAAATCGATAAATCGATAAATCGATAAATCGATAAATCGATAAATCGATAAATCGATAAATCGATAAATCGATAAATCGATAAATCGATAAATCGATAAATCGATAAATCGATAAATCAATAAATCGATAAATAGATAAATCGATAAATCGATAAATCGTTAAATGGATAAACCGTTAAATCGATAAATCGTTAAATCGCTATATAGATAGATAATTAAATCGATAAATCGATAAATCGATAAATCGATAAATCGATAAATCGATAATTCGATAAATTGATGGATAGATTAATCGATAAATTGATAAATCCATTGATGAATAGATAGATAAATCGATAAATCGATAATTCGATAAATCGATAATTCGATAAATCGATAAATCGATAAATCGATAAATCGATAAATCGATAAATCGATAAATCGATAAATCGATAAATCGATAAATCGATAAATCGATAAATCGATAAATCGATAAATCGATAAATCGATAAATCAATAAATCAATAAATCGATAAATCGATAAATCGATAAATCGATAAATCGTTAAATCGATGGATAGATTAGTCGATAAATCGATAAATCGATAAATCGATAAATCGATAAATCGATAAATCGATAAATCGATAAATCGATAAATCGATAAATCGATAAATCGATAAATCGATAAATCGATAAATCGATAAATCGATAAATCGATAAATCGATAAATCGATAAATCGATCAAATGATAAATCGATAAATCAATAAATCGATAAATCGATAAATCGATAAATCAATAAATCGATAAATAGATAAATCGATAAATCGTTAAATGGATAAACCGTTAAATCGTTAAATCGATAAATCGTTAAATCGCTATATAGATAGATAATTAAATCGATAAATCGATAAATCGATAATTCGATAAATTGATGGATAGATTAATCGATAAATTGATAAATACATTGATGAATAGATAGATAAATTGATAAATCAATAAATCGATAAATAGATTAATCGATAAATCGATAAATCGATAAATCGATAAATCGTTAAATGGATAAATCGTTAAATCGTTAAATCGATTAATCGTTAAATCGTTAAATCGTTAAATCGTTAAATCGTTAAATCGATAAATCGATAAATCGACAAATCGATAAATCGATAAATCGATAAATCGATAATTTGATAAATTGATTGATAGATTAATCGATAAATTGATAAATCCATTGATGAATAGATAGATAAATCGATAAATCGATAAATCGATAAATCGATAAATCGATAAATCGATAAATCGATAAATCGATAAATCGATAAATCAATAAATCGATAAATCAATAAATCGATAAATCGATAAATCGTTAAATCGATAAATCGTTAAATCGTTAAATTGATGGATAGATTAATCGATAAATAGATAAATCCATTGATGAATAGATAGATAAATCGATATATCGATATATCGATAAATCGATAAATCGATAAATATATCAATCCATAAATAAATAGAAAAGTAAATAGATAAATTGTTAAATAGATCAATCGATACATAGAAAGATAAATCGATAAATCCATAAATAGATAAATCGATAGTAAGATAGATAGATTAATCGATAAATCGTTAAATCGCTATATAGATAGATAAATAAGTCGATAAATCGATTAATCGATAAATCGATTAATCGATAAATCGATTAATCGATAAATCGATTAATCGATAAATCGATTAATCGATAAATCGATTAATCGATAAATCGATATATCGATAAATCGATATATCGATAAATCGATAAATCGATAAATCGATAAATCGATAAATCGATAAATCGATAAATCGATAAATCGATAAATCGATAAATCGATAAATCGATAAATCGATAAATCGATAAATCGATAAATCGATAAATCGATAAATCGATAAATCGATAAATCGATAAATCGATAAATCGATAAATCGATAAATCGATAAATCGAATAATCGTTAAATCGATGGATAGATTAATCGATAAATCGATAAATCGTTAAATCGATAAATCGTTAAATCAATAAATCGATAAATCGATAAATCGATAAATCGATAAATCGATAAATCGATAAATCGATAAATCGATAAATCGATAAATCGATAAATCGATAAATCGATAAATCGATAAATCGATAAATCGATAAATCGATAAATCGATAAATCGATAAATCGTTAAATCGTTAAATCGATAAATCGTTAAATTGATAAATCGTTAAATCGTTAAATCGATAAATCGTTAAATCGATAAATCGTTAAATCGATAAATCGTTAAATCGATAAATCAATTAATTGATAAATCGTTAAATCGATAAATCGATAAATCGTTAAATGGATAAATCGTTAAATCGTTAAATCGTTAAATCGTTAAATCGAGAAATCGTTAAATCGTTAAATCATTAAATCGATAAATCGATAAATCGATGGATAGATTAATCGATAAATAGATAAATCCATTGATGAATAGATAGATAAATCGATATATCGATATATCGATAAATCGATAAATCGATAAATCGATAAATCGATAAATCGATAAATCGATAAATCGATAAATCGATAAATCGATAAATCGATAAATCGATAAATCGATAAATCGTTAAATCGATAAATCGATAAATCGTTAAATCGATAAATCGATAAATCGTTAAATCGATAAATCGATAAATCGATAAATCGATTAATTGATAAATCGATAAATCGATAAATCGTTAAATGGATAAATCGTTAAATCGTTAAATCGAGAAATCGTTAAATCATTAAATCGATAAATCGATAAATCGATGGATAGTTTAATCGATAAATAGATAAATCCATTGATGAATAGATAGATAAATCTATAAATCGATAAATCGATAAATCGATAAATCGATAAATCGATAAATCGATAAATCGATAAATCGATAAATCGATAAATCGTTAAATCGATGGATAGATTAATCGATAAATCAATAAATCGATAAATCGATAAATCGATAAATCGATAAATCGATAAATCGATAAATCGATAAATCGATAAATCGATAAATCGATGAATCGATGAATCGATAAATCGATAAATCGATAAATCGATAAATCGATAAATCGTTAAATCGATAAATCGATAAATCGTTAAATCGATAAATCGATAAATCGTTAAATCGATAAATCGTTAAATCGATAAATCGATAAATCGATAAATCGATTAATTGATAAATCGTTAAATCGATAAATCGTTAAATTGATAAATCGTTAAATCGTTAAATCGATAAATCGTTAAATCGATAAATCGTTAAATCGATAAATCAATTAATTGATAAATCGTTAAATCGATAAATCGATAAATCGTTAAATGGATAAATCGTTAAATCGTTAAATCGAGAAATCGTTAAATCGTTAAATCATTAAATCGATAAATCGATAAATCGATGGATAGATTAATCGATAAATAGATAAATCCATTGATGAATAGATAGATAAATCGATATATCGATATATCGATAAATCGATAAATCGATAAATCGATAAATCGATAAATCGATAAATCGATAAATCGATAAATCGATAAATCGATAAATCGATAAATCGATAAATCGATAAATCGATAAAATAATAAATCGATAAATCGATAAATCAATAAATCGATAAATAGATAAATCGATAAATCGATAAATCGATAAATCGTTAAATGGATAAATCGTTAAATCGTTTAATCGATAAATCGTTAAATCGTTAAATCGTTAAATCGATAAATCGATAAATCGATAAATCGATAATTCGATAAATCGATGGATAGATTAATCGATAAATTGATAAATCCATTGATGAATAGATAGATAAATCGATAAATCGATAAATCGATAAATCGATAAATCGATAAATCGTTAAATCGTTAAATCGTTAAATCGATAAATCGTTAAATCGTTAAATCGATAAATCGTTAAATCGTTAAATCGATAAATCGTTAAACCGATAAATCGTTAAATCGATAAATCGATTAATTGATAAATCGTTAAATCGATAAATCGATAAATCGTTAAATGGATAAATCGTTAAATCGTTAAATCGTTAAATCGTTAAATCGTTAAATCGTTAAATCTTTAAATCGAAAAATCGTTAAATCATTAAATCGATAAATCGATAAATCGATGGATAGATTAATCGATAAATGGATAAATCCATTGATGAATAGATAGATAAATCGATATATCGATATATCGATAAATCGATAAATCGATAAATCGATAAATCGATAAATCGATAAATCGATAAATCGATAAATCGATAAATCGATAAATCGATAAATCGATAAATCGATAAATCGATAAATCGATAAATCGATAAATCGATAAATCGATAAATCGTTAAATCGATAAATCGATAAATCGTTAAATCGATAAATCGTTAAATCGATAAATCGATAAATCGATAAATCGATTAATTGATAAATCGTTAAATCGATAAATCGTTAAATGGATAAATCGTTAAATCGAGAAATCGTTAAATCATTAAATCGATAAATCGATAAATCGATGGATAGTTTAATCGATAAATAGATAAATCCATTGATGAATAGATAGATAAATCAATAAATCGATAAATCGATAAATCGATAAATCGTTAAATCGATGGATAGATTAATCGATAAATCGATAAATCGATAAATCGATAAATCGATAAATCGATAAATCGATAAATCGATAAATCGATAAATCGATAAATCGATAAATCGATAAATCGATAAATCGATAAATCGATAAAATGATAAATCGATAAATCGATAAATCGATAAATCGATAAATCGATAAATCGATAAATCGATAAATCGATATATCAATAAATCGATAAATCGATAAATAGATAAATCGATAAATCGATAAATCGATAAATCGTTAAATGGATAAATCGTTAAATCGTTAAATCGTTAAATCGTTAAATCGATAAATCGATAAATCGATGGATAGATTAATCGATAAATTGATAAATCCATTGATGAAAAGATAGATAAATCGATAAATCGATAAAACGATAAATCGATAAATCGATAAATCGTTAAATCGATAAATCGATAAATCGATAAATCGATAAATCGATAAATCGATAAATCGATAAATCGATAAATCGATAAATCGATAAATCGATAAATCGATAAATCGATAAATCGATAAATCGATAAATCGATAAATCGATAAATCGATAAATCGATAAATCGATAAATCGATAAATCGATAAATCGATAAATCGATAAATCGATAAATCGATAAATCGATAAATCGATAAATCGATAAATCGATAAATCGATAAATCAATAAATCAATAAATCGATAAATCAATAAATCGATAAATCAATAAATCAATAAATCGATAAATCAATAAATCGATAAATCGATAAATCGATAAATCGGTAAATCGTTAAATCGATGGATAGATTAATCGATAAATCGATAAATCGTTAAATCGATAAATCGATAAATCGTTAAATCAATAAATCGATAAATCGATAAATCGATAAATCGATAAATCGATAAATCGATAAATCGATAAGTCGATAAATCGATAAATCGATAAATCGATAAATCGATAAATCGATAAATCGTTAAATCGTTAAATCGATAAATCGATAAATTGATAAATCGTTAAATCGTTAAATCGATAAATCGTTAAATCGATAAATCGTTAAATCGATAAATCGATTAATTGATAAATCGTAAAATCGATAAATCGATAAATCGTTAAATGGATAAATCGTTAAATCGTTAAATCTTTAAATCGAGAAATCGTTAAATCGTTAAATCATTAAATCGATAAATCGATGGATAGATTAATCGATAAATAGATAAATCCATTGATGAATAGATAGATAAATCGATATATCGATATATCGATAAATCGATAAATCGATAAATCGATAAATCGATAAATCGATAAATCGATAAATCGATAAATCGATAAATCGATAAATCGATAAATCGATAAATCGATAAATCGATAAATCGATAAATCGATAAATCGATAAATCGATAAATCGATAAATCGATAAATCGATAAATCGATAAATCGATAAATCGATAAATCGATAAATCGATAAATTGATAAATCGTTAAATCGATAAATCGTTAAATCGTTAAATCGATAAATCGTTAAATCGATAAATCGTTAAATCGATAAATCGATAAATCGATTAATCGATAAATCGTTAAATCGATAAATCGATAAATCGTTAAATGGATAAATCGTTAAATCGTTAAATCGTTAAATCGAGAAATCGTTAAATCATTAAATCGATAAATCGATAAATCGATGGATAGTTTAATCGATAAATAGATAAATCCATTGATGAATAGATAGATAAATCAATAAATCGATAAATCGATAAATCGATAAATCGATAAATCGATAAATCGATAAATCGTTAAATCGATGGATAGATTAATCGATAAATCGATAAATCGATAAATCGATAAATCGATAAAATGATAAATCGATAAATCGATAAATCGATAAATCGATAAATCAATAAATCGATAAAAAGATAAATCGATAAATCGTTAAAAGGATAAATCGTTAAATCGTTTAATCGATAAATCGTTAAATCGTTAAATCGTTAAATCGATAAATCGATAAATCGATAAATCGATAATTCGATAAATCGATGGATAGATTAATCGATAAATTGATAAATCCATTGATGAATAGATAGATAAATCGATAAATCGATAAATCGATAAATCGTTAAATCGATAAATCGATAAATCGTTAAATCGATAAATCGTTAAATCGATAAATCGATAAATCGATTAATTGATAAATCGTTAAATCGATAAATCGTTAAATGGATAAATCGTTAAATCGTTAAATCGAGAAATCGTTAAATCATTAAATCGATAAATCGATAAATCGATGGATAGTTTAATCGATAAATAGATAAATCCATTGATGAATAGATAGATAAATCTATAAATCGATAAATCGATAAATCGATAAATCGATAAATCGATAAATCGATAAATCGTTAAATCGATGGATAGATTAATCGATAAATCGATAAATCGATAAATCGATAAATCGATAAAATAATAAATCGATAAATCGATAAATCGATAAATCGATAAATCGATAAATCGATAAATCGATAAATCAATAAATCGATAAATAGATAAATCGATAAATCGATAAATCGATAAATCGTTAAATGGATAAATCGTTAAATCGTTTAATCGATAAATCGTTAAATCGTTAAATCGTTAAATCGTTAAATCGTTAAATCGTTAAATCGATAAATCGATAAATCGATAAATCGATAAATCGATAATTCGATAAATCGATGGATAGATTAATCGATAAATTGATAAATCCATTGATGAATAGATAGATAAATCGATAAATCGATAAATCGATAAATCGATAAATCGATAAATCGATAAATCGATAAATCGATAAATCGATAAATCGTTGCATCGTTAAATCGTTAAATCGATAAATCGTTAAATCGATAAATCGTTAAATCGATAAATCGTTAAATCGATAAATCGATAAATCGTTAAATCGATAAATCGATTAATTGATAAATCGTTAAATCGATAAATCGATAAATCGTTAAATGGATAAATCGTTAAATCGTTAAATCTTTAAATCGAGAAATCGTTAAATCATTAAATCGATGGATAGATTAATCGATAAATAGATAAATCCATTGATGAATAGATAGATAAATCGATATATCGATATATCGATAAATCGATAAATCGATAAATCGATAAATCGATAAATCGATAAATCGATAAATCGATAAATCGATAAATCGATAAATCGATAAATCGATAAATCGATAAATCGTTAAATCGATAAATCGTTAAATCGATAAATCGATAAATCGATAAATCGATAAATCGATTAATTGATAAATCGTTAAATCGATAAATCGTTAATGGATAAATCGTTAAATCGAGAAATCGTTAAATCATTAAATCGATAAATCGATAAATCGATGGATAGTTTAATCGATAAATAGATAAATCCATTGATGAATAGATAGATAAATCAATAAATCGATAAATCGATAAATCGATAAATCGATAAATCGATAAATCGATAAATCGATAAATCGATAAATCGATAAATCGATAAATCGTTAAATCGATGGATAGATTAATCGATAAATCGATAAATCGATAAATCGATAAATCGATAAATCGATAAATCGATAAATCGATAAATCGATAAATCGATAAATCGATAAATCGATAAATCGATAAATCGATAAATCGATAAATCGATAAATCGATAAATCGATAAATCGATAAATCGATAAAATGATAAATCGATAAATCGATAAATCGATAAATCGATAAATCGATATATCAATAAATCGATAAATAGATAAATCGATAAATCGATAAATCGATAAATCGTTAAATGGATAAATCGTTAAATCGTTTAATCGATAAATCTTTAAATCGTTAAATCGTTAAATCGTTAAATCGATAAATCGATAAATCGATAATTCGATAAATCGATGGATAGATTAATCGATAAATTGATAAATCCATTGATGAATAGATAGATAAATCGATAAATCGATAAATCGATAAATCGATAAATCGGTAAATCGATAAATCGTTAAATCGATAAATCGTTAAATCGATAAATCGATTAATTGATAAATCGTTAAATCGATAAATCGATAAATCGTTAAACGGATAAATCGTTAAATCGTTAAATCTTTAAATCGAGAAATCGTTAAATCGTTAAATCATTAAATCGATAAATCGATAAATCGATAAATCGATAAATCGATGGATAGATTAATCGATAAATAGATAAATCCATTGATGAATAGATAGATAAATCGATATATCGATATATCGATAAATCGATAAATCGATAAATCGATAAATCGATAAATCGATAAATCGATAAATCGATAAATCGATAAATCGATAAATCGATAAATCGATAAATCGATAAATCGATAAATCGATAAATCGTTAAATCGATAAATCGATAAATCGTTATATCGATAAATCGTTAAATCGATGAATCGATAAATCGATTAATTGATAAATCGTTAAATCGATAAATCGTTAAATGGATAAATCGTTAAATCGAGAAATCGTTAAATCATTAAATCCATAAATCGATAAATCGATGGATAGTTTAATCGATAAATAGATAAATCCATTGATGAATAGATAGATAAATCAATAAATCGATAAATCGATAAATCGATAAATCGATAAATCGATAAATCGATAAATCGATAAATCGATAAATCGATAAATCGATAAATCGATAAATCGATAAATCGATAAATCGATAAATCAAAAAATCGATAAATCGATAAATCGATAAATCGATAAATCGATAAATCGATAATTCGATAAATTGATGGATAGATTAATCGATAAATAGATAAATCCATTGATGAATAGATAGATAAATCGATATATCGATATATCGATAAATCGATAAATCGATAAATCGATAAATCGATAAATCGATAAATCGATAAATCGATAAATCGATAAATCGATAAATCGATAAATCAATAAATCGATAAATCGATAAATCGATAAATCGTTAAATCGATAAATCGTTAAATCGATAAATCGTTAAATCGATAAATCGATAAATCGATAAATCGATTAATTGATAAATCGTTAAATCGATAAATCGTTAAATGGATAAACCGTTAAATCGTTAAATCGAGAAATCATTAAATCGATAAATCGATGGATAGTTTAATCGATAAATAGATAAATCCATTGATGAATAGATAGATAAATCGATAAATCGATAAATCGATAAATCGATAAATCGATAAATCGATAAATCGATAAATCGATAAATCGATAAATCGATAAATCGATAAATCGATAAATCGATAAATCGATAAATCGATAAATCGATAAATCGATAAATCGATAAATCGTTAAATCGTTAAATCGATAAATCGTTAAATCGATAAATCGTTAAATCGTTAAATCGATAAATCGTTAAATCGATAAATCGTTAAATCGATAAATCGATTAATTGATAAATCGTTAAATCGATAAATCGATAAATCGTTAAATGGATAAATCGTTAAATCGTTAAATCGTTAAATCAATAAATCGATAAATCGATAAATCGATAAATCGATAAATCGATAAATCGATAAATCGATAAATCGATAAATCGATAAATCGATAAATCAATAAATCGATAAATAGATAAATCGATAAATCGATAAATCGATAAATCGATAAATCGTTAAATGGATAAATCGTTAAATCGTTTAATCGATAAATCGTTAAATCGTTAAATCGTTAAATCGATAAATCGATAAATCGATAAATCGATAATTCGATAAATCGATGGATAGATTAATCGATAAATTGATAAATCCATTGATGAATAGATAGATAAATCGATAAATCGATAAATCGATAAATCGATAAATCGATAAATCGGTAAATCGATAAATCGATAAATCGTTAAATCGTTAAATCGATAAATCGTTAAATCGATAAATCGTTAAATCGTTAAATCGATAAATCGATTAATTGATAAATCGTTAAATCGATAAATCGATAAATCGATAAATCGTTAAATGGATAAATCGTTAAATCGTTAAATCTTTAAATCGAGAAATCGTTAAATCGTTAAATCATTAAATCGATAAATCGATAAATCGATGGATAGATTAATCGATAAATAGAAAAATCCATTGATGAATAGATAGATAAATCGATATATCGATATATCGATAAATCGATAAATCGATAAATCGATAAATCGATAAATCGATAAATCGATAAATCGATAAATCGATAAATCGATAAATCGATAAATCGTTAAATCGATATATCGATAAATCGTTATATCGATAAATCGTTAAATCGATAAATCGATAAATCGTTAAATGGATAAACCGTTAAATCGTTAAATCGAGAAATCGTTAAATCATTAAATCGATAAATCGATAAATCGATGGATAGTTTAATCGATAAATAGATAAATCCATTGATGAATAGATAGATAAATCGATAAATCGATAAATCGATAAATCGATAAATCGATAAATCGATAAATCGATAAATCGATAAATCGATAAATCGTTAAATCGTTAAATCGATAAATCGTTAAATCGATAAATCGTTAAATCGTTAAATCGATAAATCGTTAAATCGATAAATCGTTAAATCGATAAATCGATTAATTGATAAATCGTTAAATCGATAAATCGATAAATCGTTAAATGGATAAATCGTTAAATCGTTAAATCGTTAAATCAATAAATCGATAAATCGATAAATCGATAAATCGATAAATCGATAAATCGATAAATCGATAAATCGATAAATCAATAAATCGATAAATAGATAAATCGATAAATCGATAAATCGATAAATCGTTAAATGGATAAATCGTTAAATCGTTTAATCGATAAATCGTTAAATCGTTAAATCGTTAAATCGTTAAATCGTTAAATCGATAAATCGATAAATCGATAAATCGATAATTCGATAAATCGATGGATAGATTAATCGATAAATTGATAAATCCATTGATGAATAGATAGATAAATCGATAAATCGATAAATCGATAAATCGATAAATCGATAAATCGGTAAATCGATAAATCGATAAATCGTTAAATCGTTAAATCGATAAATCGTTAAATCGATAAATCGTTAAATCGTTAAATCGATAAATCGTTAAATCGATAAATCGATTAATTGATAAATCGTTAAATCGATAAATCGATAAATCGTTAAATGGATAAATCGTTAAATCGTTAAATCTTTAAATCGAGAAATCGTTAAATCGTTAAATCATTAAATCGATAAATCGATAAATCGATGGATAGATTAATCGATAAATAGAAAAATCCATTGATGAATAGATAGATAAATCGATATATCGATATATCGATAAATCGATAAATCGATAAATCGATAAATCGATAAATCGATAAATCGATAAATCGATAAATCGATAAATCGATAAATCGATAAATCGATAAATCGATAAATCGATAAATCGATAAATCGTTAAATCGATATATCGATAAATCGTTATATCGATAAATCGTTAAATCGATAAATCGATAAATCGATAAATCGATTAATTGATAAATCGTTAAATCGATAAATCGTTAAATGGATAAATCGTTAAATCGAGAAATCGTTAAATCATTAAATCGATAAATCGATAAATCGATGGATAGTTTAATCGATAAATAGATAAATCCATTGATGAATAGATAGATAAATCAATAAATCGATAAATCGATAAATCGATAAATCGATAAATCGATAAATCGATAAATCGATAAATCGATAAATCGATAAATCGATAAATCAATAAATCGATAAATCGATAAATCGTTAAATCGATGGATAGATTAATCGATAAATCGATAAATCGATAAATCGATAAATCGATAAATCGATAAATCGATAAATCGATAAATCGATAAATCGATAAATCGATAAATCGATAAAATGATAAATCGATAAATCGATAAATCGATAAATCGATAAATCGATAAATCGATAAATCGATAAATCGATAAATCAATAAATCGATAAATAGATTAATCGATAAATCGATAAATCGTTAAATGGATAAATCGTTAAATCGTTTAATCGATAAATCGATAAATCGTTAAATCGTTAAATCGTTAAATCGATAAATCGATAAATCGATGGATAGATTAATCGATAAATTGATAAATCCATTGATGAATAGATAGATAAATCGATAAATCGATAAATCGATAAATCGATAAATCGATAAATCGATAAATCGATAAATCGATAAATCGATAAATCGATAAATCGTTAAATCGATAAATCGATAAATCGTTAAATCGATAAATCGTTAAATCGATAAATCGATAAATCGATAAATCGATTAATTGATAAATCGTTAAATCGATAAATCGTTAAATGGATAAATCGTTAAATCGAGAAATCGTTAAATCATTAAATCGATAAATCGATAAATCGATGGATAGTTTAATCGATAAATAGATAAATCCATTGATGAATAGATAGATAAATCAATAAATCGATAAATCGATAAATCGATAAATCGTTAAATCGATGGATAGATTAATCGATAAATCGATAAATCGATAAATCGATAAATCGATAAATCGATAAATCGATAAATCGATAAATCGATAAATCGATAAATCGATAAATCGATAAATCGATAAAATGATAAATCGATAAATCGATAAATCGATAAATCGATAAATCGATATATCAATAAATCGATAAATCGATAAATAGATAAATCGATAAATCGATAAATCGATAAATCGATAAATCGTTAAATGGATAAATCGTTAAATCGTTAAATCGTTAAATCGTTAAATCGATAAATCGATAAATCGATGGATAGATTAATCGATAAATTGATAAATCCATTGATGAAAAGATAGATAAATCGATAAATCGATAAAACGATAAATCGATAAATCGATAAATCGTTAAATCGATAAATCGATAAATCGATAAATCGATAAATCGATAAATCGATAAATCGATAAATCGATAAATCGATAAATCGATAAATCGATAAATCGATAAATCGATAAATCGATAAATCGATAAATCGATAAATCGATAAATCGATAAATCGATAAATCGATAAATCGATAAATCGATAAATCGATAAATCGATAAATCGATAAATCGATAAATCGATAAATCGATAAATCGATAAATCGATAAATCGATAAATCGATAAATCGATAAATCGATAAATCGATAAATCGATAAATCAATAAATCGATAAATCGATAAATCGATAAATCGGTAAATCGTTAAATCGATGGATAGATTAATCGATAAATCGATAAATCGTTAAATCGATAAATCGATAAATCGTTAAATCAATAAATCGATAAATCGATAAATCGATAAATCGATAAATCGATAAGTCGATAAATCGATAAATCGATAAATCGATAAATCGATAAATCGTTAAATCGTTAAATCGATAAATCGATAAATTGATAAATCGTTAAATCGTTAAATCGATAAATCGTTAAATCGATAAATCGTTAAATCGATAAATCGATTAATTGATAAATCGTTAAATCGATAAATCGATAAATCGTTAAATGGATAAATCGTTAAATCGTTAAATCTTTAAATCGAGAAATCGTTAAATCGTTAAATCATTAAATCGATAAATCGATGGATAGATTAATCGATAAATAGATAAATCCATTGATGAATAGATAGATAAATCGATATATCGATATATCGATAAATCGATAAATCGATAAATCGATAAATCGATAAATCGATAAATCGATAAATCGATAAATCGATAAATCGATAAATCGATAAATCGATAAATCGATAAATCGATAAATCGATAAATCGATAAATCGATAAATCGATAAATCGATAAATTGATAAATCGTTAAATCGATAAATCGTTAAATCGATAAATCGTTAAATCGATAAATCGTTAAATCGATAAATCGATAAATCGATAAATCGATTAATCGATAAATCGTTAAATCGATAAATCGTTAAATGGATAAATCGTTAAATCGTTAAATCGTTAAATCGAGAAATCGTTAAATCATTAAATCGATAAATCGATAAATCGATGGATAGTTTAATCGATAAATAGATAAATCCATTGATGAATAGATAGATAAATCAATAAATCGATAAATCGATAAATCGATAAATCGATAAATCGATAAATCGATAAATCGTTAAATCGGTGGATAGATTAATCGATAAATCGATAAATCGATAAATCGATAAATCGATAAAATGATAAATCGATAAATCGATAAATCGATAAATCGATAAATCAATAAATCGATAAAAAGATAAATCGATAAATCGATAAATCGTTAAAAGGATAAATCGTTAAATCGTTTAATCGATAAATCGTTAAATCGTTAAATCGTTAAATCGATAAATCGATAAATCGATAAATCGATAATTCGATAAATCGATGGATAGATTAATCGATAAATTGATAAATCCATTGATGAATAGATAGATAAATCGATAAATCGATAAATCGATAAATCGTTAAATCGATAAATCGATAAATCGTTAAATCGATAAATCGTTAAATCGATAAATCGATAAATCGATAAATCGATTAATTGATAAATCGTTAAATCGATTAATCGTTAAATGGATAAATCGTTAAATCGTTAAATCGAGAAATCGTTAAATCATTAAATCGATAAATCGATAAATCGATGGATAGTTTAATCGATAAATAGATAAATCCATTGATGAATAGATAGATAAATCTATAAATCGATAAATCGATAAATCGATAAATCGATAAATCGATAAATCGATAAATCGTTAAATCGATGGATAGATTAATCGATAAATCGATAAATCGATAAATCGATAAAATAATAAATCGATAAATCGATAAATCGATAAATCGATAAATCGATAAATCGATAAATCGATAAATCGATAAATCGATAAATCAATAAATCGATAAATAGATAAATCGATAAATCGATAAATCGATAAATCGTTAAATGGATAAATCGTTAAATCGTTTAATCGATAAATCGTTAAATCGTTAAATCGTTAAATCGTTAAATCGTTAAATCGTTAAATCGATAAATCGATAAATCGATAAATCGATAATTCGATAAATCGATGGATAGATTAATCGATAAATTGATAAATCCATTGATGAATAGATAGATAAATCGATAAATCGATAAATCGATAAATCGATAAATCGATAAATCGATAAATCGATAAATCGATAAATCGTTGCATCGTTAAATCGTTAAATCGATAAATCGTTAAATCGATAAATCGTTAAATCGATAAATCGTTAAATCGATAAATCGATAAATCGTTAAATCGATAAATCGATTAATTGATAAATCGTTAAATCGATAAATCGATAAATCGTTAAATGGATAAATCGTTAAATCGTTAAATCTTTAAATCGAGAAATCGTTAAATCATTAAATCGATGGATAGATTAATCGATAAATAGATAAATCCATTGATGAATAGATAGATAAATCGATATATCGATATATCGATAAATCGATAAATCGATAAATCGATAAATCGATAAATCGATAAATCGATAAATCGATAAATCGATAAATCGATAAATCGTTAAATCGATAAATCGTTAAATCGATAAATCGATAAATCGATAAATCGATTAATTGATAAATCGTTAAATCGATAAATCGTTAAATGGATAAATCGTTAAATCGAGAAATCGTTAAATCATTAAATCGATAAATCGATAAATCGATGGATAGTTTAATCGATAAATAGATAAATCCATTGATGAATAGATAGATAAATCAATAAATCGATAAATCGATAAATCGATAAATCGATAAATCGTTAAATCGATGGATAGATTAATCGATAAATCGATAAATCGATAAATCGATAAATCGATAAATCGATAAATCGATAAATCGATAAATCGATAAATCGATAAATCGATAAATCGATAAATCGATAAATCGATAAATCGATAAATCGATAAAATGATAAATCGATAAATCGATAAATCGATAAATCGATAAATCGATATATCAATAAATCGATAAATAGATAAATCGATAAATCGATAAATCGATAAATCGTTAAATGGATAAATCGTTAAATCGTTTAATCGATAAATCTTTAAATCGTTAAATCGTTAAATCGTTAAATCGATAAATCGATAAATCGATAATTCGATAAATCGATGGATAGATTAATCGATAAATTGATAAATCCATTGATGAATAGATAGATAAATCGATAAATCGATAAATCGATAAATCGATAAATCGATAAATCGATAAATCGGTAAATCGATAAATCGTTAAATCGATAAATCGTTAAATCGATAAATCGATTAATTGATAAATCGTTAAATCGATAAATCGATAAATCGTTAAACGGATAAATCGTTAAATCGTTAAATCGTTAAATCTTTAAATCGAGAAATCGTTAAATCGTTAAATCATTAAATCGATAAACCGATAAATCGATAAATCGATGGATAGATTAATCGATAAATAGATAAATCCATTGATGAATAGATAGATAAATCGATATATCGATATATCGATAAATCGATAAATCGATAAATCGATAAATCGATAAATCGATAAATCGATAAATCGATAAATTGATAAATCGATAAATCGATAAATCGATAAATCGATAAATCGATAAATCGATAAATCGATAAATCGATAAATCGATAAATCGATAAATCGATAAATCGATAAATCGATAAATCGTTAAATCGATAAATCGATAAATCGTTATATCGATAAATCGTTAAATCGATAAATCGATAAATCGATTAATTGATAAATCGTTAAATCGATAAATCGTTAAATGGATAAATCGTTAAATCGAGAAATCGTTAAATCATTAAATCGATAAATCGATAAATCGATGGATAGTTTAATCGATAAATAGATAAATCCATTGATGAATAGATAGATAAATCAATAAATCGATAAATCGATAAATCGATAAATCGATAAATCGATAAATCGATAAATCGATAAATCGATAAATCGATAAATCGATAAATCGATAAATCGATAAATCGATAAATCGATAAATCGATAAATCGATAAATCGATAAATCAAAAAATCGATAAATCGATAAATCGATAAATCGATAAATCGATAAATCGATAATTCGATAAATTGATGGATAGATTAATCGATAAATAGATAAATCCATTGATGAATAGATAGATAAATCGATATATCGATATATCGATAAATCGATAAATCGATAAATCGATAAATCGATAAATCGATAAATCGATAAATCGATAAATCAATAAATCGATAAATCGATAAATCGATAAATCGTTAAATCGATAAATCGTTAAATCGATAAATCGATAAATCGTTAAATCGATAAATCGATAAATCGATAAATCGATTAATTGATAAATCGTTAAATCGATAAATCGTTAAATGGATAAACCGTTAAATCGTTAAATCGAGAAATCGTTAAATCATTAAATCGATAAATCGATAAATCGATGGATAGTTTAATCGATAAATAGATAAATCCATTGATGAATAGATAGATAAATCGATAAATCGATAAATCGATAAATCGATAAATCGATAAATCGATAAATCGATAAATCGATAAATCGATAAATCGATAAATCGATAAATCGATAAATCGATAAATCGATAAATCGTTAAATCGTTAAATCGATAAATCGTTAAATCGATAAATCGTTAAATCGTTAAATCGATAAATCGTTAAATCGATAAATCGTTAAATCGATAAATCGATTAATTGATAAATCGTTAAATCGATAAATCGATAAATCGTTAAATGGATAAATCGTTAAATCGTTAAATCGTTAAATCAATAAATCGATAAATCGATAAATCGATAAATCGATAAATCGATAAATCGATAAATCGATAAATCGATAAATCGATAAATCGATAAATCGATAAATCGATAAATCAATAAATCGATAAATAGATAAATCGATAAATCGATAAATCGATAAATCGTTAAATGGATAAATCGTTAAATCGTTTAATCGATAAATCGTTAAATCGTTAAATCGTTAAATCGTTAAATCGATAAATCGATAAATCGATAAATCGATAATTCGATAAATCGATGGATAGATTAATCGATAAATTGATAAATCCATTGATGAATAGATAGATAAATCGATAAATCGATAAATCGATAAATCGATAAATCGATAAATCGGTAAATCGATAAATCGATAAATCGTTAAATCGTTAAATCGATAAATCGTTAAATCGATAAATCGTTAAATCGTTAAATCGATAAATCGATTAATTGATAAATCGTTAAATCGATAAATCGATAAATCGATAAATCGTTAAATGGATAAATCGTTAAATCGTTAAATCTTTAAATCGAGAAATCGTTAAATCGTTAAATCATTAAATCGATAAATCGATAAATCGATGGATAGATTAATCGATAAATAGAAAAATCCATTGATGAATAGATAGATAAATCGATATATCGATATATCGATAAATCGATAAATCGATAAATCGATAAATCGATAAATCGATAAATCGATAAATCGATAAATCGTTAAATCGATATATCGATAAATCGTTATATCGATAAATCGTTAAATCGATAAATCGATAAATCGTTAAATGGATAAACCGTTAAATCGAGAAATCGTTAAATCATTAAATCGATAAATCGATAAATCGATGGATAGTTTAATCGATAAATAGATAAATCCATTGATGAATAGATAGATAAATCGATAAATCGATAAATCGATAAATCGATAAATCGATAAATCGATAAATCGATAAATCGATAAATCGATAAATCGATAAATCGATAAATCGTTAAATCGTTAAATCGATAAATCGTTAAATCAATAAATCGTTAAATCGTTAAATCGATAAATCGTTAAATCGATAAATCGTTAAATCGATAAATCGATTAATTGATAAATCGTTAAATCGATAAATCGATAAATCGTTAAATGGATAAATCGTTAAATCGTTAAATCGTTAAATCAATAAATCGATAAATCGATAAATCGATAAATCGATAAATCGATAAATCGATAAATCGATAAATCGATAAATCGATAAATCGATAAATCGATAAATCGATAAATCAATAAATCGATAAATAGATAAATCGATAAATCGATAAATCGATAAATCGATAAATCGATAAATCGATAAATCGTTAAATGGATAAATCGTTAAATCGTTTAATCGATAAATCGTTAAATCGTTAAATCGTTAAATCGTTAAATCGTTAAATCGATAAATCGATAAATCGATAAATCGATAATTCGATAAATCGATGGATAGATTAATCGATAAATTGATAAATCCATTGATGAATAGATAGATAAATCGATAAATCGATAAATCGATAAATCGATAAATCGATAAATCGGTAAATCGATAAATCGATAAATCGTTAAATCGTTAAATCGATAAATCGTTAAATCGATAAATCGTTAAATCGTTAAATCGATAAATCGTTAAATCGATAAATCGATTAATTGATAAATCGTTAAATCGATAAATCGATAAATCGTTAAATGGATAAATCGTTAAATCGTTAAATCTTTAAATCGAGAAATCGTTAAATCGTTAAATCATTAAATCGATAAATCGATAAATCGATGGATAGATTAATCGATAAATAGAAAAATCCATTGATGAATAGATAGATAAATCGATATATCGATATATCGATAAATCGATAAATCGATAAATCGATAAATCGATAAATCGATAAATCGATAAATCGATAAATCGATAAATCGTTAAATCGATGGATAGATTAATCGATAAATCGATAAATCGATAAATCGATAAATCGATAAAATGATAAATCGATAAATCGATAAATCGATAAATCGATAAATCAATAAATCGATAAAAAGATAAATCGATAAATCGTTAAAAGGATAAATCGTTAAATCGTTTAATCGATAAATCGTTAAATCGTTAAATCGTTAAATCGATAAATCGATAAATCGATAAATCGATAATTCGATAAATCGATGGATAGATTAATCGATAAATTGATAAATCCATTGATGAATAGATAGATAAATCGATAAATCGATAAATCGATAAATCGTTAAATCGATAAATCGATAAATCGTTAAATCGATAAATCGTTAAATCGATAAATCGATAAATCGATTAATTGATAAATCGTTAAATCGATAAATCGTTAAATGGATAAATCGTTAAATCGTTAAATCGAGAAATCGTTAAATCATTAAATCGATAAATCGATAAATCGATGGATAGTTTAATCGATAAATAGATAAATCCATTGATGAATAGATAGATAAATCTATAAATCGATAAATCGATAAATCGATAAATCGATAAATCGATAAATCGATAAATCGTTAAATCGATGGATAGATTAATCGATAAATCGATAAATCGATAAATCGATAAATCGATAAAATAATAAATCGATAAATCGATAAATCGATAAATCGATAAATCGATAAATCGATAAATCGATAAATCAATAAATCGATAAATAGATAAATCGATAAATCGATAAATCGATAAATCGTTAAATGGATAAATCGTTAAATCGTTTAATCGATAAATCGTTAAATCGTTAAATCGTTAAATCGTTAAATCGTTAAATCGTTAAATCGATAAATCGATAAATCGATAAATCGATAAATCGATAATTCGATAAATCGATGGATAGATTAATCGATAAATTGATAAATCCATTGATGAATAGATAGATAAATCGATAAATCGATAAATCGATAAATCGATAAATCGATAAATCGATAAATCGATAAATCGATAAATCGATAAATCGTTGCATCGTTAAATCGTTAAATCGATAAATCGTTAAATCGATAAATCGTTAAATCGATAAATCGTTAAATCGATAAATCGATAAATCGTTAAATCGATAAATCGATTAATTGATAAATCGTTAAATCGATAAATCGATAAATCGTTAAATGGATAAATCGTTAAATCGTTAAATCTTTAAATCGAGAAATCGTTAAATCATTAAATCGATGGATAGATTAATCGATAAATAGATAAATCCATTGATGAATAGATAGATAAATCGATATATCGATATATCGATAAATCGATAAATCGATAAATCGATAAATCGATAAATCGATAAATCGATAAATCGATAAATCGATAAATCGATAAATCGATAAATCGATAAATCGATAAATCGATAAATCGATAAATCGTTAAATCGATAAATCGTTAAATCGATAAATCGATAAATCGATAAATCGATAAATCGATTAATTGATAAATCGTTAAATCGATAAATCGTTAATGGATAAATCGTTAAATCGAGAAATCGTTAAATCATTAAATCGATAAATCGATAAATCGATGGATAGTTTAATCGATAAATAGATAAATCCATTGATGAATAGATAGATAAATCAATAAATCGATAAATCGATAAATCGATAAATCGATAAATCGATAAATCGATAAATCGATAAATCGATAAATCGATAAATCGATAAATCGTTAAATCGATGGATAGATTAATCGATAAATCGATAAATCGATAAATCGATAAATCGATAAATCGATAAATCGATAAATCGATAAATCGATAAATCGATAAATCGATAAATCGATAAATCGATAAATCGATAAATCGATAAATCGATAAATCGATAAATCGATAAATCGATAAAATGATAAATCGATAAATCGATAAATCGATAAATCGATAAATCGATATATCAATAAATCGATAAATAGATAAATCGATAAATCGATAAATCGATAAATCGTTAAATGGATAAATCGTTAAATCGTTTAATCGATAAATCTTTAAATCGTTAAATCGTTAAATCGTTAAATCGTTAAATCGATAAATCGATAAATCGATAATTCGATAAATCGATGGATAGATTAATCGATAAATTGATAAATCCATTGATGAATAGATAGATAAATCGATAAATCGATAAATCGATAAATCGATAAATCGGTAAATCGATAAATCGTTAAATCGATAAATCGTTAAATCGATAAATCGATTAATTGATAAATCGTTAAATCGATAAATCGATAAATCGTTAAACGGATAAATCGTTAAATCGTTAAATCTTTAAATCGAGAAATCGTTAAATCGTTAAATCATTAAATCGATAAATCGATAAATCGATAAATCGATAAATCGATGGATAGATTAATCGATAAATAGATAAATCCATTGATGAATAGATAGATAAATCGATATATCGATATATCGATAAATCGATAAATCGTTAAATTGATAAATCGTTAAATCGATAAATCGTTAAATCGTTAAATCGATAAATCGTTAAATCGATAAATCGTTAAATCGATAAATCGATAAATCGATTAATCGATAAATCGTTAAATCGATAAATCGATAAATCGTTAAATGGATAAATCGTTAAATCGTTAAATCGTTAAATCGAGAAATCGTTAAATCATTAAATCGATAAATCGATAAATCGATGGATAGTTTAATCGATAAATAGATAAATCCATTGATGAATAGATAGATAAATCAATAAATCGATAAATCGATAAATCGATAAATCGATAAATCGATAAATCGATAAATCGTTAAATCGATGGATAGATTAATCGATAAATCGATAAATCGATAAATCGATAAATCGATAAAATGATAAATCGATAAATCGATAAATCGATAAATCGATAAATCAATAAATCGATAAAAAGATAAATCGATAAATCGTTAAAAGGATAAATCGTTAAATCGTTTAATCGATAAATCGTTAAATCGTTAAATCGTTAAATCGATAAATCGATAAATCGATAAATCGATAAATCGATAATTCGATAAATCGATGGATAGATTAATCGATAAATTGATAAATCCATTGATGAATAGATAGATAAATCGATAAATCGATAAATCGATAAATCGTTAAATCGATAAATCGATAAATCGTTAAATCGATAAATCGTTAAATCGATAAATCGATAAATCGATTAATTGATAAATCGTTAAATCGATAAATCGTTAAATGGATAAATCGTTAAATCGTTAAATCGAGAAATCGTTAAATCATTAAATCGATAAATCGATAAATCGATGGATAGTTTAATCGATAAATAGATAAATCCATTGATGAATAGATAGATAAATCTATAAATCGATAAATCGATAAATCGATAAATCGATAAATCGATAAATCGATAAATCGTTAAATCGATGGATAGATTAATCGATAAATCGATAAATCGATAAATCGATAAATCGATAAAATAATAAATCGATAAATCGATAAATCGATAAATCGATAAATCGATAAATCGATAAATCGATAAATCAATAAATCGATAAATAGATAAATCGATAAATCGATAAATCGATAAATCGTTAAATGGATAAATCGTTAAATCGTTTAATCGATAAATCGTTAAATCGTTAAATCGTTAAATCGTTAAATCGTTAAATCGTTAAATCGATAAATCGATAAATCGATAAATCGATAAATCGATAATTCGATAAATCGATGGATAGATTAATCGATAAATTGATAAATCCATTGATGAATAGATAGATAAATCGATAAATCGATAAATCGATAAATCGATAAATCGATAAATCGATAAATCGATAAATCGATAAATCGATAAATCGTTGCATCGTTAAATCGTTAAATCGATAAATCGTTAAATCGATAAATCGTTAAATCGATAAATCGTTAAATCGATAAATCGATAAATCGTTAAATCGATAAATCGATTAATTGATAAATCGTTAAATCGATAAATCGATAAATCGTTAAATGGATAAATCGTTAAATCGTTAAATCTTTAAATCGAGAAATCGTTAAATCATTAAATCGATGGATAGATTAATCGATAAATAGATAAATCCATTGATGAATAGATAGATAAATCGATATATCGATATATCGATAAATCGATAAATCGATAAATCGATAAATCGATAAATCGATAAATCGATAAATCGATAAATCGATAAATCGATAAATCGATAAATCGATAAATCGATAAATCGTTAAATCGATAAATCGTTAAATCGATAAATCGATAAATCGATAAATCGATAAATCGATTAATTGATAAATCGTTAAATCGATAAATCGTTAATGGATAAATCGTTAAATCGAGAAATCGTTAAATCATTAAATCGATAAATCGATAAATCGATGGATAGTTTAATCGATAAATAGATAAATCCATTGATGAATAGATAGATAAATCAATAAATCGATAAATCGATAAATCGATAAATCGATAAATCGATAAATCGATAAATCGATAAATCGATAAATCGATAAATCGATAAATCGTTAAATCGATGGATAGATTAATCGATAAATCGATAAATCGATAAATCGATAAATCGATAAATCGATAAATCGATAAATCGATAAATCGATAAATCGATAAATCGATAAATCGATAAATCGATAAATCGATAAATCGATAAATCGATAAATCGATAAATCGATAAATCGATAAAATGATAAATCGATAAATCGATAAATCGATAAATCGATAAATCGATATATCAATAAATCGATAAATAGATAAATCGATAAATCGATAAATCGATAAATCGTTAAATGGATAAATCGTTAAATCGTTTAATCGATAAATCTTTAAATCGTTAAATCGTTAAATCGTTAAATCGATAAATCGATAAATCGATAATTCGATAAATCGATGGATAGATTAATCGATAAATTGATAAATCCATTGATGAATAGATAGATAAATCGATAAATCGATAAATCGATAAATCGATAAATCGGTAAATCGATAAATCGTTAAATCGATAAATCGTTAAATCGATAAATCGATTAATTGATAAATCGTTAAATCGATAAATCGATAAATCGTTAAACGGATAAATCGTTAAATCGTTAAATCTTTAAATCGAGAAATCGTTAAATCGTTAAATCATTAAATCGATAAATCGATAAATCGATAAATCGATAAATCGATGGATAGATTAATCGATAAATAGATAAATCCATTGATGAATAGATAGATAAATCGATATATCGATATATCGATAAATCGATAAATCGATAAATCGATAAATCGATAAATCGATAAATCGATAAATCGATAAATCGATAAATCGATAAATCGATAAATCGATAAATCGATAAATCGATAAATCGATAAATCGATAAATCGTTAAATCGATAAATCGATAAATCGTTATATCGATAAATCGTTAAATCGATGAATCGATAAATCGATTAATTGATAAATCGTTAAATCGATAAATCGTTAAATGGATAAATCGTTAAATCGAGAAATCGTTAAATCATTAAATCCATAAATCGATAAATCGATGGATAGTTTAATCGATAAATAGATAAATCCATTGATGAATAGATAGATAAATCAATAAATCGATAAATCGATAAATCGATAAATCGATAAATCGATAAATCGATAAATCGATAAATCGATAAATCGATAAATCGATAAATCGATAAATCGATAAATCGATAAATCGATAAATCAAAAAATCGATAAATCGATAAATCGATAAATCGATAAATCGATAAATCGATAATTCGATAAATTGATGGATAGATTAATCGATAAATAGATAAATCCATTGATGAATAGATAGATAAATCGATATATCGATATATCGATAAATCGATAAATCGATAAATCGATAAATCGATAAATCGATAAATCGATAAATCGATAAATCGATAAATCGATAAATCGATAAATCAATAAATCGATAAATCGATAAATCGATAAATCGTTAAATCGATAAATCGTTAAATCGATAAATCGTTAAATCGATAAATCGATAAATCGATAAATCGATTAATTGATAAATCGTTAAATCGATAAATCGTTAAATGGATAAACCGTTAAATCGTTAAATCGAGAAATCATTAAATCGATAAATCGATGGATAGTTTAATCGATAAATAGATAAATCCATTGATGAATAGATAGATAAATCGATAAATCGATAAATCGATAAATCGATAAATCGATAAATCGATAAATCGATAAATCGATAAATCGATAAATCGATAAATCGATAAATCGATAAATCGATAAATCGATAAATCGATAAATCGATAAATCGATAAATCGTTAAATCGTTAAATCGATAAATCGTTAAATCGATAAATCGTTAAATCGTTAAATCGATAAATCGTTAAATCGATAAATCGTTAAATCGATAAATCGATTAATTGATAAATCGTTAAATCGATAAATCGATAAATCGTTAAATGGATAAATCGTTAAATCGTTAAATCGTTAAATCAATAAATCGATAAATCGATAAATCGATAAATCGATAAATCGATAAATCGATAAATCGATAAATCGATAAATCGATAAATCAATAAATCGATAAATAGATAAATCGATAAATCGATAAATCGATAAATCGATAAATCGTTAAATGGATAAATCGTTAAATCGTTTAATCGATAAATCGTTAAATCGTTAAATCGTTAAATCGATAAATCGATAAATCGATAAATCGATAATTCGATAAATCGATGGATAGATTAATCGATAAATTGATAAATCCATTGATGAATAGATAGATAAATCGATAAATCGATAAATCGATAAATCGATAAATCGATAAATCGGTAAATCGATAAATCGATAAATCGTTAAATCGTTAAATCGATAAATCGTTAAATCGATAAATCGTTAAATCGTTAAATCGATAAATCGATTAATTGATAAATCGTTAAATCGATAAATCGATAAATCGATAAATCGTTAAATGGATAAATCGTTAAATCGTTAAATCTTTAAATCGAGAAATCGTTAAATCGTTAAATCATTAAATCGATAAATCGATAAATCGATGGATAGATTAATCGATAAATAGAAAAATCCATTGATGAATAGATAGATAAATCGATATATCGATATATCGATAAATCGATAAATCGATAAATCGATAAATCGATAAATCGATAAATCGATAAATCGATAAATCGATAAATCGATAAATCGATAAATCGTTAAATCGATATATCGATAAATCGTTATATCGATAAATCGTTAAATCGATAAATCGATAAATCGTTAAATGGATAAACCGTTAAATCGTTAAATCGAGAAATCGTTAAATCATTAAATCGATAAATCGATAAATCGATGGATAGTTTAATCGATAAATAGATAAATCCATTGATGAATAGATAGATAAATCGATAAATCGATAAATCGATAAATCGATAAATCGATAAATCGATAAATCGATAAATCGATAAATCGATAAATCGTTAAATCGTTAAATCGATAAATCGTTAAATCGATAAATCGTTAAATCGTTAAATCGATAAATCGTTAAATCGATAAATCGTTAAATCGATAAATCGATTAATTGATAAATCGTTAAATCGATAAATCGATAAATCGTTAAATGGATAAATCGTTAAATCGTTAAATCGTTAAATCAATAAATCGATAAATCGATAAATCGATAAATCGATAAATCGATAAATCGATAAATCGATAAATCGATAAATCAATAAATCGATAAATAGATAAATCGATAAATCGATAAATCGATAAATCGTTAAATGGATAAATCGTTAAATCGTTTAATCGATAAATCGTTAAATCGTTAAATCGTTAAATCGTTAAATCGTTAAATCGATAAATCGATAAATCGATAAATCGATAATTCGATAAATCGATGGATAGATTAATCGATAAATTGATAAATCCATTGATGAATAGATAGATAAATCGATAAATCGATAAATCGATAAATCGATAAATCGATAAATCGGTAAATCGATAAATCGATAAATCGTTAAATCGTTAAATCGATAAATCGTTAAATCGATAAATCGTTAAATCGTTAAATCGATAAATCGTTAAATCGATAAATCGATTAATTGATAAATCGTTAAATCGATAAATCGATAAATCGTTAAATGGATAAATCGTTAAATCGTTAAATCTTTAAATCGAGAAATCGTTAAATCGTTAAATCATTAAATCGATAAATCGATAAATCGATGGATAGATTAATCGATAAATAGAAAAATCCATTGATGAATAGATAGATAAATCGATATATCGATATATCGATAAATCGATAAATCGATAAATCGATAAATCGATAAATCGATAAATCGATAAATCGATAAATCGATAAATCGATAAATCGATAAATCGATAAATCGATAAATCGATAAATCGATAAATCGTTAAATCGATATATCGATAAATCGTTATATCGATAAATCGTTAAATCGATAAATCGATAAATCGATAAATCGATTAATTGATAAATCGTTAAATCGATAAATCGTTAAATGGATAAATCGTTAAATCGAGAAATCGTTAAATCATTAAATCGATAAATCGATAAATCGATGGATAGTTTAATCGATAAATAGATAAATCCATTGATGAATAGATAGATAAATCAATAAATCGATAAATCGATAAATCGATAAATCGATAAATCGATAAATCGATAAATCGATAAATCGATAAATCGATAAATCGATAAATCGATAAATCGATAAATCAATAAATCGATAAATCGATAAATCGTTAAATCGATGGATAGATTAATCGATAAATCGATAAATCGATAAATCGATAAATCGATAAATCGATAAATCGATAAATCGATAAATCGATAAATCGATAAATCGATAAATCGATAAATCGATAAAATGATAAATCGATAAATCGATAAATCGATAAATCGATAAATCGATAAATCGATAAATCGATAAATCGATAAATCAATAAATCGATAAATAGATTAATCGATAAATCGATAAATCGTTAAATGGATAAATCGTTAAATCGTTTAATCGATAAATCGATAAATCGTTAAATCGTTAAATCGTTAAATCGATAAATCGATAAATCGATGGATAGATTAATCGATAAATTGATAAATCCATTGATGAATAGATAGATAAATCGATAAATCGATAAATCGATAAATCGATAAATCGATAAATCGATAAATCGATAAATCGATAAATCGATAAATCGATAAATCGTTAAATCGATAAATCGATAAATCGTTAAATCGATAAATCGTTAAATCGATAAATCGATAAATCGATAAATCGATTAATTGATAAATCGTTAAATCGATAAATCGTTAAATGGATAAATCGTTAAATCGAGAAATCGTTAAATCATTAAATCGATAAATCGATAAATCGATGGATAGTTTAATCGATAAATAGATAAATCCATTGATGAATAGATAGATAAATCAATAAATCGATAAATCGATAAATCGATAAATCGTTAAATCGATGGATAGATTAATCGATAAATCGATAAATCGATAAATCGATAAATCGATAAATCGATAAATCGATAAATCGATAAATCGATAAATCGATAAATCGATAAATCGATAAATCGATAAAATGATAAATCGATAAATCGATAAATCGATAAATCGATAAATCGATATATCAATAAATCGATAAATCGATAAATAGATAAATCGATAAATCGATAAATCGATAAATCGATAAATCGTTAAATGGATAAATCGTTAAATCGTTAAATCGTTAAATCGTTAAATCGATAAATCGATAAATCGATGGATAGATTAATCGATAAATTGATAAATCCATTGATGAAAAGATAGATAAATCGATAAATCGATAAAACGATAAATCGATAAATCGATAAATCGTTAAATCGATAAATCGATAAATCGATAAATCGATAAATCGATAAATCGATAAATCGATAAATCGATAAATCGATAAATCGATAAATCGATAAATCGATAAATCGATAAATCGATAAATCGATAAATCGATAAATCGATAAATCGATAAATCGATAAATCGATAAATCGATAAATCGATAAATCGATAAATCGATAAATCGATAAATCGATAAATCGATAAATCGATAAATCGATAAATCGATAAATCGATAAATCGATAAATCGATAAATCGATAAATCGATAAATCGATAAATCAATAAATCGATAAATCGATAAATCGATAAATCGGTAAATCGTTAAATCGATGGATAGATTAATCGATAAATCGATAAATCGTTAAATCGATAAATCGATAAATCGTTAAATCAATAAATCGATAAATCGATAAATCGATAAATCGATAAATCGATAAGTCGATAAATCGATAAATCGATAAATCGATAAATCGATAAATCGTTAAATCGTTAAATCGATAAATCGATAAATTGATAAATCGTTAAATCGTTAAATCGATAAATCGTTAAATCGATAAATCGTTAAATCGATAAATCGATTAATTGATAAATCGTTAAATCGATAAATCGATAAATCGTTAAATGGATAAATCGTTAAATCGTTAAATCTTTAAATCGAGAAATCGTTAAATCGTTAAATCATTAAATCGATAAATCGATGGATAGATTAATCGATAAATAGATAAATCCATTGATGAATAGATAGATAAATCGATATATCGATATATCGATAAATCGATAAATCGATAAATCGATAAATCGATAAATCGATAAATCGATAAATCGATAAATCGATAAATCGATAAATCGATAAATCGATAAATCGATAAATCGATAAATCGATAAATCGATAAATCGATAAATCGATAAATCGATAAATCGATAAATTGATAAATCGTTAAATCGATAAATCGTTAAATCGATAAATCGTTAAATCGATAAATCGTTAAATCGATAAATCGATAAATCGATAAATCGATTAATCGATAAATCGTTAAATCGATAAATCGTTAAATGGATAAATCGTTAAATCGTTAAATCGTTAAATCGAGAAATCGTTAAATCATTAAATCGATAAATCGATAAATCGATGGATAGTTTAATCGATAAATAGATAAATCCATTGATGAATAGATAGATAAATCAATAAATCGATAAATCGATAAATCGATAAATCGATAAATCGATAAATCGATAAATCGTTAAATCGGTGGATAGATTAATCGATAAATCGATAAATCGATAAATCGATAAATCGATAAAATGATAAATCGATAAATCGATAAATCGATAAATCGATAAATCAATAAATCGATAAAAAGATAAATCGATAAATCGATAAATCGTTAAAAGGATAAATCGTTAAATCGTTTAATCGATAAATCGTTAAATCGTTAAATCGTTAAATCGATAAATCGATAAATCGATAAATCGATAATTCGATAAATCGATGGATAGATTAATCGATAAATTGATAAATCCATTGATGAATAGATAGATAAATCGATAAATCGATAAATCGATAAATCGTTAAATCGATAAATCGATAAATCGTTAAATCGATAAATCGTTAAATCGATAAATCGATAAATCGATAAATCGATTAATTGATAAATCGTTAAATCGATTAATCGTTAAATGGATAAATCGTTAAATCGTTAAATCGAGAAATCGTTAAATCATTAAATCGATAAATCGATAAATCGATGGATAGTTTAATCGATAAATAGATAAATCCATTGATGAATAGATAGATAAATCTATAAATCGATAAATCGATAAATCGATAAATCGATAAATCGATAAATCGATAAATCGTTAAATCGATGGATAGATTAATCGATAAATCGATAAATCGATAAATCGATAAAATAATAAATCGATAAATCGATAAATCGATAAATCGATAAATCGATAAATCGATAAATCGATAAATCGATAAATCGATAAATCAATAAATCGATAAATAGATAAATCGATAAATCGATAAATCGATAAATCGTTAAATGGATAAATCGTTAAATCGTTTAATCGATAAATCGTTAAATCGTTAAATCGTTAAATCGTTAAATCGTTAAATCGTTAAATCGATAAATCGATAAATCGATAAATCGATAATTCGATAAATCGATGGATAGATTAATCGATAAATTGATAAATCCATTGATGAATAGATAGATAAATCGATAAATCGATAAATCGATAAATCGATAAATCGATAAATCGATAAATCGATAAATCGATAAATCGTTGCATCGTTAAATCGTTAAATCGATAAATCGTTAAATCGATAAATCGTTAAATCGATAAATCGTTAAATCGATAAATCGATAAATCGTTAAATCGATAAATCGATTAATTGATAAATCGTTAAATCGATAAATCGATAAATCGTTAAATGGATAAATCGTTAAATCGTTAAATCTTTAAATCGAGAAATCGTTAAATCATTAAATCGATGGATAGATTAATCGATAAATAGATAAATCCATTGATGAATAGATAGATAAATCGATATATCGATATATCGATAAATCGATAAATCGATAAATCGATAAATCGATAAATCGATAAATCGATAAATCGATAAATCGATAAATCGATAAATCGTTAAATCGATAAATCGTTAAATCGATAAATCGATAAATCGATAAATCGATTAATTGATAAATCGTTAAATCGATAAATCGTTAAATGGATAAATCGTTAAATCGAGAAATCGTTAAATCATTAAATCGATAAATCGATAAATCGATGGATAGTTTAATCGATAAATAGATAAATCCATTGATGAATAGATAGATAAATCAATAAATCGATAAATCGATAAATCGATAAATCGATAAATCGTTAAATCGATGGATAGATTAATCGATAAATCGATAAATCGATAAATCGATAAATCGATAAATCGATAAATCGATAAATCGATAAATCGATAAATCGATAAATCGATAAATCGATAAATCGATAAATCGATAAATCGATAAATCGATAAAATGATAAATCGATAAATCGATAAATCGATAAATCGATAAATCGATATATCAATAAATCGATAAATAGATAAATCGATAAATCGATAAATCGATAAATCGTTAAATGGATAAATCGTTAAATCGTTTAATCGATAAATCTTTAAATCGTTAAATCGTTAAATCGTTAAATCGATAAATCGATAAATCGATAATTCGATAAATCGATGGATAGATTAATCGATAAATTGATAAATCCATTGATGAATAGATAGATAAATCGATAAATCGATAAATCGATAAATCGATAAATCGATAAATCGATAAATCGGTAAATCGATAAATCGTTAAATCGATAAATCGTTAAATCGATAAATCGATTAATTGATAAATCGTTAAATCGATAAATCGATAAATCGTTAAACGGATAAATCGTTAAATCGTTAAATCGTTAAATCTTTAAATCGAGAAATCGTTAAATCGTTAAATCATTAAATCGATAAACCGATAAATCGATAAATCGATGGATAGATTAATCGATAAATAGATAAATCCATTGATGAATAGATAGATAAATCGATATATCGATATATCGATAAATCGATAAATCGATAAATCGATAAATCGATAAATCGATAAATCGATAAATCGATAAATTGATAAATCGATAAATCGATAAATCGATAAATCGATAAATCGATAAATCGATAAATCGATAAATCGATAAATCGATAAATCGATAAATCGATAAATCGATAAATCGATAAATCGTTAAATCGATAAATCGATAAATCGTTATATCGATAAATCGTTAAATCGATAAATCGATAAATCGATTAATTGATAAATCGTTAAATCGATAAATCGTTAAATGGATAAATCGTTAAATCGAGAAATCGTTAAATCATTAAATCGATAAATCGATAAATCGATGGATAGTTTAATCGATAAATAGATAAATCCATTGATGAATAGATAGATAAATCAATAAATCGATAAATCGATAAATCGATAAATCGATAAATCGATAAATCGATAAATCGATAAATCGATAAATCGATAAATCGATAAATCGATAAATCGATAAATCGATAAATCGATAAATCGATAAATCGATAAATCGATAAATCAAAAAATCGATAAATCGATAAATCGATAAATCGATAAATCGATAAATCGATAATTCGATAAATTGATGGATAGATTAATCGATAAATAGATAAATCCATTGATGAATAGATAGATAAATCGATATATCGATATATCGATAAATCGATAAATCGATAAATCGATAAATCGATAAATCGATAAATCGATAAATCGATAAATCAATAAATCGATAAATCGATAAATCGATAAATCGTTAAATCGATAAATCGTTAAATCGATAAATCGATAAATCGTTAAATCGATAAATCGATAAATCGATAAATCGATTAATTGATAAATCGTTAAATCGATAAATCGTTAAATGGATAAACCGTTAAATCGTTAAATCGAGAAATCGTTAAATCATTAAATCGATAAATCGATAAATCGATGGATAGTTTAATCGATAAATAGATAAATCCATTGATGAATAGATAGATAAATCGATAAATCGATAAATCGATAAATCGATAAATCGATAAATCGATAAATCGATAAATCGATAAATCGATAAATCGATAAATCGATAAATCGATAAATCGATAAATCGATAAATCGTTAAATCGTTAAATCGATAAATCGTTAAATCGATAAATCGTTAAATCGTTAAATCGATAAATCGTTAAATCGATAAATCGTTAAATCGATAAATCGATTAATTGATAAATCGTTAAATCGATAAATCGATAAATCGTTAAATGGATAAATCGTTAAATCGTTAAATCGTTAAATCAATAAATCGATAAATCGATAAATCGATAAATCGATAAATCGATAAATCGATAAATCGATAAATCGATAAATCGATAAATCGATAAATCGATAAATCGATAAATCAATAAATCGATAAATAGATAAATCGATAAATCGATAAATCGATAAATCGTTAAATGGATAAATCGTTAAATCGTTTAATCGATAAATCGTTAAATCGTTAAATCGTTAAATCGTTAAATCGATAAATCGATAAATCGATAAATCGATAATTCGATAAATCGATGGATAGATTAATCGATAAATTGATAAATCCATTGATGAATAGATAGATAAATCGATAAATCGATAAATCGATAAATCGATAAATCGATAAATCGGTAAATCGATAAATCGATAAATCGTTAAATCGTTAAATCGATAAATCGTTAAATCGATAAATCGTTAAATCGTTAAATCGATAAATCGATTAATTGATAAATCGTTAAATCGATAAATCGATAAATCGATAAATCGTTAAATGGATAAATCGTTAAATCGTTAAATCTTTAAATCGAGAAATCGTTAAATCGTTAAATCATTAAATCGATAAATCGATAAATCGATGGATAGATTAATCGATAAATAGAAAAATCCATTGATGAATAGATAGATAAATCGATATATCGATATATCGATAAATCGATAAATCGATAAATCGATAAATCGATAAATCGATAAATCGATAAATCGATAAATCGTTAAATCGATATATCGATAAATCGTTATATCGATAAATCGTTAAATCGATAAATCGATAAATCGTTAAATGGATAAACCGTTAAATCGAGAAATCGTTAAATCATTAAATCGATAAATCGATAAATCGATGGATAGTTTAATCGATAAATAGATAAATCCATTGATGAATAGATAGATAAATCGATAAATCGATAAATCGATAAATCGATAAATCGATAAATCGATAAATCGATAAATCGATAAATCGATAAATCGATAAATCGATAAATCGTTAAATCGTTAAATCGATAAATCGTTAAATCAATAAATCGTTAAATCGTTAAATCGATAAATCGTTAAATCGATAAATCGTTAAATCGATAAATCGATTAATTGATAAATCGTTAAATCGATAAATCGATAAATCGTTAAATGGATAAATCGTTAAATCGTTAAATCGTTAAATCAATAAATCGATAAATCGATAAATCGATAAATCGATAAATCGATAAATCGATAAATCGATAAATCGATAAATCGATAAATCGATAAATCGATAAATCG
Organism: Nineta flava; assembly: GCA_963920215.1. NCBI lineage: Eukaryota > Metazoa > Arthropoda > Insecta > Neuroptera > Chrysopidae > Nineta > Nineta flava. The sequence goes on from OY986046.1 coordinate 40,163,218, forward strand.
ATAAATCAATAAATCGATAAATAGATAAATCGATAAATCGATAAATCGATAAATCGATAAATCGATAAATCGATAAATCGTTAAATGGATAAATCGTTAAATCGTTTAATCGATAAATCGTTAAATCGTTAAATCGTTAAATCGTTAAATCGATAAATCGTTAAATCGTTAAATCGTTAAATCGTTAAATCATTAAATCGATAAATCGATAAATCGATAAATCGATAATTCGATAAATCGATGGATAGATTAATCGATAAATTGATAAATCCATTGATGAATAGATAGATAAATCGATAAATCGATAAATCGATAAATCGATAAATCGATAAATCGGTAAATCGATAAATCGATAAATCGTTAAATCGTTAAATCGATAAATCGTTAAATCGATAAATCGTTAAATCGTTAAATCGATAAATCGTTAAATCGATAAATCGATTAATTGATAAATCGTTAAATCGATAAATCGATAAATCGTTAAATGGATAAATCGTTAAATCGTTAAATCTTTAAATCGAGAAATCGTTAAATCGTTAAATCATTAAATCGATAAATCGATAAATCGATGGATAGATTAATCGATAAATAGAAAAATCCATTGATGAATAGATAGATAAATCGATATATCGATATATCGATAAATCGATAAATCGATAAATCGATAAATCGATAAATCGATAAATCGATAAATCGATAAATCGATAAATCGATAAATCGATAAATCGTTAAATCGATATATCGATAAATCGTTATATCGATAAATCGTTAAATCGATAAATCGATAAATCGATAAATCGATTAATTGATAAATCGTTAAATCGATAAATCGTTAAATGGATAAATCGTTAAATCGAGAAATCGTTAAATCATTAAATCGATAAATCGATAAATCGATGGATAGTTTAATCGATAAATAGATAAATCCATTGATGAATAGATAGATAAATCAATAAATCGATAAATCGATAAATCGATAAATCGATAAATCGATAAATCGATAAATCGATAAATCGATAAATCGATAAATCGATAAATCGATAAATCGATAAATCGATAAATCGATAAATCGATAAATCGATAAATCGATAAATCGATAAATCGATAAATCGATAAATCAATAAATCGATAAATCGATAAATCGTTAAATCGATGGATAGATTAATCGATAAATCGATAAATCGATAAATCGATAAATCGATAAATCGATAAATCGATAAATCGATAAATCGATAAATCGATAAATCGATAAATCGATAAATCGATAAAATGATAAATCGATAAATCGATAAATCGATAAATCGATAAATCGATAAATCGATAAATCAATAAATCGATAAATAGATTAATCGATAAATCGATAAATCGTTAAATGGATAAATCGTTAAATCGTTTAATCGATAAATCGTTAAATCGTTAAATCGTTAAATCGATAAATCGATAAATCGATGGATAGATTAATCGATAAATTGATAAATCCATTGATGAATAGATAGATAAATCGATAAATCGATAAATCGATAAATCGATAAATCGATAAATCGATAAATCGATAAATCGATAAATCGATAAATCGATAAATCGATAAATCGATAAATCGATAAATCAATAAATCAATAAATCGATAAATCAATAAATCGATAAATCGATAAATCGATAAATCGATAAATCGGTAAATCGTTAAATCGATGGATAGATTAATCGATAAATCGATAAATCGATAAATCGATAAATCGTTAAATCGTTAAATCAATAAATCGATAAATCGATAAATCGATAAATCGATAAATCGATAAATCGATAAATCGATAAATCGATAAATCGATAAATCGATAAATCGTTAAATGGATAAATCGTTAAATCGTTAAATCTTTAAATCGAGAAATCGTTAAATCGTTAAATCATTAAATCGATAAATCGATAAATCGATGGATAGATTAATCGATAAATAGATAAATCCATTGATGAATAGATAGATAAATCGATATATCGATATATCGATAAATCGATAAATCGATAAATCGATAAATCGTTAAATCGATAAATCGATAAATCGATAAATCGTTAAATCGATAAATCGTTAAATCGATAAATCGTTAAATCGATAAATCGATAAATCGATTAATTGATAAATCGTTAAATCGATAAATCGTTAAATGGATAAATCGTTAAATCGTTAAATCGAGAAATCGTTAAATCATTAAATCGATAAATCGATAAATCGATGGATAGTTTAATCGATAAATAGATAAATTTATTGATGAATAGATAGATAAATCAATAAATCGATAAATCGATAAATCGATAAATCGTTAAATCGATGGATAGATTAATCGATAAATCGATAAATCGATAAATCGATAAATCGATAAATCGATAAATCGATAAATCGATAAATCGATAAATCGATAAATCGATAAATCGATAAATCGATAAATCGATAAATCGATAAATCGATAAATCGATAAATCGATAAATCGATAAATCGATAAATCGATAAAATGATAAATCGATAAATCGATAAATCGATAAATCGATAAATCAATAAATCGATAAATAGGTAAATCGATAAATCGATAAATCGATAAATCGATAAATCGTTAAATGGATAAATCGTTAAATCGTTTAATCGATAAATCGTTAAATCGTTAAATCGTTAAATCGATAAATCGATAAATCGATAAATCGATAAATCGATAATTCGATAAATCGATGGATAGATTAATCGATAAATTGATAAATCCATTGATGAATAGATAGATAAATCGATAAATCGATAAATCGATAAATCGATAAATCGATAAATCGATAAATCGATAAATCGATAAATCGATAAATCGTTAAATCAATAAATCAATAAATCCATAAATCGATAAATCGATAAATCGATAAATCGATAAATCGATAAATCGATAAATCGATAAATCGATAAATCGATAAATCGATAAATCGTTAAATCATGGATAGATTAATCGATAAATGGATAAATCGATAAATCGATTAATCGATAAATCGATAAATCGATCAAATGATAAATCGATAAATCGATAAATCGATAAATCGATAAATCGATAAATCGATAAATCGATAAATCAATAAATCGATAAATCGATAAATCGTTAAATGGATAAATCGTTAAATCGTTAAATCGTTAAATCGATTAATCGTTAAATCGTTAAATCGATAAATCGATAAATCGATAAATCGATAAATCGATAAATCGATAAATCGATAAATCGATAAATCGATAAATCGATAAATCGATAATTCGATAAATTGATGGATAGATTAATCGATAAATTGATAAATCCATTGATGAATAGAAAGATAAATCGATAAATCGATAAATCGATAAATCGATAAATCGATAAATCGATAAATCAATAAATCGATAAATCGATAAATCGTTAAATCGATAAATCGTTAAATCGTTAAATCGATGGATAGATTAATCGATAAATAGATAAATCCATTGATGAATAGATAGATAAATCGATATATCGATATATCGATATATCGATAAATCGATAAATCGATAAATCGATAAATATATCAATCCATAAATAAATAGAAAAGTAAATAGATAAATTGTTAAATAGATCAATCGATACAAAGATAGATAAATCGATAAATCCTAAAATAGATAAATCGATAGAAAGATAGATAGATTAATCGATAAATCGTTAAATCGCTATATAGATAGATAAATAAGTCGATAAATCGATAAATCGATAAATCGATAGATCGATAAATCGATAGATCGATAGATCGATAAATCGATAAATCGATAAATCGATAAATCGATAAATCGATAAATCGATAAATCGATAAATCGATAAATCGATAAATCGATAAATCGATAAATCGATAAATCGATAAATCGATAAATCGATAAATCGATAAATCGATAAATCGATAAATCGATAAATCGATAAATCGATAAATCGATAAATCGATAAATCGATAAATCGATAAATCGATAAATCGATAAATCGATAAATCGATAAATCGATAAATCGATAAATCGATAAATCGATAAATCGATAAATCGATAAATCGATAAATCGATAAATCGATAAATCGATAAATCGATAAATCGATAAATCGATAAATCGATAAATCGATAAATCGATAAATCGATAAATCGATAAATCGATAAATCGATAAATCGATAAATCGATAAATCGATAAATCGATAAATCGATAAATCGATAAATCGATAAATCGATAAATCGATAAATCGATAAATCGATAAATCGATAAATCGATAAATCGATAAATCGATAAATCGATAAATCGATAAATCGATAAATCGATAAATCGATAAATCGATAAATCGATAAATCGATAAATCGATAAATCGATAAATCGATAAATCGATAAATCGATAAATCGATAAATCGATAAATCGATAAATCGATAAATCGATAAATCGATAAATCGATAAATCGATAAATCGATAAATCGATAAATCGATAAATCGATAAATCGATAAATCGATAAATCGATAAATCGATAAATCGATAAATCGATAAATCGATAAATCGATAAATCGATAAATCGATAAATCGATAAATCGATAAATCGATAAATCGATAAATCGATAAATCGATAAATCGATAAATCGATAAATCGATAAATCGATAAATCGATAAATCGATAGATCGATAAATCGATAGATCGATAAATCGATAAATCGATAAATCGATAAATCGATAAATCGATAAATCGATAAATCGATAAATCGATAAATCGATAAATCGATAAATCGATAAATCGATAAATCGATAAATCGATAAATCGATAAATCGATAAATCGATAAATCGATAAATCGATAAATCGATAAATCGATAAATCGATAAATCGATAAATCGATAAATCGATAAATCGATAAATCGATAAATCGATAAATCGATAAATCGTTAAATCGATAAATCGTTAAATCGATAAATCGATAAATCGATAAATCGATAAATCGTTAAATCGATAAATCGTTAAATCGATAAATCGTTAAATCGATAAATCGATAAATCGATAAATCGATAAATCGATAAATCGTTAAATCGATAAATCGATAAATCGATAAATCGATAAATCGATAAATCGATAAATCGATAAATCGATAAATCGATAAATCGATAAATCGATAAATCGATAAATCGATAAATCGTTAAATCGATAAATCGTTAAATCGATAAATCGATAAATCGATAAATCGATAAATCGATAAATCGATAAATCGATAAATCGATAAATCGATAAATCGATAAATCGATAAATCGTTAAATCGATAAATCGTTAAATCGATAAATCGATAAATCGATAAATCGATAAATCGATAAATCGATAAATCGATAAATCGATAAATCGATAAATCGATAAATCGATAAATCGATAAATCGATAAATCGATAAATCGATAAATCGATAAATCGTTAAATCGTTAAATCGTTAAATCGTTAAATCGTTAAATCGTTAAATCGTTAAATCGATAAATCGATAAATCGATAAATCGTTAAATCGATAAATCGTTAAATCGATAAATCGTTAAATCGATAAATCGTTAAATCGATAAATCGATAAATCGATAAATCGATAAATCGATAAATCGATAAATCGATAAATCGATAAATCGATAAATCGATAAATCGATAAATCGATAAATCGATAAATCGTTAAATCAATAAATCAATAAATCCATAAATCGATAAATCGATAAATCGATAAATCGATAAATCGATAAATCGATAAATCGATAAATCGATAAATCGATAAATCGATAAATCGTTAAATCATGGATAGATTAATCGATAAATGGATAAATCGATAAATCGATTAATCGATAAATCGATAAATCGATAAATCGATCAAATGATAAATCGATAAATCGATAAATCGATAAATCGATAAATCGATAAATCGATAAATCGATAAATCAATAAATCGATAAATCGATAAATCGTTAAATGGATAAATCGTTAAATCGTTAAATCGTTAAATCGATTAATCGTTAAATCGTTAAATCGATAAATCGATAAATCGATAAATCGATAAATCGATAAATCGATAAATCGATAAATCGATAAATCGATAAATCGATAATTCGATAAATTGATGGATAGATTAATCGATAAATTGATAAATCCATTGATGAATAGAAAGATAAATCGATAAATCGATAAATCGATAAATCGATAAATCGATAAATCGATAAATCGATAAATAAATAAATCGTTAAATCGATAAATCGTTAAATCGATAAATCGTTAAATCGTTAAATCGATGGATAGATTAATCGATAAATAGATAAATCCATTGATGAATAGATAGATAAATCGATATATCGATATATCGATAAATCGATAAATCGATAAATCGATAAATATATCAATCCATAAATAAATAGAAAAGTAAATAGATAAATTGTTAAATAGATCAATCGATACAAAGATAGATAAATCGATAAATCCTAAAATAGATAAATCGATAGAAAGATAGATAGATTAATCGATAAATCGTTAAATCGCTATATAGATAGATAAATAAGTCGATAAATCGATAAATCGATAAATCGATAAATCGATAAATCGATTAATCGATAAATCGATAGATCGATAAATCGATAGATCGATAAATCGATAGATCGATAAATCGATAAATCGATAAATCGATAAATCGATAAATCGATAAATCGATAAATCGATAAATCGATAAATCGATAAATCGATAAATCGATAAATCGATAAATCGATAAATCGATAAATCGATAAATCGATAAATCGATAAATCGATAAATCGATAAATCGATAAATCGATAAATCGATAAATCGATAAATCGATAAATCGATAAATCGATAAATCGATAAATCGATAAATCGATAAATCGATAAATCGATAAATCGATAAATCGATAAATCGATAAATCGATAAATCGATAAATCGATAAATCGATAAATCGATAAATCGATAAATCGATAAATCGATAAATCGATAAATCGATAAATCGATAAATCGATAAATCGATAAATCGATAAATCGATAAATCGATAAATCGATAAATCGATAAATCGATAAATCGATAAATCGATAAATCGATAAATCGATAAATCGATAAATCGATAAATCGATAAATCGATAAATCGATAAATCGATAAATCGATAAATCGATAAATCGATAAATCGATAAATCGATAAATCGATAAATCGATAAATCGATAAATCGATAAATCGATAAATCGATAAATCGATAAATCGATAAATCGATAAATCGATAAATCGATAAATCGATAAATCGATAAATCGATAAATCGATAAATCGATAAATCGATAAATCGATAAATCGATAAATCGATAAATCGATAAATCGATAAATCGATAAATCGATAAATCGATAAATCGATAAATCGATAAATCGATAAATCGATAAATCGATAAATCGATAAATCGATAAATCGATAAATCGATAAATCGATAAATCGATAAATCGATAAATCGATAAATCGATAAATCGATAAATCGATAAATCGATAAATCGATAAATCGATAAATCGATAAATCGATAAATCGATAAATCGATAAATCGATAAATCGATAAATCGATAAATCGATAAATCGATAAATCGATAAATCGATAAATCGATAAATCGATAAATCGATAAATCGATAAATCGATAAATCGATAAATCGATAAATCGATAAATCGATAAATCGATAAATCGATAAATCGATAAATCGATAAATCGATAAATCGATAAATCGATAAATCGATAAATCGATAAATCGATAAATCGATAAATCGATAAATCGATAAATCGATAAATCGATAAATCGATAAATCGATAAATCGATAAATCGATAAATCGATAAATCGATAAATCGATAAATCGATAAATCGATAAATCGATAAATCGATAAATCGATAAATCGATAAATCGATAAATCGATAAATCGATAAATCGATAAATCGATAAATCGATAAATCGATAAATCGATAAATCGATAAATCGATAAATCGATAAATCGATAAATCGATAAATCGATAAATCGATAAATCGATAAATCGTTAAATCGATAAATCGATAAATCGATAAATCGATAAATCGATAAATCGATAAATCGATAAATCGTTAAATCGATAAATCGTTAAATCGATAAATCGATAAATCGATAAATCGATTAATTGATAAATCGTTAAATCGATAAATCGTTAAATGGATAAATCGTTAAATCGAGAAATCGTTAAATCATTAAATCGATAAATCGATAAATCGATGGATAGTTTAATCGATAAATAGATAAATCCATTGATGAATAGATAGATAAATCAATAAATCGATAAATCGATAAATCGATAAATCGATAAATCGATAAATCGATAAATCGTTAAATCGATGGATAGATTAATCGATAAATCGATAAATCGATAAATCGATAAATCGATAAATCGATAAATCGATAAATCGATAAATCGATAAAATGATAAATCGATAAATCGATAAATCGATAAATCGATAAATCGATAAATCAATAAATCGATAAATAGATAAATCGATAAATCGATAAATCGTTAAAAGGATAAATCGTTAAATCGTTTAATCGATAAATCGTTAAATCGTTAAATCGTTAAATCGATAAATCGATAAATCGATAAATCGATAAATCGATAAATCGATAAATCGATAAATCGATAATTCGATAAATCGATGGATAGATTAATCGATAAATTGATAAATCCATTGATGAATAGATAGATAAATCGATAAATCGATAAATCGATAAATCGATAAATCGGTAAATCGATAAATCGATAAATCGATAAATCGATAAATCGATAAATCGATAAATCGATAAATCGATAAATCGATAAATCGATAAATCGATAAATCGATAAATCGATAAATCGATAAATCGATAAATCGATAAATCGATAAATCGATAAACCGATAAATCGATAAATCGATAAATCGATAAATCGATAAATCGATAAATCGATAAATCGATAAATCGATAAATCGATAAATCGATAAATCGATAAATCGATAAATCGATAAATCGATAAATCGATAAATCGATAAATCAATAAATCAATAAATCGATAAATCGATAAATCGATAAATCGTTAAATCATGGATAGAATAATCGATAAATAGATAAATTGATAAATCGATAAATCGATAAATCGATAAATCGATTAATCGATAAATCGATAAATCGATCAAATGATAAATCGATAAATCGATAAATCGATAAATCGTAAAATCAATAAATCGATAAATAGATAAATCGATAAATCGATAAATCGTTAAATGGATAAATCGTTAAATCGTTAAATCGATTAATCGTTAAATCGTTAAATCGATAAATCGATAAATCGATAAATCGATAAATCGATAAATCGATAAATCGATAAATCGATAAATCGATAAATCGATAAATCGATAAATCGATAATTCGATAAATTGATGGATAGATTAATCGATAAATTGATAAATCCATTGATGAATAGAAAGATAAATCGATAAATCGATAAATCGATAAATCAATAAATCGATAAATCGATAAATCGATAAATCGTTAAATCGATAAATCGTTAAATCGATAAATCGATAAATCGATAAATCGATAAATCGATAAATCGATAAATCGATAAATCGATAAATCGATAAATCGATAAATCGATAAATCGATAAATCGATAAATCGATAAATCGATAAATCGATAAATCGTTAAATCGATAAATCGTTAAATCGATAAATCGATAAATCGATAAATCGATAAATCGATAAATCGATAAATCGATTAATTGATAAATCGTTAAATCGATAAATCGTTAAATGGATAAATCGTTAAATCGAGAAATCGTTAAATCATTAAATCGATAAATCGATAAATCGATGGATAGTTTAATCGATAAATAGATAAATCCATTGATGAATAGATAGATAAATCAATAAATCGATAAATCGATAAATCAATAAATCGATAAATCGATAAATCGTTAAATCGATGGATAGATTAATCGATAAATCGATAAATCGATAAATCGATAAATCGATAAATCGATAAATCGATAAATCGATAAATCGATAAATCGATAAATCGATAAATCGATAAATCGATAAAATGATAAATCGATAAATCGATAAATCGATAAATCGATAAATCGATAAATCAATAAATCGATAAATAGATAAATCGATAAATCGATAAATCGTTAAAAGGATAAATCGTTAAATCGTTTAATCGATAAATCGTTAAATCGTTAAATCGTTAAATCGATAAATCGATAAATCGATAAATCGATAAATCGATAAATCGATAAATCGATAATTCGATAAATCGATGGATAGATTAATCGATAAATCGATAAATCGTTAAATCGATAAATCGATAAATCGATAAATCGATAAATCGATAAATCGATAAATCGGTAAATCGATAAATCGATAAATCGATAAATCGATAAATCGATAAATCGATAAATCGATAAATCGATAAATCGATAAATCGATAAATCGATAAATCGATAAATCGATAAATCGATAAATCGATAAATCGATAAATCGATAAATCGATAAATCGATAAATCGATAAATCGATAAATCGATAAATCGATAAATCGATAAATCGATAAATCGATAAATCGATAAATCGATAAATCGATAAATCGATAAATCGATAAATCGATAAATCGATAAATCGATAAATCGATAAATCGATAAATCGATAAATCGATAAATCAATAAATCAATAAATCGATAAATCGATAAATCGATAAATCGTTAAATCATGGATAGAATAATCGATAAATAGATAAATTGATAAATCGATAAATCGATAAATCGATAAATCGATTAATCGATAAATCGATAAATCGATCAAATGATAAATCGATAAATCGATAAATCGATAAATCGTAAAATCAATAAATCGATAAATAGATAAATCGATAAATCGATAAATCGTTAAATGGATAAATCGTTAAATCGTTAAATCGATTAATCGTTAAATCGTTAAATCGATAAATCGATAAATCGATAAATCGATAAATCGATAAATCGATAATTCGATAAATTGATGGATAGATTAATCGATAAATTGATAAATCCATTGATGAATAGAAAGATAAATCGATAGATCGATAAATCGATAAATCAATAAATCGATAAATCGATAAATCGATAAATCGATAAATCGATAAATCAATAAATCGATAAATCGATAAATCGTAAAATCGATAAATCGTAAAATCGTTAAATCGATGGATAGAATAATCGATAAATAGATAAATCCATTGATGAATAGATAGATAAATCGATATATCGATATATCGATAAATCGATAAATCGATAAATATATCAATCCATAAATAAATAGAAAAGTAAATAGATAAATTGTTAAATAGATCAATCGATACATAGATAGATAAATCGATAAATCCTAAAATAGATAAATCGATAGAAAGATAGATAGATTAATCGATAAATCGTTAAATCGCTATATAGATAGATAAATAAGTCGATAAATCGATAAATCGATAAATCGATAAATCGATAAATCGATAAATCGATAAATCGATAAATCGATAATCGATAAATCGATAAATCGATTAATCGATAAATCGATAAATCGATAAATCGATAAATCGATAAATCGATAAATCGATAAATCGATAAATCGATAAAACGATAAAATCGATAAATCGATAAAATCGATAAATCGATAAAATCGATAAATCGATAAAATCGATAAATCGATAAATCGATAAATCGATAAATCGATAAATCGATAAATCGATAAATCGATAAATCGATAAATCGATAAATCGATAAATCGATAAATCGATAAATCGATAAATCGATAAATCGATAAATCGATAAATCGATAAATCGATAAATCGATAAATCGATAAATCGATAAATCGATAAATCGATAAATCGATAAATCGATAAATCGATAAATCGATAAATCGATAAATCGATAAATCGATAAATCGATAAATCGATAAATCGATAAATCGATAAATCGATAAATCGATAAATCGATAAATCGATAAATCGATAAATCGATAAATCGATAAATCGATAAATCGATAAATCGATAAATCGATAAATCGATAAATCGATAAATCGATAAATCGATAAATCGATAAATCGATAAATCGATAAATCGATAAATCGATAAATCGATAAATCGATAAATCGATAAATCGATAAATTGATAAATCGATAAATCGATAAATCGATAAATCGTTAAATCGATAAATCGTTAAATCGATAAATCGTTAAATCGTTAAATCGTTAAATCGATAAATCGATAAATCGATAAATCGATAAATTGATAAATCAATATATCGATAAATCGATAAATCGATAAATCGTTAAATCGATAAATCGTTAAATCGATAAATCGTTAAATCGATAAATCGTTAAATCGATAAATCGTTAAATCGATAAATCGATAAATCGATAAATCGATAAATCGATAAATCGATAAATCGATAAATCGATAAATCGATAAATCGATAAATCGATAAATCGATAAATCGATAAATCGATAAATCGATAAATCGATAAATCGATAAATCGATAAATCGTTAAATCGTTAAATCGTTAAATCGTTAAATCGTTAAATCGTTAAATCGTTAAATCGTTAAATCGTTAAATCGTTAAATCGTTAAATCGATAAATCGATAAATCGATAAATCGTTAAATCGATAAATCGTTAAATCGATAAATCGTTAAATCGATAAATCGATAAATCGATAAATCGATAAATCGATAAATCAATAAATCGATAAATCGATAAATCGATAAATCGATAAATCGATAAATCGATAAATCGATAAATCGATAAATCGATAAATCGATAAATCGATAAATCGATAAATCGATAAATCGATAAATCGATAAATCGATACATCGATACATCGATACATCGATAAATCGATAATTTGATAAATCGATAAATAGATAAATCGATAAATAGATAAATCGATAAATAGATAAATCGATAAATCGATAAATCGATAAATCGATAAATCGATAAATCGATAAATCGATAAATCGATAAATCGATAAATCGATAAATCGATAAATCGATAAATCGATAAATCGATAAATCGATAAATCGATAAATCGATAAATCGATAAATCGATAAATCGATAAATCGATAAATCGATAAATCGATAAATCGATAAATCGATAAATCGATAAATCGATAAATCGATAAATCGATAAATCGATAAATCGATAAATCGATAAATCGATAAATCAATAAATCGATAAATCAATAAATCGATAAATAGATAAATCGATAAATCGATAAATCGATAAATCGATAAATCGATAAATCGATAAATCGATAAATCGATAAATCGATAAATCGATAAATCGATAAATCGATAAATCGATAAATCGATAAATCGATAAATCAATAAATCAATAAATCGATAAATCGATAAATCGATAAATCGATAAATCGATAAATCGATAAATCGTTAAATCATGGATAGAATAATCGATAAATGGATAAATCGATAAATCGATAAATCGATAAATCGATAAATCGATAAATCGATAAATCGATAAATCGATAAATCGATAAATCGATAAATCGATAAATCGATCAAATGATAAATCGATAAATCGATAAATCGATAAATCGTAAAATCAATAAATCGATAAATAGATAAATCGATAAATCGTTAAATGGATAAATCGATAAATCGATAAATCGATAAATCGATAAATCGATAAATCGATAAATCGATAAATCGATAAATCGATAAATCGATAAATCGATAAATCGATAAATCGATAAATCGATAAATCGATAAATCGATAAATCGATAAATCGATAAATCGATAAATCGATAAATCGATAAATCGATAAATCGATAAATCGATAAATCGATAAATCGATAAATCGATAAATCGATAAATCGATAAATCGATAAATCGATAAATCGATAAATCGATAAATCGATAAATCGATAAATCGATAAATCGATAAATCGATAAATCGATAAATCGATAAATCGATAAATCGATAAATCGATAAATCGATAAATCGATAAATCGATAAATCGATAAATCGATAAATCGATAAATCGTTAAATCGTTAAATCGTTAAATCGATAAATCGTTAAATCGATAGATCGATAAATCGTTAAATCGATAAATCGATAAATCGTTAAATCGATAAATCGATTAATTGATAAATCGTTAAATCGATAAATCGATAAATCGATAAATCGTTAAATGGATAAATCGTTAAATCTTTAAATCGAGAAATCGTTAAATCATTAAATCGATAAATCGATAAATCGATGGATAGATTATTAGATAGATAAATCGATTAATCGATAAATCGATTAATCGATAAATCGATAAATCGATAAATCGATAAATCGATAAATCGATAAATCGATAAATCAATAAATCGATAAATAGATAAATCGATAAATCGATAAATCGATAAATCGATAAATCGTTAAATGGATAAATCGTTAAATCGTTTAATCGATAAATCGTTAAATCGTTAAATCGTTAAATCGTTAAATCGTTAAATCGTTAAATCGTTAAATCGATAAATCGATAAATCGATAAATCGATAATTCGATAAATCGATGGATAGATTAATCGATAAATTGATAAATCCATTGATGAATAGATAGATAAATCGATAAATCGATAAATCGATAAATCGATAAATCGATAAATCGATAAATCGATAAATCAATAAATCGATAAATAGATTAATCGATAAATCGATAAATCGTTAAATGGATAAATCGTTAAATCGTTTAATCGATAAATCGTTAAATCGTTAAATCGATAAATCGATAAATCGATGGATAGATTAATCGATAAATTGATAAATCCATTGATGAATAGATAGATAAATCGATAAATCGATAAATCGATAAATCGATAAATCGATAAATCGATAAATCGATAAATCGATAAATCGATAAATCGATAAATCAATAAATCGATAAATCAATAAATCGATAAATCGATAAATCGATAAATCGGTAAATCGTTAAATCGATGGATAGATTAATCGATAAATCGATAAATCGATAAATCGATAAATCGTTAAATCGTTATATCAATAAATCGATAAATCGATAAATCGATAAATCGATAAATCGATAAATCGATAAATCGATAAATCGATAAATCGATAAATCGATAAATCGATAAATCGATAAATCGTTAAATCGATAAATCGATTAATTGATAAATCGTTAAATCGATAAATCGATAAATCGTTAAATTGATAAATCGTTAAATCGTTAAATCGTTAAATCGTTAAATCGATAAATCGTTAAATCGATAAATCGTTAAATCGATAAATCGATTAATTGATAAATCGTTAAATCGATAAATCGATAAATCGTTAAATGGATAAATCGTTAAATCTTTAAATCGAGAAATCGTTAAATCATTAAATCGATAAATCGATGGATAGATTAATCGATAAATAGATAAATCCATTGATGAATAGATAGATAAATCGATATATCGATATATCGATAAATCGATAAATCGATAAATCGATAAATCGATAAATCGTTAAATCGATAAATCGATAAATCGTTAAATCGATAAATCGTTAAATCGATAAATCGTTAAATCGATAAATCGATAAATCGATAAATCGATAAATCGATAAATCGATAAATCGATTAATTGATAAATCGTTAAATCGATAAATCGTTAAATGGATAAATCGTTAAATCGTTAAATCGTTAAATCGTTAAATCGAGAAATCGTTAAATCATTAAATCGATAAATCGATAAATCGATGGATAGTTTAATCGATAAATAGATAAATTTATTGATGAATAGATAGATAAATCAATAAATCGATAAATCGATAAATCGATAAATCGATAAATCGTTAAATCGATGGATAGATTAATCGATAAATCGATAAATCGATAAATCGATAAATCGATAAATCGATAAATCGATAAATCGATAAATCGATAAATCGATAAATCGATAAATCGATAAATCGATAAATCGATAAATCGATAAAATGATAAATCGATAAGTCGATAAATCGATAAATCGATAAATCAATAAATCGATAAATAGGTAAATCGATAAATCGATAAATCGATAAATCGATAAATCGTTAAATGGATAAATCGTTAAATCGTTTAATCGATAAATCGTTAAATCGTTAAATCGTTAAATCGATAAATCGATAAATCGATAAATCGATAAATCGATAATTCGATAAATCGATGGATAGATTAATCGATAAATTGATAAATCCATTGATGAATAGATAGATAAATCGATAAATCCATAAATCGATAAATCGATAAATCGATAAATCGATAAATCGATAAATCGATAAATCGATAAATCGATAAATCGTTAAATCAATAAATCAATAAATCCATAAATCGATAAATCGATAAATCGATAAATCGATAAATCGATAAATCGATAAATCGTTAAATCATGGATAGATTAATCGATAAATGGATAAATCGATAAATCGATTAATCGATAAATCGATAAATCGATCAAATGATAAATCGATAAATCGATAAATCGATAAATCGATAAATCGATAAATCGATAAATCGATAAATCAATAAATCGATAAATCGATAAATCGTTAAATGGATAAATCGTTAAATCGTTAAATCGTTAAATCGATTAATCGTTAAATCGTTAAATCGATAAATCGATAAATCGATAAATCGATAAATCGATAAATCGATAAATCGATAAATCGATAAATCGATAAATCGATAAATCGATAAATCGATAAATCGATAAATCGATAAATCGATAAATCGATAAATCGATAAATCGATAAATCGATAATTCGATAAATTGATGGATAGATTAATCGATAAATTGATAAATCCATTGATGAATAGAAAGATAAATCGATAAGTCGATAAATCGATAAATCGATAAATCGATAAATCGATAAATCGATAAATCAATAAATCGGTAAATCGATAAATCGTTAAATCGATAAATCGTTAAATCGTTAAATCGATGGATAGATTAATCGATAAATAGATAAATCCATTGATGAATAGATAGATAAATCGATATATCGATATATCGATAAATCGATAAATCGATAAATCGATAAATATATCAATCCATAAATAAATAGAAAAGTAAATAGATAAATTGTTAAATAGATCAATCGATACAAAGATAGATAAATCGATAAATCCTAAAATAGATAAATCGATAGAAAGATAGATAGATTAATCGATAAATCGTTAAATCGCTATATAGATAGATAAATAAGTCGATAAATCGATAAATCGAAAAATCGAAAAATCGAAAAATCGAAAAATCGAAAAATCGAAAAATCGAAAAATCGATAAATCGATAAATCGATAAATCGATAAATCGATAAATCGATAAATCGATAAATCGATAAATCGATAAATCGATAAATCGATAAATCGATAAATCGATAAATCGATAAATCGATAAATCGATAAATCGATAAATCGATAAATCGATAAATCGATAAATCGATAAATCGATAAATCGATAAATCGATAAATCGATAAATCGATAAATCGATAAATCGATAAATCGATAAATCGATAAATCGATAAATCGATAAATCGATAAATCGATAAATCGATAAATCGATAAATCGATAAATCGATAAATCGATAAATCGATAAATCGATAAATCGATAAATCGATAAATCGATAAATCGATATATCGAGAAATCGATAAATCGATAAATCGATAAATCGATAAATCGATAAATCGATAAATCGATAAATCGATAAATCGATAAATCGATAAATCGATAAATCGATAAATCGATAAATCGATAAATCGATAAATCGATAAATCGATAAATCGATAAATCGATAAATCGATAAATCGATAAATCGATAAATCGATAAATCGATAAATCGATAAATCGATAAATCGATAAATCGATAAATCGATAAATCGATAAATCGATAAATCGATAAATCGATAAATCGTTAAATCGATAAATCGATAAATCGATAAATCGATAAATCGATAAATCGATAAATCGATAAATCGATAAATCGATAAATCGATAAATCGATAAATCGATAAATCGATAAATCGATAAATCGATAAATCGATAAATCGATAAATCGATAAATCGATAAATCGATAAATCGATAAATCGATAAATCGATAAATCGATAAATCGTTAAATCGATAAATCGTTAAATCGATAAATCGATAAATCGATAAATCGATAAATCGATAAATCGATAAATCGATAAATCGATAAATCGATAAATCGATAAATCGATAAATCGATAAATCGATAAATCGATAAATCGTTAAATCGATAAATCGTTAAATGGATAAATCGTTAAATCGAGAAATCGTTAAATCATTAAATCGATAAATCGATAAATCGATGGATAGTTTAATCGATAAATAGATAAATCCATTGATGAATAGATAGATAAATCAATAAATCGATAAATCGATAAATCGATAAATCGATAAATCGATAAATCGATAAATCGTTAAATCGATGGATAGATTAATCGATAAATCGATAAATCGATAAATCGATAAATCGATAAATCGATAAATCGATAAAATGATAAATCGATAAATCGATAAATCGATAAATCGATAAATCGATAAATCGATAAATCGATAAATCGATAAATCAATAAATCGATAAATAGATAAATCGATAAATCGATAAATCGTTAAAAGGATAAATCGTTAAATCGTTTAATCGATAAATCGTTAAATCGTTAAATCGTTAAATCGTTAAATCGATAAATCGATAAATCGATAAATCGATAAATCGATAAATCGATAAATCGATAAATCGATAAATCGATAAATCGATAAATCGATAAATCGATAAATCGATAATTCGATAAATCGATGGATAGATTAATCGATAAATTGATAAATCCATTGATGAATAGATAGATAAATCGATAAATCGATAAATCGATAAATCGATAAATCGATAAATCGATAAATCGGTAAATCGATAAATCGATAAATCGATAAATCGAAAAATCGAAAAATCGATAAATCGATAAATCGATAAATCCATAAATCGATAAATCGATAAATCGATAAATCGATAAATCGATAAATCGATAAATCGATAAATCGATAAATCGATAAATCGATAAATCGATAAATCGATAAATCGATAAATCGATAAATCGATAAATAGATAAATCGATAAATCGATAAATCGATAAATCGATAAATCGATAAATCGATAAATCGATAAATCGATAAATCGATAAATCAATAAATCAATAAATCGATAAATCGATAAATCGTTAAATCATGGATAGAATAATCGATAAATGGATAAATTGATAAATCGATAAATCGATAAATCGATAAATCGATAAATCGATAAATCGATTAATCGATAAATCGATAAATCGATCAAATGATAAATCGATAAATCGATAAATCGATAAATCGTAAAATCAATAAATCGATAAATAGATAAATCGATAAATCGATAAATCGTTAAATGGATAAATCGTTAAATCGTTAAATCGATTAATCGTTAAATCGTTAAATCGATAAATCGATAAATCGATAAATCGATAAATCGATAAATCGATAAATCGATAAATCGATAAATCGATAAATCGATAAATCGATAAATCGATAAATCGATAATTCGATAAATTGATGGATAGATTAATCGATAAATTGATAAATCCATTGATGAATAGAAAGATAAATCGATAAATCGATAAATCGATAAATCAATAAATCGATAAATCGATAAATCGATAAATCGATAAATCGATAAATCGATAAATCAATAAATCGATAAATCGATAAATCGTAAAATCGATAAATCGTAAAATCGTTAAATCGATGGATAGAATAATCGATAAATAGATAAATCCATTGATGAATAGATAGATAAATCGATATATCGATATATCGATAAATCGATAAATCGATAAATATATCAATCCATAAATAAATAGAAAAGTAAATAGATAAATTGTTAAATAGATCAATCGATACATAGATAGATAAATCGATAAATCCTAAAATAGATAAATCGATAGAAAGATAGATAGATTAATCGATAAATCGTTAAATCGCTATATAGATAGATAAATAAGTCGATAAATCGATAAATCGATAAATCGATAAATCGATAAATCGATAAATCGATAATCGATTAATCGATAAATCGATAAATCGATAAATCGATAAATCGATAAATCGATTAATCGATAAATCGATTAATCGATAAATCGATTAATCGATAAATCGATAAATCGATTAATCGATAAATCGATAAATCGATAAATCGATAAATCGATAAATCGATAAATCGATAAATCGATAAATCGATAAATCGATAAATCGATAAATCGATAAATCGATAAATCGATAAATCGATAAATCGATAAATCGATAAATCGATAAATCGATAAATCGATAAATCCATAAATCGATAAATCGATAAATCGATAAATCGATAAATCGATAAATCGATAAATCGATAAATCGATAAATCGATAAATCGATAAATCGATAAATCGATAAATCGATAAATCGATAAATCGATAAATCGATAAATCGATAAATCGATAAATCGATAAATCGATAAATCGATAAATCGATAAATCGATAAATCGATAAATCGATAAATCGATAAATCGATAAATCGATAAATCGATAAATCGATAAATCGATAAATCGATAAATCGATAAATCGATAAAACGATAAAATCGATAAATCGATAAAATCGATAAATCGATAAAATCGATAAATCGATAAAATCGATAAATCGATAAAATCGATAAATCGATAAATCGATAAATCGATAAATCGATAAATCGATAAATCGATAAATCGATAAATCGATAAATCGATAAATCGATAAATCGATAAATCGATAAATCGATAAATCGATAAATCGATAAATCGATAAATCGATAAATCGATAAATCGATAAATCGATAAATCGATAAATCGATAAATCGATAAATCGATAAATCGATAAATCGATAAATCGATAAATCGATAAATCGATAAATCGATAAATCGTTAAATCGATAAACTGTTAAATCGTTAAATCGTTAAATCGTTAAATCGTTAAATCGTTAAATCGTTAAATCGATAAATCGATAAATCGGTAAATCGATAAATCGATAAATCGATATATCGATAAATCGATAAATCGATAAATTGTTAAATCGATAAATCGTTAAATCGATAAATCGTTAAATCGATAAATCGTTAAATCGATAAATCGATAAATCGATAAATCGATAAATCGATAAATCGATAAATCGATAAATCGATAAATCGATAAATCGATAAATCGATAAATCGATAAATCGATAAATCGATAAATCGATAAATCGTTAAATCGTTAAATCGTTAAATCGTTAAATCGTTAAATCGTTAAATCGATAAATCGATAAATCGTTAAATCGATAAATCGTTAAATCGATAAATCGTTAAATCGATATATCGTTAAATCGATAAATCGATAAATCGATAAATCGATAAATCAATAAATCGATAAATCGATAAATCGATAAATCGATAAATCGATAAATCGATAAATCGATAAATCGATAAATCGATAAATCGATAAATCGATAAATCGATAAATCGATAAATCGATAAATCGATAAATCGATAAATCGATAAATCGATAAATCGATAAATCGATAAATCGATAAATCGATAAATCGATACATCGATACATCGATAAATCGATAATTTGATAAATCGATAAATAGATAAATCGATAAATAGATAAATCGATAAATCGATAAATCGATAAATCGATAAATCGATAAATCGATAAATCGATAAATCGATAAATCGATAAATCGATAAATCGATAAATCGATAAATCGATAAATCGATAAATCGATAAATCGATAAATCGATAAATCGATAAATCGATAAATCGATAAATCGATAAATCGATAAATCGATAAATCGATAAATCGATAAATCGATAAATCGATAAATCGATAAATCGATAAATCGATAAATCGATAAATCGATAAATCGATAAATCGATAAATCGATAAATCGATAAATCGATAAATCGATAAATCGATAAATGGATAAATCGATAAATCGTTAAATCGTTAAATCGATAAATCGTTAAATCGATAGATCGATAAATCGTTAAATCGATAAATCGATAAATCGTTAAATCGATAAATCGATTAATTGATAAATCGTTAAATCGAGAAATCGAGAAATCGATAAATCGATAAATCGTTAAATGGATAAATCGTTAAATCTTTAAATCGAGAAATCGTTAAATCATTAAATCGATAAATCGATAAATCGATGGATAGATTATTAGATAGATAAATCGATTAATCGATAAATCGATTAATCGATAAATCGATTAATCGATAAATCGATAAATCGATAAATCGATAAATCGATAAATCAAAAAATCGATAAATAGATAAATCGATAAATCGATAAATCGATAAATCGTTAAATGGATAAATCGTTAAATCGTTTAATCGATAAATCGTTAAATCGTTAAATCGTTAAATCGTTAAATCGTTAAATCGATAAATCGATAAATCGATAAATCGATATATCGATAATTCGATAAATCGATGGATAGATTAATCGATAAATTGATAAATCCATTGATGAATAGATAAATAAATCGATAAATCGATAAATCGATAAATCGATAAATCGATAAATCGATAAATCGATAAATCGATAAATCGATAAATCGATAAATCGATAAATCGATAAATCAATAAATCGATAAATAGATAAATCGATAAATCGATAAATCGATAAATCGATAAATCGATAAATCGATAAATCGATAAATCGATAAATCGATAAATCGATAAATCGATAAATCGATAAATCGATAAATCGATAAATCGATAAATCGATAAATCGATAAATCAATAAATCAATAAATCGATAAATCGATAAATCGATAAATCGATAAATCGATAAATCGTTAAATCATGGATAGAA
The DNA here is from genome assembly GCA_963920215.1 of Nineta flava. Classification (NCBI taxonomy): domain Eukaryota; kingdom Metazoa; phylum Arthropoda; class Insecta; order Neuroptera; family Chrysopidae; genus Nineta; species Nineta flava. The sequence goes on from OY986046.1 coordinate 40,186,239, forward strand.
TAATCGATAAATGGATAAATCGATAAATCGATAAATCGATAAATCGATAAATCGATAAATCGATAAATCGATAAATCGATAAATCGATAAATCGATAAATCGATAAATCGATAAATCGATAAATCGATAAATCGATAAATCGATAAATCGATAAATCGATCAAATGATAAATCGATAAATCGATAAATCGATAAATCGTTAAATCAATAAATCGATAAATAGATAAATCGATAAATCAATAAATCGATAAATAGATAAATCGATAAATCGATAAATCGTTAAATGGATAAATCGATAAATCGATAAATCGATAAATCGATAAATCGATAAATCGATAAATCGATAAATCGATAAATCGATAAATCGATAAATCGATAAATCGATAAATCGATAAATCGATAAATCGATAAATCGATAAATCGATAAATCGATAAATCGATAAATCGAAAAATCGATAAATCGATAAATCGATAAATCGATTAATCGATAAATCGATAAATCGATAAATCGATAAATCGATAAATCGATAAATCGATAAATCAATAAATCGATAAATCGATAAATCGATAAATCGATAAATCGATAAATCGATAAATCGATAAATCGATAAATCGATAAATCGATAAATCGATAAATCGATAAATCGATAAATCGATAAATCGATAAATCGATAAATCGATAAATCGATAAATCGATAAATCGATAAATCGATAAATCGATAAATCGATAAATCGATAAATCGATAAATCGATAAATCGATAAATCGATAAATCGATAAATCGATAAATCGATAAATCGATAAATCGATAAATCGGTAAATCGATAAATCGATAAATCAATAAATCGATAAATAGATAAATCGATAAACAGATAAATCGATAAATCGATAAATCGATAAATCGATAAATCGATAAATCGATAAATCGATAAATCGATTTATCGATAAATCGATAAATCGATAAATCGATAAATCGATAAATCGATAAATCGATAAATCGATAAATCGATAAATCGATAAATCGATAAATCGATCAAATGATAAATCGATAAATCGATAAATCGATAAATCGATTTATCGATTTATCGATTAATCGATTTATCGATTTATCGATTTATCGATTTATCGATTTATCTATTTATCGATTTATCTATTTATCGATTTATTGATTTATCGATTTACCGATTTATCGATTTATCGATTTATCGATTTATCGATTTATCGATTTATCGATTTATCGATTTATCGATTTATCGATTTATCGATTTATCGATTTATCGATTTATCGATTTATCGATTTATCGATTTCTCGATTTATCGATTTATCGATTTATCGATTTATCGATTTATCGATTTATCGATTTATCCATTTAACGATTTATCGATTTATCGATTTATCTATTTATCGATTTATTGATTTAACGATTTATCGATTTATCGATTTATCGATTTATCATTTGATCGATTTATCGATTTATCGATTTATCGATTTATCGATTTATCGATTTATCGATTTATCGATTTATCGATTTATCGATTTATCGATTTATCGATTTATCGATTTATCGATTTATCGATTTATCGATTTATCGATTTATCGATTTATCCATTTATCGATTATTCTATCCATGATTTAACGATTTATCGATTTATCGATTTATCGATTTATCGATTTATCGATTTATTGATTTATTGATTTATCGATTTATCGATTTATCGATTTATCGATTTATCGATTTATCGATTTATCGATTTATCGATTTATCGATTTATCGATTTATCGATTTATCGATTTATCGATTTATCGATTTATCGATTTATCGATTTATCGATTTATCGATTTATCTATTTATCGATTTATTGATTTATCGATTTATCGATTTATCGATTTATCGATTTATCGATTTATCGATTTATCGATTTATCGATTTATCGATTTATTTATCTATTCATCAATGGATTTATCAATTTATCGATTAAACTATCCATCGATTTATCGAATTATCGATATATCGATTTATCGATTTATCGATTTATCGATTTAACGATTTAACGATTTAACGATTTAACGATTTAACGATTTATCGATTAAACGATTTAACGATTTATCCATTTAACGATTTATCGATTTATCGATTTATCGATTTTTTGATTTATCGATTTATCGATTTATCGATTTATCGATTTATCGATTAATCGATTTATCGATTAATCGATTTATCGATTAATCGATTTATCTATCTAATAATCTATCCATCGATTTATCGATTTATCGATTTAATGATTTAACGATTTCTCGATTTAAAGATTTAACGATTTATCCATTTAACGATTTATCGATTTATCGATTTCTCGATTTCTCGATTTAACGATTTATCAATTAATCGATTTATCGATTTAACGATTTATCGATTTATCGATTTAACGATTTATCGATCTATCGATTTAACGATTTATCGATTTAACGATTTAACGATTTATCGATTTATCGATTTATCGATTTATCGATTTATCGATTTATCGATTTATCGATTTATCGATTTATCGATTTATCGATTTATCGATTTATCGATTTAACGATTTATCGATTTATCGATTTATCGATTTATCGATTTATCGATTTATCGATTTATCGATTTAACGATTTATCGATTTAACGATTTATCGATTTATCGATTTATCGATATATCGATTTATCGATTTATCGATTTATCGATTTATCGATTTAACGATTTAACGATTTAACGATTTAACGATTTAACGATTTAACGATTTAACGATTTAACAATTTATCGATTTAACGATTTATCGATTTATCGATTTATCGATTTATCGATTTATCGATTTATCGATTTATCGATTTATCGATTTATCGATTTATCGATTTATCGATTTATCGATTTATCGATTTATCGATTTATCGATTTATCGATTTATCGATTTATCGATTTATCGATTTATCGATTTATCGATTTATCGATTTATCGATTTATCGATTTATCGATTTATCGATTTATCGATTTATCGATTTATCGATTTATCGATTTATCGATTTATCGATTTATCGATTTATCGATTTATCGATTTATCGATTTATCGATTTATCGATTTATCGATTTATCGATTTATCGATTTATCGATTTATCGATTTATCGATTTATCGATTTATCGATTTATCGATTTATCGATTTATCGATTTATCGATTTATCGATTTATCGATTTATCGATTTATCGATTTTATCGATTTATCGATTTTATCGATTTATCGATTTTATCGATTTATCGATTTTATCTTTTTATCGATTTATCGATTTATCGATTTATCGATTTATCGATTTATCGATTTATCGATTTATCGATTTATCGATTTATCGATTTATCGATTTATCGATTTATCGATTTATCGATTTATCGATTTATCGATTTATCGATTTATCGATTTATCGATTTATCGATTTATCGATTTATCGATTTATCGATTTATCGATTTATCGATTTATCGATTTATCGATTTATCGATTTATCGATTTATCGATTTATCGATTTATCGATTTATCGATTTATCGATTTATCGATTTATCGATTTATCGATTTATCGATTTATCGATTTATCGATTTATCGATTTATCGATTTATCGATTTATCGATTTATCGATTTATCGATTTATCGATTTATCGATTTATCGATTTATCGATTTATCGATTAATCGATTTATCGATTTATCGATTAATCGATTAATCGATTTATCGATTTATCGATTAATCGATTTATCGATTAATCGATTTATCGATTAATCGATTTATCGATTAATCGATTTATCGATTAATCGATTATCGATTTATCGATTTATCGATTTATCGATTTATCGATTTATCGATTTATCGATTTATCGATTTATCGATTTATCGATTTATCGATTTATCGACTTATTTATCTATCTATATAGCGATTTAACGATTTATCGATTAATCTATCTATCTTTCTATCGATTTATCTATTTTAGGATTTATCGATTTATCTATCTATGTATCGATTGATCTATTTAACAATTTATCTATTTACTTTTCTATTTATTTATGGATTGATATATTTATCGATTTATCGATTTATCGATATATCGATATATCGATTTATCTATCTATTCATCAATGGATTTATCTATTTATCGATTATTCTATCCATCGATTTAACGATTTTACGATTTATCGATTTTACGATTTATCGATTTATCGATTTATTGATTTATCGATTTATCGATTTATCGATTTATCGATTTATCGATTTATCGATTTGTTGATTTATCGATTTATCGATTTATCGATTTATCTTTCTATTCATCAATGGATTTATCAATTTATCGATTAATCTATCCATCAATTTATCGAATTATCGATTTATCGATTTATCGATTTATCGATTTATCGATTTATCGATTTATCGATTTAACGATTTAACGATTAATCGATTTAACGATTTAACGATTTATCCATTTAACGATTTATCGATTTATCGATTTATCTATTTATCGATTTATTGATTTTACGATTTATCGATTTATCGATTTATCGATTTATCATTTGATCGATTTATCGATTTATCGATTAATCGATTTATCGATTTATCGATTTATCGATTTATCGATTTATCGATTTATCGATTTATCGATTTATCGATTTATCGATTTATCAATTTATCCATTTATCGATTATTCTATCCATGATTTAACGATTTATCGATTTATCGATTTATCGATTTATTGATTTATTGATTTATCGATTTATCGATTTATCGATTTATCGATTTATCGATTTATCGATTTATCGATTTATCGATTTATCGATTTATCGATTTATCGATTTATCGATTTATCGATTTATCGATTTATCGATTTATCGATTTATCGATTTATCGATTTATGGATTTATCGATTTATCGATTTATCGATTTATCGATTTATCGATTTATCGATTTATCGATTTATCGATTTACCGATTTATCGATTTATCGATTTATCGATTTATCTATCTATTCATCAATGGATTTATCAATTTATCGATTAATCTATCCATCGATTTATCGAATTATCGATTTATCGATTTATCGATTTATCGATTTATCGATTTATCGACTTATCGATTTATCGATTTAACGATTTAACGATTTAACGATTTATCGATTAAACGATTTAACGATTTATCCTTTTAACGATTTATCGATTTATCGATTTATCTATTTATCGATTTATTGATTTATCGATTTATCGATTTATCGATTTATCGATTTATCGATTTATCGATTTATCGATTTATCATTTTATCGATTTATCGATTTATCGATTTATCGATTTATCGATTTATCGATTTATCGATTAATCTATCCATCGATTTAACGATTTATCGATTTATCGATTTATCGATTTATCGATTTATCGATTTATCGATTTATTGATTTATCTATCTATTCATCAATGGATTTATCTATTTATCGATTAAACTATCCATCGATTTATCGATTTATCGATTTAATGATTTAACGATTTCTCGATTTAACGATTTATCCATTTAACGATTTATCGATTTAACGATTTATCAATTAATCGATTTATCGATTTATCGATTTATCGATTTATCGATTTATCGATTTATCGATTTATCGATTTAACGATTTATCGATTTATCGATTTATCGATTTATCGATTTATCGATTTATCGATTTATCGATTTATCGATTTATCGATTTATCGATTTATCGATTTATCGATTTATCGATTTATCGATTTATCGATTTATCGATTTATCGATTTATCGATTTATCGATTTATCGATTTATCGATTTATCGATTTATCGATTTAACGATTTATCGATTTATCGATTTATCGATTTATCGATTTAACGATTTATCGATTTATCGATTTATCGATTTATCGATTTATCGATTTATCGATTTATCGATTTATCGATTTATCGATTTATCGATTTATCGATTTATCGATTTATCGATTTATCGATTTATCGATTTATCGATTTATCGATTTATCGATTTATCGATTTATCGATTTATCGATTTATCGATATATCGATTTATCGATATATCGATTTATCGATTTATCGATTTATCGATTTATCGATTTATCGATTTATCGATTTATCGATTTATCGATTTATCGATTTATCGATTTATCGATTTATCGATTTATCGATTTATCGATTTATCTATTTATCTATTTATCGATTTATCAAATTATCGATTTATCGATGTATCGATGTATCGATGTATCGATGTATCGATTTATCGATTTATCGATTTATCGATTTATCGATTTATCGATTTATCGATTTATCGATTTATCGATTTATCGATTTATCGATTTATCGATTTATTGATTTATCGATTTATCGATTTATCGATTTATCGATTTATCGATTTATCGATTTAACGATTTATCGATTTAACGATTTATCGATTTAACGATTTATCGATTTATCGATTTATCGATTTAACGATTTAACGATTTAACGATTTAACGATTTAACGATTTAACGATTTAACGATTTAACGATTTATCGATTTATCGATTTATCGATTTATCGATTTATCGATTTATCGATTTATCGATTTATCGATTTATCGATTTATCGATTTATCGATTTATCGATTTAACGATTTATCGATTTAACGATTTATCGATTTAACGATTTATCGATTTAACGATTTATCGATTTATCGATTTATCGATATATTGATTTATCGATTTATCGATTTATCGATTTATCGATTTATCGATTTATCGATTTATCGATTTAACGATTTATCGATTTAACGATTTATCGATTTAACGATTTATCGATTTAACGATTTATCGATTTATCGATTTATCGATTTATCGATTTATCGATTTATCGATTTATCGATTTATCGATTTATCGATTTATCGATTTATCGATTTATCGATTTATCGATTTATCGATTTATCGATTTATCGATTTATCGATTTATCGATTTATCGATTTATCGATTTATCGATTTATCGATTTATCGATTTATCGATTTATCGATTTATCGATTTCTCGATTTATCGATTTCTCGATTTATCGATTTAATGATTTAACGATTTCTCGATTTAACGATTTATCCATTTAACGATTTATCGATTTAACGATTTATCAATTAATCGATTTATCGATTTATCGATTTATCGATTTATCGATTTATCGATTTAACGATTTATCGATTTAACGATTTATCGATTTATCGATTTATCGATTTATCGATTTATCGATTTATCGATTTATCGATTTATCGATTTATCGATTTATCGATTTATCGATTTATCGATTTATCGATTTATCGATTTATCGATTTATCGATTTATCGATTTATCGATTTATCGATTTATCGATTTATCGATTTAACGATTTATCGATTTATCGATTTATCGATTTATCGATTTAACGATTTATCGATTTAACGATTTATCGATTTATCGATTTATCGATTTATCGATTTATCGATTTATCGATTTATCGATTTATCGATTTATCGATTTATCGATTTATCGATTTATCGATTTATCGATTTATCGATTTATCGATTTATCGATTTATCGATTTATCGATTTATCGATTTATCGATTTATCGATTTATCGATTTATCGATTTATCGATTTATCGATTTATCGATTTATCGATTTATCGATTTATCGATATATCGATTTATCGATATATCGATTTATCGATTTATCGATTTATCGATTTATCGATTTATCGATTTATCTATTTATCGATTTATCTATTTATCGATTCATCAAATTATCGATTTATCGATGTATCGATGTATCGATGTATCGATTTATCGATTTATCGATTTATCGATTTATCGATTTATCGATTTATCGATTTATCGATTTATCGATTTATCGATTTATCGATTTATCGATTTATCGATTTATTGATTTATCGATTTATCGATTTATCGATTTATCGATTTAACGATTTATCGATTTAACGATTTATCGATTTAACGATTTATCGATTTAACGATTTATCGATTTATCGATTTAACGATTTAACGATTTAACGATTTAACGATTTAACGATTTAACGATTTAACGATTTAACGATTTATCGATTTATCGATTTATCGATTTATCGATTTATCGATTTATCGATTTATCGATTTATCGATTTATCGATTTATCGATTTATCGATTTATCGATTTATCGATTTATCGATTTATCGATTTATCGATTTATCGATTTATCGATTTATCGATTTAACGATTTATCGATTTAACGATTTATCGATTTAACGATTTATCGATTTAACGATTTATCGATTTATCGATTTATCGATATATTGATTTATCGATTTATCGATTTATCGATTTATCGATTTATCGATTTATCGATTTAACGATTTAACGATTTAACGATTTAACGATTTAACGATTTAACGATTTAACGATTTAACGATTTATCGATTTAACGATTTATCGATTTAACGATTTATCGATTTATCGATTTATCGATTTATCGATTTATCGATTTATCGATTTATCGATTTATCGATTTATCGATTTATCGATTTATCGATTTATCGATTTACCGATTTATCGATTTATCGATTTATCGATTTATCTATCTATTCATCAATGGATTTATCAATTTATCGATTAATCTATCCATCGATTTATCGAATTATCGATTTATCGATTTATCGATTTATCGATTTATCGATTTATCGATTTATCGATTTATCGATTTATCGATTTAACGATTTAACGATTTAACGATTTATCGATTAAACGATTTAACGATTTATCCTTTTAACGATTTATCGATTTATCGATTTATCTATTTATCGATTTATTGATTTATCGATTTATCGATTTATCGATTTATCGATTTATCGATTTATCGATTTATCATTTTATCGATTTATCGATTTATCGATTTATCGATTTATCGATTTATCGATTTATCGATTAATCTATCCATCGATTTAACGATTTATCGATTTATCGATTTATCGATTTATCGATTTATCGATTTATCGATTTATTGATTTATCTATCTATTCATCAATGGATTTATCTATTTATCGATTAAACTATCCATCGATTTATCGATTTATCGATTTAATGATTTAACGATTTCTCGATTTAACGATTTATCCATTTAACGATTTATCGATTTAACGATTTATCAATTAATCGATTTATCGATTTATCGATTTATCGATTTATCGATTTATCGATTTATCGATTTATCGATTTAACGATTTATCGATTTATCGATTTATCGATTTATCGATTTATCGATTTATCGATTTATCGATTTATCGATTTATCGATTTATCGATTTATCGATTTATCGATTTATCGATTTATCGATTTATCGATTTATCGATTTATCGATTTATCGATTTATCGATTTATCGATTTAACGATTTATCGATTTATCGATTTATCGATTTATCGATTTAACGATTTATCGATTTATCGATTTATCGATTTATCGATTTATCGATTTATCGATTTATCGATTTATCGATTTATCGATTTATCGATTTATCGATTTATCGATTTATCGATTTATCGATTTATCGATTTATCGATTTATCGATATATCGATTTATCGATATATCGATTTATCGATTTATCGATTTATCGATTTATCGATTTATCGATTTATCGATTTATCGATTTATCGATTTATCGATTTATCGATTTATCGATTTATCTATTTATCTATTTATCGATTTATCAAATTATCGATTTATCGATGTATCGATGTATCGATGTATCGATGTATCGATTTATCGATTTATCGATTTATCGATTTATCGATTTATCGATTTATCGATTTATCGATTTATCGATTTATCGATTTATCGATTTATCGATTTATCGATTTATCGATTTATTGATTTATCGATTTATCGATTTATCGATTTATCGATTTATCGATTTATCGATTTAACGATTTATCGATTTAACGATTTATCGATTTAACGATTTATCGATTTATCGATTTATCGATTTAACGATTTAACGATTTAACGATTTAACGATTTAACGATTTAACGATTTAACGATTTATCGATTTATCGATTTATCGATTTATCGATTTATCGATTTATCGATTTATCGATTTATCGATTTATCGATTTATCGATTTATCGATTTATCGATTTATCGATTTAACGATTTATCGATTTAACGATTTATCGATTTAACGATTTATCGATTTAACGATTTATCGATTTATCGATTTATCGATATATTGATTTATCGATTTATCGATTTATCGATTTATCGATTTATCGATTTATCGATTTATCGATTTAACGATTTATCGATTTAACGATTTATCGATTTAACGATTTATCGATTTAACGATTTATCGATTTAACGATTTATCGATTTATCGATTTATCGATTTATCGATTTATCGATTTATCGATTTATCGATTTATCGATTTATCGATTTATCGATTTATCGATTTATCGATTTATCGATTTATCGATTTATCGATTTATCGATTTATCGATTTATCGATTTATCGATTTATCGATTTATCGATTTATCGATTTATCGATTTATCGATTTATCGATTTATCGATTTATCGATTTCTCGATTTATCGATTTAATGATTTAACGATTTCTCGATTTAACGATTTATCCATTTAACGATTTATCGATTTAACGATTTATCAATTAATCGATTTATCGATTTATCGATTTATCGATTTATCGATTTATCGATTTAACGATTTATCGATTTAACGATTTATCGATTTATCGATTTATCGATTTATCGATTTATCGATTTATCGATTTATCGATTTATCGATTTATCGATTTATCGATTTATCGATTTATCGATTTATCGATTTATCGATTTATCGATTTATCGATTTATCGATTTATCGATTTATCGATTTATCGATTTATCGATTTATCGATTTATCGATTTATCGATTTATCGATTTATCGATTTATCGATTTAACGATTTATCGATTTATCGATTTATCGATTTATCGATTTAACGATTTATCGATTTAACGATTTATCGATTTATCGATTTATCGATTTATCGATTTATCGATTTATCGATTTATCGATTTATCGATTTATCGATTTATCGATTTATCGATTTATCGATTTATCGATTTATCGATTTATCGATTTATCGATTTATCGATTTATCGATTTATCGATTTATCGATTTATCGATTTATCGATTTATCGATTTATCGATTTATCGATTTATCGATTTATCGATTTATCGATATATCGATTTATCGATATATCGATTTATCGATTTATCGATTTATCGATTTATCGATTTATCGATTTATCTATTTATCGATTTATCTATTTATCGATTCATCAAATTATCGATTTATCGATGTATCGATGTATCGATGTATCGATTTATCGATTTATCGATTTATCGATTTATCGATTTATCGATTTATCGATTTATCGATTTATCGATTTATCGATTTATCGATTTATCGATTTATCGATTTATTGATTTATCGATTTATCGATTTATCGATTTATCGATTTAACGATTTATCGATTTAACGATTTATCGATTTAACGATTTATCGATTTAACGATTTATCGATTTATCGATTTAACGATTTAACGATTTAACGATTTAACGATTTAACGATTTATCGATTTAACGATTTATCGATTTATCGATTTATCGATTTATCGATTTATCGATTTATCGATTTATCGATTTATCGATTTATCGATTTATCGATTTATCGATTTATCGATTTATCGATTTAACGATTTATCGATTTAACGATTTATCGATTTAACGATTTATCGATTTAACGATTTATCGATTTATCGATTTATCGATATATTGATTTATCGATTTATCGATTTATCGATTTATCGATTTATCGATTTATCGATTTAACGATTTAACGATTTAACGATTTAACGATTTAACGATTTAACGATTTAACGATTTATCGATTTAACGATTTATCGATTTAACGATTTATCGATTTATCGATTTATCGATTTATCGATTTATCGATTTATCGATTTATCGATTTATCGATTTATCGATTTATCGATTTATCGATTTATCGATTTATCGATTTATCGATTTATCGATTTATCGATTTATCGATTTATCGATTTATCGATTTATCGATTTATCGATTTATCGATTTATCGATTTATCGATTTATCGATTTATCGATTTATCGATTTATCGATTTATCGATTTATCGATTTATCGATTTATCGATTTATCGATTTATCGATTTATCGATTTATCGATTTATCGATTTATCGATTTATCGATTTATCGATTTATCGATTTATCGATTTATCGATTTATCGATTTATCGATTTATCGATTTATCGATTTATCGATTTATCGATTTATCGATTTATCGATTTATCGATTTATCGATTTATCGATTTATCGATTTATCGATTTATCGATTTATCGATTTATCGATTTATCGATTTATCGATTTATCGATTTATCGATTTATCGATTTATCGATTTATCGATTTATCGATTTATCGATTTATCGATTTATCGATTTATCGATTTATCGATTTATCGATTTATCGATTTATCGATTTATCGATTTATCGATTTATCGATTTATCGATTTATCGATTTATCGATTTATCGATTTATCGATTTATCGATTTATCGATTTATCGATTTTATCGATTTATCGATTTTATCGATTTATCGATTTTATCGATTTATCGATTTTATCGATTTATCGATTTTATCGATTTATCGATTTTATCGTTTTATCGATTTATCGATTTATCGATTTATCGATTTATCGATTTATCGATTTATCGATTAATCGATTTATCGATTAATCGATTTATCGATTTATCGATTTATCGATTTATCGATTTATCGATTTATCGATTTATCGACTTATTTATCTATCTATATAGCGATTTAACGATTTATCGATTAATCTATCTATCTTTCTATCGATTTATCTATTTTAGGATTTATCGATTTATCTATCTATGTATCGATTGATCTATTTAACAATTTATCTATTTACTTTTCTATTTATTTATGGATTGATATATTTATCGATTTATCGATTTATCGATATATCGATATATCGATTTATCTATCTATTCATCAATGGATTTATCTATTTATCGATTATTCTATCCATCGATTTAACGATTTTACGATCTATCGATTTTACGATTTATCGATTTATCGATTTATTGATTTATCGATTTATCGATTTATCGATTTATCGATTTATCGATTTATTGATTTATCGATTTATCGATTTATCGATTTATCTTTCTATTCATCAATGGATTTATCAATTTATCGATTAATCTATCCATCAATTTATCGAATTATCGATTTATCGATTTATCGATTTATCGATTTATCGATTTATCGATTTATCGATTTATCGATTTAACGATTTAACGATTAATCGATTTAACGATTTAACGATTTATCCATTTAACGATGTATCGATTTATCGATTTATCTATTTATCGATTTATTGATTTTACGATTTATCGATTTATCGATTTATCGATTTATCGATTTATCATTTGATCGATTTATCGATTTATCGATTAATCGATTTATCGATTTATCGATTTATCGATTTATCAATTTATCTATTTATCGATTATTCTATCCATGATTTAACGATTTATCGATTTATCGATTTATCGATTTATTGCTTTATTGATTTATCGATTTATCGATTTATCGATTTATCGATTTATCGATTTATCGATTTATCGATTTATCGATTTATCGATTTATCGATTTATCGATTTATCGATTTATCGATTTATCGATTTATCGATTTATCGATTTATCGATTTATCGATTTATCGATTTATCGATTTATCGATTTATCGATTTATCGATTTATCGATTTATCGATTTATCGATTTATCGATTTATCGATTTATCGATTTATCGATTTATCGATTTATCGATTTATCGATTTATCGATTTATCGATTTATCGATTTATCGATTTATCGATTTACCGATTTATCGATTTATCGATTTATCGATTTATCGATTTATCTATCTATTCATCAATGGATTTATCAATTTATCGATTAATCTATCCATCGATTTATCGAATTATCGATTTATCGATTTATCGATTTATCGATTTATCGATTTAACGATTTAACGATTTAACGATTTATCGATTAAACGATTTAACGATTTATCCTTTTAACGATTTATCGATTTATCGATTTATCTATTTATCGATTTATTGATTTATCGATTTATCGATTTATCGATTTATCGATTTATCGATTTATCATTTTATCGATTTATCGATTTATCGATTTATCGATTTATCGATTTATCGATTAATCTATCCATCGATTTAACGATTTATCGATTTATCGATTTATCGATTTATCGATTTATCGATTTATCGATTTATCGATTTATCGATTTATTGATTTATCTATCTATTCATCAATGGATTTATCTATTTATCGATTAAACTATCCATCGATTTATCGATTTATCGATTTAATGATTTAACGATTTCTCGATTTAACGATTTATCCATTTAACGATTTATCGATTTAACGATTTATCAATTAATCGATTTATCGATTTATCGATTTATCGATTTATCGATTTATCGATTTATCGATTTATCGATTTATCGATTTAACGATTTATCGATTTAACGATTTATCGATTTATCGATTTATCGATTTATCGATTTATCGATTTATCGATTTATCGATTTATCGATTTATCGATTTATCGATTTATCGATTTATCGATTTATCGATTTATCGATTTATCGATTTATCGATTTATCGATTTATCGATTTATCGATTTATCGATTTAACGATTTATCGATTTAACGATTTATCGATTTATCGATTTATCGATTTAACGATTTATCGATTTATCGATTTATCGATTTATCGATTTATCGATTTATCGATTTATCGATTTATCGATTTATCGATTTATCGATTTATCGATTTATCGATTTATCGATTTATCGATTTATCGATTTATCGATTTATCGATTTATCGATTTATCGATTTATCGATTTATCGATTTATCGATTTACCGATTTTACGATTTATCGATTTATCGATTTATTGATTTATCGATTTATCGATTTATCGATTTATCGATTTATTGATTTATCGATTTATCGATTTATCGATTTATCTTTCTATTCATCAATGGATTTATCAATTTATCGATTAATCTATCCATCAATTTATCGAATTATCGATTTATCGATTTATCGATTTATCGATTTATCGATTTATCGATTTATCGATTTATCGATTTATCGATTTAACGATTTAACGATTAATCGATTTAACGATTTAACGATTTATCCATTTAACGATTTATCGATTTATCGATTTATCTATTTATCGATTTATTGATTTTACGATTTATCGATTTATCGATTTATCGATTTATCATTTGATCGATTTATCGATTTATCGATTAATCGATTTATCGATTTATCGATTAATCGATTTATCAATTTATCTATTTATCGATTATTCTATCCATGATTTAACGATTTATCGATTTATCGATTTATTGATTTATTGATTTATCGATTTATCGATTTATCGATTTATCGATTTATCGATTTATCGATTTATCGATTTATCGATTTATCGATTTATCGATTTATCGATTTATCGATTTATCGATTTATCGATTTATCGATTTATCGATTTATCGATTTATCGATTTATCGATTTATCGATTTATCGATTTATCGATTTATCGATTTATCGATTTATCGATTTATCGATTTATCGATTTATCGATTTATCGATTTATCGATTTATCGATTTATCGATTTATCGATTTATCGATTTATCGATTTATCGATTTATCGATTTATCGATTTATCGATTTATCGATTTATCGATTTACCGATTTATCGATTTATCGATTTATCGATTTATCTATCTATTCATCAATGGATTTATCAATTTATCGATTAATCTATCCATCGATTTATCGAATTATCGATTTATCGATTTATCGATTTATCGATTTAACGATTTAACGATTTAACGATTTATCGATTAAACGATTTAACGATTTATCCTTTTAACGATTTATCGATTTATCGATTTATCTATTTATCGATTTATTGATTTATCGATTTATCGATTTATCGATTTATCGATTTATCGATTTATCATTTTATCGATTTATCGATTTATCGATTTATCGATTTATCGATTTATCGATTTATCGATTTATCGATTAATCTATCCATCGATTTAACGATTTATCGATTTATCGATTTATCGATTTATCGATTTATCGATTTATCGATTTATCGATTTATCGATTTATCGATTTATTGATTTATCTATCTATTCATCAATGGATTTATCTATTTATCGATTAAACTATCCATCGATTTATCGATTTATCGATTTAATGATTTAACGATTTCTCGATTTAACGATTTATCCATTTAACGATTTATCGATTTAACGATTTATCAATTAATCGATTTATCGATTTATCGATTTATCGATTTATCGATTTATCGATTTATCGATTTATCGATTTAACGATTTATCGATTTAACGATTTATCGATTTATCGATTTATCGATTTATCGATTTATCGATTTATCGATTTATCGATTTATCGATTTATCGATTTATCGATTTATCGATTTATCGATTTATCGATTTATCGATTTATCGATTTATCGATTTATCGATTTATCGATTTATCGATTTATCGATTTATCGATTTATCGATTTATCGATTTATCGATTTATCGATTTATCGATTTATCGATTTATCGATTTATCGATTTATCGATTTATCGATTTAACGATTTATCGATTTAACGATTTATCGATTTATCGATTTATCGATTTAACGATTTATCGATTTATCGATTTATCGATTTATCGATTTATCGATTTATCGATTTATCGATTTATCGATTTATCGATTTATCGATTTATCGATTTATCGATTTATCGATTTATCGATTTATCGATTTATCGATTTATCGATTTATCGATTTATCGATTTATCGATTTATCGATTTATCGATTTATCGATTTATCGATTTATCGATTTATCGATTTATCGATTTATCGATTTATCGATTTATCGATTTATCGATTTATCGATTTATCGATTTATCGATTTATCGATTTATCGATTTATCGATTTATCGATTTATCGATTTATCGATTTATCGATTTATCGATTTATCGATTTATCGATTTATCGATTTATCGATTTATCGATTTATCGATTTATCGATTTATCGATTTATCGATTTATCGATTTATCGATTTATCGATTTATCGATTTATCGATTTATCGATTTATCGATTTATCGATTTATCGATTTATCGATTTATCGATTTATCGATTTATCGATTTATCGATTTATCGATTTATCGATTTATCGATTTATCGATTTATCGATTTATCGATTTATCGATTTATCGATTTATCGATTTATCGATTTATCGATTTATCGATTTATCGATTTATCGATTTATCGATTTATCGATTTATCGATTTATCGATTTATCGATTTATCGATTTATCGATTTATCGATTTATCGATTTATCGATTTATCGATTTATCGATTTATCGATTTATCGATTTATCGATTTATCGATTTATCGATTTATCGATCTATCGATTTATCGATCTATCGATTTATCGATCTATCGATTTATCGATCTATCGATTTATCGATCTAACGATTTATCGATTTATCGATTTATCGATTTATCGATTTATCGACTTATTTATCTATCTATATAGCGATTTAACGATTTATCGATTAATCTATCTATCTTTCTATCGATTTATCTATTTTAGGATTTATCGATTTATCTATCTTTGTATCGATTGATCTATTTAACAATTTATCTATTTACTTTTCTATTTATTTATGGATTGATATATTTATCGATTTATCGATTTATCGATTTATCGATTTATCGATATATCGATATATCGATTTATCTATCTATTCATCAATGGATTTATCTATTTATCGATTAATCTATCCATCGATTTAACGATTTAACGATTTATCGATTTAACGATTTATCGATTTATCGATTTATTGATTTATCGATTTATCGATTTATCGATTTATCGATTTATCGATTTATCGATTTATCTTTCTATTCATCAATGGATTTATCAATTTATCGATTAATCTATCCATCAATTTATCGAATTATCGATTTATCGATTTATCGATTTATCGATTTATCGATTTATCGATTTATCGATTTATCGATTTATCGATTTATCGATTTATCGATTTATCGATTTATCGATTTATCGATTTATCGATTTATCGATTTATCGATTTATCGATTTAACGATTTAACGATTAATCGATTTAACGATTTAACGATTTAACGATTTATCCATTTAACGATTTATCGATTTATCGATTTATTGATTTATTGATTTATCGATTTATCGATTTATCGATTTATCGATTTATCGATTTATCGATTTATCGATTTATCATTTGATCGATTTATCGATTTATCGATTAATCGATTTATCGATTTATCCATTTATCGATTAATCTATCCATGATTTAACGATTTATCGATTTATCGATTTATCGATTTATCGATTTATCGATTTATCGATTTATGGATTTATTGATTTATTGATTTAACGATTTATCGATTTATCGATTTATCGATTTATCGATTTATCGATTTATCGATTTATCGATTTATCGATTTATCGATTTATCGATTTATCGATTTATCGATTTATCGATTTATCTATCTATTCATCAATGGATTTATCAATTTATCGATTAATCTATCCATCGATTTATCGAATTATCGATTTATCGATTTATCGATTTATCGATTTATCGATTTATCGATTTAACGATTTAACGATTTAACGATTTAACGATTTATCGATTAAACGATTTAACGATTTATCCATTTAACGATTTATCGATTTATCGATTTATCGATTTATCGATTTATCGATTTACCTATTTATCGATTTATTGATTTATCGATTTATCGATTTATCGATTTATCGATTTATCATTTTATCGATTTATCGATTTATCGATTTATCGATTTATCGATTTATCGATTTATCGATTTATCGATTTATCGATTTATCGATTTATCGATTTATCGATTTATCGATTTATCGATTAATCTATCCATCGATTTAACGATTTATCGATTTATCGATTTATCGATTTATCGATTTATTGATTTATCTATCTATTCATCAATAAATTTATCTATTTATCGATTAAACTATCCATCGATTTATCGATTTATCGATTTAATGATTTAACGATTTCTCGATTTAACGATTTAACGATTTATCCATTTAACGATTTATCGATTTAACGATTTATCAATTAATCGATTTATCGATTTATCGATTTATCGATTTATCGATTTATCGATTTAACGATTTATCGATTTAACGATTTATCGATTTAACGATTTATCGATTTATCGATTTAACGATTTATCGATTTATCGATTTATCGATTTATCGATTTATCGATTTATTGATTTATCGATTTATCGATTTATCGATTTATCGATTTATCGATTTATCGATCTATCGATTTATCGATCTATCGATTTATCGATCTAACGATTTATCGATTTATCGATTAATCGATTTATCGATTTATCGATTTATCGATTTATCGATTTATCGATTTATCGATTTATCGATTTATCGATTTATCGATTTATCGATTTATCGATTTATCGATTTATCGATTTATCGACTTATTTATCTATCTATATAGCGATTTAACGATTTATCGATTAATCTATCTATCTTTCTATCGATTTATCTATTTTAGGATTTATCGATTTATCTATCTTTGTATCGATTGATCTATTTAACAATTTATCTATTTACTTTTCTATTTATTTATGGATTGATATATTTATCGATTTATCGATTTATCGATTTATCGATATATCGATATATCGATTTATCTATCTATTCATCAATGGATTTATCTATTTATCGATTAATCTATCCATCGATTTAACGATTTAACGATTTATCGATTTAACGATTTATCGATTTATCGATTTATTGATTTATCGATTTATCGATTTATCGATTTATCGATTTATCGATTTATCGATTTATCTTTCTATTCATCAATGGATTTATCAATTTATCGATTAATCTATCCATCAATTTATCGAATTATCGATTTATCGATTTATCGATTTATCGATTTATCGATTTATCGATTTATCGATTTATCGATTTATCGATATATCGATTTATCGATTTATCGATTTATCGATTTATCGATTTATCGATTTATCGATTTATCGATTTATCGATTTATCGATTTATCGATTTATCGATTTAACGATTTAACGATTAATCGATTTAACGATTTAACGATTTATCCATTTAACGATTTATCGATTTATCGATTTATTGATTTATCGATTTATCGATTTATCGATTTATCGATTTATCGATTTATCGATTTATCATTTGATCGATTTATCGATTTATCGATTAATCGATTTATCGATTTATCCATTTATCGATTAATCTATCCATGATTTAACGATTTATCGATTTATCGATTTATCGATTTATCGATTTATCGATTTATCGATTTATCGATTTATCGATTTATGGATTTATTGATTTATTGATTTAACGATTTATCGATTTATCGATTTATCGATTTATCGATTTATCGATTTATCGATTTATCGATTTATCGATTTATCGATTTATCGATTTATCGATTTATCGATTTATCGATTTATCTATCTATTCATCAATGGATTTATCAATTTATCGATTAATCTATCCATCGATTTATCGAATTATCGATTTATCGATTTATCGATTTATCGATTTATCGATTTAACGATTTAACGATTTAACGATTTAACGATTTAACGATTTATCGATTAAACGATTTAACGATTTATCCATTTAACGATTTATCGATTTATCGATTTATCGATTTATCGATTTATCGATTTACCTATTTATCGATTTATTGATTTATCGATTTATCGATTTATCGATTTATCATTTTATCGATTTATCGATTTATCGATTTATCGATTTATCGATTTATCGATTTATCGATTTATCGATTTATCGATTTATCGATTTATCGATTTATCGATTTATCGATTTATCGATTTATCGATTTATCGATTTATCGATTTATCGATTTAACGATTTAACGATTTAACGATTTATCGATTAAACGATTTAACGATTTATCCTTTTAACGATTTATCGATTTATCGATTTATCTATTTATCGATTTATTGATTTATCGATTTATCGATTTATCGATTTATCGATTTATCGATTTATCATTTTATCGATTTATCGATTTATCGATTTATCGATTTATCGATTTATCGATTAATCTATCCATCGATTTAACGATTTATCGATTTATCGATTTATCGATTTATCGATTTATCGATTTATCGATTTATCGATTTATCGATTTATTGATTTATCTATCTATTCATCAATGGATTTATCTATTTATCGATTAAACTATCCATCGATTTATCGATTTATCGATTTAATGATTTAACGATTTCTCGATTTAACGATTTATCCATTTAACGATTTATCGATTTAACGATTTATCAATTAATCGATTTATCGATTTATCGATTTATCGATTTATCGATTTATCGATTTATCGATTTATCGATTTATCGATTTAACGATTTATCGATTTAACGATTTATCGATTTATCGATTTATCGATTTATCGATTTATCGATTTATCGATTTATCGATTTATCGATTTATCGATTTATCGATTTATCGATTTATCGATTTATCGATTTATCGATTTATCGATTTATCGATTTATCGATTTATCGATTTATCGATTTATCGATTTAACGATTTATCGATTTAACGATTTATCGATTTATCGATTTATCGATTTAACGATTTATCGATTTATCGATTTATCGATTTATCGATTTATCGATTTATCGATTTATCGATTTATCGATTTATCGATTTATCGATTTATCGATTTATCGATTTATCGATTTATCGATTTATCGATTTATCGATTTATCGATTTATCGATTTATCGATTTATCGATTTATCGATTTATCGATTTATCGATTTATTGATTTATCTATCTATTCATCAATGGATTTATCTATTTATCGATTAAACTATCCATCGATTTATCGATTTATCGATTTAATGATTTAACGATTTCTCGATTTAACGATTTATCCATTTAACGATTTATCGATTTAACGATTTATCAATTAATCGATTTATCGATTTATCGATTTATCGATTTATCGATTTAACGATTTATCGATATAACGATTTATCGATATATCGATTTAACGATTTATCGATTTATCGATTTATCGATTTATCGATTTATCGATTTATCGATTTATCGATTTATCGATTTATCGATTTATCGATTTATCGATTTATCGATTTATCGATATATCGATATATCGATTTATCTATCTATTCATCAATGGATTTTTCTATTTATCGATTAATCTATCCATCGATTTATCGATTTATCGATTTAATGATTTAACGATTTAACGATTTCTCGATTTAAAGATTTAACGATTTAACGATTTATCCATTTAACGATTTATCGATTTATCGATTTAACGATTTAACGATTTATCAATTAATCGATTTATCGATTTAACGATTTATCGATTTAACGATTTAACGATTTATCGATTTATCGATTTAACGATTTATCGATTTATCGATTTAACGATTTAACGATTTATCGATTTATCGATTTACCGATTTATCGATTTATCGATTTATCGATTTATCGATTTATCGATTTATCGATTTATCGATTTATCGATTTATCGATTTATCTATCTATTCATCAATGGATTTATCAATTTATCGATTAATCTATCCATCGATTTATCGAATTATCGATTTATCGATTTATCGATTTATCGATTTATCGATTTAACGATTTAACGATTTAACGATTTAACGATTTAACGATTTATCGATTAAACGATTTAACGATTTATCCATTTAACGATTTATCGATTTATCGATTTATCGATTTATCGATTTATCTATTTATCGATTTATTGATTTATCGATTTATCGATTTATCGATTTATCGATTTATCGATTTATCGATTTATCGATTTATCGATTTATCGATTTATTGATTTAACGATTTAACGATTTAACGATTTATCCATTTAACGATTTATCGATTTATCGATTTAACGATTTATCAATTAATCGATTTATCGATTTAACGATTTATCGATTTAACGATTTATCGATTTAACGATTTAACGATTTATCGATTTAACGATTTATCGATTTAACGATTTAACGATTTATCGATTTATCGATTTATCGATTTATCGATTTATCGATTTATCGATTTATCGATTTATCGATTTATCTATCTATTCATCAATGGATTTATCTATTTATCGATTAAACTATCCATCGATTTATCGATTTATCGATTTAATGATTTAACGATTTCTCGATTTAACGATTTAACGGTTTATCCATTTAACGATTTAACGATTTATCGATATAACGATTTATCGATATATCGATTTAACGATTTATCGATTTATCGATTTATCGATTTATCGATTTATCGATTTATCGATTTATCGATTTATCGATTTATCGATTTATCGATTTATCGATTTATCGATTTATCGATATATCGATATATCGATTTATCTATCTATTCATCAATGGATTTTTCTATTTATCGATTAATCTATCCATCGATTTATCGATTTATCGATTTAATGATTTAACGATTTAACGATTTCTCGATTTAAAGATTTAACGATTTAACGATTTATCCATTTAACGATTTATCGATTTATCGATTTAACGATTTATCAATTAATCGATTTATCGATTTAACGATTTATCGATTTAACGATTTAACGATTTATCGATTTATCGATTTAACGATTTATCGATTTAACGATTTAACGATTTATCGATTTATCGATTTACCGATTTATCGATTTATCGATTTATCGATTTATCGATTTATCGATTTATCGATTTATCGATTTATCGATTTATCGATTTATCTATCTATTCATCAATGGATTTATCAATTTATCGATTAATCTATCCATCGATTTATCGAATTATCGATTTATCGATTTATCGATTTATCGATTTAACGATTTAACGATTTAACGATTTAACGATTTATCGATTAAACGATTTAACGATTTATCCATTTAACGATTTATCGATTTATCGATTTATCGATTTATCGATTTATCTATTTATCGATTTATTGATTTATCGATTTATCGATTTATCGATTTATCGATTTATCGATTTATCGATTTATCGATTTATCGATTTATCGATTTATTGATTTAACGATTTAACGATTTAACGATTTATCCATTTAACGATTTATCGATTTATCGATTTAACGATTTATCAATTAATCGATTTATCGATTTAACGATTTATCGATTTAACGATTTATCGATTTAACGATTTAACGATTTATCGATTTAACGATTTATCGATTTAACGATTTAACGATTTATCGATTTATCGATTTATCGATTTATCGATTTATCGATTTATCGATTTATCGATTTATCGATTTATCTATCTATTCATCAATGGATTTATCTATTTATCGATTAAACTATCCATCGATTTATCGATTTATATATTTAATGATTTAACGATTTCTCGATTTAACGATTTAACGGTTTATCCATTTAACGATTTATCGATTTATCGATTTAACGATTTATCGATATAACGATTTATCGATATATCGATTTATCGATTTATCGATTTATCGATTTATCGATTTATCGATTTATCGATTTATCGATTTATCGATTTATCGATTTATCGATTTATCGATATATCGATATATCGATTTATCTATCTATTCATCAATGGATTTTTCTATTTATCGATTAATCTATCCATCGATTTATCGATTTAATGATTTAACGATTTAACGATTTCTCGATTTAAAGATTTAACGATTTAACGATTTATCAATTTAACGATTTATCGATTTATCGATTTAACGATTTATCAATTAATCGATTTATCGATTTAACGATTTATCGATTTAACGATTTAACGATTTATCGATTTAACGATTTATCGATTTAACGATTTAACGATTTATCGATTTATCGATTTACCGATTTATCGATTTATCGATTTATCGATTTATCGATTTATCGATTTATCGATTTATCGATTTATCGATTTATCGATTTATCGATTTATCGATTTATTGATTTAACGATTTAACGATTTAACGATTTATCCATTTAACGATTTATCGATTTATCGATTTAACGATTTATCAATTAATCGATTTATCGATTTAACGATTTATCGATTTAACGATTTATCGATTTAACGATTTAACGATTTATCGATTTATCGATTTAACGATTTATCGATTTAACGATTTAACGATTTATCGATTTATCGATTTATCGATTTATCGATTTATCGATTTATCGATTTATCGATTTATCGATTTATCGATTTATCGATTTATCGATTTATCGATTTATCGATTTATCGATTTATCTATCTATTCATCAATGGATTTATCTATTTATCGATTAAACTATCCATCGATTTATCGATTTATCGATTTAATGATTTAACGATTTCTCGATTTAACGATTTAACGGTTTATCCATTTAACGATTTATCGATTTAACGATTTATCAATTAATCGATTTATCGATTTATCGATTTAACGATTTATCGATTTAACGATTTATCGATTTATCGATTTAACGATTTATCGATTTATCGATTTATCGATTTATTGATTTATCGACTTATCGATTTATCGATTTATCGATTTATCGATTTATCGATTTATCGATTTATCGATATATCGATATATCGATTTATCTATCTATTCATCAATGGATTTATCTATTTATCGATTAATCTATCCATCAATTTATCGAATTATCGATTTATCGATTTATCGATTTATCGATTTATCGATTTTTTGATTTATCGATTTATCGATTTATCGATTTATCGATTTATCGATTTATCGATTTATCGATTTATCGATTTATCGATTTATTGATTTATCTATCTATTCATCAATGGATTTATCTATTTATCGATTAAACTATCCATCGATTTATCGATTTATCGATTTAATGATTTAACGATTTCTCGATTTAACGATTTATCCATTTAACGATTAATCGATTTAACGATTTATCAATTAATCGATTTATCGATTTATCGATTTAACGATTTATCGATATAACGATTTATCGATTTATCGATTTAACGATTTATCGATTTATCGATTTATCGATTTATCGATTTATCGATTTATCGATTTATCGATTTATCGATTTATCGATTTATCGATTTATCGATTTATCGATTTATCGATTTATCGATTTATCGATATATCGATTTATCTATCTATTCATCAATGGATTTATCTATTTATCGATTAATCTATCCATCGATTTATCGATTTATCGATTTATCGATTTAATGATTTAACGATTTAACGATTTCTCGATTTAAAGATTTAACGATTTAACGATTTATCCGTTTAACGATTTATCGATTTATCGATTTAACGATTTATCAATTAATCGATTTATCGATTTAACGATTTATCGATTTAACGATTTATCGATTTACCGATTTATCGATTTATCGATTTATCGATTTATCGATTTATCGATTTATCTATCTATTCATCAATGGATTTATCAATTTATCGATTAATCTATCCATCGATTTATCGAATTATCGATTTATCGATTTATCGATTTAACGATTTAACGATTTAACGATTTAAAGATTTATCGATTAAACGATTTAACGATTTATCCATTTAACGATTTATCGATTTATCGATTTATCGATTTATCTATTTATCGATTTATTGATTTATCGATTTATCGATTTATCGATTTATCGATTTATCGATTTATCATTTTATCGATTTATCGATTTATCGATTTATCGATTTATCGATTTATCGATTTATCGATTTATCGATTTATCGATTTATCGATTTATCGATTTATCGATTTATCGATTTATCGATTAATCTATCCATCGATTTAACGATTTATCGATTTATCGATTTATCGATTTATCGATTTATCGATTTATCGATTTATCGATTTATTGATTTATCTATCTATTCATCAATGGATTTATCTATTTATCGATTAAACTATCCATCGATTTATCGATTTATCGATTTAATGATTTAACGATTTCTCGATTTAACGATTTATCCATTTAACGATTTATCGATTTAACGATTTATCAATTAATCGATTTATCGATTTATCGATTTATCGATTTATCGATTTATCGATTTAACGATTTATCGATTTAACGATTTATCGATTTATCGATTTATCGATTTATCGATTTATCGATTTATCGATTTATCGATTTATCGATTTATCGATTTATCGATTTATCGATATATCGATATATCGATTTATCTATCTATTCATCAATGGATTTATCTATTTATCGATTAATCTATCCATCGATTTATCGATTTAATGATTTAACGATTTCTCGATTTAAAGATTTAACGATTTAACGATTTATCCATTTAACGATTTATCGATTTATCGATTTAACGATTTATCAATTAATCGATTTATCGATTTAACGATTTATCGATTTATCGATTTAACGATTTATCGATTTAACGATTTAACGATTTATCGATTTAACGATTTATCGATTTAACGATTTAACGATGCAACGATTTATCGATTTATCGATTTATCGATTTATCGATTTATCTATCTATTCATCAATGTATTTATCAATTTATCGATTAATCTATCCATCGATTTATCGAATTATCGATTTATCGATTTATCGATTTATCGATTTATCGATTTAACGATTTATCGATTTAACGATTTAACGATTTAACGATTTAACGATTTATCGATTAAACGATTTAACGATTTATCCATTTAACGATTTATCGATTTATCGATTTATCGATTTATCTATTTATCGATTTATTGATTTATCGATTTATCGATTTATCGATTTATCGATTTAACGATTTATCGATTTATCGATTTATCGATTTATCGATTTATAGATTTATCTATCTATTCATCAATGGATTTATCTATTTATCGATTAAACTATCCATCGATTTATCGATTTATCGATTTAATGATTTAACGATTTCTCGATTTAACGATTTAACGATTTATCCATTTAACGATTTATCGATTTAACGATTTATCGATTTATCGATAAATCGATAAATCGATAAATCGATAAATCGATAAATCGATAAATCGATAAATCGATAAATCGATAAATCGATAAATCGATAAATCGATAAATCGATAAATCGATAAATCGATAAATCGATAAATCGATAAATCGATAAATCGATAAATCGATAAATCAATAAATCAATAAATCAATAAATCGATAAATCGATAAATCGATAAATCGTTAAATCATGGATAGAATAATCGATAAATGGATAAATCGATAAATCGATAAATCGATAAATCGATAAATCGATAAATCGATTAATCGATAAATCGATAAATCGATCAAATGATAAATCGATAAATCGATAAATCGATAAATCGTAAAATCAATAAATCGATAAATCGATAAATAGATAAATCGATAAATCGATAAATCGTTAAATGGATAAATCGTTAAATCGTTAAATCGATTAATCGTTAAATCGTTAAATCGATAAATCGATAAATCGATAAATCGATAAATCGATAAATCGATAAATCGATAAATCGATAAATCGATAAATCGATAAATCGATAAATCGATAAATCGATAAATCGATAAATCGATAAATCGATAAATCGATAAATCGATAAATCGATAAATCGATAAATCGATAAATCGATAAATCGATAAATCGATAAATCGATAAATCGATAAATCGATAAATCGATAAATCGATAAATCGATAAATCGATAAATCGATAATTCGATAAATTGATGGATAGATTAATCGATAAATTGATAAATCCATTGATGAATAGAAAGATAAATCGATAAATCGATAAATCGATAAATCGATAAATCGATAAATCGATAAATCGATAAATCGATAAATCGATAAATCGATAAATCGATAAATCAATAAATCGATAAATCGATAAATCGATAAATCGATAAATCGATAAATCAATAAATCGATAAATCGTAAAATCGATAAATCGTTAAATCGTTAAATCGATGGATAGATTAATCGATAAATAGATAAATCCATTGATGAATAGATAGATAAATCGATATATCGATATATCGATTAATCGATAAATCGATAAATATATCAATCCATAAATAAATAGAAAAGTAAATAGATAAATTGTTAAATAGATCAATCGATACATAGATAGATAAATCGATAAATCCTAAAATAGATAAATCGATAGAAAGATAGATAGATTAATCGATAAATCGTTAAATCGCTATATAGATAGATAAATAAGTCGATAAATCGATAAATCGATAAATCGATAAATCGATAAATCGATAAATCGATAAATCGATAAATCGATAAATCGATAAATCGATAAATCGATAAATCGATAAATCGATAAATCGATAAATCGATAAATCGATAAATCGATAAATCGATAAATCGATAATTCGATAAATCGATGGATAGATTAATCGATAAATTGATAAATCCATTGATGAATAGATAGATAAATCGATAAATCGATAAATCGATAAATCGTTAAATTTTTAAATCGTTAAATCGATAAATCAATAAATCGATAAATAGATAAATCGATAAATCGATAAATCGTTAAATGGATAAATCGATAAATCGATAAATCGATAAATCGATAAATCGATAAATCGATAAATCGATAAATCGATAAATCGATAAATCGATAAATCGATAAATCGATAAATCGATAAATCGATAAATCGATAAATCGATAAATCGATAAATCGATAAATCGATAAATCGATAAATCGATAAATCGATAAATCGATAAATCGATAAATCGATAATTCGATAAATCGATAAATCGATAAATCGATAAATCGATAAATAGATAAAATCGATAAATCGATAAAATCGATAAATCGATAAAATCGATAAATCGATAAATCGATAAATCGATAAATCGATAAATCGATAAATCGATAAATCGATAAATCGATAAATCGATAAATCGATAAATCGATAAATCGATAAATCGATAAATCGATAAATCGATAAATCGATAAATCGTTAAATCGTTAAATCGATAAATCGTTAAATCGATAGATCGATAAATCGTTAAATCGATAAATCGATAAATCGTTAAATCGATAAATCGATTAATTGATAAATCGTTAAATCGATAAATCGATAAATCGATAAATCGTTAAATGGATAAATCGTTAAATCTTTAAATCGAGAAATCGTTAAATCATTAAATCGATAAATCGATAAATCGATGGATAGATTATTAGATAGATAAATCGATTAATCGATAAATCGATTAATCGATAAATCGATTAATCGATAAATCGATAAATCGATAAATCGATAAATCGATAAATCGATAAATCGATAAATCGATAAATCGATAAATCGATAAATCGATAAATCAATAAATCGATAAATAGATAAATCGATAAATCGATAAATCGATAAATCGTTAAATGGATAAATCGTTAAATCGTTTAATCGATAAATCGTTAAATCGTTAAATCGTTAAATCGTTAAATCGTTAAATCGTTAAATCGTTAAATCGATAAATCGATAAATCGATAATTCGATAAATCGATGGATAGATTAATCGATAAATTGATAAATCCATTGATGAATAGATAGATAAATCGATAAATAGATAAATCGAAAAATCGATAAATCAATAAATCGATAAATAGATAAATCGATAAATCGATAAATCGATAAATCGAAAAATCGATAAATCGATAAATCGATAAATCGATAAATCGATAAATCGATAAATCGATAAATCGATAAATCGATAAATCGATAAATCGATAAATCGATAAATCGATAAATCGATAAATCGATAAATCGATAAATCGATAAATCGATAAATCGATAAATCGATAAATCGATAAATCGATAAATCGATAAATCGATAAATCGATAAATCGATAAATCGATAAATCGATAAATCGATAAATCGATAAATCAATAAATCAATAAATCGATAAATAGTTAAATCATGGATAGAATAATCGATAAATGGATAAATCGATAAATCGATTAATCGATAAATCGATAAATCGATAAATCGATAAATCGATAAATCGATAAATCGATAAATCGATAAATCGTAAAATCAATAAATCGATAAATAGATAAATCGATAAATCGATAAATCGTTAAATGGATAAATCGTTAAATCGTTAAATCGATTAATCGTTAAATCGTTAAATCGATAAATCGATAAATCGATAAATCGATAAATCGATAAATCGATAAATCGATAAATCGATAAATCGATAAATCGATAAATCGATAAATCGATAATTCGATAAATTGATGGATAGATTAATCGATAAATTGATAAATCCATTGATGAATAGAAAGATAAATCGATAAATCGATAAATCGATAAATCGATAAATCGATAAATTGATAAATCGATAAATTGATAAATCGATAAATTGATAAATCGATAAATTGATAAATCGATAAATCGATAAATCGATAAATCGATAAATCGATAAAACGATAAATCGATAAAACGATAAATCGATAAAACGATAAATCGATAAATCGATAAATCGATAAATCGATAAATCGATAAATCGATAAAATCGATAAATCGATAAATCGATAAATCGATAAATCGATAAATCGATAAATCGATAAATCGATAAATCGATAAATCGATAAATCGATAAATCGATAAATCGATAAATCGATAAATCGATAAATCGATAAATCGATAAATCGATAAATCGATAAATCGATAAATCGATAAATCGATAAATCGATAAATCGATAAATCGATAAATCGATAAATCGATAAATCGATAAATCGATAAATCGATAAATCGATAAATCGATAAATCGATAAATCGATAAATCGATAAATCGATAAATCGATAAATCGATAAATCGATAAATCGATAAATCGATAAATCGATAAATCGATAAATCGATAAATCGATAAATCGATAAATCGATAAATCGATAAATCGATAAATCGATAAATCGATAAATCGATAAATCGATAAATCGATAAATCGATAAATCGATAAATCGATAAATCGATAAATCGATAAATCGATAAATCGATAAATCGATAAATCGATAAATCGATAAATCGATAAATCGATAAATCGATAAATCGATAAATCGATAAATCGATAAATCGATAAATCGATAAATCGATAAATCGATAAATCGATAAATCGTTAAATCGATAAATCGTTAAATCGATAAATCGTTAAATCGATAAATCGATAAATCGATAAATCGATAAATCGATAAATCGATAAATCGATAAATCGATATATCGATAAATCGATAAATCGTTAAATCGATAAATCGATAAATCGTTAAATCGATAAATCGATAAATCGATAAATCGATAAATCGATAAATCGATAAATCGATAAATCGATAAATCGATAAATCGATAAATCGATAAATCGATAAATCGATAAATCGATAAATCGATAAATCGATAAATCGATAAATCGATAAATCGATAAATCGATAAATCGATAAATCGATAAATCGATAAATCGATAAATCGATAAATTGTTAAATCGTTAAATCGTTAAATCGATAAATCGATAAATCGATAAATCGATAAATCGTTAAATCGATAAATCGTTAAATCGATAAATCGTTAAATCGATAAATCGTTAAATCGATAAATCGATAAATCGATAAATCGATAAATCGATAAATCGATAAATCGATAAATCGATAAATCGATAAATCGATAAATCGATAAATCGATAAATCGATACATCGATAAATCGATAAATCGATAAATCGATAAATCGTTAAATCGTTAAATCGTTAAATCGATAAATCGATAAATCGATAAATCGATAAATCGATAAATCGATAAATCGATAAATCGATATATCGATACATCGATATATCGATAAATCGATATATCGATAAATCGATATATCGATAAATCGATAAATCGATAAATCGATAAATCGTTAAATCGATAAATCGTTAAATCGATAAATCGATAAATCGTTAAATCGATAAATCGTTAAATCGATAAATCGTTAAATCGATAAATCGATAAATCGATAAATCGATAAATCGATAAATCGATAAATCGATAAATCGATAAATCGATAAATCGATAAATCGATAAATCGATAAATCGATAAATCGATAAATCGATAAATCGATAAATCGATAAATCGTTAAATCGATAAATCGATAAATCGATAAATCGATTAATCGATTAATCGATAAATCGATAAATCGATAAATCGATAAATCGATAAATCGATAAATCGTTAAATCGATAAATCGTTAAATCGATAAATCGTTAAATCGATAAATCGTTAAATCGATAAATCGTTAAATCGATAAATCGTTAAATCGATAAATCGATAAATCGATAAATCGATAAATCGATAAATCGATAAATCGATAAATCGATAAATCGCTACATCGATAAATCGATACATCGATAAATCGATACATCGATAAATCGATACATCGATACATCGATAAATCGATAATTTGATAAATCGATAAATCGATAAATCGATAAATCGATAAATCGATAAATCGATAAATCGATAAATCGATAAATCGATAAATCGATAAATCGATAAATCGATAAATCGATAAATCGATAAATCGATAAATCGATAAATCGATAAATCGATAAATCGATAAATCGATAAATCGATAAATCGATAAATCGATAAATCGATAAATCGATAAATCGATAAATCGATAAATCGATAAATCGATAAATCGATAAATCGATAAATCGATAAATCGATAAATCGATAAATCGATAGATCGATAAATCGTTAAATCGATAAATCGTTAAATCGATAAATCGTTAAATCGATAAATCGTTAAGTCGATAAATCGATTAATTGATAAATCGTTAAATCGATAAATCGATAAATCGATAAATCGTTAAATGGATAAATCGTTAAATCTTTAAATCGAGAAATCGTTAAATCATTAAATCGATAAATCGATAAATCGATGGATAGATTATTAGATAGATAAATCGATTAATCGATAAATCGATTAATCGATAAATCGATAAATCGATAAATCGATAAATCAATAAATCGATAAATAGATAAATCGATAAATCGATAAATCGTTAAATGGATAAATCGTTAAATCGTTTAATCGATAAATCGTTAAATCGTTAAATCGTTAAATTGTTAAATCGATAAATGGATAAATCGATAAATCGATAAATCGATAATTCGATAAATCGATGGATAGATTAATCGATAAATTGATAAATCCATTGATGAATAGATAGATAAATCGATAAATCGATAAATCGATAAATCGATAAATCGATAAATCGATAAATCGATAGATCGATAAATCGATAAATCGATAAATCGATAAATCAATAAATCGATAAATAGATAAATCGATAAATCGATAAATCGATAAATCGTTAAATGGATAAATTGTTAAATCGTTTAATCGATAAATCGTTAAATCGTTAAATCGTTAAATTTTTAAATCGTTAAATCGATAAATCGATAAATCGATAAATCGATAAATCGATAATTCGATAAATCGATGGATAGATTAATCGATAAATTGATAAATCCATTGATGAATAGATAGATAAATCGATAAATCGATAAATCGATAAATCGATAAATCGATAAATCGATAAATCGATAAATCGATAAATCGATAAATCGTTAAATCGTTAAATTTTTAAATCGTTAAATCGATAAATCGATAAATCGATAAATCGATAAATCGATAAATCGATAATTCGATAAATCGATGGATAGATTAATCGATAAATTGATAAATCCATTGATGAATAGATAGATAAATCGATAAATCGATAAATCGATAAATCGATAAATCGATAAATCGATAAATCGATAAATCGATAAATCGATAAATCGATAAATCGTTAAATCGTTAAATCGTTAAATCGATAAATCGTTAAATCGATAAATCGTTAAATCGTTAAATCGATAAATCGTTAAATCGATAAATCGTTAAATCGATAAATCGATTAATTGATAAATCGTTAAATCGATAAATCGATAAATCGTTAAATGGATAAATCGTTAAATCGTTAAATCTTTAAATCGAGAAATCGTTAAATCGTTAAATCATTAAATCGATAAATCGATAAATCGATGGATAGATTAATCGATAAATAGATAAATCCATTGATGAATAGATAGATAAATCGATATATCGATATATCGATAAATCGATAAATCGATAAATCGATAAATCGATAAATCGATAAATCGATAAATCGATAAATCGATAAATCGATAAATCGATAAATCGTTAAATCGATATATCGATAAATCGTTAAATCGATAAATCGTTAAATCGATAAATCGTTAAATCGATAAATCGTTAAATCGTTAAATCGTTAAATCGATGGATAGATTAATCGATAAATAGATAAATCCATTGATGAATAGATAGATAAATCGATATATCGATATATCGATAAATCGATAAATCGATAAATATATCAATCCATAAATAAATAGAAAAGTAAATAGATAAATTGTTAAATAGATCAATCGATACATAGATAGGTAAATCGATAAATCCTAAAATAGATAAATCGATAGAAAGATAGATAGATTAATCGATAAGTCGATAAATCGATAGATAGATTAATCGATAAGTCGATAAATCGATAAATCGATAAATCGATAAATCGATAAATCGATAAATCGATAAATCGATAAATCGATAAATCGATAAATCGATAAATCGATAAATCGATAAATCGATAAATCGATAAATCGATAAATCGTTAAATCGATAAATCGATAAATCGATAAATCGATAAATCGATAAATCGATAAATCGATAAATCGATAAATCGATAAATCGATAAATCGATAAATCGATAAATCGATAAATCGATAATCGATAAATCGATAATCGATAAATCGATAATCGATATATCGATAATCGATAAATCGATAAATCGATAAATCGATTAATCGATAAATCG
Organism: Nineta flava; assembly: GCA_963920215.1. Lineage (NCBI taxonomy): Eukaryota > Metazoa > Arthropoda > Insecta > Neuroptera > Chrysopidae > Nineta > Nineta flava. Next base: position 40,222,586 of record OY986046.1, read on the forward strand.
ATAAATCGATAAATCGATAAATCGATTAATCGATAAATCGATAAATCGATAAATCGATAAATCGATAAATCGATAAATCGATAAATCGATAAATCGATAAATCGATAAATCGATAAATCGATAAATCGATAAATCGATAAATCGATAAATCGATAAATCGATAAATCGATAAATCGATAAATCGATAAATCGATATATCGATAAATCGATATATCGATATATCGATAAATCGATAAATCGATAAATCGATAAATCGATAAATCGATAAATCGATAAATCGATAAATCGATAAATCGATAAATCGATAAATCGATAAATCGATAAATCGATAAATCGATAAATCGATAAATCGATAAATCGATAAATCATGGATAGAATAATCGATAAATGGATAAATCGATAAATCGATAAATCGATAAATCGATTAATCCAAAAATCGATAAATCGATCAAATGATAAATCGATAAATCGATAAATCGATAAATCGTAAAATCAATAAATCGATAAAAAGATAAATCGATAAATCGATAAATCGTTAAATGGATAAATCGTTAAATCGTTAAATCGATTAATCGTTAAATCGTTAAATCGATAAATCGATAAATCGATAAATCGATAAATCGATAAATCGATAAATCGATAAATCGATAAATCGATAAATCGATAAATCGATAAATCGATAAATCGATAAATCGATAAATCGATAAATCGATAAATCGATAAATCGATAATTCGATAAATCGATAATTCGATAAATTGATGGATAGATTAATCGATAAATTGATAAATCCATTGATGAATAGAAAGATAAATCGATAAATCGATAAATCGATAAATCGATAAATCGATAAATCAATAAATCGATAAATCGATAAATCGATAAATCGATAAATCGATAAATCGATAAATCAATAAATCGATAAATCGTAAAATCGATAAATCGTTAAATCGTTAAATCGATGGATAGATTAATCGATAAATAGATAAATCCATTGATGAATAGATAGATAAATCGATATATCGATATATCGATAAATCGATAAATCGATAAATATATCAATCCATAAATAAATAGAAAAGTAAATAGATAAATTGTTTAATAGATCAATCGATACATAGATAGATAAATCGATAAATCCTAAAATAGATAAATCGATAGAAAGATAGATAGATTAATCGATAAATCGTTAAATCGCTATATAGATAGATAAATAAGTCGATAAATCGATAAATCGATAAATCGATAAATCGATAAATCGATAAATCGATAAATCGATAAATCGATAAATCGATAAATCGATAAATCGATAAATCGATAAATCGATAAATCGATAAATCGATAAATCGATAAATCGATAAATCGATACATCGATAAATCGATACATCGATACATCGATACATCGATACATCGATACATCGATACATCGATAAATCGATAATTTGATAAATCGATAAATCGATAAATCGATAAATCGATAAATCGATAAATCGATAAATCGATAAATCGATAAATCGATAAATCGATAAATCGATAAATCGATAAATCGATAAATCGATAAATCGATAAATCGATAAATCGATAAATCGATAATCGATAATCGATAAATCGATAATCGATAAATCGATAATCGATATATCGATAATCGATAAATCGATAAATCGATAAATCGATAAATCGATTAATCGATTAATCGATAAATCGATAAATCGATAAATCGATAAATCGATTAATCGATAAATCGATAAATCGATAAATCGATAAATCGATAAATCGATAAATCGATAAATCGATAAATCGATAAATCGATAAATCGATAAATCGATAAATCGATAAATCGATAAATCGATAAATCGATAAATCGATAAATCGATATATCGATAAATCGATATATCGATATATCGATAAATCGATAAATCGATAAATCGATAAATCGATAAATCGATAAATCGATAAATCGATAAATCGATAAATCGATAAATCGATAAATCGATAAATCGATAAATCGATAAATCGATAAATCGATAAATCGATAAATCGATAAATCGATAAATCGATAAATCGATAAATCGATAAATCGATAAATCATGGATAGAATAATCGATAAATGGATAAATCGATAAATCGATAAATCGATAAATCGATTAATCCAAAAATCGATAAATCGATCAAATGATAAATCGATAAATCGATAAATCGATAAATCGTAAAATCAATAAATCGATAAAAAGATAAATCGATAAATCGATAAATCGTTAAATGGATAAATCGTTAAATCGTTAAATCGATTAATCGTTAAATCGTTAAATCGATAAATCGATAAATCGATAAATCGATAAATCGATAAATCGATAAATCGATAAATCGATAAATCGATAAATCGATAAATCGATAAATCGATAAATCGATAAATCGATAATTCGATAAATCGATAATTCGATAAATTGATGGATAGATTAATCGATAAATTGATAAATCCATTGATGAATAGAAAGATAAATCGATAAATCGATAAATCGATAAATCGATAAATCGATAAATCGATAAATCGATAAATCAATAAATCGATAAATCGATAAATCGATAAATCGATAAATCGATAAATCGATAAATCGATAAATCAATAAATCGATAAATCGTAAAATCGATAAATCGTTAAATCGTTAAATCGATGGATAGATTAATCGATAAATAGATAAATCCATTGATGAATAGATAGATAAATCGATATATCGATATATCGATAAATCGATAAATCGATAAATATATCAATCCATAAATAAATAGAAAAGTAAATAGATAAATTGTTAAATAGATCAATCGATACATAGATAGATAAATCGATAAATCCTAAAATAGATAAATCGATAGAAAGATAGATAGATTAATCGATAAATCGTTAAATCGCTATATAGATAGATAAATAAGTCGATAAATCGATAAATCGATAAATCGATAAATCGATAAATCGATAAATCGATAAATCGATAAATCGATAAATCGATAAATCGATAAATCGATAAATCGATAAATCGATAAATCGATAAATCGATACATCGATAAATCGATACATCGATACATCGATACATCGATACATCGATACATCGATACATCGATACATCGATAAATCGATAATTTGATAAATCGATAAATCGATAAATCGATAAATCGATAAATCGATAAATCGATAAATCGATAAATCGATAAATCGATAAATCGATAAATCGATAAATCGATAAATCGATAAATCGATAAATCGATAAATCGATAAATCGATAAATCGATAAATTGATAAATCGATAAATCGATAAATCGATAAATCGATAAATCGATAAATCGATAAATCGATAAATCGATAAATCGATAAATCGATAAATCGATAAATCGATAAATCGATAAATCGTTAAATCGTTAAATCGATAAATCGTTAAATCGATAGATCGATAAATCGTTAAATCGATAAATCGATAAATCGATAAATCGATAAATCGATAAATCGATAAATCGTTAAATCGTTAAATCGATAAATCGATTAATTGATAAATCGTTAAATCGAGAAATCGATAAATCGATAAATCGTTAAATGGATAAATCGTTAAATCTTTAAATCGAGAAATCGTTAAATCATTAAATCGATAAATCGATGGATAGATTATTAGATAGATAAATCGATTAATCGATAAATCGATTAATCGATAAATCGATAAATCGATAAATCAATAAATCGATAAATAGATAAATCGATAAATCGATAAATCGATAAATCGATAAATCGATAAATCGTTAAATGGATAAATCGTTAAATCGTTTAATCGATAAATCGTTAAATCGTTAAATCGTTAAATCGATAAATCGATAAATCGATAAATCGATAAATCGATAATTCGATAAATCGATGGATAGATTAATCGATAAATTGATAAATCCATTGATGAATAGATAGATAAATCGATAAATCGATAAATCGATAAATCGATAAATCGATAAATCGATAAATCGATAAATCGATAAATCGATAAATCGATAAATCGATAAATCGATAAATCGATAAATCGATAAATCAATAAATCGATAAATAGATAAATCGATAAATCGATAAATCGTTAAATGGATAAATCGTTAAATCGTTTAATCGATAAATCGTTAAATCGTTAAATCGTTAAATTTTTAAATCGTTAAATCGATAAATCGATAAATCGATAAATCGATAAATCGATAATTCGATAAATCGATGGATAGATTAATCGATAAATTGATAAATCCATTGATGAATAGATAGATAAATCGATATATAGATAAATCGATAAATCGATAAATCGATAAATCGATAAATCGATAAATCGATAAATCGATAAATCGATAAATCGATAAATCGATAAATCGATAAATCGATAAATCGATAAATCGATAAATCGATAAATCGATAAATCGATAAATCGTTAAATCGTTAAATCGATAAATCGTTAAATCGATAAATCGTTAAATCGTTAAATCGATAAATCGTTAAATCGATAAATCGTTAAATCGATAAATCGATTAATTGATATATCGTTAAATCGATAAATCGATAAATATATCAATCCATAAATAAATAGAAAAGTAAATAGATAAATTGTTAAATAGATCAATCGATACATAGATAGATAAATCGATAAATCGTTAAATCGTTAAATCGATGGATAGATTAATCGATAAATAGATAAATCCATTGATGAATAGATAGATAAATCGATATATCGATATATCGATAAATCGATAAATCGATAAATATATCAATCCATAAATAAATAGAAAAGTAAATAGATAAATTGTTAAATAGATCAATCGATACATAGATAGATAAATCGATAAATCCTAAAATAGATAAATCGATAGAAAGATAGATAGATTAATCGATAAATCGTTAAATCGCTATATAGATAGATAAATAAGTCGATAAATCGATAAATCGATAAATCGATAAATCGATAAATCGATAAATCGATAAATCGATAAATCGATAAATCGATAAATCGATAAATCGATAAATCGATAAATCGATAAATCGATAAATCGATAAATCGATACATCGATAAATCGATACATCGATACATCGATACATCGATACATCGATACATCGATAAATCGATAATTTGATAAATCGATAAATCGATAAATCGATAAATCGATAAATCGATAAATCGATAAATCGATAAATCGATAAATCGATAAATCGATAAATCGATAAATCGATAAATCGATAAATCGATAAATCGATAAATCGATAAATTGATAAATCGATAAATCGATAAATCGATAAATCGATAAATCGATAAATCGATAAATCGATAAATCGATAAATCGATAAATCGATAAATCGATAAATCGATAAATCGATAAATCGTTAAATCGTTAAATCGATAAATCGTTAAATCGATAGATCGATAAATCGTTAAATCGATAAATCGATAAATCGATAAATCGTTAAATCGATAAATCGATTAATTGATAAATCGTTAAATCGAGAAATCGATAAATCGATAAATCGTTAAATGGATAAATCGTTAAATCTTTAAATCGAGAAATCGTTAAATCATTAAATCGATAAATCGATGGATAGATTATTAGATAGATAAATCGATTAATCGATAAATCGATTAATCGATAAATCGATAAATCGATAAATCAATAAATCGATAAATAGATAAATCGATAAATCGATAAATCGGTAAATCGATAAATCGTTAAATGGATAAATCGTTAAATCGTTTAATCGATAAATCGTTAAATCGTTAAATCGTTAAATCGTTAAATCGATAAATCGATAAATCGATAAATCGATAAATCGATAATTCGATAAATCGATGGATAGATTAATCGATAAATTGATAAATCCATTGATGAATAGATAGATAAATCGATAAATCGATAAATCGATAAATCGATAAATCGATAAATCGATAAATCGATAAATCAATAAATCGATAAATAGATAAATCGATAAATCGATAAATCGTTAAATGGATAACTCGTTAAATCGTTTAATCGATAAATCGTTTAATCGTTAAATCGTTAAATTTTTAAATCGTTAAATCGATAAATCGATAAATCGATAAATCGATAAATCGATAATTCGATAAATCGATGGATAGATTAATCGATAAATTGATAAATCCATTGATGAATAGATAGATAAATCGATAAATCGATAAATCGATAAATCGATAAATCGATAAATCGATAAATCGATAAATCGATAAATCGATAAATCGATAAATCGATAAATCGATAAATCGTTAAATCGTTAAATTTTTAAATCGTTAAATCGATAAATCGATAAATCGATAAATCGATAATTCGATAAATCGATGGATAGATTAATCGATAAATTGATAAATCCATTGATGAATAGATAGATAAATCGATATATAGATAAATCGATAAATCGATAAATCGATAAATCGATAAATCGATAAATCGATAAATCGATAAATCGATAAATCGATAAATCGATAAATCGATAAATCGATAAATCGATAAATCGATAAATCGATAAATCGATAAATCGATAAATCGATAAATCGTTAAATCGTTAAATCGATAAATCGTTAAATCGATAAATCGTTAAATCGTTAAATCGATAAATCGTTAAATCGATAAATCGTTAAATCGATAAATCGATTAATTGATATATCGTTAAATCGATAAATCGATAAATCGTTAAATGGATAAATCGTTAAATCGTTAAATCTTTAAATCGATAAATCGTTAAATCGTTAAATCATTAAATCGATAAATCGATGGATAGATTAATCGATAAATAGATAAATCCATTGATGAATAGATAGATAAATCGATATATCGATATATCGATAAATCGATAAATCGATAAATCGATAAATCGATAAATCGATAAATCGATAAATCGATAAATCGATAAATCGATAAATCGTTAAATCGATATATCGATAAATCGTTAAATCGATAAATCGTTAAATCGATAAATCGTTAAATCGTTAAATCGATGGATAGATTTATCGATAAATAGATAAATCCATTGATGAATAGATAGATAAATCGATATATCGATATATCGATAAATCGATAAATCGATAAATATATCAATCCATAAATAAATAGAAAAGTAAATAGATAAATTGTTAAATAGATCAATCGATACATAGATAGGTAAATCGATAAATCCTAAAATAGATAAATCGATAGAAAGATAGATAGATTAATCGATAAATCGATAAATCGATAAATCGATAAATCGATAAATCGATAAATCGATAAATCGATAAATCGATAAATCGATAAATCGATAAATCGATAAATCGTTAAATCGATAAATCGTAAAATCGATAAATCGTTAAATCGTTAAATCGTTAAATCGATAAATCGATAAATCGATAAATCGATAAATCGATAAATCGATAAATCGATAAATCGATAAATCGATAAATCGATAAATCAATAAATCGATAAATCGATAAATCGATAAATCGATAAATCGATAAATCAATAAATCGATAAATCGTAAAATCGATAAATCGTTAAATCGTTAAATCGATGGATAGATTAATCGATAAATAGATAAATCCATTGATGAATAGATAGATAAATCGATATATCGATATATCGATAAATCGATAAATCGATAAATATATCAATCCATAAATAAATAGAAAAGTAAATAGATAAATTGTTAAATAGATCAATCGATACATAGATAGATAAATCGATAAATCCTAAAATAGATAAATCGATAGAAAGATAGATAGATTAATCGATAAATCGTTAAATCGCTATATAGATAGATAAATAAGTCGATAAATCGATAAATCGATAAATCGATAAATCGATAAATCGATAAATCGATAAATCGATAAATCGATAAATCGATAAATCGATAAATCGATAAATCGATAAATCGATAAATCGATAAATCGATAAATCGATAAATCGATAAATCGATAAATCGATAAATCGATCAATCGATCAATCGATAAATCGATATATCGATAAAACGATAAATCGATAAATCGATAAATCGATAAATCGATAAATCGTTAAATCGATAAATCGTTAAATCGATAAATCGTTAAATCGTTAAATCGATAAATCGTTAAATCGATAAATCGTTAAATCGATAAATCGATTAATTGATAAATCGTTAAATCGATAAATCGATAAATCGTTAAATGGATAAATCGTTAAATCGTTAAATCTTTAAATCGATAAATCGTTATATCGTTAAATCATTAAATCGATAAATCGATAAATCGATGGATAGATTAATCGATAAATAGATAAATCCATTGATGAATAGATAGATAAATCGATATATCGATATATCGATAAATCGATAAATCGATAATTCGATAAATCGATAAATCGATAAATCGATAAATCGATAAATCGATAAATCGATAAATCGATAAATCGATAAATCGTTAAATCGATATATCGATAAATCGTTAAATCGATAAATCGTTAAATCGATAAATCGTTAAATCGTTAAATCGATGGATAGATTAATCGATAAATAGATAAATCCATTGATGAATAGATAGATAAATCGATATATCGATATATCGATAAATCGATAAATCGATAAATCGATAAATATATCAATCCATAAATAAATAGAAAAGTAAATAGATAAATTGTTAAATAGATCAATCGATACATAGATAGGTAAATCGATAAATCCTAAAATAGATAAATCGATAGAAAGATAGATAGATTAATCGATAAATCGATAAATCGATAAATCGATAAATCGATAAATCGATAAATCGATAAATCGATAAATCGATAAATCGTTAAATCGATAAATCGTTAAATCGATAAATCGTTAAATCGTTAAATCGTTAAATCGTTAAATCGTTAAATCGATAAATCGATAAATCGATAAATCGATAAATCGATAAATCGATAAATCGATAAATCGATAAATCGATAAATCGATAAATCGATAAATCGATAAATCGATAAATCGATAAATCGATAAATCGATAAATCGATAAATCGATAAATCGATAAATCGATAAATCGATAAATCGATAAATCGATAAATCGATAAATCGATAAATCGATAAATCGATAAATCGATAAATCGATAAATCGATAAATCGATAAATCGATAAATCGATATATCGATAAATCGATATATCGATAAATCGTTAAATCGATAAATCGTTAAATCGATAAATCGTTAAATCGATAAATCGATAAATCGATAAATCGATAAATCGATAAATCGATAAATCGATAAATCGATAAATCGATAAATCGTTAAATCGATAAATCGTTAAATCGATAAATCGTTAAATCGATAAATCGATAAATCGTTAAATCGTTAAATCGTTAAATCGTTAAATCGATAAATCGTTAAATCGATAAATCGTTAAATCGATAAATCGATAAATCGATAAATCGATAAATCGATAAATCGATAAATCGATAAATCGATAAATCGATAAATCGATAAATCGATAAATCGATAAATCGATAAATCGATAAATCGATAAATCGATAAATCGATAAATCGATAAATCGATAAATCGATAAATCGATAAATCGATAAATCGATAAATCGATAAATCGATAAATCGATAAATCGATAAATCGATAAATCGATAAATCGATACATCGATACATCGATACATCGATACATCGATAAATCGATACATCGATACATCGATACATCGATAAATCGATAATTTGATAAATCGATGGATAGATTAATCGATAAATTGATAAATCCATTGATGAATAGATAGATTAATCGATAAATCGATAAATCGATAAATCGATAAATCGATAATTCGATAAATCGATAAATCGATAAATCGATAAATCGATAAATCGATAAATCGATAAATCGATAAATCGATAAATCGATAAATCGATAAATCGATAAATCGATAAATCGATAAATCGATAAATCGTTAAATCGTTAAATCGTTAAATCGTTAAATCGATAAATCGTTAAATCGATAGATCGATAAATCGTTAAATCGATAAATCGTTAAATCGATAAATCGATTAATTGATAAATCGTTAAATCGAGAAATCGATATATCGATAAATCGTTAAATGGATAAATCGTTAAATCTTTAAATCGAGAAATCGTTAAATCATTAAATCGATAAATCGATAAATCGATGGATAGATTATTAGATAGATAAATCGATTAATCGATAAATCGATTAATCGATAAATCGATTAATCGATAAATCGATTAATCGATAAATCGATAAATCGATAAATCGATAAATCAATAAATCGATAAATAGATAAATCGATAAATCGATAAATCGATAAATCGTTAAATGGATAAATCGTTAAATCGTTTAATCGATAAAACGTTAAATCGTTAAATCGTTAAATCGTTAAATCGTTAAATCGATAAATCGATAAATCGATAAATCGATAAATCGATAAATCGATAAATCGATAATTCGATAAATCGATGGATAGATTAATCGATAAATTGATAAATCCATTGATGAATAGATAGATAAATCGATAAATCGATAAATCGATAAATCGATAAATCGATAAATCGATAAATCGATAAATCGATAAATCGATAAATCGATAAATCAATAAATCGATAAATAGATAAATCGATAAATCGATAAATCGATAAATCGATAAATCGATAAATCGATAAATCGATAAATCGATAAATCGATAAATCGATAGATCGATAAATCGATAAATCGATAAATCGATAAATCGATAAATCGATAAATCAATAAATCAATAAATCGATAAATCGATAAATCGATAAATCGTTATATCATGGATAGAATAATCGATAAATGGATAAATCGATAAATCGATAAATCGATAAATCGATAAATCGATTAATCGATAAATCGATAAATCGATCAAATGATAAATCGATAAATCGATAAATCGATAAATCGTAAAATCAATAAATCGATAAATAGATAAATCGATAAATCGTTAAATGGATAAATCGATAAATCGATAAATCGATAAATCGATAAATCGATAAATCGATAAATCGATAAATCGATAAATCGATAAATCGATAAATCGATAAATCGATAAATCGATAAATCGATAAATCGATAAATCGATAAATCGATAAATCGATAAATCGATAAATCGATAAATCGATAAATCGATAAATCGATAAATCGATAAATCGATAAATCGATAAATCGATAAATCGATAAATCGATAAATCGATAAATCGATAAATCGATAAATCGATAAATCGATAAATCGATAAATCGATAAATCGTTAAATCGTTAAATCGATAAATCGTTAAATCGATAGATCGATAAATCGTTAAATCGATAAATCGATAAATCGTTAAATCGATAAATCGATTAATTGATAAATCGTTAAATCGATAAATCGATAAATCGATAAATCGTTAAATGGATAAATCGTTAAATCTTTAAATCGAGAAATCGTTAAATCATTAAATCGATAAATCGATGGATAGATTATTAGATAGATAAATCGATTAATCGATAAATCGATTAATCGATAAATCGATAAATCGATAAATCGATAAATCAATAAATCGATAAATCGATAAATCGATAAATCGATAAATCGTTAAATGGATAAATCGTTAAATCGTTTAATCGATAAATCGTTAAATCGTTAAATCGTTAAATCGTTAAATCGTTAAATCGTTAAATCGATAAATCGATAAATCGATAAATCGATAAATCGATAAATCGATAAATCGATAAATCGATAAATCGATAAATCGATAAATCGATAAATCGATAAATCGATAAATCGATATATCGATAAATCGTTAAATCGATAAATCGTTAAATCGATAAATCGTTAAATCGATAAATCGATAAATCGATAAATCGATAAATCGATAAATCGATAAATCGATAAATCGATAAATCGATAAATCGATAAATCGTTAAATCGATAAATCGTTAAATCGATAAATCGTTAAATCGATAAATCGATAAATCGATAAATCGTTAAATCGTTAAATCGTTAAATCGTTAAATCGATAAATCGTTAAATCGATAAATCGTTAAATCGATAAATCGATAAATCGATAAATCGATAAATCGATAAATCGATAAATCGATAAATCGATAAATCGATAAATCGATAAATCGATAAATCGATAAATCGATAAATCGATAAATCGATAAATCGATAAATCGATAAATCGATAAATCGATAAATCGATAAATCGATAAATCGACAAATCGATAAATCGATAAATCGATAAATCGATAAATCGATAAATCGATAAATCGATAAATCGATAAATCGATACATCGATACATCGATACATCGATACATCGATAAATCGATAATTTGATAAATCGATGGATAGATTAATCGATAAATTGATAAATCCATTGATGAATAGATAGATTAATCGATAAATCGATAAATCGATAAATCGATAAATCGATAATTCGATAAATCGATAAATCGATAAATCGATAAATCGATAAATCGATAAATCGATAAATCGATAAATCGATAAATCGATAAATCGATAAATCGATAAATCGATAAATCGATAAATCGATAAATCGTTAAATCGTTAAATCGTTAAATCGATAAATCGTTAAATCGATAGATCGATAAATCGTTAAATCGATAAATCGTTAAATCGATAAATCGATTAATTGATAAATCGTTAAATCGAGAAATCGATATATCGATAAATCGTTAAATGGATAAATCGTTAAATCTTTAAATCGAGAAATCGTTAAATCATTAAATCATTAAATCGATAAATCGATAAATCGATGGATAGATTATTAGATAGATAAATCGATTAATCGATAAATCGATTAATCGATAAATCGATTAATCGATAAATCGATTAATCGATAAATCGATAAATCGATAAATCGATAAATCAATAAATCGATAAATAGATAAATCGATAAATCGATAAATCGATAAATCGTTAAATGGATAAATCGTTAAATCGTTTAATCGATAAAACGTTAAATCGTTAAATCGTTAAATCGTTAAATCGTTAAATCGATAAATCGATAAATCGATAAATCGATAAATCGATAAATCGATAATTCGATAAATCGATGGATAGATTAATCGATAAATTGATAAATCCATTGATGAATAGATAGATAAATCGATAAATCGATAAATCGATAAATCGATAAATCGATAAATCGATAAATCGATAAATCGATAAATCGATAAATCGATAAATCGATAAATCGATAAATCAATAAATCGATAAATAGATAAATCGATAAATCGATAAATCGATAAATCGATAAATCGATAAATCGATAAATCGATAAATCGATAAATCGATAAATCGATAGATCGATAAATCGATAAATCGATAAATCGATAAATCGATAAATCGATAAATCAATAAATCAATAAATCGATAAATCGATAAATCGATAAATCGTTATATCATGGATAGAATAATCGATAAATGGATAAATCGATAAATCGATAAATCGATAAATCGATTAATCGATAAATCGATAAATCGATCAAATGATAAATCGATAAATCGATAAATCGATAAATCGTAAAATCAATAATTCGATAAATAGATAAATCGATAAATCGTTAAATGGATAAATCGATAAATCGATAAATCGATAAATCGATAAATCGATAAATCGATAAATCGATAAATCGATAAATCGATAAATCGATAAATCGATAAATCGATAAATCGATAAATCGATAAATCGATAAATCGATAAATCGATAAATCGATAAATCGATAAATCGATAAATCGATAAATCGATAAATCGATAAATCGATAAATCGATAAATCGATAAATCGATAAATCGATAAATCGATAAATCGATAAATCGATAAATCGATAAATCGTTAAATCGTTAAATCGATAAATCGTTAAATCGATAGATCGATAAATCGTTAAATCGATAAATCGATAAATCGTTAAATCGATAAATCGATTAATTGATAAATCGTTAAATCGATAAATCGATAAATCGATAAATCGTTAAATGGATAAATCGTTAAATCTTTAAATCGAGAAATCGTTAAATCATTAAATCGATAAATCGATGGATAGATTATTAGATAGATAAATCGATTAATCGATAAATCGATTAATCGATAAATCGATAAATCGATAAATCGATAAATCAATAAATCGATAAATCGATAAATCGATAAATCGATAAATCGTTAAATGGATAAATCGTTAAATCGTTTAATCGATAAATCGTTAAATCGTTAAATCGTTAAATCGTTAAATCGTTAAATCGTTAAATCGATAAATCGATAAATCGATAAATCGATAATTCGATAAATCGATGGATAGATTAATCGATAAATTGATAAATCCATTGATGAATAGATAGATTAATCGATAAATCGATAAATCGGTAAATCGATAAATCGGTAAATCGATAAATCGATAAATCGATAAATCGATAAATCGATAAATCGATAAATCGATAAATCAATAAATCGATAAATAGATAAATCGATAAATCGATAAATCGATAAATCGATAAATCGATAAATCGATAAATCGATAAATCGATAAATCGATAAATCGATAAATCGATAAATCGATAAATCGATAAATCGATAAATCGATAAATCGATAAATCGATAAATCGATAAATCGATAAATCGATAAATCGATAAATCGATAAATCGATAAATCGATAAATCGATAAATCGATAAATCGATAAATCGATAAATCGATAAATCGATAAATCGATAAATCGATAAATCGATAAATCGATAAATCGATAAATCGATAAATCGATAAATCGATAAATCGATAAATCGATAAATCGATAAATCGATAAATCGATAAATCGATAAATCGATAAATCGATAAATCGATAAATCGATAAATCGATAAATCGATAAATCGATAAATCGATAAATCGATAAATCGATAAATCGATAAATCGATAAATCGATAAATCGATAAATCGATAAATCGATAAATCGATAAATCGATAAATCGATAAATCGATAAACCGATAAATCGATAAATCGATAAATCAATAAATCAATAAATCGATAAATCGATAAATCGATAAATCGTTAAATCATGGATAGAATAATCGATAAATGGATAAATCGATAAATCGATAAATCGATAAATCGATAAATCGATTAATCGATAAATCGATTAATCGATAAATCGATAAATCGATCAAATGATAAATCGATAAATCGATAAATCGATAAATCGTAAAATCAATAAATCGATAAATAGATAAATCGATAAATCGATAAATCGTTAAATGGATAAATCGTTAAATCGTTAAATCGATTAATCGTTAAATCGTTAAATCGATAAATCGATAAATCGATAAATCGATAAATCGATAAATCGATAAATCGATAAATCGATAAATCGATAAATCGATAAATCGATAAATCGATAAATCGATAAATCGATAAATCGATAAATCGATAAATCGATAAATCGATAAATCGATAAATCGATAAATCGATAAATCGATAAATCGATAAATCGATAAATCGATAAATCGATAAATCGATAAATCGATAAATCGATAAATCGATAAATCGATAAATCGATAATTCGATAAATTGATGGATAGATTAATCGATAAATTGATAAATCCATTGATGAATAGAAAGATAAATCGATAAATCGATAAATCGCTAAATCGATAAATCGATAAATCGATAAATCGATAAATCGATAAATCGATAAATCGATAAATCGATAAATCGATAAATCGATAAATCAATAAATCGATAAATCGGTAAATCGATAAATCGATAAATCGATAAATCGATAAATCGATAAATCGATAAATCGATAAATCGATAAATCAATAAATCGATAAATCGATAAATCGATAAATCGATAAATCAATAAATCGATAAATCGTAAAATCGATAAATCGTTAAATCGTTAAATCGATGGATAGATTAATCGATAAATAGATAAATCCATTGATGAATAGATAGATAAATCGATATATCGATATATCGATAAATCGATAAATATATCAATCCATAAATAAATAGAAAAGTAAATAGATAAATTGTTAAATAGATCAATCGATACATAGATAGATAAATCGATAAATCCTAAAATAGATAAATCGATAGAAAGATAGATAGATTAATCGATAAATCGTTAAATCGCTATATAGATAGATAAATAAGTCGATAAATCGATAAATCGATAAATCGATAAATCGATAAATCGATAAATCGATAAATCGATAAATCGATAAATCGATAAATCGATAAATCGATAAATCGATAAATCGATAAATCGATAAATCGATAAATCGATAAATCGATAAATCGATAAATCGATAAATCGATATATCGATAAAACGATAAATCGATAAATCGATAAATCGATAAATCGATAAATCGATAAATCGATAAATCGATAAATCGATAAATCGATAAAATCGATAAATCGATAAATCGATAAATCGATAAATCGATAAATCGATAAATCGATAAATCGATAAATCGATAAATCGATAAATCGATAAATCGATAAATCGATAAATCGATAAATCGATAAATCGATAAATCGATAAATCGATAAATCGATAAATCGATAAATCGATAAATCGATAAATCGTTAAATCGTTAAATCGTTAAATCGTTAAATCGATAAATCGATAAATCGATAAATCGTTAAATCGATAAATCGTTAAATCGTTAAATCGTTAAATCGATAAATCGATAAATCGATAAATCGATAAATCGATAAATCGATAAATCGATAAATCGATAAATCGATAAATCGATAAATCGATAAATCGATAAATCGATATATCGATAAATCGATATATCGATAAATCGATATATCGATAAATCGATATATCGATAAATCGATAAATCGATAAATCGATAAATCGATAAATCGTTAAATCGATAAATCGTTAAATCGATAAATCGTTAAATCGATAAATCGTTAAATCGATAAATCGTTAAATCGATAAATCGTTAAATCGATAAATCGTTAAATCGATAAATCGTTAAATCGATAAATCGTTAAATCGATAAATCGTTATATCGATAAATCGATAAATCGATAAATCGATAAATCGATAAATCGATAAATCGATAAATCGATAAATCGATAAATCGATAAATCGATAAATCGTTAAATCGTTAAATCGATAAATCGATAAATCGTTAAATCGATAAATCGATAAATCGTTAAATCGATAAATCGATAAATCGATAAATCGATAAATCGATAAATCGATAAATCGATAAATCGATACATCGATACATCGATAAATATATAATTTGATAAATCGATAAATCGATAAATCGATAAATCGATAAATCGATAAATCGATAAATCGATAAATCGATAAATCGATAAATCGATAAATCGATAAATCGATAAATCGATAAATCGATAAATCGATAAATCGATAAATCGATAAATCGATAAATCGATAAATCGATAAATCGATAAATCGATAAATCGATAAATCGATAAATCGATAAATCGATAAATCGATAAATCGATAAATCGATAAATCGATAAATCGATAAATCGATAAATCGTTAAATCGTTAAATCGATAAATCGTTAAATCGATAGATCGATAAATCGTTAAATCGATAAATCGTTAAATCGATAAATCGTTAAATCGATAAATCGATTAATTGATAAATCGTTAAATCGATAAATCGATAAATCGATAAATCGTTAAATGGATAAATCGTTAAATCTTTAAATCGAGAAATCGTTAAATCATTAAATCGATAAATCGATAAATCGATGGATAGATTATTAGATAGATAAATCGATTAATCGATAAATCGATTAATCGATAAATCGATTAATCGATAAATCGATAAATCGATAAATCGATAAATCAATAAATCGATAAATAGATAAATCGATAAATCGATAAATCGTTAAATGGATAAATCGTTAAATCGTTTAATCGATAAATCGTTAAATCGTTAAATCGTTAAATTGTTAAATCGATAAATCGATAAATCGATAAATCGATAATTCGATAAGTCGATGGATAGATTAATCGATAAATTGATAAATCCATTGATGAATAGATAGATAAATCGATAAATCGATAAATCGATAAATCGATAAATCGATAAATCGATAAATCGATAAATCGATAAATCGATAAATCGATAAATCGATAAATCAATAAATCGATAAATAGATAAATCGATAAATCGATAAATCGTTAAATGGATAAATCGTTAAATCGTTTAATCGATAAATCGTTAAATAGTTAAATCGTTAAATTTTTAAATCGTTAAATCGATAAATCGATAAATCGATAAATCGATAATTCGATAAATCGATGGATAGATTAATCGATAAATTGATAAATTTATTGATGAATAGATAGATAAATCGATAAATCGATAAATCGATAAATCGATAAATCGATAAATCGATAAATCGATAAATCGATAAATCGATAAATCGATAAATCGTTAAATCGTTAAATCGATAAATCGTTAAATCGATAAATCGTTAAATCGTGAAATCGATAAATCGTTAAATCGATAAATCGTTAAATCGATAAATCGTTAAATCGATAAATCGATTAATTGATAAATCGTTAAATCGATAAATCGATAAATCGATAAATCGTTAAATGGATAAATCGTTAAATCGTTAAATCTTTAAATCGAGAAATCGTTAAATCGTTAAATCATTAAATCGATAAATCGATGGATAGATTAATCGATAAATAGATAAATCCATTGATGAATAGATAGATAAATCGATATATCGATATATCGATAAATCGATAAATCGATAAATCGATAAATCGATAAATCGATAAATCGATAAATCGATAAATCGATAAATCGATAAATCGATAAATCGATAAATCGATAAATCGATAAATCGATATATCGATAAATCGATAAATCGATAAATCGATAAATCGATAAATCGATAAATCGATAAATCGATAAATCGATAAATCGATAAATCGATAAATCGATAAATCGATAAATCGTTAAATCGATATATCGATAAATCGTTAAATCGATAAATCGTTAAATCGATAAATCGTTAAATCGTTAAATCGTTAAATCGATGGATAGATTAATCGATAAATAGATAAATCCATTGATGAATAGATAGATAAATCGATATATCGATATATCGATAAATCGATAAATCGATAAATATATCAATCCATAAATAAATAGAAAAGTAAATAGATAAATTGTTAAATAGATCAATCGATACATAGATAGGTAAATCGATAAATCCTTAAATAGATTAATCGATAAGTCGATAAATCGATAAATCGATAAATCGATAAATCGATAAATCGATAAATCGATAAATCGATAAATCGATAAATCGATAAATCGATAAATCGATAAATCGATAAATCGATAAATCGATAATCGATAAATCGATAATCGATAAATCGATAATCGATAAATCGATAAATCGATAATCGATAATCGATAAATCGATAATCGATAAATCGATAATCGATAAATCGATAATCGATAAATCGATAAATCGATAAATCGATAAATCGATAAATCGATAAATCGATAAATCGATAAATCGATAAATCGATAAATCGATAAATCGATAAATCGATAAATCGATAAATCGATAAATCGATAAATCGATAAATCGATAAATCGATAAATCGATAAATCGATAAATCAATAAATCGATAAATCGATAAATCGATAAATCGATAAATCGATAAATCGATAAATCGATATATCGATATATCGATATATCGATAAATCGATAAATCGATAAATCGATAAATCGATAAATCGATAAATCGATAAATCGATAAATCGATAAATCGATAAATCGATAAATCGATAAATCGATAAATCGATAAATCGATAAATCGATAAATCGATAAATCGATAAATCGATAAATCGATAAATCGATAAATCGATAAATCGATAAATCGATAAATCGATAAATCGATAAATCGATAAATCAATAAATCAATAAATCGATAAATCGATAAATCGATAAATCGTTAAATCATGGATAGAATAATCGATAAATGGATAAATCGATAAATCGATAAATCGATAAATCGATTAATCGATAAATCGATCAAATGATAAATCGATAAATCGATAAATCGATAAATCGTCAAATCAATAAATCGATAAATCGATAAATCGATAAATCGTTAAATGGATAAATCGTTAAATCGTTAAATCGATTAATCGTTAAATCGTTAAATCGATAAATCGATAAATCGATAAATCGATAAATCGATAAATCGATAAATCGATAAATCGATAAATCGATAAATTGATAAATCGATAAATCGATAAATCGATAAATCCATAAATCGATAATTCGATAAATTGATGGATAGATTAATCGATAAATTGATAAATCCATTGATGAATAGAAAGATAAATCGATAAATCGATAAATCGATAAATCGATAAATCGATAAATCGATAAATCGATAAATCAATAAATCGATAAATCGATAAATCGATAAATCGATAAATCGATAAATCGATAAATCAATAAATCGATAAATCGTAAAATCGATAAATCGTTAAATCGTTAAATCGATGGATAGATTAATCGATAAATAGATAAATCCATTGATGAATAGATAGATAAATCGATATATCGATATATCGATAAATCGATAAATCGATAAATATATCAATCCATAAATAAATAGAAAAGTAAATAGATAAATTGTTAAATAGATCAATCGATACATAGATAGATAAATCGATAAATCCTAAAATAGATAAATCGATAGAAAGATAGATAGATTAATCGATAAATCGTTAAATCGCTATATAGATAGATAAATAAGTCGATAAATCGATAAATCGATAAATCGATAAATCGATAAATCGATAAATCGATAAATCGATAAATCGATAAATCGATAAATCGATAAATCGATAAATCGATAAATCGATAAATCGATAAATCGATAAATCGATAAATCGATAAATCGATAAATCGATAAATCGATAAATCGATAAATCGATAAATCGATAAATCGATAAATCGATAAATCGATAAATCGATAAATCGATAAATCGATTAATCGATAAATCGATAAATCGATAAATCGATAAATCGATAAATCGATAAATCGATAAATCGATAAATCGATAAATCGATAAATCGATAAATCGATAAATCGATAAATCGATAAATCGATAAATCGATAAATCGATAAATCGATAAATCGATAAATCGATAAATCGATAAATCGATAAATCGATAAATCGATAAATCGATAAATCGATAAATCGATAAATCGATAAATCGATAAATCGATAAATCGATAAATCGATAAATCGATAAATCGATAAATCGATATATCGATATATCGATATATCGATATATCGATAAATCGATAAATCGATAAATCGATAAATCGATAAATCGATAAATCGATAAATCGATAAATCGATAAATCGATAAATCGATAAATCGATAAATCGATAAATCGATAAATCGATAAATCGATAAATCGATAAATCGATAAATCGATAAATCGATAAATCGATAAATCGATAAATCAATAAATCAATAAATCGATAAATCGATAAATCGATAAATCGTTAAATCATGGATAGAATAATCGATAAATGGATAAATCGATAAATCGATAAATCGATAAATCGATTAATCGATAAATCGATCAAATGATAAATCGATAAATCGATAAATCGATAAATCGTCAAATCAATAAATCGATAAATCGATAAATCGATAAATCGTTAAATGGATAAATCGTTAAATCGTTAAATCGATTAATCGTTAAATCGTTAAATCGATAAATCGATAAATCGATAAATCGATAAATCGATAAATCGATAAATCGATAAATCGATAAATCGATAAATTGATAAATCGATAAATCGATAAATCGATAAATCCATAAATCGATAATTCGATAAATTGATGGATAGATTAATCGATAAATTGATAAATCCATTGATGAATAGAAAGATAAATCGATAAATCGATAAATCGATAAATCGATAAATCAATAAATCGATAAATCGATAAATCGATAAATCGATAAATCGATAAATCGATAAATCAATAAATCGATAAATCGTAAAATCGATAAATCGTTAAATCGTTAAATCGATGGATAGATTAATCGATAAATAGATAAATCCATTGATGAATAGATAGATAAATCGATATATCGATATATCGATAAATCGATAAATCGATAAATATATCAATCCATAAATAAATAGAAAAGTAAATAGATAAATTGTTAAATAGATCAATCGATACATAGATAGATAAATCGATAAATCCTAAAATAGATAAATCGATAGAAAGATAGATAGATTAATCGATAAATCGTTAAATCGCTATATAGATAGATAAATAAGTCGATAAATCGATAAATCGATAAATCGATAAATCGATAAATCGATAAATCGATAAATCGATAAATCGATAAATCGATAAATCGATAAATCGATAAATCGATAAATCGATAAATCGATAAATCGATAAATCGATAAATCGATAAATCGATAAATCGATAAATCGATAAATCGATAAATCGATAAATCGATAAATCGATAAATCGATAAATCGATAAATCGATAAATCGATAAATCGATAAATCGATAAATCGATAAATCGATAAATCGATAAATCGATAAATCGATAAATCGATAAATCGATAAATCGATAAATCGATAAATCGATAAATCGATAAATCGATAAATCGATAAATCGATAAATCGATAAATCGATAAATCGATAAATCGATAAATCGATAAATCGATAAATCGATAAATCGATAAATCGATAAATCGATAAATCGATAAATCGATAAATCGATAAATCGATAAATCGATAAATCGATAAATCGATAAATCGATAAATCGATAAATCGATAAATCGATAAATCGATAAATCGATAAATCGATAAATCGATAAATCGATAAATCGATAAATCGATAAATCGATAAATCGATAAATCGATAAATCGATAAATCGATAAATCGATAAATCGATAAATCGATAAATCGATAAATCGATAAATCGATAAATCGATAAATCGATAAATCGATAAATCGATAAATCGATAAATCGATAAATCGATAAATCGATAAATCGATAAATCGATAAATCGATAAATCGATAAATCGATAAATCGATAAATCGATAAATCGATAAATCGATAAATCGATAAATCGATAAATCGATAAATCGATAAATCGATAAATCGATAAATCGATAAATCGATAAATCGTTAAATCGTTAAATCGATAAATCGTTAAATCGATAGATCGATAAATCGTTAAATCGATTAATCGTTAAATCGATAAATCATTAAATCGATAAATCGATTAATTGATAAATCGTTAAATCGATAAATCGATAAATCGTTAAATGGATAAATCGTTAAATCTTTAAATCGAGAAATCGTTAAATCATTAAATCGATAAATCGATAAATCGATGGATAGATTATTAGATAGATAAATCGATTAATCGATAAATCGATTAATCGATAAATCGATTAATCGATAAATCGATAAATCAATAAATCGATAAATAGATAAATCGATAAATCGATAAATCGTTAAATGGATTAATCGTTAAATCGGTTAATCGATAAATCGTTAAATCGTTAAATCGTTAAATCGTTAAATCGTTAAATCGTTAAATCGATAAATCGATAAATCGATAAATCGATAAATCGATAAATCGATAATTCGATAAATCGATGGAAAGATTAATCGATAAATTGATAAATCCATTGATAAATAGATAGATAAATCGATTAATCGATAAATCGATAAATCGATAAATCGATAAATCGATAAATCGATAAATCGATAAATCGATAAATCGATAAATCGATAAATCGATAAATCGATAAATCGATAAATCGATAAATCGATAAATCGATAAATCGATAAATCGATAAATCGATAAATCGATAAATCGATAAATCGATAAATCGATAAATCGATAAATCGATAAATCGATAAATCGATAAATCGATAAATCGATAAATCGATAAATCGATAAATCGATAAATCGATAAATCGTTAAATCGTTTAATCGATAAATCGTTAAATCGTTAAATCGATAAATCGTTAAATCGTTAAATCGATAAATCGTTAAATCGATAAATCGATAAATCGTTAAATCGATAAATCGATTAATTGATAAATCGTTAAATCGATAAATCGATAAATCGATAAATCGTTAAATGGATAAATCGTTAAATCGTTAAATCTTTAAATCGAGAAATCGTTAAATCGTTAAATCATTAAATCGATAAATCGATAAATCGATGGATAGATTAATCGATAAATAGATAAATCCATTGATGAATAGATAGATAAATCGATATATCGATATATCGATAAATCGATAAATCGATAAATCGATAAATCGATAAATCGATAAATCGATAAATCGATAAATCGATAAATCGATAAATCGATAAATCGATAAATCGATAAATCGATAAATCGATAAATCGATAAATCGATAAATCGATAAATCGATAAATCGATAAATCGATAAATCGATAAATCGATAAATCGATAAATCGATAAATCGATAAATCGATAAATCGATAAATCGATAAATCGATAAATCGATAAATCGATAAATCGATAAATCGATAAATCGATAAATCGATAAATCGATAAATCGATAAATCGATAAATCGATAAATCGATAAATCGATAAATCGATAAATCGATAAATCGATAAATCGATAAATCGATAAATCGATAAATCGATAAATCGATAAATCGATAAATCGATAAATCGATAAATCGATAAATCGATAAATCGATAAATCGATAAATCGATAAATCGATAAATCGATAAATCGATAAATCGATAAATCGATAAATCGATAAATCGATAAATCGATAAATCGATAAATCGATAAATCGATAAATCGATAAATCGATAAATCGATAAATCGATAAATCGATAAATCGATAAATCGATAAATCGATAAATCGATAAATCGATAAATCGATAAATCGATAAATCGATAAATCGATAAATCGATAAATCGATAAATCGATAAATCGATAAATCGATAAATCGATAAATCGATAAATCGATAAATCGATAAATCGATAAATCGATAAATCGATAAATCGATAAATCGATAAATCGATAAATCGATAAATCGATAAATCGATAAATCGATAAATCGATAAATCGATAAATCGATAAATCGATAAATCGATAAATCGATAAATCGATAAATCGATAAATCGATAAATCGATAAATCGATAAATCGATAAATCGATAAATCGATAAATCGATAAATCGATAAATCGATAAATCGATAAATCGATAAATCGATAAATCGATAAATCGATAAATCGATAAATCGATAAATCGATAAATCGATAAATCGATAAATCGATAAATCGATAAATCGATAAATCGATAAATCGATAAATCGATAAATCGATAAATCGATAAATCGATAAATCGATAAATCGATAAATCGATAAATCGATAAATCGATAAATCGATAAATCGTTAAATCGTTAAATCGATAAATCGTTAAATCGATAGATCGATAAATCGTTAAATCGATTAATCGTTAAATCGATAAATCATTAAATCGATAAATCGATTAATTGATAAATCGTTAAATCGATAAATCGATAAATCGTTAAATGGATAAATCGTTAAATCTTTAAATCGAGAAATCGTTAAATCATTAAATCGATAAATCGATAAATCGATAAATCGATGGATAGATTATTAGATAGATAAATCGATTAATCGATAAATCGATTAATCGATAAATCGATTAATCGATAAATCGATAAATCAATAAATCGATAAATAGATAAATCGATAAATCGATAAATCGTTAAATGGATTAATCGTTAAATCGGTTAATCGATAAATCGTTAAATCGTTAAATCGTTAAATCGTTAAATCGTTAAATCGTTAAATCGATAAATCGATAAATCGATAAATCGATAAATCGATAAATCGATAATTCGATAAATCGATGGAAAGATTAATCGATAAATTGATAAATCCATTGATAAATAGATAGATAAATCGATTAATCGATAAATCGATAAATCGATAAATCGATAAATCGATAAATCGATAAATCGATAAATCGATAAATCGATAAATCGATAAATCGATAAATCGATAAATCGATAAATCGATAAATCGATAAATCGATAAATCGATAAATCGATAAATCGATAAATCGATAAATCGATAAATCGATAAATCGATAAATCGATAAATCGTTAAATCGTTTAATCGATAAATCGTTAAATCGTTAAATCGATAAATCGTTAAATCGTTAAATCGATAAATCGTTAAATCGATAAATCGATAAATCGTTAAATCGATAAATCGATTAATTGATAAATCGTTAAATCGATAAATCGATAAATCGATAAATCGTTAAATGGATAAATCGTTAAATCGTTAAATCTTTAAATCGAGAAATCGTTAAATCGTTAAATCATTAAATCGATAAATCGATAAATCGATGGATAGATTAATCGATAAATAGATAAATCCATTGATGAATAGATAGATAAATCGATATATCGATATATCGATAAATCGATAAATCGATAAATCGATAAATCGATAAATCGATAAATCGATAAATCGATAAATCGATAAATCGATAAATCGATAAATCGTTAAATCGATAAATCGTTAAATCGATAAATCGTTAAATCGATAAATCGATAAATCGATAAATCGATAAATCGATAAATCGATTAATTGATAAATCGTTAAATCGATAAATCGTTAAATGGATAAATCGTTAAATCATTAAATCGATAAATCGATAAATCGATAAATCGTTAAATCGTTAAATCGAGAAATCGTTAAATCATTAAATCGATAAATCGATAAATCGATGGATAGTTTAATCGATAAATAGATAAATCCATTGATGAATAGATAGATAAATCGATATATCGATATATCGATAAATCGGTAAATCGATAAATCGATAAATCGATAAATCGATAAATCGATAAATCGATAAATCGATAAATCGATAAATCGATAAATCGATAAATCGATAAATCGATAAATCGATAAATCGATAAATCGATAAATCGATAAATCGATAAATCGTTAAATCGATAAATCGATAAATCGATAAATCGATAAATCGATAAATCGATAAATCAATAAATCGATAAATCGATAAATCTATAAATCGATAAATCGATAAATCGATAAATCGATAAATCGATAAATCGATAAATCGTTAAATCGATGGATAGATTAATCGATAAATCGATAAATCGATAAACCGATAAATCGATAGATCGATAAATCGATAAATCGATAAATCGATAAATCGATAAATCGATAAAATGATAAATCGATAAATCGATAAATCGATAAATCGATAAATCGATAAATCGATAAATCAATAAATCGATAAATAGATAAATCGATAATTCGATAAATCGATAAATCGTTAAATGGATAAATCGTTAAATCGTTTAATCGTTAAATCGTTAAATCGTTAAATCGTTAAATCGTTAAATCGTTAAATCGTTAAATCGTTAAATCGTTAAATCGTTAAATCGATAAATCGATAAATCGATAAATCGATAAATCGATAATTCGATAAATCGATGGATAGATTAATCGATAAATTGATAAATCCATTGATGAATAGATAGATAAATCGATAAATCGATAAATCGATAAATCGATAAATCGATAAATCGATAAATCGATAAATCGATAAATCGATAAATCGATAAATCGATAAATCGATAAATCGATAAATCAATAAATCAATAAATCGATAAATCAATAAATCGATAAATCGTTAAATCGATGGATAGATTAATCGATAAATCGATAAATCGATAAATCGATAAATCGATAAATCGATAAATCGTTAAATCAATAAATCGATAAATCGATAAATCGATAAATCGATAAATCGATAAATCGATAAATCGATAAATCGATAAATCGATAAATCGATAAATCGATAAATCGATAAATCGATAAATCGATAAATCGATAAATCGATAAATCGATAAATCGATAAATCGATAAATCGATAAATCGATAAATCGATAAATCGATAAATCGATAAATCGATAAATCGATAAATCGATAAATCGTTAAATCGATAAATCGTTAAATCGATAAATCGTTAAATCGATAAATCGTTAAATCGATAAATCGTTAAATTGATAAATCGTTAAATCGTTAAATCGATAAATCGTTAAATCGATAAATCGATTAATTGATAAATCGTTAAATCGATAAATCGATAAATCGATAAATCGATAAATCGATAAATCGATAAATCGATAAATCGATAAATCGATAAATCGATAAATCGATAAATCGATAAATCGATAAATCGATAAATCGATAAATCGATAAATCGATAAATCGATAAATCGATAAATCGTTAAATCGATAAATCGATAAATCGTTAAATCGATAAATCGTTAAATCGATAAATCGTTAAATCGATAAATCGTTAAATCGATAAATCGATAAATCGATAAATCGATAAATCGATTAATTGATAAATCGTTAAATCGATAAATCGTTAAATGGATAAATCGTTAAATCGTTAAATCGAGAAATCGTTAAATCATTAAATCGATAAATCGATAAATCGATGGATAGTTTAATCGATAAATAGATAAATCCATTGATGAATAGATAGATAAATCAATAAATCGATAAATCGATAAATCGATAAATCGATAAATCGATAAATCGATAAATCGATAAATCGATAAATCGTTAAATCGATAAATCGATCAAATGATAAATCGATAAATCGATAAGTCGATAAATCGATAAATCGATAAATCGATAAATCGATGAATAGATAAATCGATAAATCGATAAATCGTTAAATGGATAAATCGTTAAATCGTTAAATCGTTAAATCGATTAATCGTTAAATCGTTAAATCGATAAATCGATAAATCGATAAATCGATAAATCGATAAATCGATAAATCGATAAATCGATAAATCGATAAATCGATAAATCGATAAATCGATAAATCGATAAGTCAATAAATCAATAAATCGATAAATCGATAAATCGATAAATCGTTAAATCATATGATAGATTAATCGTTAAATGGATAAATCGATAAATCGATAAATCGATTAATCGATAAATCGATAAATCGATCAAATGATAAATCGATAAATCGATAAATCGATAAATCGATAAATAGATAAATCGATAAATCGATAAATCGTTAAATGGATAAATCGTTAAATCGTTAAATCGTTAAATCGATTAATCGTTAAATCGTTAAATCGATAAATCGATAAATCGATAAATCGATAAATCGATAAATCGATAAATCGATAAATCGATAAATCGATAAATCGATAAATCGATAAATCGATAAATCGATAAATCGATAAATCGATAAATCGATAAATCGATAAATCGATAAATCGATAAATCGATAAATCGATAAATCGATAATTCGATAAATTGATGGATAGATTAATCGATAAATTGATAAATCCATTGATGAATAGAAAGATAAATCGATAAATCGATAAATCGATAAATCGATAAATCGATAAATCGATAAATCGATAAATCGATAAATCGATAAATCGATAAATCGATAAATCGATAAATATATCAATCCATAAATAAATAGAAAAGTAAATAGATAAATTGTTAAATAGATCAATCGATACATAGATAGATAAATCGATAAATCCTAAAATAGATAAATCGATAGAAAGATAGATAGATTAATCGATAAATCGTTAAATCGCTATATAGATAGATAAATAAGTCGATAAATCGATAAATCGATAAATCGATAAATCGATAAATCGATAAATCGATAAATCGATAAATCGATAAATCGATAAATCGATAAATCGATAAATCGATAAATCGATAAATCGATAAATCGATAAATCGATAAATCGATAAATCGATAAATCGATAAATCGATAAATCGATAAATCGATAAATCGATAAATCGATAAATCGATAAATCGATAAATCGATAAATCGATAAATCGATAAATCGATAAATCGATAAATCGATAAATCGATAAATCGATAAATCGATAAATCGATAAATCGATAAATCGATAAATCGATAAATCGATAAATCGATAAATCGATAAATCGATAAATCGATAAATCGATAAATCGATAAATCGATAAATCGATAAATCGATAAATCGATAAATCGATAAATCGATAAATCGATAAATCGATAAATCGATAAATCGATAAATCGATAAATCGATAAATCGATAAATCGATAAATCGATAAATCGATAAATCGATAAATCGATAAATCGATAAATCGATAAATCGATAAATCGATAAATCGATAAATCGATAAATCGATAAATCGATAAATCGATAAATCGATAAATCGATAAATCGATAAATCGATAAATCGATAAATCGATAAATCGATAAATCGATAAATCGATAAATCGATAAATCGATAAATCGATAAATCGATAAATCGATAAATCGATAAATCGATAAATCGATAAATCGATAAATCGATAAATCGATAAATCGATAAATCGATAAATCGATAAATCGATAAATCGATAAATCGATAAATCGATAAATCGATAAATCGATAAATCGATAAATCGATAAATCGATAAATCGATAAATCGATAAATCGATAAATCGATAAATCGATAAATCGATAAATCGATAAATCGATAAATCGATAAATCGATAAATCGATAAATCGATAAATCGATAAATCGATAAATCGATAAATCGATAAATCGATAAATCGATAAATCGATAAATCGATAAATCGATAAATCGATAAATCGATAAATCGATAAATCGATAAATCGATAAATCGATAAATCGATAAATCGATAAATCGATAAATCGATAAATCGATAAATCGATAAATCGATAAATCGTTAAATCGATAAATCGATAATTCGATAAATCGTTAAATCGATAAATCGATAAATCGATTAATTGATAAATCGTTAAATCGATAAATCGATAAATCGATAAATCGATAAATCGATAAATCGTTAAATGGATAAATCGTTAAATCTTTAAATCGAGAAATCGTTAAATCATTAAATCGATAAATCGATAAATCGATGGATAGATTATTAGATAGATAAATGGATTAATCGATAAATCGATAAATCGATAAATCGATAAATCGATAAATCGATAAATCGATAAATCGAAAAATCGATAAATCGTTAAATCGATAAATCGTTAAATCGATAAATCGATAAATCGATAAATCGTTAAATCGATAAATCGATAAATCGATAAATCGATAAATCGATAAATCGATAAATCGATAAATCGATAAATCGATAAATCGATAAATCGATAAATCGATAAATCGATAAATCGATAAATCGATAAATCGATAAATCGATAAATCGATAAATCGATAAATCGATAAATCGATAAATCGATAAATCGATAAATCGATAAATCGATAAATCGATAAATCGATAAATCGATAAATCGATAAATCGATAAATCGATAAATCGATAAATCGATAAATCGATAAATCGATAAATCGATAAATCGATAAATCGATAAATCGATAAATCGATAAATCGATAAATCGATAAATCGATAAATCGATAAATCGATAAATCGATAAATCGATAAATCGATAAATCGATAAATCGTTAAATCGATAAATCGTTAAATCGATAAATCGTTAAATCGATAAATCGATAATTCGATAAATCGTTAAATCGATAAATCGTTAAATCGATAAATCGTTAAATCGATAAATCGATAAATCGATAAATCGATAAATCGATAAATCGATAAATCGATAAATCGATAAATCGATAAATCGATAAATCGATAAATCGATAAATCGATAAATCGATAAATCGATAAATCGATAAATCGATAAATCGATAAATCGATAAATCGATACATCGATAAATCGATAAATCGTTAAATCGTTAAATCGATAAATCGATAAATCGATAAATCGATTAATTGATAAATCGTTAAATCGATAAATCGATAAATCGATAAATCGATAAATCGATAAATCGATAAATCGATAAATCGTTAAATGGATAAATCGTTAAATCTTTAAATCGAGAAATCGTTAAATCATTAAATCGATAAATCGATAAATCGATGGATAGATTATTAGATAGATAAATGGATTAATCGATAAATCGTTAAATCGTTAAATCTTTAAATCGAGAAATCGTTAAATCGTTAAATCATTAAATCGATAAATCGATAAATCGATGGATAGATTAATCGATAAATAGATAAATCCATTGATGAATAGATAGATAAATCGATATATCGATATATCGATAAATCGATAAATCGATATATCGATAAATCGATAAATCGATATATCGATAAATCGATATATCGATAAATCGATAAATCGATAAATCGATATATCGATAAATCGATAAATCGATAAATCGATAAATCGATAAATCGATAAATCGATAAATCGATAAATCGATAAATCGATAAATCGATAAATCGATAAATCGATAAATCGATAAATCGATAAATCGATAAATCGATAAATCGATAAATCGATAAATCGATAAATCGATAAATCGATAAATCGTTAAATCGATAAATCGTTAAATCGATAAATCGATAAATCGATAAATCGATAAATCGATAAATCGATAAATCGATAAATCGATAAATCGATAAATCGATAAATCGATAAATCGATAAATCGATAAATCGATAAATCGATAAATCGATAAATCGATAAATCGATAAATCGATAAATCGATAAATCGATAAATCGATAAATCGATAAATCGATAAATCGATAAATCGATAAATCGATAAATCGATAAATCGATAAATCGATAAATCGATAAATCGATAAATCGATAAATCGATAAATCGATAAATCGATAAATCGATAAATCGATAAATCGATAAATCGATAAATCGATAAATCGATAAATCGATAAATCGATAAATCGATAAATCGATAAATCGATAAATCGATAAATCGATAAATCGATAAATCGATAAATCGATAAATCGATAAATCGATAAATCGATAAATCGATAAATCGATAAATCGATAAATCGATAAATCGATAAATCGATAAATCGATAAATCGATAAATCGATAAATCGATAAATCGATAAATCGATAAATCGATAAATCGATAAATCGATAAATCGATAAATCGATAAATCGATAAATCGATAAATCGATAAATCGATAAATCGATAAATCGATAAATCGATAAATCGATAAATCGATAAATCGATAAATCGATAAATCGATAAATCGATAAATCGATAAATCGATAAATCGATAAATCGATAAATCGATAAATCGATAAATCGATAAATCGATAAATCGATAAATCGATAAATCGATAAATCGATAAATCGATAAATCGATAAATCGATAAATCGATAAATCGATAAATCGATAAATCGTTAAATCGTTAAATCGATAAATCGTTAAATCGATAGATCGATAAATCGTTAAATCGATTAATCGTTAAATCGATAAATCATTAAATCGATAAATCGATTAATTGATAAATCGTTAAATCGATAAATCGATAAATCGTTAAATGGATAAATCGTTAAATCTTTAAATCGAGAAATCGTTAAATCATTAAATCGATAAATCGATAAATCGATGGATAGATTATTAGATAGATAAATCGATTAATCGATAAATCGATTAATCGATAAATCGATTAATCGATAAATCGATAAATCAATAAATCGATAAATAGATAAATCGATAAATCGATAAATCGTTAAATGGATTAATCGTTAAATCGGTTAATCGATAAATCGTTAAATCGTTAAATCGTTAAATCGTTAAATCGTTAAATCGTTAAATCGATAAATCGATAAATCGATAAATCGATAAATCGATAAATCGATAATTCGATAAATCGATGGAAAGATTAATCGATAAATTGATAAATCCATTGATAAATAGATAGATAAATCGATTAATCGATAAATCGATAAATCGATAAATCGATAAATCGATAAATCGATAAATCGATAAATCGATAAATCGATAAATCGATAAATCGATAAATCGATAAATCGATAAATCGATAAATCGATAAATCGATAAATCGATAAATCGATAAATCGATAAATCGATAAATCGATAAATCGATAAATCGATAAATCGATAAATCGATAAATCGATAAATCGATAAATCGATAAATCGATAAATCGTTAAATCGTTTAATCGATAAATCGTTAAATCGTTAAATCGATAAATCGTTAAATCGTTAAATCGATAAATCGTTAAATCGATAAATCGATAAATCGTTAAATCGATAAATCGATTAATTGATAAATCGTTAAATCGATAAATCGATAAATCGATAAATCGTTAAATGGATAAATCGTTAAATCGTTAAATCTTTAAATCGAGAAATCGTTAAATCGTTAAATCATTAAATCGATAAATCGATAAATCGATGGATAGATTAATCGATAAATAGATAAATCCATTGATGAATAGATAGATAAATCGATATATCGATATATCGATAAATCGATAAATCGATAAATCGATAAATCGATAAATCGATAAATCGATAAATCGATAAATCGATAAATCGATAAATCGATAAATCGATAAATCGATAAATCGATAAATCGTTAAATCGATAAATCGTTAAATCGATAAATCGTTAAATCGATAAATCGATAAATCGATAAATCGATAAATCGATAAATCGATTAATTGATAAATCGTTAAATCGATAAATCGTTAAATGGATAAATCGTTAAATCATTAAATCGATAAATCGATAAATCGATAAATCGTTAAATCGTTAAATCGAGAAATCGTTAAATCATTAAATCGATAAATCGATAAATCGATGGATAGTTTAATCGATAAATAGATAAATCCATTGATGAATAGATAGATAAATCGATATATCGATATATCGATAAATCGGTAAATCGATAAATCGATAAATCGATAAATCGATAAATCGATAAATCGATAAATCGATAAATCGATAAATCGATAAATCGATAAATCGATAAATCGATAAATCGATAAATCGATAAATCGATAAATCGATAAATCGTTAAATCGATAAATCGATAAATCGATAAATCGATAAATCGATAAATCGATAAATCAATAAATCGATAAATCGATAAATCTATAAATCGATAAATCGATAAATCGATAAATCGATAAATCGATAAATCGATAAATCGTTAAATCGATGGATAGATTAATCGATAAATCGATAAATCGATAAACCGATAAATCGATAGATCGATAAATCGATAAATCGATAAATCGATAAATCGATAAATCGATAAAATGATAAATCGATAAATCGATAAATCGATAAATCGATAAATCGATAAATCGATAAATCAATAAATCGATAAATAGATAAATCGATAATTCGATAAATCGATAAATCGTTAAATGGATAAATCGTTAAATCGTTTAATCGTTAAATCGTTAAATCGTTAAATCGTTAAATCGTTAAATCGTTAAATCGTTAAATCGTTAAATCGTTAAATCGATAAATCGATAAATCGATAAATCGATAAATCGATAAATCGATAAATCGATAATTCGATAAATCGATGGATAGATTAATCGATAAATTGATAAATCCATTGATGAATAGATAGATAAATCGATAAATCGATAAATCGATAAATCGATAAATCGATAAATCGATAAATCGATAAATCGATAAATCGATAAATCGATAAATCGATAAATCGATAAATCGATAAATCGATAAATCGATAAATCAATAAATCAATAAATCGATAAATCAATAAATCGATAAATCGTTAAATCGATGGATAGATTAATCGATAAATCGATAAATCGATAAATCGATAAATCGATAAATCGATAAATCGTTAAATCAATAAATCGATAAATCGATAAATCGATAAATCGATAAATCGATAAATCGATAAATCGATAAATCGATAAATCGATAAATCGATAAATCGATAAATCGATAAATCGATAAATCGATAAATCGATAAATCGATAAATCGATAAATCGATAAATCGATAAATCGATAAATCGATAAATCGATAAATCGATAAATCGATAAATCGATAAATCGATAAATCGATAAATCGATAAATCGTTAAATCGATAAATCGTTAAATCGATAAATCGATAAATCGATAAATCGATAAATCGTTAAATCGATAAATCGATAAATCGTTAAATCGATAAATCGTTAAATCGATAAATCGTTAAATCGATAAATCGTTAAATCGATAAATCGATAAATCGATAAATCGATAAATCGATTAATTGATAAATCGTTAAATCGATAAATCGTTAAATGGATAAATCGTTAAATCGTTAAATCGAGAAATCGTTAAATCATTAAATCGATAAATCGATAAATCGATGGATAGTTTAATCGATAAATAGATAAATCCATTGATGAATAGATAGATAAATCAATAAATCGATAAATCGATAAATCGATAAATCGATAAATCGATAAATCGATAAATCGATAAATCGTTAAATCGATAAATCGATCAAATGATAAATCGATAAATCGATAAGTCGATAAATCGATAAATCGATAAATCGATAAATCGATGAATAGATAAATCGATAAATCGATAAATCGTTAAATGGATAAATCGTTAAATCGTTAAATCGTTAAATCGTTAAATCGATTAATCGTTAAATCGTTAAATCGATAAATCGATAAATCGATAAATCGATAAATCGATAAATCGATAAATCGATAAATCGATAAATCGATAAATCGATAAATCGATAAATCGATAAATCGATAAATCGATAAGTCAATAAATCAATAAATCGATAAATCGATAAATCGATAAATCGTTAAATCATATGATAGATTAATCGTTAAATGGATAAATCGATAAATCGATAAATCGATTAATCGATAAATCGATAAATCGATCAAATGATAAATCGATAAATCGATAAATCGATAAATAGATAAATCGATAAATCGATAAATCGTTAAATGGATAAATCGTTAAATCGTTAAATCGTTAAATCGATTAATCGTTAAATCGTTAAATCGATAAATCGATAAATCGATAAATCGATAAATCGATAAATCGATAAATCGATAAATCGATAAATCGATAAATCGATAAATCGATAAATCGATAAATCGATAAATCGATAAATCGATAAATCGATAAATCGATAAATCGATAAATCGATAATTCGATAAATTGATGGATAGATTAATCGATAAATTGATAAATCCATTGATGAATAGAAAGATAAATCGATAAATCGATAAATCGATAAATCGATAAATCGATAAATCGATAAATCGATAAATCGATAAATCGATAAATCGATAAATCGATAAATCGATAAATCGATAAATATATCAATCCATAAATAAATAGAAAAGTAAATAGATAAATTGTTAAATAGATCAATCGATACATAGATAGATAAATCGATAAATCCTAAAATAGATAAATCGATAGAAAGATAGATAGATTAATCGATAAATCGTTAAATCGCTATATAGATAGATAAATAAGTCGATAAATCGATAAATCGATAAATCGATAAATCGATAAATCGATAAATCGATAAATCGATAAATCGATAAATCGATAAATCGATAAATCGATAAATCGATAAATCGATAAATCGATAAATCGATAAATCGATAAATCGATAAATCGATAAATCGATAAATCGATAAATCGATAAATCGATAAATCGATAAATCGATAAATCGATAAATCGATAAATCGATAAATCGATAAATCGATAAATCGATAAATCGATAAATCGATAAATCGATAAATCGATAAATCGATAAATCGATAAATCGATAAATCGATAAATCGATAAATCGATAAATCGATAAATCGATAAATCGATAAATCGATAAATCGATAAATCGATAAATCGATAAATCGATAAATCGATAAATCGATAAATCGATAAATCGATAAATCGATAAATCGATAAATCGATAAATCGATAAATCGATAAATCGATAAATCGATAAATCGATAAATCGATAAATCGATAAATCGATAAATCGATAAATCGATAAATCGATAAATCGATAAATCGATAAATCGATAAATCGATAAATCGATAAATCGATAAATCGATAAATCGATAAATCGATAAATCGATAAATCGATAAATCGATAAACCGATAAATCGATAAACCGATAAATCGATAAATCGATAAATCGATAAATCGATAAATCGATAAATCGATAAATCGATAAATCGATAAATCGATAAATCGATAAATCGATAAATCGATAAATCGATAAATCGATAAATCGATAAATCGATAAATCGATAAATCGATAAATCGATAAATCGATAAATCGATAAATCGATAAATCGATAAATCGATAAATCGATAAATCGATAAATCGATAAATCGATAAATCGATAAATCGATAAATCGATAAATCGATAAATCGATAAATCGATAAATCGATAAATCGATAAATCGAAAAATCGATAAATCGATAAATCGATAAATCGATAAATCGATAAATCGATAAATCGATAAATCGATAAATCGATAAATCGATAAATCGATAAATCGATAAATCGATAAATCGATAAATCGATAAATCGATAAATCGATAAATCGATAAATCGATAAATCGATA
Source organism: Nineta flava (assembly GCA_963920215.1). Classification (NCBI taxonomy): domain Eukaryota; kingdom Metazoa; phylum Arthropoda; class Insecta; order Neuroptera; family Chrysopidae; genus Nineta; species Nineta flava. The sequence continues at coordinate 40,261,262 of OY986046.1, forward strand.
AATCGATAAATCGATAAATCGATAAATCGATAAATCGATAAATCGATAAATCGATAAATCGATAAATCGATAAATCGATAAATCGATAAATCGATAAATCGATAAATCGATAAATCGATAAATCGATAAATCGTTAAATCGATAAATCGTTAAATCGATAAATCGATAATTCGATAAATCGTTAAATCGATAAATCGATAAATCGATTAATTGATAAATCGTTAAATCGATAAATCGATAAATCGATAAATCGATAAATCGATAAATCGATAAATCGATAAATCGTTAAATGGATAAATCGTTAAATCTTTAAATCGAGAAATCGTTAAATCATTAAATCGATAAATCGATAAATCGATGGATAGATTATTAGATAGATAAATGGATTAATCGATAAATCGATAAATCGATAAATCGATAAATCGATAAATCGATAAATCGAAAAATCGATAAATCGTTAAATCGATAAATCGATAAATCGATAAATCGATAAATCGATAAATCGATAAATCGATAAATCGATAAATCGATAAATCGATAAATCGATAAATCGATAAATCGATAAATCGATAAATCGATAAATCGATAAATCGATAAATCGATAAATCGATAAATCGATAAATCGATAAATCGATAAATCGATAAATCGATAAATCGATAAATCGATAAATCGATAAATCGATAAATCGATAAATCGATAAATCGATAAATCGATAAATCGATAAATCGATAAATCGATAAATCGATAAATCGATAAATCGATAAATCGATAAATCGATAAATCGATAAATCGATAAATCGATAAATCGATAAATCGATAAATCGATAAATCGATAAATCGATAAATCGATAAATCGATAAATCGATAAATCGATAAATCGATAAATCGATAAATCGTTAAATCGATAAATCGTTAAATCGATAAATCGATAATTCGATAAATCGTTAAATCGATAAATCGTTAAATCGATAAATCGATAAATCGATAAATCGATAAATCGATAAATCGATAAATCGATAAATCGATAAATCGATAAATCGATAAATCGATAAATCGATAAATCGATAAATCGATAAATCGATAAATCGATAAATCGATAAATCGATAAATCGATAAATCGATAAATCGATAAATCGATACATCGATAAATCGATAAATCGTTAAATCGTTAAATCGATAAATCGATAAATCGATAAATCGATTAATTGATAAATCGTTAAATCGATAAATCGATAAATCGATAAATCGATAAATCGATAAATCGATAAATCGATAAATCGATAAATCGTTAAATGGATAAATCGTTAAATCTTTAAATCGAGAAATCGTTAAATCATTAAATCGATAAATCGATAAATCGATGGATAGATTGTTAGATAGATAAATGGATTAATCGATAAATCGTTAAATCGTTAAATCTTTAAATCGAGAAATCGTTAAATCGTTAAATCATTAAATCGATAAATCGATAAATCGATGGATAGATTAATCGATAAATAGATAAATCCATTGATGAATAGATAGATAAATCGATATATCGATATATCGATAAATCGATAAATCGATATATCGATATATCGATAAATCGATAAATCGATAAATCGATAAATCGATAAATCGATAAATCGATAAATCGATAAATCGATAAATCGATAAATCGATAAATCGATAAATCGATAAATCGATAAATCGATAAATCGATAAATCGATAAATCGATAAATCGTTAAATCGATAAATCGTTAAATCGATAAATCGTTAAATCGATAAATCGTTAAATCGATAAATCGATAAATCGATAAATCGATAAATCGATAAATCGATTAATTGATAAATCGTTAAATCGATAAATCGTTAAATGGATAAATCGTTAAATCGTTAAATCGTTAAATCGTTAAATCGTTAAATCGAGAAATCGTTAAATCATTAAATCGATAAATCGATAAATCGATGGATAGTTTAATCGATAAATAGATAAATCCATTGATGAATAGATAGATAAATCAATAAATCGATAAATCGATAAATCGATAAATCGATAAATCGATAAATCGATAAATCGTTAAATCGATAAATCGATCAAATGATAAATCGATAAATCGATAAATCGATAAATCGATAAATCGATAAATCGATAAATAGATAAATCGATAAATCGATAAATCGTTAAATGGATAAATCGTTAAATCGTTAAATCGTTAAATCGTTAAATCGTTAAATCGATTAATCGTTAAATCGTTAAATCGATAAATCGATAAATCGATAAATCGATAAATCGATAAATCGATAAATCGATAAATCGATAAATCGATAAGTCAATAAATCAATAAATCGATAAATCGATAAATCGATAAATCGTTAAATCATGGATAGATTAATCGATAAATGGATAAATCGATAAATCGATAAATCGATTAATCGATAAATCGATAAATCGATCAAATGATAAATCGATAAATCGATAAATCGATAAATCGATAAATCGATAAATAGATAAATCGATAAATCGATAAATCGTTAAATGGATAAATCGTTAAATCGTTAAATCGTTAAATCGTTAAATCGATTAATCGTTAAATCGTTAAATCGATAAATCGATAAATCGATAAATCGATAAATCGATAAATCGATAAATCGATAAATCGATAAATCGATAAATCGATAAATCGATAATTCGATAAATTGATGGATAGATTAATCGATAAATTGATAAATCCATTGATGAATAGAAAGATAAATCGATAAATCGATAAATCGATAAATCGATAAATCGATAAATCGATAAATCGATAAATCGATAAATCGATAAATCGATAAATCGATAAATCGATAAATCGATAAATCGATAAATCGATAAATCGATAAATCGATAAATCGATAAATCGATAAATCGATAAATCGATAAATCGATAAATCGATAAATCGATAAATCGATAAATCGATAAATCGATAAATCGATAAATCGATAAATCGATAAATCGATAAATCGATAAATCGATAAATCGATAAATCGATAAATCGATAAATCGATAAATCGATAAATCGATAAATCGATAAATCGATAAATCGATAAATCGATAAATCGATAAATCGATAAATCGATAAATCAATAAATCGTTAAATCGATAAATCGTTAAATCGATAAATCGATAATTCGATAAATCGTTAAATCGATAAATCGTTAAATCGATAAATCGTTAAATCGATAAATCGTTAAATCGATAAATCGTTAAATCGATAAATCGATAAATCGATAAATCGATAAATCGATAAATCGATAAATCGATAAATCGATAAATCGATAAATCGATAAATCGATAAATCGATAAATCGATAAATCGATAAATCGATACATCGATAAATCGATAAATCGTTAAATCGTTAAATCGATAAATCGATAAATCGATAAATCGATTAATTGATAAATCGTTAAATCGATAAATCGATAAATCGATAAATCGATAAATCGATAAATCGATAAATCGATAAATCGTTAAATGGATAAATCGTTAAATCTTTAAATCGAGAAATCGTTAAATCATTAAATCGATAAATCGATAAATCGATGGATAGATTATTAGATAGATAAATGGATTAATCGATAAATCGATAAATCGATAAATCGATAAATCGATAAATCGATAAATCGATAAATCGATAAATCGATAAATCGATAAATCGATAAATCGATAAATCGATAAATCGATAAATCGATAAATCGATAAATCGATAAATCGTTAAATCGATAAATCGATAAATCGATAAATCGATAAATCGATAAATCGATAAATCGATAAATCGATAAATCGATAAATCGATAAATCGATAAATCGATAAATCGATATATCGATAAATCGATAAATCGATAAATCGATAAATCGATAAATCGATAAATCGATAAATCGATAAATCGTTAAATCGATAAATCGTTAAATCGATAAATCGTTAAATCGATAAATCGATAAATCGATAAATCGTTAAATCGTTAAATCGATAAATCGATAAATCGATAAATCGATAAATCGATAAATCGATAAATCGATAAATCGATAAATCGATAAATCGATAAATCGATAAATCGATAAATCGATAAATCGATAAATCGATAAATCGATAAATCGTTAAATCGTTAAATCGATAAATCGATAAATCGATAAATCGATTAATTGATAAATCGATAAATCGTTAAATCGATAGATCGATAAATCGTTAAATCGATAAATCGTTAAATCGATAAATCATTAAATCGATAAATCGATTAATTGATAAATCGTTAAATCGATAAATCGATAAATCGTTAAATGGATAAATCGTTAAATCTTTAAATCGAGAAATCGTTAAATCATTAAATCGATAAATCGATAAATCGATGGATAGATTATTAGATAGATAAATCGATTAATCGATAAATCGATTAATCGATAAATCGATTAATCGATAAATCGATAAATCGATAAATCAATAAATCGACAAATAGATAAATCGATAAATCGATAAATCGTTAAATGGATAAATCGTTAAATCGTTTAATCGATAAATCGTTAAATCGTTAAATCGTTAAATCGTTAAATCGTTAAATCGTTAAATCGATAAATCGATAAATCGATAAATCGATAAATCGATAAATCGATAAATCGATAATTCGATAAATCGATGGAAAGATTAATCGATAAATTGATAAATCCATTGATAAATAGATAGATAAATCGATAAATCGATAAATCGATAAATCGATAAATCGATAAATCGATAAATCGATAAATCGATAAATCGATAAATCGATAAATCGATAAATCGATAAATCGATAAATCGATAAATCGATAAATCGATAAATCGATAAATCGTTAAATCGTTAAATCGATAAATCGTTAAATCGATAAATCGTTAAATCGTTAAATCGATAAATCGTTAAATCGATAAATCGATAAATCGTTAAATCGATAAATCGATTAATTGATAAATCGTTAAATCGATAAATCGATAAATCGATAAATCGTTAAATGGATAAATCGTTAAATCGTTAAATCTTTAAATCGAGAAATCGTTAAATCGTTAAATCATTAAATCGATAAATCGATAAATCGATGGATAGATTAATCGATAAATAGATAAATCCATTGATGAATAGATAGATAAATCGATATATCGATATATCGATAAATCGATAAATCGATAAATCGATAAATCGATAAATCGATAAATCGATAAATCGATAAATCGATAAATCGATAAATCGATAAATCGATAAATCGATAAATCGATAAATCGATAAATCGATAATTCGATAAATCGATAAATCGATAAATCGATAAATCGATAAATCGTTAAATCGATAAATCGATAAATCGTTAAATCGTTAAATCGATAAATCGATAAATCGATAAATCGATTAATTGATAAATCGTTAAATCGATAAATCGTTAAATGGATAAATCGTTAAATCATTAAATCGATAAATCGATAAATCGTTAAATCGTTAAATCGAGAAATCGTTAAATCATTAAATCGATAAATCGATAAATCGATAAATCGATGGATAGTTTAATCGATAAATAGATAAATCCATTGATGTATAGATAGATAAATCAATAAATCGATAAATCGATAAATCGATAAATCGATAAATCGATAAATCGATAAATCGATAAATCGATAAATCGATAAATCGATAAATCGATAAATCGATAAATCTATAAATCGATAAATCGATAAATCGATAAATCGATAAATCGTTAAATCGATGGATAGATTAATCGATAAATCGATAAATCGATAAACCGATAAATCGATAAATCGATAAATCGATAAATCGATAAATCGATAAATCGATAAATCGATAAATCGATAAAATGATAAATCGATAAATCGATAAATCGATAAATCGATAAATCGATAAATCAATAAATCGATAAATAGATAAATCGATAAATCGATAAATCGATAAATCGTTAAATGGATAAATCGTTAAATCGTTAAATCGTTAAATCGTTAAATCGTTAAATCGTTAAATCGTTAAATCGTTAAATCGATAAATCGATAAATCGATAAATCGATAATTCGATAAATCGATGGATAGATTAATCGATAAATTGATAAATCCATTGATGAATAGATAGATAAATCGATAAATCGATAAATCGATAAATCGATAAATCGATAAATCGATAAATCGATAAATCGATAAATCGATAAATCGATAAATCGATAAATCGATAAATCGATAAATCGATAAATCGATAAATCGATAAATCGATAAATCGATAAATCGATAAATCGATAAATCGATAAATCGATAAATCGATAAATCGATAAATCGATAAATCGATAAATCGATAAATCGATAAATCAATAAATCAATAAATCGATAAATCAATAAATCGATAAATCGATAAATCGGTAAATCGTTAAATCTATGGATAGTTTAATCGATAAATCGATAAATCGATAAATCGATAAATCGATAAATCGATAAATCGATAAATCGATAAATCGATAAATCGATAAATCGATAAATCGTTAAATCAATAAATCGATAAATCGATAAATCGATAAATCGATAAATCGATAAATCGATAAATCGATAAATCGATAAATCGATAAATCGATAAATCGATAAATCGATAAATCGATAAATCGATAAATCGATAAATCGATAAATCGATAAATCGATAAATCGATAAATCTATAAATCGTTAAATCGATAAATCGTTAAATCGATAAATCGTTAAATTGATAAATCGTTAAATCGTTAAATCGTTAAATCGATAAATCGTTAAATCGATAAATCGATTAATTGATAAATCGTTAAATCGTTAAATCGATAAATCGATAAATCGTTAAATGGATAAATCGTTAAATCGTTAAATCTTTAAATCGAGAAATCGTTAAATCGTTAAATCATTAAATCGATAAATCGATAAATCGATGGATAGATTAATCGATAAATAGATAAATCCATTGATGAATAGATAGATAAATCGATATATCGATATATCGATAAATCGATAAATCGATATATCGATATATCGATAAATCGATAAATCGATATATCGATATATCGATAAATCGATAAATCGATAAATCGATAAATCGATAAATCGATAAATCGATAAATCGATAAATCGATAAATCGATAAATCGATAAATCGATAAATCGATAAATCGATAAATCGATAAATCGATAAATCGATAAATCGATAAATCGTTAAATCGATAAATCGATAAATCGTTAAATCGATAAATCGTTAAATCGATAAATCGTTAAATCGATAAATCGTTAAATCGATAAATCGTTAAATCGATAAATCGATAAATCGATAAATCGATAAATCGATAAATCGATTAATTGATAAATCGTTAAATCGATAAATCGTTAAATGGATAAATCGTTAAATCGTTAAATCGAGAAATCGTTAAATCATTAAATCGATAAATCGATAAATCGATGGATAGTTTAATCGATAAATAGATAAATCCATTGATGAATAGATAGATAAATCAATAAATCGATAAATCGATAAATCGATAAATCGATAAATCGATAAATCGTTAAATCGATGGATAGATTAATCGAAAAATCGAAAAATCGATAAATCGATAAATCGATAAATCGATAAATCGATAAATCGATAAATCGATAAATCGATAAATCGATAAATCGATAAATCGATAAATCGATAAATCGATAAATCAATAAATCGATAAATAGATAAATCGATAAATCGATAAATCGTTAAATGGATAAATCGTTTAATCGATAAATCGTTAAATCGATAAATCGATAAATCGATAAATCGATAAATCGATAAATCGATAAATCGATAAATCGATAAATCGATAAATCGATAATTCGATAAATCGATGGATAGATTAATCGATAAATTGATATATCCATTGATGAATAGATAGATAAATCGATATATCGATAAATCGATAAATCGATAAATCGATAAATCGATAAATCGATAAATCGATAAATCGATAAATCGATAAATCGATAAATCGATAAATCGATAAATCGATAAATCGATAAATCGATAAATCGATAAGTCAATAAATCAATAAATCGATAAATCGATAAATCGATAAATCGATAAATCGATAAATCGATAAATCGTTAAATCATGGATAGATTAATCGATAAATGGATAAATCGATAAATCGATAAATCGATAAATCGATAAATCGATAAATCGATAAATCGATAAATCGATCAAATGATAAATCGATAAATCGATAAATCGATAAATCGATAAATCGATAAATCGATAAATCGATAAATCGATAAATCGATAAATCGATAAATCGATAAATCGATAAATCGATAAATCGATAAATAGATAAATCGATAAATCGATAAATCGTTAAATGGATAAATCGTTAAATCGTTAAATCGTTAAATCGTTAAATCGATTAATCGTTAAATCGTTAAATCGATAAATCGATAAATCGATAAATCGATAAATCGATAAATCGATAAATCGATAAATCGATAAATCGATAAATCGATAAATCGATAAATCGATAAATCGATAAATCGATAAATCGATAAATCGATAATTCGATAAATTGATGGATAGATTAATCGATAAATTGATAAATCCATTGATGAATAGAAAGATAAATCGATAAATCGATAAATCGATAAATCGATAAATCGATAAATCGATAAATCGATAAATCGATAAATCGATAAATCGATAAATCGATAAATCGATAAATCGATAAATCGATAAATCGATAAATATATCAATCCATAAATAAATAGAAAAGTAAATAGATAAATTGTTAAATAGATCAATCGATACATAGATAGATAAATCGATAAATCCTAAAATAGATAAATCGATAGAAAGATAGATAGATTAATCGATAAATCGTTAAATCGCTATATAGATAGATAAATAAGTCGATAAATCGATAAATCGATAAATCGATAAATCGATAAATCGATAAATCGATAAATCGATAAATCGATAAATCGATAAATCGATAAATCGATAAATCGATAAATCGATAAATCGATAAATCGATAAATCGATAAATCGATAAATCGATAAATCGATAAATCGATAAATCGATAAATCGATAAATCGATAAATCGATAAATCGATAAATCGATAAATCGATAAATCGATAAATCGATAAATCGATAAATCGATAAATCGATAAATCGATAAATCGATAAATCGATAAATCGATAAATCGATAAATCGATAAATCGATAAATCGATAAATCGATAAATCGATAAATCGATAAATCGATAAATCGATAAATCGATAAATCGATAAATCGATAAATCGATAAATCGATAAATCGATAAATCGTTAAATCGATAAATCGTTAAATCGATAAATCGTTAAATCGATAAATCGTTAAATCGATAAATCGTTAAATCGATAAATCGTTAAATCGATAAATCGTTAAATCGATAAATCGTTAAATCGATAAATCGTTAAATCGATAAATCGATAAATCGATAAATCGATAAATCGATAAATCGATAAATCGATAAATCGATAAATCGATAAATCGATAAATCGATAAATCGATAAATCGATAAATCGATAAATCGATAAATCGATAAATCGATAAATCGATAAATCGATAAATCGATAAATCGATAAATCGATAAATCGATAAATCGATACATCGATAAATCGATAAATCGTTAAATCGATAAATCGATACATCGATAAATCGTTAAATCGATAAATCGATAAATCGATAAATCGTTAAATCGATAAATCGTTAAATCGATAAATCGATAAATCGATAAATCGATAAATCGTTAAATGGATAAATCGTTAAATCTTTAAATCGAGAAATCGTTAAATCATTAAATCGATAAATCGATAAATCGATGGATAGATTATTAGATAGATAAATGGATTAATCGATAAATCGATAAATCGATAAATCGATAAATCGATAAATCGATAAATCGATAATTCGATAAATTGATGGATAGATTAATCGATAAATTGATAAATCCATTGATGAATAGAAAGATAAATCGATAAATCGATAAATCGATAAATCGATAAATCGATAAATCGATAAATCGATAAATCGATAAATCGATAAATCGATAAATCGATAAATCGATAAATATATCAATCCATAAATAAATAGAAAAGTAAATAGATAAATTGTTAAATAGATCAATCGATACATAGATAGATAAATCGATAAATCCTAAAATAGATAAATCGATAGAAAGATAGATAGATTAATCGATAAATCGTTAAATCGCTATATAGATAGATAAATAAATCGATAAATCGATAAATCGATAAATCGATAAATCGATAAATCGATAAATCGATAAATCGATAAATCGATAAATCGATAAATCGATAAATCGATAAATCGATAAATCGATAAATCGATAAATCGATAAATCGATAAATCGATAAATCGATAAATCGATAAATCGATAAATCGATAAATCGATAAATCGATAAATCGATAAATCGATAAATCGATAAATCGATAAATCGATAAATCGATAAATCGATAAATCGATAAATCGATAAATCGATAAATCGATAAATCGATAAATCGATAAATCGATAAATCGATAAATCGATAAATCGATAAATCGATAAATCGATAAATCGATAAATCGATAAATCGATAAATCGATAAATCGATAAATCGATAAATCGATAAATCGATAAATCGATAAATCGATAAATCGATAAATCGATAAATCGATAAATCGATAAATCGATAAATCGATAAATCGATAAATCGATAAATCGATAAATCGATAAATCGATAAATCGATAAATCGATAAATCGATAAATCGATAAATCGATAAATCGATAAATCGATAAATCGATAAATCGTTAAATCGATAAATCGTTAAATCGATAAATCGTTAAATCGATAAATCGTTAAATCGATAAATCGTTAAATCGATAAATCGTTAAATCGATAAATCGTTAAATCGATAAATCGATAAATCGATAAATCGATAAATCGATAAATCGATAAATCGATAAATCGATAAATCGATAAATCGATAAATCGATAAATCGATAAATCGATAAATCGATAAATCGATAAATCGATAAATCGATAAATCGATAAATCGATAAATCGATAAATCGATAAATCGATAAATCGATAAATCGATAAATCGATACATCGATAAATCGATAAATCGTTAAATCGATAAATCGATACATCGATAAATCGTTAAATCGATAAATCGTTAAATCGATAAATCGATAAATCGATAAATCGTTAAATCGATAAATCGTTAAATCGATAAATCGATAAATCGATAAATCGATAAATCGTTAAATGGATAAATCGTTAAATCTTTAAATCGAGAAATCGTTAAATCATTAAATCGATAAATCGATAAATCGATGGATAGATTATTAGATTGATAAATGGATTAATCGATAAATCGATAAATCGATAAATCGATAAATCGATAAATCGATAAATCGATAAATCGATAAATCGATAAATCGATAAATCGATAAATCGATAAATCGATAAATCGATAAATCGATAAATCGATAAATCGATAAATCGATAAATCGATAAATCGATAAATCGATAAATCGATAAATCGTTAAATCGATAAATCGATAAATCGATAAATCGATAAATCGATAAATCGATAAATCGATAAATCGATAAATCGATAAATCGATAAATCGATAAATCGATAAATCGATAAATCGATAAATCGATAAATCGATAAATCGATAAATCGATAAATCGATAAATCGATAAATCGATAAATCGATAAATCGATAAATCGATAAATCGATAAATCGATAAATCGATAAATCGATAAATCGATAAATCGATAAATCGATAAATCGATAAATCGATAAATCGATAAATCGATAAATCGATAAATCGATAAATCGATAAATCGATAAATCGATAAATCGATAAATCGATAAATCGATAAATCGATAAATCGATAAATCGATAAATCGATAAATCGATAAATCGATAAATCGATAAATCGATAAATCGATAAATCGATAAATCGATAAATCGATAAATCGATAAATCGATAAATCGATAAATCGATAAATCGATAAATCGATAAATCGATAAATCGATAAATCGATAAATCGATAAATCGATAAATCGATAAATCGATAAATCGATAAATCGATAAATCGATAAATCGATAAATCGATAAATCGATAAATCGATTAATCGATACATCGATAAATCGATACATCGTTAAATCGATAAATCGATAAATCGATAAATCGATAAATCGATAAATCGATAAATCGATTAATTGATAAATCGTTAAATCGATAAATCGATAAATCGATAAATCGATAAATCGATAAATCGATAAATCGTTAAATCTTTAAATCGAGAAATCGTTAAATCATTAAATCGATAAATCGATAAATCGATGGATAGATTATTAGATAGATAAATCGATTAATCGATAAATCGATTAATCGATAAATGGATTAATCGATAAATGGATTAATCGATAAATCGATATATCGATAAATCGATAAATCGATAAATCGATAAATCGATAAATCGATAAATCGATAAATCGATAAATCGATAAATCGATAAATCGATAAATCGATAAATCGATAAATCGTTAAATCGATAAATCGTTAAATCGATAAATCGTTAAATCGATAAATCGTTAAATCGATAAATCGTTAAATCGATAAATCGTTAAATCGATAAATCGTTAAATCGATAAATCGATAAATCGATAAATCGATAAATCGATAAATCGATAAATCGATAAATCGATAAATCGATAAATCGATAAATCGATAAATCGATAAATCGATAAATCGATAAATCGATAAATCGATAAATCGATAAATCGATAAATCGATAAATCGATAAATCGATAAATCGATAAATCGATAAATCGATAAATCGATAAATCGATAAATCGATAAATCGATAAATCGATAAATCGATAAATCGATAAATCGATAAATCGATAAATCGTTAAATCGATAAATCGATACATCGATAAATCGTTAAATCGATAAATCGTTAAATCGATAAATCGATAAATCGATAAATCGTTAAATCGATAAATCGTTAAATCGATAAATCGATAAATCGATAAATCGATAAATCGTTAAATGGATAAATCGTTAAATCTTTAAATCGAGAAATCGTTAAATCATTAAATCGATAAATCGATAAATCGATGGATAGATTATTAGATAGATAAATGGATTAATCGATAAATCGATAAATCGATAAATCGATAAATCGATAAATCGATAAATCGATAAATCGATAAATCGATAAATCGATAAATCGATAAATCGATAAATCGATAAATCGATAAATCGATAAATCGATAAATCGATAAATCGATAAATCGATAAATCGATAAATCGTTAAATCGATAAATCGATAAATCGATAAATCGATAAATCGATAAATCGATAAATCGATAAATCGATAAATCGATAAATCGATAAATCGATAAATCGATAAATCGATAAATCGATAAATCGATAAATCGATAAATGGATTAATCGATAAATCGATAAATCGATAAATCGATAAATCGATAAATCGATAAATCGATAAATCGATAAATCGATAAATCGATAAATCGATAAATCGATAAATCGATAAATCGATAAATCGATAAATCGATAAATCGATAAATCGATAAATCGATAAATCGATAAATCGATAAATCGATAAATCGATAAATCGATAAATCGATAAATCGATAAATCGATAAATCGATAAATCGATAAATCGATAAATCGATAAATCGATAAATCGATAAATCGATAAATCGATAAATCGATAAATCGATAAATCGATAAATCGATAAATCGATAAATCGATAAATCGATAAATCGATAAATCGATAAATCGATAAATCGATAAATCGATAAATCGATAAATCGATAAATCGATAAATCGATAAATCGATAAATCGATAAATCGATAAATCGATAAATCGATAAATCGATAAATCGATACATCGATAAATCGATACATCGTTAAATCGATAAATCGATAAATCGATAAATCGATAAATCGATAAATCGATAAATCGATTAATTGATAAATCGTTAAATCGATAAATCGATAAATCGATAAATCGATAAATCGATAAATCGTTAAATCTTTAAATCGAGAAATCGTTAAATCATTAAATCGATAAATCGATAAATCGATGGATAGATTATTAGATAGATAAATCGATTAATCGATAAATCGATTAATCGATAAATCGATTAATCGATAAATGGATTAATCGATAAATGGATTAATCGATAAATCGATATATCGATAAATCGATAAATCGATAAATCGATAAATCGATAAATCGATAAATCGATAAATCGATAAATCGATAAATCGATAAATCGATAAATCGATAAATCGATAAATCGATAAATCGATAAATCGATAAATCGATAAATCGATAAATCGATAAATCGATAAATCGATAAATCGATAAATCGATAAATCGATAAATCGATAAATCGATAAATCGATAAATCGATAAATCGATAAATCGATAAATCGATAAATCGATAAATCGATAAATCGATAAATCGATAAATCGATAAATCGATAAATCGATAAATCGATAAATCGATAAATCGATAAATCGATAAATCGATAAATCGATAAATCGATAAATCGATAAATCGATAAATCGATAAATCGATAAATCGATAAATCGATAAATCGATAAATCGATAAATCGATAAATCGATAAATCGATAAATCGTTAAATCGATAAATCGTTAAATCGATAAATCGTTAAATCGATAAATCGATAATTCGATAAATCGATAAATCGATAAATCGTTAAATCGATAAATCGTTAAATCGATAAATCGTTAAATCGATAAATCGTTAAATCGATAAATCGATAAATCGATAAATCGATAAATCGATAAATCGATAAATCGATAAATCGATAAATCGATAAATCGATAAATCGATAAATCGATAAATCGATAAATCGATAAATCGATAAATCGATAAATCGATAAATCGATAAATCGATAAATCGATAAATCGATAAATCGATAAATCGATACATCGATACATCGATAAATCGTTAAATCGTTAAATCGATAAATCGATAAATCGATAAATCGATTAATTGATAAATCGTTAAATCGATAAATCGATAAATCGATAAATCGATAAATCGATAAATCGTTAAATGGATAAATCGTTAAATCTTTAAATCGAGAAATCGTTAAATCATTAAATCGATAAATCGATAAATCGATGGATAGATTATTAGATAGATAAATGGATTAATCGATAAATCGATAAATCGATAAATCGATAAATCGATAAATCGATAAATCGATAAATCGATAAATCGATAAATCGATAAATCGATAAATCGATAAATCGATAAATCGATAAATCGATAAATCGATAAATCGATAAATCGATAAATCGATAAATCGTTAAATCGTTAAATCGTTAAATCGATAAATCGTTAAATCGATAAATCGATAAATCGATAAATCGATAAATCGATAAATCGATAAATCGATAAATCGATAAATCGATAAATCGATAAATCGATAAATCGATAAATCGATAAATCGATAAATCGATAAATCGATAAATCGATAAATCGATAAATCGATAAATCGATAAATCGATAAATCGATAAATCGATAAATCGATAAATCGATAAATCGATAAATCGATAAATCGATAAATCGATAAATCGATAAATCGATAAATCGATAAATCGATAAATCGATAAATCGATAAATCGATAAATCGATAAATCGATAAATCGATAAATCGATAAATCGATAAATCGATAAATCGATAAATCGATAAATCGATAAATCGATAAATCGATAAATCGATAAATCGATAAATCGATAAATCGATAAATCGATAAATCGATAAATCGATAAATCGATAAATCGATAAATCGATAAATCGATAAATCGATAAATCGATAAATCGATAAATCGATAAATCGATAAATCGATAAATCGATAAATCGATAAATCGATAAATCGATAAATCGATAAATCGATAAATCGATAAATCGATAAATCGATAAATCGATAAATCGATAAATCGATAAATCGATAAATCGATAAATCGATAAATCGATAAATCGATAAATCGATAAATCGATAAATCGATAAATCGATAAATCGATAAATCGATAAATCGATAAATCGATAAATCGATAAATCGATAAATCGATAAATCGATAAATCGATAAATCGATAAATCGATAAATCGATAAATCGATAAATC
Source organism: Nineta flava (assembly GCA_963920215.1). Lineage (NCBI taxonomy): Eukaryota > Metazoa > Arthropoda > Insecta > Neuroptera > Chrysopidae > Nineta > Nineta flava. The sequence goes on from OY986046.1 coordinate 40,277,536, forward strand.
GATAAATCGATAAATCGATAAATCGATAAATCGATAAATCGATAAATCGATAAATCGATAAATCGATAAATCGATAAATCGATAAATCGATAAATCGATAAATCGATAAATCGATAAATCGATAAATCGATAAATCGATAAATCGATAAATCGATAAATCGATAAATCGATAAATCGATAAATCGATAAATCGATAAATCGATAAATCGATAAATCGATAAATCGATAAATCGATAAATCGATAAATCGATAAATCGATAAATCGATAAATCGATAAATCGATAAATCGATACATCGATAAATCGATACATCGATAAATCGATACATCGATAAATCGATAAATCGATAAATCGATAAATCGATAAATCGATAAATCGATAAATCGATAAATCGATAAATCGATAAATCGATAAATCGTTAAATCGATAAATCGATAAATCGTTAAATCTTTAAATCGAGAAATCGTTAAATCATTAAATCGATAAATCGATGGATAGATTATTAGATAGATAAATCGATTAATCGATAAATCGATTAATCGATAAATGGATTAATCGATAAATCGATATATCGATAAATCGATATATCGATAAATCGATAAATCGATAAATCGATAAATCGATAAATCGATAAATCGATAAATCGATAAATCGATAAATCGATAAATCGATAAATCGATAAATCGATAAATCGATAAATCGATAAATCGATAAATCGATAAATCGATAAATCGATAAATCGATAAATCGATAAATCGATAAATCGATAAATAGATAAATCGATAAATCGATAAATCGTTAAATCGATAAATCGTTAAATCGATAAATCGTTAAATCGATAAATCGTTAAATCGATAAATCGATAAATCGATAAATCGATAAATCGATAAATCAATAAATCGATAAATCGATAAATCGATAAATCGATAAATCGATAAATCGATAAATCGATAAATCGATAAATCGATAAATCGATAAATCGATAAATCGATAAATCGATAAATCGATAAATTGATAAATCGATAAATCGATAAATCGATAAATCGATAAATCGATAAATCGATAAATAGATAAATAGATAAATCGATAGAAAGATAGATAGATTAAACGATAAATCGTTAAATCGCTATATATATAGATAAATAAATCGATAAATCGATAAATCGATAAATCGATAAATCGATAAATCGATAAATCGATAAATCGATAAATCGATAAATCGATAAATCGATAAATCGATAAATCGATAAATCGATAAATCGATAAATCGATAAATCGATAAATCGATAAATCGATAAATCGATAAATCGATAAATCGATAAATCGATAAATCGATAAATCGATAAATCGATAAATCGATAAATCGATAAATCGATAAATCGATAAATTGATAAATCAAAAAATCGATAAATCGATAAATCGATAAATCGATAAATCGATAAATCGATAAATCGATAAATCGATAAATCGATAAATCGATAAATCGATAAATCGATAAATCGATAAATCGATAAATCGATAAATCGATAAATCGATAAATCGATAAATCGATAAATCGATAAATCGATAAATCGATAAATCGATAAATCGATAAATCGATAAATCGATAAATCGATAAATCGATAAATCGATAAATCGATAAATCGATAAATCGATAAATCGATAAATCGATAAATCGATAAATCGATAAATCGATAAATCGATAAATCGATAAATCGATAAATCGATAAATCGATAAATCGATAAATCGATAAATCGATAAATCGATAAATCGATAAATCGATAAATCGATAAATCGATAAATCGATAAATCGATAAATCGATAAATCGATAAATCGATAAATCGATAAATCGATAAATCGTTAAATGGATAAATCGTTTAATCGATAAATCGTTAAATCGTTAAATCGTTAAATCGTTAAATCGATAAATCGATAAATCGATAAATCGATAAATCGATAAATCGATAATTCGATAAATCGATGGATAGATTAATCGATAAATTGATAAATCCATTGATGAATAGATAGATAAATCGATATATCGATAAATCGATAAATCGATAAATCGATAAATCGATAAATCGATAAATCGATAAATCGATAAATCGATAAATCGATAAATCGATAAATCGATAAATCGATAAATCGATAAATCGATAAATCGATAAATCGATAAATCGATAAATCGATAAATCGATAAATCGATAAATCGATAAATCGATAAATCGATAAATCGATAAATCGATAAATCGATAAATCGATAAATCGATAAATCGATAAATCGATAAATCGATAAATCGATAAATCAATAAATCAATAAATCAATAAATCGATAAATCGATAAATCGATAAATCGTTAAATCATGGATAGATTAATCGATAAATGGATAAATCGATAAATCGATAAATCGATAAATCGATTAATCGATAAATCGATAAATCGATAAATCGATCAAATGATAAATCGATAAATCGATAAATCAATAAATCGATAAATAGATAAATCGATAAATCGATAAATCGTTAAATGGATAAATCGTTAAATCGTTAAATCGTTAAATCGATTAATCGTTAAATCGTTAAATCGTTAAATCGATAAATCGATAAATCGATAAATCGATAAATCGATAAATCGATAAATCGATAAATCGATAAATCGATAAATCGATAAATCGATAATTCGATAAATTGATGGATAGATAAATCGATAAATTGATAAATCCATTGATGAATAGAAAGATAAATCGATAAATCGATAAATCGATAAATCGATAAATCGATAAATCGATAAATCGATAAATCGATAAATCGATAAATCGATAAATATATCAATCCATAAATAAATAGAAAAGTAAATAGATAAATTGTTAAATAGATCAATCGATACATAGATAGATAAATCGATAAATCCTAAAATAGATAAATCGATAGAAAGATAGATAGATTAATCGATAAATCGTTAAATCGCTATATAGATAGATAAATAAGTCGATAAATCGATAAATCGATAAATCGATAAATAGATAAATAGATAAATCGATAGAAAGATAGATAGATTAATCGATAAATCGTTAAATCGCTATATATATAGATAAATAAATCGATAAATCGATAAATCGATAAATCGATAAATCGATAAATCGATAAATCGATAAATCGATAAATCGATAAATCGATAAATCGATAAATCGATAAATCGATAAATCGATAAATCGATAAATCGATAAATCGATAAATCGATAAATCGATAAATCGATAAATCGATAAATCGATAAATCGATAAATCGATAAATCGATAAATCGATAAATCGATAAATCGATAAATCGATAAATCGATAAATCGATAAATCGATAAATCGATAAATCGATAAATCGATAAATCGATAAATCGATAAATCGATAAATCGATAAATCGATAAATCGATAAATCGATAAATCGATAAATCGATAAATCGATAAATCGATAAATCGATAAATCGATAAATCGATAAATCGATAAATCGATAAATCGATAAATCGATAAATCGATAAATCGATAAATCGATAAATCGATAAATCGATAAATCGATAAATCGATAAATCGATAAATCGATAAATCGATAAATCGATAAATCGATAAATCGATAAATCGATAAATCGATAAATCGATAAATCGATAAATCGATAAATCGATAAATCGATAAATCGATAAATCGATAAATCTATAAATCGATAAATCGATAAATCGATAAATCGATAATTCGATAAATCGATGGATAGATTAATCGATAAATTGATAAATCCATTGATGAATAGATAGATAAATCGATATATCGATAAATCGATAAATCGATAAATCGATAAATCGATAAATCGATAATTCGATAAATCGATGGATAGATTAATCGATAAATTGATAAATCCATTGATGAATAGATAGATAAATCGATATATCGATAAATCGATAAATCGATAAATCGATAAATCGATAAATCGATAAATCGATAAATCGATAAATCGATAAATCGATAAATCGATAAATCGATAAATCGATAAATCGATAAATCGATAAATCGATAAATCGATAAATCGATAAATCGATAAATCGATAAATCGATAAATCGATAAATCGATAAATCGATAAATCGATAAATCGATAAATCGATAAATCGATAAATCGATAAATCAATAAATCAATAAATCGATAAATCGATAAATCGATAAATCGATAAATCGATAAATCGTTAAATCATGGATAGATTAATCGATAAATGGATAAATCAATAAATCGATAAATCGATAAATCGATTAATCGATAAATCGATAAATCGATCAAATGATAAATCGATAAATCGATAAATCGATAAATCGATAAATCGATAAATCGATAAATCGATAAATCAATAAATCGATAAATAGATAAATCGATAAATCGATAAATCGTTAAATGGATAAATCGTTAAATCGTTAAATCGTTAAATCGATTAATCGTTAAATCGTTAAATCGTTAAATCGATAAATCGATAAATCGATAAATCGATAAATCGATAAATCGATAAATCGATAAATCGATAAATCGATAAATCGATAAATCGATAAATCGATAAATCGATAAATCGATAATTCGATAAATTGATGGATAGATAAATCGATAAATTGATAAATCCATTGATGAATAGAAAGATAAATCGATAAATCGATAAATCGATAAATCGATAAATCGATAAATCGATAAATCGATAAATCGATAAATCGATAAATCGATAAATATATCAATCCATAAATAAATAGAAAAGTAAATAGATAAATTGTTAAATAGATCAATCGATACATAGATAGATAAATCGATAAATCCTAAAATAGATAAATCGATAGAAAGATAGATAGATTAATCGATAAATCGTTAAATCGCTATATAGATAGATAAATAAGTCGATAAATCGATAAATCGATAAATCGATAAATCGATAAATCGATAAATCGATAAATCGATAAATCGATAAATCGATAAATCGATAAATCGATAAATCGATAAATCGATAAATCGATAAATCGATAAATCGATAAATCGATAAATCGATAAATCGATAAATCGATAAATCGATAAATCGTTAAATGGATAAATCGTTAAATCGTTAAATCGTTAAATCGTTAAATCGTTAAATCGTTAAATCGTTAAATCGTTAAATCGATAAATCGTTAAATGGATAAATCGTTAAATCGTTAAATTGTTAAATCGATAAATCGTTAAATCGATAAATCGATAATTCGATAAATCGATGGATAGATTAATCGATAAATAGATAAATCCATTGATGAATAGATAGATAAATCGATATATCGATATATCGATAAATCGATAAATCGATAAATCGATAAATCGATAAATCGATAAATCGATAAATCGATAAATCGATAAATCGATAAATCGATAAATCGATAAATCGATAAATCGTTAAATCGATAAATCGATAAATCGTTAAATCGATAAATCGTTAAATCGATAAATCGATAAATCGATAAATCGATAAATCGATAAATCGATAAATCGATTAATTGATAAATCGTTAAATCGATAAATCGTTAAATGGATAAATCGTTAAATCGTTAAATCGAGAAATCGTTAAATCATTAAATCGATAAATCGATAAATCGATGGATAGTTTAATCGATAAATAGATAAATCCATTGATGAATAGATAGATAAATCAATAAATCGATAAATCGATAAATCGATAAATCGATAAATCGATAAATCGATAAATCGATAAATCGATAAATCGTTAAATCGATGGATAGATTAATCGATAAATCGATAAATCGATAAATCGATAAATCGATAAAATGATAAATCGATAAATCGATTAATCGATAAATCGATAAATCGATCAAATGATAAAACGATAAATCGATAAATCGATAAATCAATAAATCGATAAATAGATAAATCGATAAATCGATAAATCGTTAAATGGATAAATCGTTAAATCGTTAAATCAATTAATCGTTAAATCGTTAAATCGATAAATCGATAAATCGATAAATCGATAAATCGATAAATCGATAAATCGATAAATCGATAAATCGATAAATCGATAATTCGATAAATTGATGGATAGATTAATCGATAAATTGATAAATCCATTGATGAATAGAAAGATAAATCGATAAATCGATAAATCGATAAATCGATAAATCGATAAATCGATAAATCGATAAATCAATAAATCGTTAAATCGATAAATCGTTAAATCGATAAATCGATAAATCGATAAATCGATAAATCGATAAATCGATAAATCGATAAATCGATAAATCGATAAATCGATAAATCGATAAATCGATAAATCGATAAATCGATAAATCGATAAATCGATAAATCGATAAATCGATAAATCGATAAATCGATAAATCGATAAATCGATAAATCGATAAATCGATAAATCGATAAATCGATAAATCGATAAATCGATAAATCGATAAATCGATAAATCGATAAATCGATAAATCGATAAATCGATAAATCGATAAATCGATAAATCGATAAATCGATAAATCGATAAATCGATAAATCGATAAATCGATAAATCGATAAATCGATAAATCGATAAATCGATAAATCGATAAATCGATAAATCGATAAATCGATAAATCGATAAATCGATAAATCGATAAATCGATAAATCGATAAATCGATAAATCGATAAATCGATAAATCGATAAATCGATAAATCGATAAATCGATAAATCGATAAATCGATAAATCGATAAATCGATAAATCGATAAATCGATAAATCGATAAATCGATAAATCGATAAATCGATAAATCGATAAATCGATAAATCGATAAATCGATAAATCGATAAATCGATAAATCGATAAATCGATAAATCGATAAATCGATAAATCGATAAATCGTTAAATCGTTAAATCGTTAAATCGTTAAATCGATAAATCGATAAATCGATAAATCGATAAATCGATAAATCGATAAATCGATAAACCGATAAATCGATAAATCGATAAATCGATAAATCGATAAATCGATAAATCGATAAATCGATAAATCGATAAATCGATAAATCGATAAATCGATAAATCGATAAATCGATAAATCGATAAATCGATAAATCGATAAATCGATAAATCGATAAATCGATAAATCGATAAATCGATAAATCGATAAATCGATAAATCGATAAATCGATAAATCGATAAATCGATAAATCGATAAATCGATAAATCGATAAATCGATAAATCGATAAATCGATAAATCGATAAATCGATAAATCGATAAATCGATAAATCGATAAATCGATAAATCGATAAATCGATAAATCGATAAATCGATAAATCGATAAATCGATAAATCGATAAATCGATAAATCGATAAATCGATAAATCGATAAATCGATAAATCGATAAATCGATAAATCGATAAATCGATAAATCGATAAATCGATAAATCGATAAATCGATAAATCGATAAATCGATAAATCGATAAATCGATAAATCGAAAAATCGATAAATCGATAAATCGATAAATCGATAAATCGATAAATCGATAAATCGATAAATCGATAAATCGATAAATCGAAAAATCGATAAATCGATAAATCGATAAATCGATAAATCGATAAATCGATAAATCGTTAAATCGTTAAATCGATAAATCGTTAAATCGATAGATCGATAAATCGTTAAATCGATAAATCGTTAAATCGATAAATCGTTAAATCGATAAATCGATTAATTGATAAATCGTTAAATCGATAAATCGATAAATCGTTAAATGGATAAATCGTTAAATCTTTAAATCGAGAAATCGTTAAGTCATTAAATCGATAAATCGATAAATCGATAAATCGATGGATAGATTATTAGATAGATAAATCGATTAATCGATAAATCGATTAATCGATAAATGGATTAATCGATAAATCGATAAATCGATAAATCGATAAATCGATAAATCGATTAATCGATAAATCGATAAATCGATAAATCGATAAATCGATAAATCGATAAATCGATAAATCGATAAATCGATAAATCGATAAATCGATAAATCGATAAATCGATAAATCGATAAATCGATAAATCGATAAATCGATAAATCGATAAATCGATAAATCGATAAATCGATAAATCGATAAATCGATAAATCGATAAATCGATAAATCGATAAATCGATAAATCGATAAATCGATAAATCGATAAATCGATAAATCGATAAATCGATAAATCGATAAATCGATAAATTGATAGATCGATAAATCGATAAATCGATAAATCGATAAATCGATAAATCGATAAATCGATAAATCGATAAATCGATAAATCGATAAATCGTTAAATCGATAAATCGTTAAATCGATAAATCGATAAATCGATAAATCGTTAAATCGTTAAATCGATAAATCGATAAATCGATAAATCGATAAATCGATAAATCGATAAATCGATAAATCGATAAATCGATAAATCGATAAATCGATAAATCGATAAATCGATAAATCGATAAATCGATAAATCGATAAATCGATAGAAAGGTAGATAGATTAATCGATAAATCGTTAAATCGCTATATAGATAGATAAATAAATCGATAAATCGATAAATCGATAAATCGATAAATCGATAAATCGATGAATCGATAAATCGATGAATCGATAAATCGATAAATCGATAAATCGATAAATCGATAAATCGATAAATCGATAAATCGATAAATCGATAAATCGATAAATCGATAAATCGATAAATCGATAAATCGATAAATCGATAAATCGATAAATCGATAAATCGATAAATCGATAAATCGATAAATCGATAAATCGATAAATCGATAAATCGATAAATCGATAAATCGATAAATCGATAAATCGATAAATCGATAAATCGATAAATCGATAAATCGATAAATCGATAAATCGATAAATCGATAAATCGATAAATCGATAAATCGATAAATCGATAAATCGATAAATCGATAAATCGATAAATCGATAAATCGATAAATCGATAAATCGATAAATCGATAAATCGATAAATCGATAAATCGATAAATCGATAAATCGATAAATCGATAAATCGATAAATCGATAAATCGATAAATCGATAAATCGATAAATCGATAAATCGATAAATCGATAAATCGATAAATCGATAAATCGATAAATCGATAAATCGATAAATCGATAAATCGATAAATCGATAAATCGATAAATCGATAAATCGATAAATCGATAAATCGATAAATCGATAAATCGATAAATCGATAAATCGATAAATCGATAAATCGATAAATCGATAAATCGATAAATCGATAAATCGATAAATCGATAAATCGATAAATCGATAAATCGATAAATCGATAAATCGATAAATCGATAAATCGATAAATCGATAAATCGATAAATCGATAAATCGATAAATCGATAAATCGATAAATCGATAAATCGATAAATCGATAAATCGATAAATCGATAAATCGATAAATCGATAAATCGATAAATCGATAAATCGATAAATCGATAAATCGATAAATCGATAAATCGATAAATCGATAAATCGATAAATCGATAAATCGATAAATCGATAAATCGATAAATCGATAAATCGATAAATCGATAAATCGATAAATCGATAAATCGATAAATCGATAAATCGATAAATCGATAAATCGATAAATCGATAAATCGATAAATCGATAAATCGATAAATCGATAAATCGATAAATCGATAAATCGATAAATCGATAAATCGATAAATCGATAAATCGATAAATCGATAAATCGATAAATCGATAAATCGATAAATCGATAAATCGATAAATCGATAAATCGATAAATCGATAAATCGATAAATCGATAAATCGATAAATCGATAAATCGATAAATCGATAAATCGATAAATCGATAAATCGATAAATCGATAAATCGATAAATCGATAAATCGATAAATCGATAAATCGATAAATCGATAAATCGATAAATCGATAAATCGATAAATCGATAAATCGATAAATCGATAAATCGATAAATCGATAAATCGATAAATCGATAAATCGATAAATCGATAAATCGATAAATCGATAAATCGATAAATCGATAAATCGATAAATCGATAAATCGATAAATCGATAAATCGATAAATCGATAAATCGATAAATCGATAAATCGATAAATCGATAAATCGATAAATCGATAAATCGATAAATCGATAAATCGATAAATCGATAAATCGATAAATCGATAAATCGATAAATCGATAAATCGATAAATCGATAAATCGATAAATCGATAAATCGATAAATCGATAAATCGATAAATCGATAAATCGATAAATCGATAAATCGATAAATCGATAAATCGATAAATCGATAAATCGATAAATCGATAAATCGATAAATCGATAAATCGATAAATCGATAAATCGATAAATCGATAAATCGATAAATCGATAAATCGATAAATCGATAAATCGATAAATCGATAAATCGATAAATCGATAAATCGATAAATCGATACATCGATAAATCGATACATCGATAAATCGATAAATCGATAAATCGATAAATCGATAAATCGATAAATCGATAAATCGATAAATCGATAAATCGATAAATCGATAAATCGATAAATCGATAAATCGATAAATCGATAAATCGATAAATCGATAAATCGATAAATCGATAGAAAGGTAGATAGATTAATCGATAAATCGTTAAATCGCTAGATAGATAAATAAATCGATAAATCGATAAATCGATAAATCGATAAATCGATAAATCGATAAATCGATAAATCGATAAATCGATAAATCGAAAAATCGATAAATCGAAAAATCGATAAATCGAAAAATCGATAAATCGAAAAATCGATAAATCGAAAAATCGATAAATCGAAAAATCGATAAATCGAAAAATCGATAAATCGAAAAATCGATAAATCGATAAATCGAAAAATCGATAAATCGATAAATCGATAAATCGATAAATCGATAAATCGATAAATCGATAAATCGATAAATCGATAAATCGATAAATCGATAAATCGATAAATCGATAAATCGATAAATCGATAAATCGATAAATCGATAAATCGATAAATCGATAAATCGATAAATCGATAAATCGATAAATCGATAAATCGATAAATCGATAAATCGATAAATCGATAAATCGATAAATCGATAAATCGATAAATCGATAAATCGATAAATCGATAAATCGATAAATCGAAAAATCGATAAATCGAAAAATCGATAAATCGAAAAATCGATAAATCGAAAAATCGATAAATCGATAAATCGATAAATCGATAAATCGATAAATCGAAAAATCGATAAATCGATAAATCGATTAATCGATAAATCGATAAATCGATAAATCGATAAATCGATAAATCGATAAATCGATAAATCGATAAATCGATAAATCGATAAATCGATAAATCGATAAATCGATAAATCGATAAATCGATAAATCGATAAATCGATAAATCGATAAATCGATAAATCGATAAATCGATAAATCGATAAATCGATAAATCGATAAATCGATAAATCGATAAATCGATAAATCGATAAATCGATAAATCGATAAATCGATAAATCGATAAATCGAAAAATCGATAAATCGAAAAATCGATAAATCGAAAAATCGATAAATCGAAAAATCGATAAATCGAAAAATCGATAAATCGATAAATCGAAAAATCGATAAATCGATAAATCGATAAATCGATAAATCGATAAATCGATAAATCGATTAATCGATAAATCGATAAATCGATAAATCGATAAATCGATAAATCGATAAATCGATAAATCGATAAATCGATAAATCGATAAATCGATAAATCGATAAATCGATAAATCGATAAATCGATAAATCGATAAATCGTTAAATCGATAAATCGATAAATCGATAAATCGTTAAATCGTTAAATCGTTAAATCGTTAAATCGTTAAATCGTTAAATCGTTAAATCGATAAATCGTTAAATCGATAAATCGTTAAATCGATAAATCGATAAATCGATAAATCGATAAATCGATAAATCGATAAATCGATAAATCGATAAATCGATAAATCGATAAATCGATAAATCGATAAATCGATAAATCGATAAATCGATAAATCGATAAATCGATAAATCGTTAAATCGATAAATCGTTAAATCGATAAATCGTTAAATCGATAAATCGTTAAATCGATACATCGATAAATCGATACATCGATAAATCGATACATCGATAAATCGATAAATCGATAAATCGATTAATCGATAAATCGATAAATCGATAAATCGATAAATCGATAAATCGATAAATCGATAAATCGATAAATCGATAAATCGATAAATCGATAAATCGATAAATCGATAAATCGATAAATCGATTAATCGATAAATCGATAAATCGATAAATCGGTAAATCGAAAAATCGGTAAATCGAAAAATCGAAAAATCGTTAAATCGTTAAATCGATAAATCGTTAAATCGATAAATCGTTAAATCGATAAATCGATAAATCGATAAATCGATAAATCGATAAATCGATAAATCGATAAATCGATAAATCGATAAATCGATAAATCGATAAATCGATAAATCGATAAATCGATAAATCGTTAAATCGATAAGTCGATAAATCGATAAGTCGATAAATCGATAAATCGATAAATCGATAAATCGATAAATCGATAAATCGATAAATCGATAAATCGATAAATCGATAAATCGATAAATCGATAAATCGATAAATCGAAAAATAGATAAATCGATAGAAAGATAGATAGATTAATCGATAAATCGTTAAATCGCTATATAGATAGATAAATAAATCGATAAATCGATAAATCGTTAAATCGATAAATCGATAAATCGATAAATCGATAAATCGATAAATCGATAAATCGATAAATCGATAAATCGTTAAATCGATAAATCGATAAATCTATAAATCGATAAATCGATAAATCGATAAATCGATAATACGATAAATCGATAAATCGATAAATCGATAAATCGATAAATCGATAAATCGATAAATCGATAAATCGATAAATCGATAAATCGATAAATCGATAAATCGATAAATCGATAAATCGATAAATCGATAAATCGATAAATCGATAAATCGATAAATCGATAAATCGATAAATCGATAAATCGATAAATCGATAAATCGATAAATCGATAAATCGATAAATCGATAAATCGATAAATCGATAAATCGATAAATCGATAAATCGATAAATCGATAAATCGATAAATCGATAAATCGATAAATCGATAAATCGATAAATCGATAAATCGATAAATCGATAAATCAAAAAATCGATAAATAGATAAATCGGTAAATCGTTAAATGGATAAATCGTTAAATCGTTTAATCGATAAATCGTTAAATCGTTAAATCGTTAAATCGTTAAATCGTTAAATCGTTAAATCGTTATATCGATAAATCAATAAATCGATAAATCGATAAATCGATAAATCGATAAATCGATAATTCGATAAATTGATGGAGAGATTAATCGATAAATTGATAAATCCATTGATGAATAGATAGATAAATCGATAAATCGATAAATCGATAAATCGATAAATCGATAAATCGATAAATCGATAAATCAATAAATCGATAAATCGATAAATCGATAAATCGATAAATTGATAAATCAATAAATCAATAAATCGATAAATCAATAAATCAATAAATCGATAAATCGATAAATCGATAAATCGGTAAATCGTTAAATCGATGGATAGATTAATCGATAAATCGATAAATCGTTAAATCGATAAATCGTTAAATCGATAAATCGTTAAATCAATAAATCGATAAATCGATAAATCGATAAATCGATAAATCGATAAATCGATAAATCGATAAATCGATAAATCGAAAAATCGATAAATCGATAAATCGATAAATCGATAAATCGATAAATCGATAAATCGATAAATCGATAAATCGATAAATCGATAAATCGATAAATCGATAAATCGATAAATCGATAAATCGATAAATCGATAAATCGATAAATCGATAAATCGATAAATCGATAAATCGATAAATCGATAAATCGTTAAATCGTTAAATCGTTAAATCGATAAATCGATAAATCGATAAATCGTTAAATTGATAAATCGTTAAATCGTTAAATCGATAAATCGTTAAATCGATAAATCGATAAGTCGTTAAATGGATAAATCGTTAAATCGTTAAATCTTTAAATCGAGAAATCGTTAAATCGTTAAATCATTAAATCGATAAATCGATAAATCGATGGATAGATTAATCGATAAATAGATAAATCCATTGATGAATAGATAGATAAATCGATATATCGATATATCGATAAATCGATAAATCGATAAATCGATAAATCGATAAATCGATAAATCGATAAATCGATAAATCGATAAATCGATAAATCGATAAATCGATAAATCGATAAATCGATAAATCGTTAAATCGATAAATCGATAAATCGTTAAATCGATAAATCGATAAATCGATAAATCGATAAATCGATTAATTGATAAATCGTTAAATCGATAAATCGTTAAATGGATAAATCGTTAAATCGTTAAATCGAGAAATCGTTAAATCATTAAATCGATAAATCGATTGATAGTTTAATCGATAAATAGATAAATCCATTGATGAATAGATAGATAAATCAATAAATCGATAAATCGATAAATCGTTAAATCGATGGATAGATTAATCGATAAATCGATAAATCGATAAATCGATAAATCGATAAATCGATAAATCGATAAATCGATAAATCGATAAAATGATAAATCGATAAATCGATAAATCGATAAATCAATAAATCGATAAATAGATAAATCGATAAATCGATAAATCGTTAAATGGATAAATCGTTAAATCGTTTAATCGATAAATCGTTAAATCGTTAAATCGATAAATCGATAAATCGATAAATCGATAAATCGATAAATCGATAAATCGATAAATCGATAAATCGATAAATCGATAATTCGATAAATCGATGGATAGATTAATCGATAAATTGATAAATCCATTGATGAATAGATAGATAAATCGATAAATCGATAAATCGATAAATCGATAAATCGATAAATCGATAAATCGATAAATCGATAAATCGATAAATCGATAAATCGATAAATCGATAAATCGATAAATCGATAAATCGATAAATCGATAAATCGATAAATCGATAAATCGATAAATCGATAAATCGATAAATCGATAAATCGATAAATCGATAAATCGATAAATCGATAAATCGATAAATCGATAAATCGATAAATCGATAAATCGATAAATCGATAAATCGATAAATCGATAAATCGATAAATCGATAAATCGATAAATCGATAAATCGATAAATCGATAAATCGATAAATCGATAAATCGATAAATCGATAAATCGATAAATCGTTAAATCGATGGATAGATTAATCGATAAATCGATAAATCGATAAATCGATAAATCGATAAATCGATAAATCGATAAATCGATAAATCGATAAATCGATAAATCGATAAATCGATAAATCGATAAATCGATAAAATGATAAATCGATAAATCGATAAATCGATAAATCGATAAATCGATAAATCAAAAAATCGATAAATAGATAAATCGGTAAATCGTTAAATGGATAAATCGTTAAATCGTTTAATCGATAAATCGTTAAATCGTTAAATCGTTAAATCGTTATATCGATAAATCAATAAATCGATAAATCGATAAATCGATAAATCGATAAATCGATAAATCGATAAATCGATAAATCGATAAATCGATAATTCGATAAATCGATGGAGAGATTAATCGATAAATTGATAAATCCATTGATGAATAGATAGATAAATCGATAAATCGATAAATCGATAAATCGATAAATCGATAAATCGATAAATCGATAAATCGATAAATCGATAAATCGATAAATCGATAAATCGATAAATCAATAAATCGATAAATCGATAAATCGATAAATCGATAAATTGATAAATCAATAAATCAATAAATCGATAAATCAATAAATCAATAAATCGATAAATCGATAAATCGATAAATCGGTAAATCGTTAAATCGATGGATAGATTAATCGATAAATCGATAAATCGATAAATCGATAAATCGTTAAATCGATAAATCGTTAAATCGATAAATCGATAAATCGATAAATCGATAAATCGATAAATCGATAAATCGATAAATCGATAAATCGATAAATCGATAAATCGATAAATCGATAAATCGATAAATCGATAAATCGATAAATCGATAAATCGATAAATCGATAAATCGATAAATCGATAAATCGATAAATCGATAAATCGATAAATCGATAAATCGATAAATCGATAAATCGATAAATCGATAAATCGATAAATCGATAAATCGATAAATCGATAAATCGATAAATCGATAAATCGATAAATCGATAAATCGATAAATCGATAAATCGTTAAATCGTTAAATCGATAAATCGTTAAATTGATAAATCGTTAAATCGTTAAATCGATAAATCGTTAAATCGATAAATCGATAAGTCGTTAAATGGATAAATCGTTAAATCGTTAAATCTTTAAATCGAGAAATCGTTAAATCGTTAAATCATTAAATCGATAAATCGATAAATCGATGGATAGATTAATCGATAAATAGATAAATCCATTGATGAATAGATAGATAAATCGATATATCGATATATCGATAAATCGATAAATCGATAAATCGATAAATCGATAAATCGATAAATCGATAAATCGATAAATCGTTAAATGGATAAATCGTTAAATCGTTTAATCGATAAATCGTTAAATCGTTAAATCGTTAAATCGATAAATCGATAAATCGATAAATCGATAAATCGATAAATCGATAAATCGATAAATCGATAAATCGATAAATCGATAATTCGATAAATCGATGGATAGATTAATCGATAAATTGATAAATCCATTGATGAATAGATAGATAAATCGATAAATCGATAAATCGATAAATCGATAAATCGATAAATCGATAAATCGATAAATCGATAAATCGATAAATCGATAAATCGATAAATCGATAAATCGATAAATCGATAAATCGATAAATCGATAAATCAATAAATCAATAAATCGATAAATCGATAAATCGATAAATCGTTAAATCATGGATAGATTAATCGATAAATGGATAAATCGATAAATCGATAAATCGATTAATCGATTAATCGATAAATCGATAAATCGATAAATCGATAAATCGATCAAATGATAAATCGATAAATCGATAAATCGATAAATCGATAAATCGATAAATCAATAAATCGATAAATCGTTAAATGGATTAATCGTTAAATCGTTAAATCGATTAATCGTTAAATCTTTAAATCGATAAATCGATAAATCGATAAATCGATAAATCGATAAATCGATAAATCGATAAATCGATAAATCGATAAATCGATAAATCGATAAATCGATAATTCGATAAATTGATGGATAGATTAATCGATAAATTGATAAATCCATTGATGAATAGAAAGATAAATCGATAAATCGATAAATCGATAAATCGATAAATCGATAAATCGATAAATCGATAAATCGATAAATCGATAAATCGATAAATCGATAAATCGATAAATCGATAAATCGATAAATCGATAAATCGATAAATCGATAAATCAATTAATCGATAAATCGATAAATCGTTAAATCGATAAATCGTTAAATCGATGGATAGATTAATCGATAAATAGATAAATCCATTGATGAATAGATAGATAAATCGATATATCGATAAATCGATAAATCGATAAATCGATAAATCGATAAATCGATAAATCGATAAATCGATAAATCGATAAATCGATAAATCGATAAATCGATAAATCGATAAATCGATAAATCGTTAAATCGATAAATCGTTAAATCGATAAATCGTTAAATCGATAAATCGATTAATTGATAAATCGTTAAATCGATAAATCGTTAAATGGATAAATCGTTAAATCGTTAAATCGAGAAATCGTTAAATCATTAAATCGATAAATCGATGGATAGTTCAATCGATAAATAGATAAATCCATTGATGAATAGATAGATAAATCAATAAATCGATAAATCGATAAATCGATAAATCGATAAATCGATAAATCGATAAATCGATAAATCGTTAAATCGATGGATAGATTAATCGATAAATCGATAAATCGATAAATCGATAAATCGATAAATCGATAAATCGATAAATCGATAAAATGATAAATCGATAAATCGATAAATCAATAAATCGATAAATAGATAAATCGATAAATCGATAAATCGATAAATCGATAAATCGATAAATCGATAAATCGATAAATCGATAAATCGTTAAATGGATAAATCGTTAAATATTTTAATCGATAAATCGTTAAATCGTTAAATCGTTAAATCGATAAATCGATAAATCGATAAATCGATAAATCGATAATTCGATAAATCGATGGATAGATTAATCGATAAATTGATAAATCCATTGATGAATAGATAGATAAATCGATAAATCGATAAATCGATAAATCGATAAATCGATAAATCGATAAATCGATAAATCGATAAATCGATAAATCGATAAATCGATAAATCGATAAATCGATAAATCGATAAATCGATAAATCGATAAATCGATAAATCGATAAATCAATAAATCAATAAATCGATAAATCGATAAATCGATAAATCGTTAAATCATGGATAGATTAATCGATAAATGGATAAATCGATAAATCGATTAATCGATAAATCGATAAATCGATAAATCGATAAATCGATCAAATGATAAATCGATCAAATGATAAATCGATAAATCGATAAATCGATAAATCGATAAATCGATAAATCGATAAATCAATAAATCGATAAATCGATAAATCGTTAAATGGATAAATCGTTAAATCGTTAAATCGATTAATCGTTAAATCGTTAAATCGATAAATCGATAAATCGATAAATCGATAAATCGATAAATCGATAAATCGATAAATCGATAAATCGATAAATCGATTAATCGATAATTCGATAAATTGATGGATAGATTAATCGATAAATTGATAAATCCATTGATGAATAGAAAGATAAATCGATAAATCGATAAATCGATAAATCGATAAATCGATAAATCGATAAATCGATAAATCGATAAATCGATAAATCGATAAATCGATAAATCGATAAATCGATAAATCGATAAATCGATAAATCGATAAATCGATAAATCGATAAATCGATAAATCGATAAATCAATTAATCGATAAATCGATAAATCGTTAAATCGATAAATCGTTAAATCGATGGATAGATTAATCGATAAATAGATAAATCCATTGATGAATAGATAGATAAATCGATAAATCGATAAATCGATAAATCGATAAATCGATAAATCGATAAATCGATAAATCGATAAATCGATAAATCGATAAATCGATAAATCGATAAATCGATAAATCGATAAATCGATAAATCGATAAATCGATAAATCGATAAATCGATAAATCGATAAATCGATAAATCGATAAATCGATAAATCGATAAATCGATAAATCGATAAATCGATAAATCGATAAATCGATAAATCGATAAATCGATAAATCGATAAATCGATAAATCGATAAATCGATAAATCGATAAATCGATAAATCGATAAATCGATAAATCGATAAATCGATAAATCGATAAATCGATAAATCGATAAATCGATAAATCGATAAATCGATAAATCGATAAATCGATAAATCGATAAATCGATAAATCGATAAATCGATAAATCGATAAATCGATAAATCGATAAATCGATAAATCGATAAATCGATAAATCGATAAATCGATAAATCGATAAATCGATAAATCGATAAATCGATAAATCGATAAATCGATAAATCGATAAATCGATAAATCGATAAATCGATAAATCGATAAATCGATAAATCGATAAATCGATAAATCGATAAATCGATAAATCGATAAATCGATAAATCGATAAATCGATAAATCGATAAATCGATAAATCGATAAATCGATAAATCGATAAATCGATAAATCGATAAATCGATAAATCGATAAATCGATAAATCGATAAATCGATAAATCGATAAATCGATAAATCGATAAATCGATAAATCGATAAATCGATAAATCGATAAATCGATAAATCGATAAATCGATAAATCGATAAATCGATAAATCGATAAATCGATAAATCGATAAATCGTTAAATCAATAAATAAATAAATCGATAAATCGATAAATCGATAAATCGATAAATCGATAAATCGATAAATCGATAAATCGATAAATCGATAAGTCGATAAATCGATAAATCGATAAATCGATAAATCGATAAATCGATAAATCGATAAATCGATAAATCGATAAATCGATAAATCGATAAATCGATAAATCGATAAATCGATAAATCGATAAATCGTTAAATCGATAAATCGTTAAATCGATAGATCGATAAATCAATAAATCGATAAATCGTTTAATCGATAAATCGTTAAATCGATAAATCGATTAATTGATAAATCGTTAAATCGATAAATCGATAAATCGTTAAATGGATAAATCGTTAAATCTTTAAATCGAGAAATCGTTAAATCATTAAATCGATAAATCGATAAATCGATGGATAGATTATTAGATAGATAAATCGATTAATCGATAAATCGATAAATCGATAAATCGATAAATCGATAAATCGATAAATCGATAAATCGATAAATCGATAAATCGATAAATCGATAATTCGATAAATCGATAAATCGATAAATCGATAAATCGATAAATCGATAAATCGATAAATCGATAAATCGATAAATCGATAAATCGATAAATCGTTAAATGGATAAATCGTTAAATCGTTTAATCGATAAATCGTTAAATCGTTAAATCGTTAAATCGATAAATCGATAAATCGATAAATCGATAAATCGATAAATCGATAAATCGATAAATCGATAAATCGATAAATCGATAAATCGATAAATCGATAAATCGATAAATCGATAAATCGATAATTCGATAAATCGATGGATAGATTAATCGATAAATTGATAAATCCATTGATGAATAGATAGATAAATCGATAAATCGATAAATCGATAAATCGATAAATCGATAAATCGATAAATCGATAAATCGATAAATCGATAAATCGATAAATCGATAAATCGATAAATCGATAAATCGATAAATCGATAAATCGATAAATCGATAAATCGATAAATCGATAAATCGATAAATCGATAAATCGATAAATCGATAAATCGATAAATCGATAAATCGATAAATCGATAAATCGATAAATCGATAAATCGATAAATCGATAAATCGATAAATCGATAAATCGATAAATCGATAAATCGATAAATCGATAAATCGATAAATCGATAAATCGATAAATCGATAAATCGATAAATCGATAAATCGATAAATCGATAAATCGATAAATCGATAAATCGATAAATCAATAAATCGATAAATCAATAAATCAATAAATCGATAAATCGATAAATCGATAAATCGGTAAATCGTTAAATCGATGGATAGATTAATCGATAAATCGATAAATCGATAAATCGTTAAATCGATAAATCGTTAAATCGATAAATCGTTAAATCGATAAATCGATAAATCGATAAATCGATAAATCGATAAATCGATAAATCGATAAATCGATAAATCGATAAATCGATAAATCGATAAATCGATAAATCGATAAATCGATAAATCGTTAAATCGATAAATCGATAAGTCGTTAAATGGATAAATCGTTAAATCGTTAAATCTTTAAATCGAGAAATCGTTAAATCGTTAAATCATTAAATCGATAAATCGATAAATCGATGGATAGATTAATCGATAAATAGATAAATCCATTGATGAATAGATAGATAAATCGATATATCGATATATCGATAAATCGATAAATCGATAAATCGATAAATCGATAAATCGATAAATCGATAAATCGATAAATCGATAAATCGATAAATCGTTAAATCGATTAATCGTTAAATCGATAAATCGATAAATCGTTAAATCGATAAATCGATAAATCGATAAATCGATTAATTGATAAATCGTTAAATCGATAAATCGTTAAATGGATAAATCGTTAAATCGTTAAATCGAGAAATCGTTAAATCATTAAATCGATAAATCGATGGATAGTTTAATCGATAAATAGATAAATCCATTGATGAATAGATAGATAAATCAATAAATCGATAAATCGATAAATCGTTAAATCGATGGATAGATTAATCGATAAATCGATAAATCGATAAATCGATAAATCGATAAATCGATAAATCGATAAATCGATAAAATGATAAATCGATAAATCGATAAATCGATAAATCGATAAATCAATAAATCGATAAATAGATAAATCGATAAATCGATAAATCGTTAAATGGATAAATCGTTAAATCGTTTAATCGATAAATCGTTAAATCGTTAAATCGTTAAATCGATAAATCGATAAATCGATAAATCGATAAATCGATAAATCGATAAATCGATAAATCGATAAATCGATAAATCGATAAATCGATAAATCGATAAATCGATAAATCGATAAATCGATAATTCGATAAATCGATGGATAGATTAATCGATAAATTGATAAATCCATTGATGAATAGATAGATAAATCGATAAATCGATAAATCGATAAATCGATAAATCGATAAATCGATAAATCGATAAATCGATAAATCGATAAATCGATAAATCGATAAATCGATAAATCGATAAATCGATAAATCGATAAATCGATAAATCGATAAATCGATAAATCGATAAATCGATAAATCGATAAATCGATAAATCGATAAATCGATAAATCGATAAATCGATAAATCGATAAATCGATAAATCGATAAATCGATAAATCGATAAATCGATAAATCGATAAATCGATAAATCGATAAATCGATAAATCGATAAATCGATAAATCGATAAATCGATAAATCGTTAAATCGATGGATAGATTAATCGATAAATCGATAAATCGATAAATCGATAAATCGATAAATCGATAAATCGATAAATCGATAAATCGATAAATCGATAAAAAGATAAATCGATAAATCGATAAATCGATAAATCGATAAATCAAAAAATCGATAAATAGATAAATCGGTAAATCGTTAAATGGATAAATCGTTAAATCGTTTAATCGATAAATCGTTAAATCGTTAAATCGTTAAATCGTTATATCGATAAATCAATAAATCGATAAATCGATAAATCGATAAATCGATAAATCGATAAATCGATAAATCGATAATTCGATAAATCGATGGAGAGATTAATCGATAAATGGATAAATCCATTGATGAATAGATAGATAAATCGATAAATCGATAAATCGATAAATCGATAAATCGATAAATCGATAAATCAATAAATCGATAAATCGATAAATCGATAAATTGATAAATCAATAAATCAATAAATCGATAAATCAATAAATCAATAAATCGATAAATCGATAAATCGATAAATCGGTAAATCGTTAAATCGATGGATAGATTAATCGATAAATCGATAAATCGATAAATCGTTAAATCGATAAATCGTTAAATCGATAAATCGTTAAATCGATAAATCGATAAATCGATAAATCGATAAATCGATAAATCGATAAATCGATAAATCGATAAATCGATAAATCGATAAATCGATAAATCGATAAATCGATAAATCGATAAATCGATAAATCGATAAATCGATAAATCGATAAATCGATAAATCGATAAATCGATAAATCGATAAATCGATAAATCGATAAATCGATAAATCGATAAATCGATAAATCGATAAATCGATAAATCGATAAATCGATAAATCGATAAATCGATAAATCGATAAATCGATAAATCGATAAATCGATAAATCGATAAATCGATAAATCGATAAATCGATAAATCGATAAATCGATAAATCGATAAATCGATAAATCGTTAAATCGTTAAATCGATAAATCGTTAAATTGATAAATCGTTAAATCGTTAAATCGATAAATCGATAAGTCGTTAAATGGATAAATCGTTAAATCGTTAAATCTTTAAATCGAGAAATCGTTAAATCGTTAAATCATTAAATCGATAAATCGATAAATCGATGGATAGATTAATCGATAAATAGATAAATCCATTGATGAATAGATAGATAAATCGATATATCGATATATCGATAAATCGATAAATCGATAAATCGATAAATCGATAAATCGATAAATCGATAAATCGATAAATCGTTAAATGGATAAATCGTTAAATCGTTTAATCGATAAATCGTTAAATCGTTAAATCGTTAAATCGATAAATCGATAAATCGATAAATCGATAAATCGATAAATCGATAAATCGATAAATCGATAATTCGATAAATCGATGGATAGATTAATCGATAAATTGATAAATCGATAAATCGATAAATCGATAAATCGATAAATCGATAAATCGATAAATCGATAAATCGTTAAATCGATGGATAGATTAATCGATAAATCGATAAATCGATAAATCGATAAATCGATAAATCGATAAATCGATAAATCGATAAATCGATAAATCGATAAATCGATAAATCGATAAATCGATAAATCGATAAATCGATAAATCGATAAATCGATAAATCGATAAATCGATAAAATGATAAATCGATAAATCGATAAATCGATAAATCGATAAATCAAAAAATCGATAAATAGATAAATCGGTAAATCGTTAAATGGATAAATCGTTAAATCGTTTAATCGATAAATCGTTAAATCGTTAAATCGTTAAATCGTTAAATCGTTAAATCGTTATATCGATAAATCAATAAATCGATAAATCGATAAATCGATAAATCGATAAATCGATAAATCGATAAATCGATAAATCGATAATTCGATAAATCGATGGAGAGATTAATCGATAAATTGATAAATCCATTGATGAATAGATAGATAAATCGATAAATCGATAAATCGATAAATCGATAAATCGATAAATCGATAAATCGATAAATCAATAAATCGATAAATCGATAAATCGATAAATTGATAAATCAATAAATCAATAAATCGATAAATCAATAAATCAATAAATCGATAAATCGATAAATCGATAAATCGGTAAATCGTTAAATCGATGGATAGATTAATCGATAAATCGATAAATCGTTAAATCGATAAATCGTTAAATCGATAAATCGTTAAATCGATAAATCGATAAATCGATAAATCGATAAATCGATAAATCGATAAATCGATAAATCGATAAATCGATAAATCGATAAATCGATAAATCGATAAATCGATAAATCGATAAATCGATAAATCGATAAATCGATAAATCGATAAATCGATAAATCGATAAATCGATAAATCGATAAATCGATAAATCGATAAATCGATAAATCGATAAATCGATAAATCGATAAATCGATAAATCGATAAATCGATAAATCGATAAATCGATAAATCGATAAATCGATAAATCGATAAATCGATAAATCGATAAATCGATAAATCGATAAATCGATAAATCGATAAATCGATAAATCGTTAAATCGTTAAATCGATAAATCGTTAAATTGATAAATCGTTAAATCGTTAAATCGATAAATCGATAAGTCGTTAAATGGATAAATCGTTAAATCGTTAAATCTTTAAATCGAGAAATCGTTAAATCGTTAAATCATTAAATCGATAAATCGATAAATCGATGGATAGATTAATCGATAAATAGATAAATCCATTGATGAATAGATAGATAAATCGATATATCGATATATCGATAAATCGATAAATCGATAAATCGATAAATCGATAAATCGATAAATCGTTAAATGGATAAATCGTTAAATCGTTTAATCGATAAATCGTTAAATCGTTAAATCGTTAAATCGATAAATCGATAAATCGATAAATCGATAAATCGATAAATCGATAAATCGATAATTCGATAAATCGATGGATAGATTAATCGATAAATTGATAAATCCATTGATGAATAGATAGATAAATCGATAAATCGATAAATCGATAAATCGATAAATCGATAAATCGATAAATCGATAAATCGATAAATCGATAAATCGATAAATCGATAAATCGATAAATCGATAAATCGATAAATCGATAAATCGATAAATCGATAAATCGATAAATCGATAAATCGATAAATCGATAAATCAATAAATCAATAAATCGATAAATCGATAAATCGATAAATCGTTAAATCATGGATAGATTAATCGATAAATGGATAAATCGATAAATCGATAAATCGATTAATCGATTAATCGATAAATCGATAAATCGATAAATCGATAAATCGATAAATCGATAAATCGATCAAATGATAAATCGATAAATCGATAAATCGATAAATCGATAAATCGATAAATCAATAAATCGATAAATCGATAAATCGATAAATCGTTAAATGGATAAATCGTTAAATCGTTAAATCGATTAATCGTTAAATCGTTAAATCGATAAATCGATAAATCGATAAATCGATAAATCGATAAATCGATAAATCGATAAATCGATAAATCGATAATTCGATAAATTGATGGATAGATTAATCGATAAATTGATAAATCCATTGATGAATAGAAAGATAAATCGATAAATCGATAAATCGATAAATCGATAAATCGATAAATCGATAAATCGATAAATCGATAAATCGATAAATCGATAAATCGATAAATCGATAAATCGATAAATCGATAAATCAATTAATCGATAAATCGATAAATCGTTAAATCGATAAATCGTTAAATCGATGGATAGATTAATCGATAAATAGATAAATCCATTGATGAATAGATAGATAAATCGATATATCGATAAATCGATAAATCGATAAATCGATAAATCGATAAATCGATAAATCGATAAATCGATAAATCGATAAATCGATAAATCGATAAATCGATAAATCGTTAAATCGATAAATCGTTAAATCGATAAATCGTTAAATCGATAAATCGTTAAATCGATAAATCGATAAATCGATAAATCGATTAATTGATAAATCGTTAAATCGATAAATCGATAAATCGTTAAATGGATAAATCGTTAAATCGTTAAATCGAGAAATCGTTAAATCATTAAATCGATAAATCGATGGATAGTTTAATCGATAAATAGATAAATCCATTGATGAATAGATAGATAAATCAATAAATCGATAAATCGATAAATCGATAAATCGATAAATCGATAAATCGTTAAATCGATGAATAGATTAATCGATAAATCGATAAATCGATAAATCGATAAATCGATAAATCGATAAAATGATAAATCGATAAATCAATAAATCGATAAATAGATAAATCGATAAATCGATAAATCGATAAATCGATAAATCGATAAATCGATAAATCGTTAAATGGATAAATCGTTAAATCGTTTAATCGATAAATCGTTAAATCGTTAAATCGTTAAATCGATAAATCGATAAATCGATAAATCGATAAATCGATAAATCGATAATTCGATAAATCGATGGATAGATTAATCGATAAATTGATAAATCCATTGATGAATAGATAGATAAATCGATAAATCGATAAATCGATAAATCGATAAATCGATAAATCGATAAATCGATAAATCGATAAATCGATAAATCGATAAATCGATAAATCGATAAATCGATAAATCGATAAATCGATAAATCGATAAATCGATAAATCAATAAATCAATAAATCGATAAATCGATAAATCGTTAAATCATGGATAGATTAATCGATAAATGGATAAATCGATAAATCGATAAATCGATAAATCGATAAATCGATAAATCGATAAATCGATAAATCGATAAATCGATCAAATGATAAATCGATAAATCGATAAATCGATAAATCGATAAATCGATAAATCGATAAATCGATAAATCAATAAATCGATAAATCGATAAATCGTTAAATGGATAAATCGTTAAATCGTTAAATCGTTAAATCGATAAATCGATAAATCGATAAATCGATAAATCGATAAATCGATAAATCGATAAATCGATAAATCGATAAATCGATAAATCGATAAATCGATAATTCGATAAATTGATGGATAGATTAATCGATAAATTGATAAATCCATTGATGAATAGAAAGATAAATCGATAAATCGATAAATCGATAAATCGATAAATCGATAAATCGATAAATCGATAAATCGATAAATCGATAAATCGATAAATCGATAAATCGATAAATCGATAAATCGATAAATCGATAAATCGATAAATCGATAAATCGATAAATCGATAAATCAATTAATCGATAAATCGATAAATCGTTAAATCGATAAATCGTTAAATCGATGGATAGATTAATCGATAAATAGATAAATCCATTGATGAATAGATAGATAAATCGATAAATCGATAAATCGATAAATCGATAAATCGATAAATCGATAAATCGATAAATCGATAAATCGATAAATCGATAAATCGATAAATCGATAAATCGATAAATCGATAAATCGATAAATCGATAAATCGATAAATCGATAAATCGATAAATCGATAAATCGATAAATCGATAAATCGATAAATCGATAAATCGATAAATCGATAAATCGATAAATCGATAAATCGATAAATCGATAAATCGAT
Organism: Nineta flava; assembly: GCA_963920215.1. Taxonomy (NCBI): domain Eukaryota; kingdom Metazoa; phylum Arthropoda; class Insecta; order Neuroptera; family Chrysopidae; genus Nineta; species Nineta flava. The sequence goes on from OY986046.1 coordinate 40,306,229, forward strand.
AAATCGATAAATCGATAAATCGATAAATCGATAAATCGATAAATCGATAAATCGATAAATCGATAAATCGATAAATCGATAAATCGATAAATCGATAAATCGATAAATCGATAAATCGATAAATCGATAAATCGATAAATCGATAAATCGATAAATCGATAAATCGATAAATCGATAAATCGATAAATCGATAAATCGATAAATCGATAAATCGATAAATCGATAAATCGATAAATCGATAAATCGATAAATCGTTAAATCGATAAATCGTTAAATCGATAAATCGATAAATCGATAAATCGATAAATTGATAAATCGATAAATCGATAAATCGATAAATCGATAAATCGATAAATCGATAAATCGATAAATCGATAAATCGATAAATCGATAAATCGATAAATCGATAAATCGATAAATCGATAAATCGATAAATCGATAAATCGATAAATCGATAAATCGATAAATCGATAAATCGATAAATCAATAAATAAATAAATCGATAAATCGATAAATCGATAAATCGATAAATCGATAAATCGATAAATCGATAAATCGATAAATCGATAAATCGATAAATCGATAAATCGATAAATCGATAAATCGATAAATCGATAAATCGATAAATCGATAAATCGATAAATCGATAAATCGATAAATCGATAAATCGATAAATCGATAAATCGTTAAATCGATAAATCGATAAATCGATAAATCGATAAATCGTTAAATCGATAAATCGATAAATCGTTAAATCGATAAATCGTTAAATCGTTAAATCGATAGATCGATAAATCGATAAATCGATAAATCGATAAATCGATAAATCGATAAATCGATAAATCGATAAATCGATAAATCGATAAATCGATAAATCGATAAATCGATAAATCGATAAATCGATAAATCGATAAATCGATAAATCGATAAATCGATAAATCGATAAATCGATAAATCGATAAATCGATAAATCGATAAATCGATAAATCGATAAATCGATAAATCGATAAATCGATAAATCGATAAATCGATAAATCGATAAATCGATAAATCGATAAATCGATAAATCGATAAATCGATAAATCGATAAATCGATAAATCGATAAATCGATAAATCGATAAATCGATAAATCGATAAATCGATAAATCGATAAATCGATAAATCGATAAATCGATAAATCGATAAATCGATAAATCGATAAATCGATAAATCGATAAATCGATAAATCGATAAATCGATAAATCGATAAATCGATAAATCGATAAATCGATAAATCGATAAATCGATAAATCGATAAATCGATAAATCGATAAATCGATAAATCGATAAATCGATAAATCGATAAATCGATAAATCGATAAATCGATAAATCGATAAATCGATTTATCGATAAATCGATAAATCGATAAATCGATAAATCGATAAATCGATAAATCGATAAATCGATAAATCGATAAATCGATAAATCGATAAATCGATAAATCGATAAATCGATAAATCGATAAATCGATAAATCGATAAATCGATAAATCGATAAATCGATAAATCGATAAATCGATAAATCGATAAATCGATAAATCGATAAATCGATAAATCGATAAATCGATAAATCGATAAATCGATAAATCGATAAATCGATAAATCGATAAATCAATAAATCGATAAATCGTTAAATCGATAAATCGTTAAATCGATAGATCGATAAATCAATAAATCGATAAATCGTTAAATCGATAAATCGATTAATTGATAAATCGTTAAATCGATAAATCGATAAATCGATAAATCGTTAAATGGATAAATCGTTAAATCTTTAAATCGAGAAATCGTTAAATCATTAAATCGATTAATCGATAAATCGATTAATCGATAAATCGATTAATCGATAAATCGATTAATCGATAAATCGATTAATCGATAAATCGATTAATCGATAAATGGATAAATCGATAAATGGATAAATCGATAAATCGATAAATCGATAAATCGATAAATCGATAAATCGATAAATCGATAAATCGATAAATCGATAAATCGATAAATCGATAAATCGATAAATCGATAAATCGATAAATCGATAAATCGATAAATCGATAAATCGATAAATCGATAAATCGATAAATCGATAAATCGATAAATCGATAAATCGATAAATCGATAAATCGATAAATCGATAAATCGATAAATCGATAAATCGATAAATCGATAAATCGATAAATCGATAAATCGATAAATCGATAAATCGATAAATCGATAAATCGATAAATCGATAAATCGATAAATCGATAAATCGATAAATCGATAAATCGATAAATCGATAAATCGATAAATCGATAAATCGATAAATCGATAAATCGATAAATCGATAAATCGATAAATCGATAAATCGATAAATCGATAAATCGATAAATCGATAAATCGATAAATCGATAAATCGATAAATCGATAAATCGATAAATCGATAAATCGATAAATCGATAAATCGATAAATCGATAAATCGATAAATCGATAAATCGATAAATCGATAAATCGATAAATCGATAAATCGATAAATCGATAAATCGATAAATCGATAAATCGATAAATCGATAAATCGATAAATCGATAAATCGATAAATCGATAAATCGATAAATCGATATATCGATAAATCGATATATCGATAAATCGATAAATCGATAAATCGATAAATCGATAAATCGATAAATCGATAAATCGATAAATTGATAAATCGATAAATCGATAAATCGATAAATCGATAAATCGATAAATCGATAAATCGATAAATCGATAAATCGATAAATCGATAAATCGATAAATCGATAAATCGATAAATCGATAAATCGATAAATCGATAAATCGTTAAATCGATAAATCGTTAAATCGATAAATCGTTAAATCGATAAATCGATAAATCGATAAATCGATAAATCGATAAATCGATAAATCGATAAATCGATAAATCGATAAATCGATAAATCGATAAATCGATAAATCGATAAATCGATAAATCGATAAATCGATAAATCGATAAATCGATAAATCGATAAATCGATAAATCGATAAATCGATAAATCGATAAATCGATAAATCGATAAATCGATAAATCGATAAATCGATAAATCGATAAATCGATAAATCGATAAATCGATAAATCGATAAATCGATAAATCGATAAATCGATAAATCGATAAATCGATAAATCGATAAATCGATAAATCGATAAATCGATAAATCGATAAATCGATAAATCGATAAATCGATAAATCGATAAATCGATAAATCGATAAATCGATAAATCGATAAATCGATAAATCGATAAATCGATAAATCGTTAAATCGATAAATCGTTAAATCGAAAAATCTATAAATCGTTAAATGGATAAATCGTTAAATCGAGAAATCGAGAAATCGAGAAATCGAGAAATCGTTAAATCATTAAATCGATAAATCGATGGATAGATTATTCGATAAATAGATAAATCCATTGATGAATAGATAGATAAATCGATATATCGATAAATCGATAAATCGAAAAATCGATAAATCGAAAAATCGAAAAATCGAAAAATCGAAAAATCGAAAAATCGATAAATCGATATATCGATATATCGATAAATCGATAAATCGACAAATCGATAAATATGTCAATCCATAAATAAATACAAAAGTAAATAGATAAATTGTTAAATAGATCAATCGATACATAGATAGATAAATCGATAAATCCTAAAATAGATAAATCGATAGAAAGATAGATAGATTAATCGATAAATCGTTAAATCGCTATATAGATAGATAAATAAGTCGATAAATCGATAAATCGATAAATCGATAAATCGATAAATCGATAAATCGATAAATCGATAAATCGATAAATCGTTAAATCGTTAAATCGATAAATCGTTAAATTGATAAATCGTTAAATCGTTAAATCGATAAATCGTTAAATCGATAAATCGATTAATTGATAAATCGTTAAATCGATAAATCGTTAAATGGATAAATCGTTAAATCGTTAAATCTTTAAATCGAGAAATCGTTAAATCGTTAAATCATTAAATCGATAAATCGATAAATCGATGGATAGATTAATCGATAAATAGATAAATCCATTGATGAATAGATAGATAAATCGATATATCGATATATCGATAAATCGATAAATCGATAGATCGATAAATCGATAAATCGATAAATCGATAAATCGATAAATCGATAAATCGATAAATCGATAAATCGATAAATCGATAAATCGATAAATCGATAAATCGATAAATCGATAAATCGATAAATCGATAAATCGATAAATCGATAAATCGATAAATCGATAAATCGATAAATCGATAAATCGATAAATCGATAAATCGATAAATCGATAAATCGATAAATCGATAAATCGATAAATCGATAAATCGATAAATCGATAAATCGATAAATCGATAAATCGATAAATCGATAAATCGATAAATCGATAAATCGATAAATCGATAAATCGATAAATCGATAAATCGATAAATCGATAAATCGATAAATCGATAAATCGATAAATCGATAAATCGATAAATCGATAAATCGATAAATCGATAAATCGATAAATCGATAAATCGATAAATCGATAAATCGATAAATCGATAAATCGATAAATCGTTAAATCGATAAATCGATAAATCGATAAATCGATAAATCGATAAATCGATAAATCGATAAATCGATTTATCGATTTATCGATAAATCGATAAATCGATAAATCGATAAATCGATAAATCGATAAATCGATAAATCGATAAATCGATAAATCGATAAATCGATAAATCGATAAATCGATAAATCGATAAATCGATAAATCGATAAATCGATAAATCGATAAATCGATAAATCGATAAATCGATAAATCGATAAATCGATAAATCGATAAATCGATAAATCGATAAATCGATAAATCGATAAATCGATAAATCAATAAATCGATAAATCGTTAAATCGATAAATCGTTAAATCGATAGATCGATAAATCAATAAATCGATAAATCGTTAAATCGATAAATCGATTAATTGATAAATCGTTAAATCGATAAATCGATAAATCGATAAATCGTTAAATGGATAAATCGTTAAATCTTTAAATCGAGAAATCGTTAAATCATTAAATCGATTAATCGATAAATCGATTAATCGATAAATCGATTAATCGATAAATCGATTAATCGATAAATCGATTAATCGATAAATCGATTAATCGATAAATCGATTAATCGATAAATCGATAAATCGATAAATCGATAAATCGATAAATCGATAAATCGATAAATCGATAAATCGATAAATCGATAAATCGATAAATCGATAAATCGATAAATCGATAAATCGATAAATCGATAAATCGATAAATCGATAAATCGATAAATCGATAAATCGATAAATCGATAAATCGTTAAATCGATAAATCGTTAAATCGATAAATCGTTAAATCGATAAATCGTTAAATCGATAAATCGATAAATCGATAAATCGATAAATCGATAAATCGATAAATCGATAAATCGATAAATCGATAAATCGATAAATCGATAAATCGATAAATCGATAAATCGATAAATCGATAAATCGATAAATCGATAAATCGATAAATCGATAAATCGATAAATCGATAAATCGATAAATCGATAAATCGATAAATCGATAAATCGATAAATCGATAAATCGATAAATCGATAAATCGATAAATCGATAAATCGATAAATCGATAAATCGATAAATCGATAAATCGATAAATCGATAAATCGATAAATCGATAAATCGATAAATCGATAAATCGATAAATCGATAAATCGATAAATCGATAAATCGATAAATCGATAAATCGATAAATCGATAAATCGATAAATCGATAAATCGATAAATCGATAAATCGATAAATCGATAAATCGATAAATCGATAAATCGATAAATCGATAAATCGATAAATCGATAAATCGATAAATCGTTAAATCGATAAATCGTTAAATCGAAAAATCTATAAATCGTTAAATGGATAAATCGTTAAATCGAGAAATCGAGAAATCGAGAAATCGAGAAATCGTTAAATCATTAAATCGATAAATCGATGGATAGATTATTCGATAAATAGATAAATCCATTGATGAATAGATAGATAAATCGATATATCGATAAATCGATAAATCGAAAAATCGATAAATCGAAAAATCGATAAATCGAAAAATCGAAAAATCGAAAAATCGATAAATCGATATATCGATATATCGATAAATCGATAAATCGACAAATCGATAAATATGTCAATCCATAAATAAATACAAAAGTAAATAGATAAATTGTTAAATAGATCAATCGATACATAGATAGATAAATCGATAAATCCTAAAATAGATAAATCGATAGAAAGATAGATAGATTAACCGATAAATCGTTAAATCGCTATATAGATAGATAAATAAGTCGATAAATCGATAAATCGATAAATCGATAAATCGATAAATCGATAAATCGATAAATCGATAAATCGATAAATCGTTAAATCGTTAAATCGATAAATCGTTAAATCGTTAAATCGATAAATCGTTAAATTGATAAATCGTTAAATCGTTAAATCGATAAATCGTTAAATCGATAAATCGATTAATTGATAAATCGTTAAATCGATAAATCGTTAAATGGATAAATCGTTAAATCGTTAAATCTTTAAATCGAGAAATCGTTAAATCGTTAAATCATTAAATCGATAAATCGATGGATAGATTAATCGATAAATAGATAAATCCATTGATGAATAGATAGATAAATCGATATATCGATATATCGATAAATCGATAAATCGATAAATCGATAAATCGATAAATCGATAAATCGATAAATCGATAAATCGATAAATCGATAAATCGATAAATCGATAAATCGATAAATCGTTAAATCGATGGATAGATTAATCGATAAATCGATTAATCGATAAATCGATTAATCGATAAATCGATAAATCGATAAATCGATAAATCGATAAATCGATAAATCGATTAATCGATAAATCGATAAAATGATAAATCGATAAATCGATAAATCGATAAATCGATATATCGATAAATCGATAAATCAATAAATCGATAAATAGATAAATAGATAAATCGATAAATCGTTAAATGGATAAATCGTTAAATCGTTTAATCGATAAATCGTTAAATCGTTAAATCGTTAAATCGATAAATCGATAAATCGATAAATCGATAAATCGATAAATCGATAAATCGATAAATCGATAAATCGATAAATCGATAATTCGATAAATCGATGGATAGATTAATCGATAAATTGATAAATCCATTGATGAATAGATAGATAAATCGATAAATCGATAAATCGATAAATCGATAAATCGATAAATCGATAAATCGATAAATCGATAAATCGATAAATCGATAAATCGATAAATCGATAAATCGATAAATCGATAAATCGATAAATCGATAAATCGATAAATCGATAAATCGATAAATCGATAAATCGATAAATCGATAAATCGATAAATCGATAAATCGATAAATCAATAAATCGATAAATCGATAAATCGATAAATCGATAAATCGATAAATCGATAAATCGATAAATCAATAAATCAATAAATCGATAAATCGATAAATCGATAAATCGATAAATCGATAAATCGATAAATCGATAAATCGATAAATCGATAAATCGTTAAATCATGGAAAGATTAATCGATAAATGGATAAATCGATAAATCGATTAGTCGATAAATCGATAAATCGATCAAATGATAAATCGATAAATCGATGAATCGATAAATCGATAAATCAATAAATCGATAAATAGATAAATCGATAAATCGATAAATCGTTAAATGGATAAATCGTTAAATCGTTAAATCGTTAAATCGTTAAATCGTTAAATCGATTAATCGTTAAATCGTTAAATCGATAAATCGATAAATCGATAAATCGATAAATCGATAAATCGATAAATCGATAAATCGATAAATAGATAAATCGATAAATCGATAAATCGATAAATCGATAAATCGATAAATCGATAAATCGATAAATCGATAAATCGATAAATCGATAAATCGATAAATCGATAAATCGATAAATCGATAAATCGATAAATCGATAAATCGATAAATCGATAAATCGATAAATCGATAAATCGATAAATCGATAAATCGATAAATCGATAAATCGATTATTCGATAAATTGATGGATAGATTAATCGATAAATTGATAAATCCATTGATGAATAGAAAGATAAATCGATAAATCGAAAAATCGATAAATCGATAAATCGATAAATCGATAAATCAATAAATCGATAAATCGATAAATCGTTAAATCGATAAATCGTTAAATCGTTAAATCGATGGATAGATTAATCGATAAATAGATAAATCCATTGATGAATAGATAGATAAATCGATATATCGATATATCGATTAATCGATAAATCGATTAATCGATAAATCGATAAATCGATAAATATGTCAATCCATAAATAAATAGAAAAGTAAATAGATAAATTGTTAAATAGATCAATCGATACATAGATAGATAAATCGATAAATCCTAAAATAGATAAATCGATAGAAAGATAGATAGATTAATCGATAAATCGTTAAATCGCTATATAGATAGATAAATAAGTCGATAAATCGATAAATCGATAAATCGATAAATCGATATATCGATAAATCGATAAATCGATAAATCGATAAATCGATAAATCGATAAATCGATAAATCGATAAATCGATAAATCGATAAATCGATAAATCGATAAATCGATAAATCGATAAATCGATAAATCGATAAATCGATTAATCGATAAATCGATTAATCGATAAATCGATAAATCGATAAATCGATAAATCGATAAATCGATAAATCGATAAATCGATAATTCGATAAATTGATGGATAGATAAATCGATAAATTGATAAATCCATTGATGAATAGAAAGATAAATCGATAAATCGATAAATCGATAAATCGATAAATCGATAAATCGATAAATCGATAAATCGATAAATCGATAAATCGATAAATCGATAAATATATCAATCCATAAATAAATAGAAAAGTAAATAGATAAATTGTTAAATAGATCAATCGATACATAGATAGATAAATCGATAAATCCTAAAATAGATAAATCGATAGAAAGATAGATAGATTAATCGATAAATCGTTAAATCGCTATATAGATAGATAAATAAGTCGATAAATCGATAAATCGATAAATCGATAAATAGATAAATAGATAAATCGATAGAAAGATAGATAGATTAATCGATAAATCGTTAAATCGCTATATATATAGATAAATAAATCGATAAATCGATAAATCGATAAATCGATAAATCGATAAATCGATAAATCGATAAATCGATAAATCGATAAATCGATAAATCGATAAATCGATAAATCGATAAATCGATAAATCGATAAATCGATAAATCGATAAATCGATAAATCGATAAATCGATAAATCGATAAATCGATAAATCGATAAATCGATAAATCGATAAATCGATAAATCGATAAATCGATAAATCGATAAATCGATAAATTGATAAATCAAAAAATCGATAAATCGATAAATCGATAAATCGATAAATCGATAAATCGATAAATCGATAAATCGATAAATCGATAAATCGATAAATCGATAAATCGATAAATCGATAAATCGATAAATCGATAAATCGATAAATCGATAAATCGATAAATCGATAAATCGATTAATCGATAAATCGATAAATCGATAAATCGATAAATCGATAAATCGATAAATCGATAAATCGATAAATCGATAAATCGATAAATCGATAAATCGATAAATCGATAAATCGATAAATCGATAAATCGATAAATCGATAAATCGATAAATCGATAAATCGATAAATCGATAAATCGATAAATCGATAAATCGATAAATCGATAAATCTATAAATCGATAAATCGATAAATCGATAAATCGATAAATCGATAAATCGATAAATCGATAAATCGATAAATCGATAAATCGATAAATCGATAAATCGATAAATCGATAAATCGATAAATCGATAAATCGATAAATCGATAAATCGATAAATCGATAAATCGATAAATCGTTAAATGGATAAATCGTTTAATCGATAAATCGTTAAATCGTTAAATCGTTAAATCGTTAAATCGATAAATCGATAAATCGATAAATCGATAAATCGATAAATCGATAAATCGATAAATCGATAAATCGATAATTCGATAAATCGATGGATAGATTAATCGATAAATTGATAAATCCATTGATGAATAGATAGATAAATCGATATATCGATAAATCGATAAATCGATAAATCGATAAATCGATAAATCGATAAATCGATAATTCGATAAATCGATGGATAGATTAATCGATAAATTGATAAATCCATTGATGAATAGATAGATAAATCGATATATCGATAAATCGATAAATCGATAAATCGATAAATCGATAAATCGATAAATCGATAAATCGATAAATCGATAAATCGATAAATCGATAAATCGATAAATCGATAAATCGATAAATCGATAAATCGATAAATCGATAAATCGATAAATCGATAAATCGATAAATCGATAAATCGATAAATCGATAAATCGATAAATCGATAAATCGATAAATCGATAAATCGATAAATCGATAAATCGATAAATCGATAAATCGATAAATCGATAAATCGATAAATCAATAAATCAATAAATCGATAAATCGATAAATCGATAAATCGATAAATCGTTAAATCATGGATAGATTAATCGATAAATGGATAAATCAATAAATCGATAAATCGATAAATCGATTAATCGATAAATCGATAAATCGATCAAATGATAAATCGATAAATCGATAAATCGATAAATCAATAAATCGATAAATAGATAAATCGATAAATCGATAAATCGTTAAATGGATAAATCGTTAAATCGATTAATCGTTAAATCGTTAAATCGATAAATCGATAAATCGATAAATCGATAAATCGATAAATCGATAAATCGATAAATCGATAAATCGATAAATCGATAAATCGATAAATCGATAATTCGATAAATTGATGGATAGATAAATCGATAAATTGATAAATCCATTGATGAATAGAAAGATAAATCGATAAATCGATAAATCGATAAATCGATAAATCGATAAATCGATAAATCGATAAATATATCAATCCATAAATAAATAGAAAAGTAAATAGATAAATTGTTAAATAGATCAATCGATACATAGATAGATAAATCGATAAATCCTAAAATAGATAAATCGATAGAAAGATAGATAGATTAATCGATAAATCGTTAAATCGCTATATAGATAGATAAATAAGTCGATAAATCGATAAATCGATAAATCGATAAATCGATAAATCGATAAATCGATAAATCGATAAATCGATAAATCGATAAATCGATAAATCGATAAATCGATAAATCGATAAATCGATAAATCGATAAATCGATAAATCGATAAATCGATAAATCGATAAATCGATAAATCGATAAATCGATAAATCGATAAATCGATAAATCGATAAATCGATAAATCGATAAATCGATAAATCGATAAATCGATAAATCGATAAATCGATAAATCGATAAATCGATAAATCGATAAATCGATAAATCGATAAATCGATAAATCGATAAATCGATAAATCGATAAATCGATAAATCGATAAATCGTTAAATGGATAAATCGTTAAATCGTTAAATCGTTAAATCGTTAAATCGTTAAATCGTTAAATCGTTAAATCGTTAAATCGTTAAATCGATAAATCGTTAAATGGATAAATCGTTAAATCGTTAAATTGTTAAATCGATAAATCGTTAAATCGATAAATCGATAATTCGATAAATCGATGGATAGATTAATCGATAAATAGATAAATCCATTGATGAATAGATAGATAAATCGATATATCGATATATCGATAAATCGATAAATCGATAAATCGATAAATCGATAAATCGATAAATCGATAAATCGATAAATCGATAAATCGATAAATCGATAAATCGATAAATCGATAAATCGTTAAATCGATAAATCGATAAATCGTTAAATCGATAAATCGTTAAATCGATAAATCGATAAATCGATAAATCGATAAATCGATAAATCGATAAATCGATAAATCGATAAATCGATAAATCGATTAATTGATAAATCGTTAAATCGATAAATCGTTAAATGGATAAATCGTTAAATCGTTAAATCGAGAAATCGTTAAATCATTAAATCGATAAATCGATAAATCGATGGATAGTTTAATCGATAAATAGATATTTCCATTGATGAATAGATAGATAAATCAATAAATCGATAAATCGATAAATCGATAAATCGATAAATCGATAAATCGATAAATCGATAAATCGATAAATCGATAAATCGATAAATCGATAAATCGTTAAATCGATGGATAGATTAATCGATAAATCGATAAATCGATAAATCGATAAAATGATAAATCGATAAATCGATTAATCGATAAATCGATAAATCGATCAAATGATAAAACGATAAATCGATAAATCGATAAATCGATAAATCAATAAATCGATAAATAGATAAATCGATAAATCGATAAATCGTTAAATGGATAAATCGTTAAATCGTTAAATCAATTAATCGTTAAATCGTTAAATCGATAAATCGATAAATCGATAAATCGATAAATCGATAAATCGATAAATCGATAAATCGATAAATCGATAAATCGATAAATCGATAAATCGATAAATCGATAATTCGATAAATTGATGGATAGATTAATCGATAAATTGATAAATCCATTGATGAATAGAAAGATAAATCGATAAATCGATAAATCGATAAATCGATAAATCGATAAATCGATAAATCGATAAATCGATAAATCAATAAATCGTTAAATCGATAAATCGTTAAATCGATAAATCGTTAAATCGATAAATCGTTAAATCGATAAATCGTTAAATCGATAAATCGATAAATCGATAAATCGATAAATCGATAAATCGATAAATCGATAAATCGATAAATCGATAAATCGATAAATCGATAAATCGATAAATCGATAAATCGATAAATCGATAAATCGATAAATCGATAAATCGATAAATCGATAAATCGATAAATCGATAAATCGATAAATCGATAAATCGATAAATCGATAAATCGATAAATCGATAAATCGATAAATCGATAAATCGATAAATCGATAAATCGATAAATCGATAAATCGATAAATCGATAAATCGATAAATCGATAAATCGATAAATCGATAAATCGATAAATCGATAAATCGATAAATCGATAAATCGATAAATCGATAAATCGATAAATCGATAAATCGTTAAATCGATAAATCGATAAATCGATAAATCGATAAATCGATAAACCGATAAATCGATAAATCGATAGATCGATAAATCGATAAATCGATAAATCGATAAATCGATAAATCGATAGATCGATAAATCGATAAATCGGTAAATCGATAAATCGATAAATCGATAAATCGATAGATCGATAAATCGATAAATCGATAAATCGATAAATCGATAAATCGATAAATCGATAAATCGATAAATCGATAAATCGATAAATCGATAAATCGATAAATCGATAAATCGATAAATCGATAAATCGATAAATTGATAAATCGATAAATCGATAAATCGATAAATCGATAAATCGATAAATCGATAAATCGATAAATCGATAAATCGTTAAATCGATAAATCGTTAAATCGATAAATCGATAAATCGATAAATCGTTAAATCGATAAATCGTTAAATCGATAAATCGATAAATCGATAAATCGATAAATCGATAAATCGATAAATCGATAAATCGATAAATCGATAAATCGATAAATCGATAAATCGATAAATCGATAAATCGATAAATCGATAAATCGATAAATCGATAAATCGATAGAAAGGTAGATAGATTAATCGATAAATCGTTAAATCGCTATATAGATAGATAAATAAATCGATAAATCGATAAATCGATAAATCGATAAATCGATAAATCGATAAATCGATAAATCGATAAATCGATAAATCGATAAATCGATAAATCGATAAATCGATAAATCGATAAATCGATAAATCGATAAATCGATAAATCGATAAATCGATAAATCGATAAATCGATAAATCGATAAATCGATAAATCGATAAATCGATAAATCGATAAATCGATAAATCGATAAATCGATAAATCGATAAATCGATAAATCGATAAATCGATAAATCGATAAATCGATAAATCGATAAATCGATAAATCGATAAATCGATAAATCGATAAATCGATAAATCGATAAATCGATAAATCGATAAATCGATAAATCGATAAATCGATAAATCGATAAATCGATAAATCGATAAATCGATAAATCGATAAATCGATAAATCGATAAATCGATAAATCGATAAATCGATAAATCGATAAATCGATAAATCGATAAATCGATAAATCGATAAATCGATAAATCGATAAATCGATAAATCGATAAATCGATAAATCGATAAATCGATAAATCGATAAATCGATAAATCGATAAATCGATAAATCGATAAATCGATAAATCGATAAATCGATAAATCGATAAATCGATAAATCGATAAATCGATAAATCGATAAATCGATAAATCGATAAATCGATAAATCGATAAATCGATAAATCGATAAATCGATAAATCGATAAATCGATAAATCGATAAATCGATAAATCGATAAATCGATAAATCGATAAATCGATAAATCGATAAATCGATAAATCGATAAATCGATAAATCGATAAATCGATAAATCGATAAATCGATAAATCGATAAATCGATAAATCGATAAATCGATAAATCGATAAATCGATAAATCGATAAATCGATAAATCGATAAATCGATAAATCGATAAATCGATAAATCGATAAATCGATAAATCGATAAATCGATAAATCGATAAATCGATAAATCGATAAATCGATAAATCGATAAATCGATAAATCGATAAATCGATAAATCGATAAATCGATAAATCGATAAATCGATAAATCGATAAATCGATAAATCGATAAATCGATAAATCGATAAATCGATAAATCGATAAATCGATAAATCGATAAATCGATAAATCGATAAATCGATAAATCGATAAATCGATAAATCGATAAATCGATAAATCGATAAATCGATAAATCGATAAATCGATAAATCGATAAATCGATAAATCGATAAATCGATAAATCGATAAATCGATAAATCGATAAATCGATAAATCGATAAATCGATAAATCGATAAATCGATAAATCGATAAATCGATAAATCGATAAATCGATAAATCGATAAATCGATAAATCGATAAATCGATAAATCGATAAATCGATAAATCGATAAATCGATAAATCGATAAATCGATAAATCGATAAATCGATAAATCGATAAATCGATAAATCGATAAATCGATAAATCGATAAATCGATAAATCGATAAATCGATAAATCGATAAATCGATAAATCGATAAATCGATAAATCGATAAATCGATAAATCGATAAATCGATAAATCGATAAATCGATAAATCGATAAATCGATAAATCGATAAATCGATAAATCGATAAATCGATAAATCGATAAATCGATAAATCGTTAAATCGATAAATCGTTAAATCGATAAATCGTTAAATCGATAAATCGATAAATCGATAAATCGTTAAATCGATAAATCGTTAAATCGATAAATCGTTAAATCGATAAATCGTTAAATCGATAAATCGATAAATCGATAAATCGATAAATCGTTAAATCGATAAATCGATAAATCGATAAATCGATAAATCGATAAATCGATAAATCGATAAATCGATAAATCGATAAATCGATAAATCGATAAATCGATAAATCGATAAATCGATAAATCGATAAATCGATAAATCGATAAATCGATAAATCGATAAATCGATAAATCGATAAATCGATAAATCGATAAATCGTTAAATCGATAAATCGATAAATCGATAAATCGATAAATCGATAAATCGATAAATCGATAAATCGATAAATCGATAAATCGATAAATCGATAAATCGATAAATCGATAAATCGATAAATCGATAAATCGATAAATCGATAAATCGATAAATCGATAAATCGATAAATCGATAAATCGATATATCGATAAATCGATATATCGATAAATCGATATATCGATAAATCGATAAATCGATAAATCGATAAATCGATAAATCGATAAATCGATAAATCGATAAATCGATAAATCGATAAATCGATAAATCGATAAATCGATAAATCGATAAATCGATAAATCGATAAATCGATAAATCGATAAATCGATAAATCGATAAATCGATAAATCGATAAATCGATAAATCGATAAATCGATAAATCGATAAATCGATAAATCGATAAATCGATAAATCGTTAAATCGATAAATCGTTAAATCGATAAATCGTTAAATCGATAAATCGTTAAATCGATAAATCGATAAATCGATAAATCGATAAATCGATAAATCGTTAAATCGATAAATCGTTAAATCGATAAATCGTTAAATCGATAAATCGATAAATCGTTAAATCGATAAATCGATAAAACGATAAATCGATAAATCGATAAATCGATAAATCGATAAATCGATAAATCGATAAATCGATAAATCGATAAATCGATAAATCGATAAATCGATAAATCGATAAATCGATAAATCGATAAATCGATAAATCGATAAATCGATAAATCGATAAATCGATAAATCGATAAATCGATAAATCGATAAATCGATAAATCGATAAATCGATAAATCGATAAATCGATAAATCGATAAATCGATAAATCGATAAATCGATAAATCGATAAATCGATAAATCGATAAATCGATAAATCGATAAATCGATAAATCGATAAATCGATAAATCGATAAATCGATAAATCGATAAATCGATAAATCGTTAAATCGATAAATCGTTAAATCGATAAATCGTTAAATCGTTAAATGGATAAATCGTTAAATCGAGAAATCGAGAAATCGAGAAATCGAGAAATCGTTAAATCATTAAATCGATAAATCGATGGATAGATTATTCGATAAATAGATAAATCCATTGATGAATAGATAGATAAATCGATATATCGATAAATCGATAAATCGATAAATCGAAAAATCGATAAATCGAAAAATCGATAAATCGAAAAATCGAAAAATCGAAAAATCGATAAATCGATATATCGATATATCGATAAATCGATAAATCGATAAATCGATAAATATGTCAATCCATAAATAAATACAAAAGTAAATAGATAAATTGTTAAATAGATCAATCGATACATAGATAGATAAATCGATAAATCCTAAAATAGATAAATCGATAGAAAGATAGATAGATTAATCGATAAATCGTTAAATCGCTATATAGATAGATAAATAAGTCGATAAATCGATAAATCGATAAATCGATAAATCGATAAATCGATAAATCGATAAATCGATAAATCGATAAATCGTTAAATCGTTAAATCGATAAATCGTTAAATTGATAAATCGTTAAATCGTTAAATCGATAAATCGTTAAATCGATAAATCGATTAATTGATAAATCGTTAAATCGATAAATCGTTAAATGGATAAATCGTTAAATCGTTAAATCTTTAAATCGAGAAATCGTTAAATCGTTAAATCATTAAATCGATAAATCGATAAATCGATAAATAGATAAATCCATTGATGAATAGATAGATAAATCGATATATCGATATATCGATAAATCGATAAATCGATAAATCGATAAATCGATAAATCGATAAATCGATAAATCGATAAATCGATAAATCGATAAATCGATAAATCGTTAAATCGATGGATAGATTAATCGATAAATCGATTAATCGATAAATCGATTAATCGATAAATCGATAAATCGATAAATCGATAAATCGATAAATCGATAAATCGATTAATCGATAAATCGATAAAATGATAAATCGATAAATCGATAAATCGATAAATCGATAAATCGATAAATCAATAAATCGATAAATAGATAAATAGATAAATCGATAAATCGTTAAATGGATAAATCGTTAAATCGTTTAATCGATAAATCGTTAAATCGTTAAATCGTTAAATCGATAAATCGATAAATCGATAAATCGATAAATCGATAAATCGATAAATCGATAATTCGATAAATCGATGGATAGATTAATCGATAAATTGATAAATCCATTGATGAATAGATAGATAAATCGATAAATCGATAAATCGATAAATCGATAAATCGATAAATCGATTAATCGATAAATCGATTAATCGATAAATCGATAAATCGATAAATCGATAAATCGATAAATCGATAAATCGATAATTCGATAAATTGATGGATAGATAAATCGATAAATTGATAAATCCATTGATGAATAGAAAGATAAATCGATAAATCGATAAATCGATAAATCGATAAATCGATTAATCGATAAATCGATTAATTGATAAATCGTTAAATCGATAAATCGTTAAATGGATAAATCGTTAAATCTTTAAATCGAGAAATCGTTAAATCGTTAAATCATTAAATCGATAAATCGATAAATCGATGGATAGATTAATCGATAAATAGATAAATCCATTGATGAATAGATAGATAAATCGATATATCGATATATCGATAAATCGATAAATCGATAAATCGATAAATCGATAAATCGATAAATCGATAAATCGATAAATCGATAAATCGATAAATCGATAAATCGTTAAATCGATGGATAGATTAATCGATAAATCGATTAATCGATAAATCGATTAATCGATAAATCGATAAATCGATAAATCGGTAAATCGATAAATCGATTAATCGATAAATCGATAAAATGATAAATCGATAAATCGATAAATCGATAAATCGATAAATCGATAAATCGATAAATCAATAAATCGATAAATAGATAAATAGATAAATCGATAAATCGTTAAATGGATAAATCGTTAAATCGTTTAATCGATAAATCGTTAAATCGTTAAATCATTAAATCGATAAATCGATAAATCGATAAATCGATAAATCGATAAATCGATAAATCGATAATTCGATAAATCGATGGATAGATTAATCGATAAATTGATAAATCCATTGATGAATAGATAGATAAATCGATAAATCGATAAATCGATAAATCGATAAATCGATAAATCGATAAATCGATAAATCGATAAATCGATAAATCGATAAATCGATAAATCGATAAATCGATAAATCGATAAATCGATAAATCGATAAATCGATAAATCGATAAATCGATAAATCGATAAATCGATAAATCGATAAATCGATAAATCGATAAATCGATAAATCGATAAATCGATAAATCGATAAATCGATAAATCGATAAATCGATAAATCGATAAATCGATAAATCGATAAATCGATAAATCGATAAATCGATAAATCGATAAATCGATAAATCGATAAATCGATAAATCGATAAATCGATAAATCGATAAATCGATAAATCGATAAATCGATAAATCAATAAATCAATAAATCGATAAATCGATAAATCGATAAATCGATAAATCGATAAATCGATAAATCGTTAAATCATGGATAGATTAATCGATAAATGGATAAATCAATAAATCGATAAATCGATAAATCGATTAATCGATAAATCGATAAATCGATCAAATGATAAATCGATAAATCGATAAATCGATAAATCAATAAATCGATAAATAGATAAATCGATAAATCGATAAATCGTTAAATGGATAAATCGTTAAATCGATTAATCGTTAAATCGTTAAATCGATAAATCGATAAATCGATAAATCGATAAATCGATAAATCGATAAATCGATAAATCGATAAATCGATAAATCGATAATTCGATAAATTGATGGATAGATAAATCGATAAATTGATAAATCCATTGATGAATAGAAAGATAAATCGATAAATCGATAAATCGATAAATCGATAAATCGATAAATCGATAAATCGATAAATCGATAAATCGATAAATCGATAAATCGATAAATATATCAATCCATAAATAAATAGAAAAGTAAATAGATAAATTGTTAAATAGATCAATCGATACATAGATAGATAAATCGATAAATCCTAAAATAGATAAATCGATAGAAAGATAGATAGATTAATCGATAAATCGTTAAATCGCTATATAGATAGATAAATAAGTCGATAAATCGATAAATCGATAAATCGATAAATCGATAAATCGATAAATCGATAAATCGATAAATCGATAAATCGATAAATCGATAAATCGATAAATCGATAAATCGATAAATCGATAAATCGATAAATCGATAAATCGATAAATCGATAAATCGATAAATCGATAAATCGATAAATCGATAAATCGTTAAATGGATAAATCGTTAAATCGTTAAATCGTTAAATCGTTAAATCGTTAAATCGTTAAATCGTTAAATCGTTAAATCGATAAATCGTTAAATGGATAAATCGTTAAATCGTTAAATTGTTAAATCGATAAATCGTTAAATCGATAAATCGATAATTCGATAAATCGATGGATAGATTAATCGATAAATAGATAAATCCATTGATGAATAGATAGATAAATCGATATATCGATATATCGATAAATCGATAAATCGATAAATCGATAAATCGATAAATCGATAAATCGATAAATCGATAAATCGATAAATCGATAAATCGATAAATCGATAAATCGATAAATCGTTAAATCGATAAATCGATAAATCGTTAAATCGATAAATCGTTAAATCGATAAATCGATAAATCGATAAATCGATAAATCGATAAATCGATAAATCGATAAATCGATTAATTGATAAATCGTTAAATCGATAAATCGTTAAATGGATAAATCGTTAAATCGTTAAATCGAGAAATCGTTAAATCATTAAATCGATAAATCGATGGATAGTTTAATCGATAAATAGATATTTCCATTGATGAATAGATAGATAAATCAATAAATCGATAAATCGATAAATCGATAAATCGATAAATCGATAAATCGATAAATCGATAAATCGATAAATCGTTAAATCGATGGATAGATTAATCGATAAATCGATAAATCGATAAATCGATAAATCGATAAAATGATAAATCGATAAATCGATTAATCGATAAATCGATAAATCGATCAAATGATAAAACGATTAATCGATAAATCGATAAATCGATAAATCAATAAATCGATAAATAGATAAATCGATAAATCGATAAATCGTTAAATGGATAAATCGTTAAATCGTTAAATCAATTAATCGTTAAATCGTTAAATCGATAAATCGATAAATCGATAAATCGATAAATCGATAAATCGATAAATCGATAAATCGATAAATCGATAAATCGATAAATCGATAAATCGATAAATCGATAAATCGATAAATCGATAAATCGATAATTCGATAAATTGATGGATAGATTAATCGATAAATTGATAAATCCATTGATGAATAGAAAGATAAATCGATAAATCGATAAATCGATAAATCGATAAATCGATAAATCGATAAATCGTTAAATCGATAAATCGTTAAATCGATAAATCTATAAATCGTTAAATGGATAAATCGTTAAATCGAGAAATCGAGAAATCGAGAAATCGAGAAATCGTTAAATCATTAAATCGATAAATCGATGGATAGATTATTCGATAAATAGATAAATCCATTGATGAATAGATAGATAAATCGATATATCGATAAATCGATAAATCGAAAAATCGATAAATCGAAAAATCGATAAATCGAAAAATCGAAAAATCGAAAAATCGAAAAATCGATATATCGATATATCGATAAATCGATAAATCGATAAATCGATAAATATGTCAATCCATAAATAAATACAAAAGTAAATAGATAAATTGTTAAATAGATCAATCGATACATAGATAGATAAATCGATAAATCCTAAAATAGATAAATCGATAGAAAGATAGATAGATTAATCGATAAATCGTTAAATCGCTATATAGATAGATAAATAAGTCGATAAATCGATAAATCGATAAATCGATAAATCGATAAATCGATAAATCGATAAATCGATAAATCGTTAAATCGTTAAATCGATAAATCGTTAAATTGATAAATCGTTAAATCGTTAAATCGATAAATCGTTAAATCGATAAATCGATTAATTGATAAATCGTTAAATCGATAAATCGTTAAATGGATAAATCGTTAAATCGTTAAATCTTTAAATCGAGAAATCGTTAAATCGTTAAATCATTAAATCGATAAATCGATAAATCGATGGATAGATTAATCGATAAATAGATAAATCCATTGATGAATAGATAGATAAATCGATATATCGATATATCGATAAATCGATAAATCGATAAATCGATAAATCGATAAATCGATAAATCGATAAATCGATAAATCGATAAATCGATAAATCGTTAAATCGATGGATAGATTAATCGATAAATCGATTAATCGATAAATCGATTAATCGATAAATCGATAAATCGATAAATCGATAAATCGATAAATCGATAAATCGATAAATCGATAAATCGATAAAATGATAAATCGATAAATCGATAAATCGATAAATCGATAAATCGATAAATCGATAAATCAATAAATCGATAAATAGATAAATAGATAAATCGATAAATCGTTAAATGGATAAATCGTTAAATCGTTTAATCGATAAATCGTTAAATCGTTAAATCGTTAAATCGATAAATCGATAAATCGATAAATCGATAAATCGATAAATCGATAAATCGATAATTCGATAAATCGATGGATAGATTAATCGATAAATTGATAAATCCATTGATGAATAGATAGATAAATCGATAAATCGATAAATCGATAAATCGATAAATCGATAAATCGATAAATCGATAAATCGATAAATCGATAAATCGATTAATCGATAAATCGATTAATCGATAAATCGATAAATCGATAAATCGATAAATCGATAAATCGATAAATCGATAATTCGATAAATTGATGGATAGATAAATCGATAAATTGATAAATCCATTGATGAATAGAAAGATAAATCGATAAATCGATAAATCGATAAATCGATAAATCGATAAATCGATTAATCGATAAATCGATTAATTGATAAATCGTTAAATCGATAAATCGTTAAATGGATAAATCGTTAAATCGTTAAATCTTTAAATCGAGAAATCGTTAAATCGTTAAATCATTAAATCGATAAATCGATAAATCGATGGATAGATTAATCGATAAATAGATAAATCCATTGATGAATAGATAGATAAATCGATATATCGATATATCGATAAATCGATAAATCGATAAATCGATAAATCGATAAATCGATAAATCGATAAATCGATAAATCGATAAATCGATAAATCGATAAATCGTTAAATCGATGGATAGATTAATCGATAAATCGATTAATCGATAAATCGATTAATCGATAAATCGATAAATCGATAAATCGATAAATCGATAAATCGATAAATCGATTAATCGATAAATCGATAAAATGATAAATCGATAAATCGATAAATCGATAAATCGATAAATCGATAAATCAATAAATCGATAAATAGATAAATAGATAAATCGATAAATCGTTAAATGGATAAATCGTTAAATCGTTTAATCGATAAATCGTTAAATCGTTAAATCGTTAAATCGATAAATCGATAAATCGATAAATCGATAAATCGATAAATCGATAAATCGATAATTCGATAAATCGATGGATAGATTAATCGATAAATTGATAAATCCATTGATGAATAGATAGATAAATCGATAAATCGATAAATCGATAAATCGATAAATCGATAAATCGATAAATCGATAAATCGATAAATCGATAAATCGATAAATCGATAAATCGATAAATCGATAAATCGATAAATCGATAAATCGATAAATCGATAAATCGATAAATCGATAAATCGATAAATCGATAAATCGATAAATCGATAAATCGATAAATCGATAAATCGATAAATCGATAAATCGATAAATCGATAAATCGATAAATCGATAAATCGATAAATCGATAAATCGATAAATCGATAAATCGATAAATCGATAAATCGATAAATCGATAAATCGATAAATCGATAAATCGATAAATCGATAAATCGATAAATCGATAAATCGATAAATCGATAAATCGATAAATCGATAAATCAATAAATCAATAAATCGATAAATCGATAAATCGATAAATCGATAAATCGATAAATCGATAAATCGTTAAATCATGGATAGATTAATCGATAAATGGATAAATCAATAAATCGATAAATCGATAAATCGATTAATCGATAAATCGATAAATCGATCAAATGATAAATCGATAAATCGATAAATCGATAAATCAATAAATCGATAAATAGATAAATCGATAAATCGATAAATCGTTAAATGGATAAATCGTTAAATCGATTAATCGTTAAATCGTTAAATCGATAAATCGATAAATCGATAAATCGATAAATCGATAAATCGATAAATCGATAAATCGATAAATCGATAAATCGATAAATCGATAATTCGATAAATTGATGGATAGATAAATCGATAAATTGATAAATCCATTGATGAATAGAAAGATAAATCGATAAATCGATAAATCGATAAATCGATAAATCGATAAATCGATAAATCGATAAATCGATAAATATATCAATCCATAAATAAATAGAAAAGTAAATAGATAAATTGTTAAATAGATCAATCGATACATAGATAGATAAATCGATAAATCCTAAAATAGATAAATCGATAGAAAGATAGATAGATTAATCGATAAATCGTTAAATCGCTATATAGATAGATAAATAAGTCGATAAATCGATAAATCGATAAATCGATAAATCGATAAATCGATAAATCGATAAATCGATAAATCGATAAATCGATAAATCGATAAATCGATAAATCGATAAATCGATAAATCGATAAATCGATAAATCGATAAATCGATAAATCGATAAATCGATAAATCGTTAAATGGATAAATCGTTAAATCGTTAAATCGTTAAATCGTTAAATCGTTAAATCGTTAAATCGTTAAATCGTTAAATCGATAAATCGTTAAATGGATAAATCGTTAAATCGTTAAATTGTTAAATCGATAAATCGTTAAATCGATAAATCGATAATTCGATAAATCGATGGATAGATTAATCGATAAATAGATAAATCCATTGATGAATAGATAGATAAATCGATATATCGATATATCGATAAATCGATAAATCGATAAATCGATAAATCGATAAATCGATAAATCGATAAATCGATAAATCGATAAATCGATAAATCGATAAATCGATAAATCGATAAATCGTTAAATCGATAAATCGATAAATCGTTAAATCGATAAATCGTTAAATCGATAAATCGATAAATCGATAAATCGATAAATCGATAAATCGATAAATCGATAAATCGATAAATCGATTAATTGATAAATCGTTAAATCGATAAATCGTTAAATGGATAAATCGTTAAATCGTTAAATCGAGAAATCGTTAAATCATTAAATCGATAAATCGATAAATCGATGGATAGTTTAATCGATAAATAGATATTTCCATTGATGAATAGATAGATAAATCAATAAATCGATAAATCGATAAATCGATAAATCGATAAATCGATAAATCGATAAATCGATAAATCGTTAAATCGATGGATAGATTAATCGATAAATCGATAAATCGATAAATCGATAAATCGATAAAATGATAAATCGATAAATCGATTAATCGATAAATCGATAAATCGATCAAATGATAAAACGATAAATCGATAAATCGATAAATCGATAAATCAATAAATCGATAAATAGATAAATCGATAAATCGATAAATCGTTAAATGGATAAATCGTTAAATCGTTAAATCAATTAATCGTTAAATCGTTAAATCGATAAATCGATAAATCGATAAATCGATAAATCGATAAATCGATAAATCGATAAATCGATAAATCGATAAATCGATAAATCGATAAATCGATAAATCGATAAATCGATAATTCGATAAATTGATGGATAGATTAATCGATAAATTGATAAATCCATTGATGAATAGAAAGATAAATCGATAAATCGATAAATCGATAAATCGATAAATCGATAAATCGATAAATCGATAAATCGATAAATCAATAAATCGTTAAATCGATAAATCGTTAAATCGATAAATCGTTAAATCGATAAATCGATAAATCGATAAATCGATAAATCGATAAATCGATAAATCGATAAATCGATAAATCGATAAATCGATAAATCGATAAATCGATAAATCGATAAATCGATAAATCGATAAATCGATAAATCGATAAATCGATAAATCGATAAATCGATAAATCGATAAATCGATAAATCGATAAATCGATAAATCGATAAATCGATAAATCGATAAATCGATAAATCGATAAATCGATAAATCGATAAATCGATAAATCGATAAATCGATAAATCGATAAATCGATAAATCGATAAATCGATAAATCGATAAATCGATAAATCGATAAATCGTTAAATCGATAAATCGATAAATCGATAAATCGATAAATCGATAAATCGATAAACCGATAAATCGATAAATCGATAGATCGATAAATCGATAAATCGATAAATCGATAAATCGATAAATCGATAAATCGATAAATCGATAAATCGATAGATCGATAAATCGATAAATCGATAAATCGATAAATCGATAAATCGATAGATCGATAAATCGATAAATCGATAAATCGATAAATCGATAAATCGATAAATCGATAAATCGATAAATCGATAAATCGATAAATCGATAAATCGATAAATCGATAAATCGATAAATCGATAAATCGATAAATCGATAAATCGATAAATCGATAAATCGATAAATCGATAAATCGATAAATCGATAAATCGATAAATCGATAAATCGATAAATCGATAAATCGATAAATCGATAAATCGATAAATCGATAAATCGATAAATCGATAAATCGATAAATCGATAAATCGATAAATCGATAAATTGATAAATCGATAAATCGATAAATCGATAAATCGATAAATCGATAAATCGATAAATCGATAAATCGATAAATCGATAAATCGATAAATCGATAAATCGATAAATCGATAAATCGATAAATCGATAAATCGATAAATCGATAAATCGATAAATCGATAAATCGTTAAATCGATAAATCGTTAAATCGTTAAATCGATAAATCGATAAATCGATAAATCGATAAATCGATAAATCGATAAATCGATAAATCGATAAATCGATAAATCGATAAATCGATAAATCGATAAATCGATAAATCGATAAATCGATAAATCGATAAATCGATAAATCGATAAATCGATAAATAGATAAATCGATAGAAAGGTAGATAGATTAATCGATAAATCGTTAAATCGCTATATAGATAGATAAATAAATCGATAAATCGATAAATCGATAAATCGATAAATCGATAAATCGATAAATCGATAAATCGATAAATCGATAAATCGATAAATCGATAAATCGATAAATCGATAAATCGATAAATCGATAAATCGATAAATCGATAAATCGATAAATCGATAAATCGATAAATCGATAAATCGATAAATCGATAAATCGATAAATCGATAAATCGATAAATCGATAAATCGATAAATCGATAAATCGATAAATCGATAAATCGATAAATCGATAAATCGATAAATCGATAAATCGATAAATCGATAAATCGATAAATCGATAAATCGATAAATCGATAAATCGATAAATCGATAAATCGATAAATCGATAAATCGATAAATCGATAAATCGATAAATCGATAAATCGATAAATCGATAAATCGATAAATCGATAAATCGATAAATCGATAAATCGATAAATCGATAAATCGATAAATCGATAAATCGATAAATCGATAAATCGATAAATCGATAAATCGATAAATCGATAAATCGATAAATCGATAAATCGATAAATCGATAAATCGATAAATCGATAAATCGATAAATCGATAAATCGATAAATCGATAAATCGATAAATCGATAAATCGATAAATCGATAAATCGATAAATCGATAAATCGATAAATCGATAAATCGATAAATCGATAAATCGATAAATCGATAAATCGATAAATCGATAAATCGATAAATCGATAAATCGATAAATCGATAAATCGATAAATCGATAAATCGATAAATCGATAAATCGATAAATCGATAAATCGATAAATCGATAAATCGATAAATCGATAAATCGATAAATCGATAAATCGATAAATCGATAAATCGATAAATCGATAAATCGATAAATCGATAAATCGATAAATCGATAAATCGATAAATCGATAAATCGATAAATCGATAAATCGATAAATCGATAAATCGATAAATCGATAAATCGATAAATCGATAAATCGATAAATCGATAAATCGATAAATCGATAAATCGATAAATCGATAAATCGATAAATCGATAAATCGATAAATCGATAAATCGATAAATCGATAAATCGATAAATCGATAAATCGATAAATCGATAAATCGATAAATCGATAAATCGATAAATCGATAAATCGATAAATCGATAAATCGATAAATCGATAAATCGATAAATCGATAAATCGATAAATCGATAAATCGATAAATCGATAAATCGATAAATCGATAAATCGATAAATCGATAAATCGATAAATCGATAAATCGATAAATCGATAAATCGATAAATCGATAAATCGATAAATCGATAAATCGATAGAAAGGTAGATAGATTAATCGATAAATCGTTAAATCGCTATATAGATAGATAATCAAATCGATAAATCGATAAATCGATAAATCGATAAATCGATAAATCGATAAATCGATAAATCGATAAATCGATAAATCGATAAATCGATAAATCGATAAATCGATAAATCGATAAATCGATAAATCGATAAATCGATAAATCGATAAATCGATAAATCGATAAATCGATAAATCGATAAATCGATAAATCGATAAATCGATAAATCGATAAATCGATAAATCGAAAAATCGATAAATCGAAAAATCGATAAATCGAAAAATCGATAAATCGAAAAATCGATAAATCGAAAAATCGATAAATCGATAAATCGATAAATCGAAAAATCGATAAATCGAAAAATCGATAAATCGAAAAATCGATAAATCGATAAATCGATAAATCGATAAATCGATAAATCGATAAATCGATAAATCGATAAATCGATAAATCGATAAATCGATAAATCGATAAATCGATAAATCGATAAATCGATAAATCGATAAATCGATAAATCGATAAATCGATAAATCGATAAATCGATAAATCGATAAATCGATAAATCGATAAATCGATAAATCGATAAATCGATAAATCGATAAATCGATAAATCGATAAATCGATAAATCGATAAATCGATAAATCGATAAATCGATAAATCGATAAATCGATAAATCGATAAATCGATAAATCGATAAATCGATAAATCGATAAATCGATAAATCGATAAATCGATAAATCGATAAATCGATAAATCGATAAATCGATAAATCGATAAATCGATAAATCGATAAATCGATAAATCGATAAATCGATAAATCGATAAATCGATAAATCGATAAATCGATAAATCGATAAATCGATAAATCGATAAATCGATAAATCGATAAATCGATAAATCGATAAATCGATAAATCGTTAAATCGATAAATCGTTAAATCGATAAATCGTTAAATCGATAAATCGTTAAATCGATAAATCGTTAAATCGATAAATCGTTAAATCGATAAATCGTTAAATCGATAAATCGTTAAATCGATAAATCGTTAAATCGATAAATCGTTAAATCGATAAATCGATACATCGATAAATCGATACATCGATACATCGATACATCGATAAATCGATAAATCGATAAATCGATAAATCGATAAATCGATAAATCGATAAATCGATAAATCGATAAATCGATAAATCGATAAATCGATAAATCGATAAATCGATAAATCGATAAATCGTTAAATCGTTAAATCGTTAAATCGTTAAATCGTTAAATCGTTAAATCGTTAAATCGTTAAATCGTTAAATCGTTAAATCGTTAAATCGTTAAATCGTTAAATCGTTAAATCGTTAAATCGATAAATCGTTAAATCGTTAAATCGATAAATCGTTAAATCGATAAATCGATAAATCGATAAATCGATAAATCGATAAATCGATAAATCGATAAATCGATAAATCGATAAATCGATAAATCGATAAATCGATAAATCGATAAATCGATAAATCGATAAATCGATAAATCGATAAATCGATAAATCGATAAATCGATAAATCGATAAATCGATAAATCGATAAATCGATAAATCGATAAATCGATAAATCGATAAATCGATAAATCGTTAAATCGATAAATCGTTAAATCGATAAATCGTTAAATCGATACATCGATAAATCGATACATCGATAAATCGATACATCGATAAATCGATACATCGATAAATCGATACATCGATAAATCGATAAATCGATAAATCGATAAATCGATAAATCGATAAATCGATAAATCGATAAATCGATAAATCGGTAAATCGAAAAATCGTTAAATCGTTAAATCGTTAAATCGTTAAATCGTTAAATCGTTAAATCGATAAATCGTTAAATCGATAAATCGTTAAATCGATAAATCGATAAATCGATAAATCGATAAATCGATAAATCGATAAATCGATAAATCGATAAATCGATAAATCGATAAATCGATAAATCGATAAATCGATAAATCGATAAATCGATAAATCGATAAATCGATAAATCGATAAATCGATAAATCGATAAATCGATAAATCGATAAATCGATAAATCGATAAATCGATAAATCGATAAATCGATAAATCGATAAATCGATAAATCGATAAATCGATAAATCGATAAATCGATAAATCGATAAATCGATAAATCGATAAATCGATAAATCGATAAATCGATAAATCGTTAAATCGATAAATCGTTAAATCGATAAATCGTTAAATCGATAAATCGTTAAATCGATAAATCGATAAATCGATAAATCGATAAATCGATAAATCGATAAATCGATAAATCGATAAATCGATAAATCGTTAAATCGATAAATCGTTAAATCGATAAATCGTTAAATCGATAAATCGTTAAATCGATAAATCGATAAATCGATAAATCGATAAATCGATAAATCGATAAATCGATAAATCGATAAATCGATAAATCGATAAATCGATAAATCGATAAATCGATAAATCGATAAATCGTTAAATCGATAAATCGATAAGTCGTTAAATGGATAAATCGTTAAATCGTTAAATCTTTAAATCGAGAAATCGTTAAATCGTTAAATCATTAAATCGATAAATCGATAAATCGATGGATAGATTAATCGATAAATAGATAAATCCATTGATGAATAGATAGATAAATCGATATATCGATATATCGATAAATCGATAAATCGATAAATCGATAAATCGATAAATCGATAAATCGATAAATCGATAAATCGATAAATCGATAAATCGATAAATCGTTAAATCGATTAATCGTTAAATCGATAAATCGATAAATCGTTAAATCGATAAATCGATAAATCGATAAATCGATAAATCGATTAATTGATAAATCGTTAAATCGATAAATCGTTAAATGGATAAATCGTTAAATCGTTAAATCGAGAAATCGTTAAATCATTAAATCGTCAAATCGATGGATAGTTTAATCGATAAATAGATAAATCCATTGATGAATAGATAGATAAATCAATAAATCGATAAATCGATAAATCGTTAAATCGATGGATAGATTAATCGATAAATCGATAAATCGATAAATCGATAAATCGATAAATCGATAAATCGATAAAATGATAAATCGATAAATCGATAAATCGATAAATCGATAAATCGATAAATCAATAAATCGATAAATAGATAAATCGATAAATCGATAAATCGTTAAATGGATAAATCGTTAAATCGTTTAATCGATAAATCGTTAAATCGTTAAATCGTTAAATCGTTAAATCGATAAATCGATAAATCGATAAATCGATAAATCGATAAATCGATAAATCGATAAATCGATAAATCGATAAATCGATAAATCGATAAATCGATAAATCGATAAATCGATAAATCGATAATTCGATAAATCGATGGATAGATTAATCGATAAATTGATAAATCCATTGATGAATAGATAGATAAATCGATAAATCGATAAATCGATAAATCGATAAATCGATAAATCGATAAATCGATAAATCGATAAATCGATAAATCGATAAATCGATAAATCGATAAATCGATAAATCGATAAATCGATAAATCGATAAATCGATAAATCGATAAATCGATAAATCGATAAATCGATAAATCGATAAATCGATAAATCGATAAATCGATAAATCGTTAAATCGATGGATAGATTAATCGATAAATCGATAAATCGATAAATCGATAAATCGATAAATCGATAAATCGATAAATCGATAAATCGATAAATCGATAAATCGATAAATCGATAAATCGATAAATCGATAAATCGATAAATCGATAAAATGATAAATCGATAAATCGATAAATCGATAAATCAAAAAATCGATAAATAGATAAATCGGTAAATCGTTAAATGGATAAATCGTTAAATCGTTTAATCGATAAATCGTTAAATCGTTAAATCGTTAAATCGTTATATCGATAAATCAATAAATCGATAAATCGATAAATCGATAAATCGATAAATCGATAAATCGATAAATCGATAATTCGATAAATCGATGGAGAGATTAATCGATAAATTGATAAATCCATTGATGAATAGATAGATAAATCGATAAATCGATAAATCGATAAATCGATAAATCGATAAATCGATAAATCAATAAATCGATAAATCGATAAATCGATAAATTGATAAATCAATAAATCAATAAATCGATAAATCAATAAATCAATAAATCGATAAATCGATAAATCGATAAATCGATAAATCGGTAAATCGTTAAATCGATGGATAGATTAATCGATAAATCGATAAATCGATAAATCGTTAAATCGATAAATCGTTAAATCGATAAATCGTTAAATCGATAAATCGATAAATCGATAAATCGATAAATCGATAAATCGATAAATCGATAAATCGATAAATCGATAAATCGATAAATCGATAAATCGATAAATCGATAAATCGATAAATCGATAAATCGATAAATCGATAAATCGATAAATCGATAAATCGATAAATCGATAAATCGATAAATCGATAAATCGATAAATCGATAAATCGATAAATCGATAAATCGATAAATCGATAAATCGATAAATCGATAAATCGATAAATCGATAAATCGATAAATCGATAAATCGATAAATCGATAAATCGATAAATCGATAAATCGATAAATCGATAAATCGATAAATCGATAAATCGATAAATCGATAAATCGATAAATCGATAAATCGATAAATCGATAAATCGATAAATCGATAAATCGATAAATCGATAAATCGATAAATCGATAAATCGATAAATCGATAAATCGATAAATCGATAAATCGATAAATCGATAAATCGATAAATCGATAAATCGTTAAATCGTTAAATCGATAAATCGTTAAATTGATAAATCGTTAAATCGTTAAATCGATAAATCGATAAGTCGTTAAATGGATAAATCGTTAAATCGTTAAATCTTTAAATCGAGAAATCGTTAAATCGTTAAATCATTAAATCGATAAATCGATAAATCGATGGATAGATTAATCGATAAATAGATAAATCCATTGATGAATAGATAGATAAATCGATATATCGATATATCGATAAATCGATAAATCGATAAATCGATAAATCGATAAATCGATAAATCGATAAATCGTTAAATGGATAAATCGTTAAATCGTTTAATCGATAAATCGTTAAATCGTTAAATCGTTAAATCGATAAATCGATAAATCGATAAATCGATAAATCGATAAATCGATAAATCGATAAATCGATAAATCGATAATTCGATAAATCGATGGATAGATTAATCGATAAATTGATAAATCGATAAATCGATAAATCGATAAATCGATAAATCGATAAATCGATAAATCGTTAAATCGATGGATAGATTAATCGATAAATCGATAAATCGATAAATCGATAAAT
The DNA here is from genome assembly GCA_963920215.1 of Nineta flava. Lineage (NCBI taxonomy): Eukaryota > Metazoa > Arthropoda > Insecta > Neuroptera > Chrysopidae > Nineta > Nineta flava. The sequence continues at coordinate 40,340,537 of OY986046.1, forward strand.
CGATAAATCGATAAATCGATAAATCGATAAATCGATAAATCGATAAATCGATAAATCGATAAATCGATAAATCGATAAATCGATAAATCGATAAATCGATAAATCGATAAAATGATAAATCGATAAATCGATAAATCGATAAATCGATAAATCGATAAATCAAAAAATCGATAAATAGATAAATCGGTAAATCGTTAAATGGATAAATCGTTAAATCGTTTAATCGATAAATCGTTAAATCGTTAAATCGTTAAATCGTTAAATCGTTATATCGATAAATCAATAAATCGATAAATCGATAAATCGATAAATCGATAAATCGATAAATCGATAAATCGATAAATCGATAATTCGATAAATCGATGGAGAGATTAATCGATAAATTGATAAATCCATTGATGAATAGATAGATAAATCGATAAATCGATAAATCGATAAATCGATAAATCGATAAATCGATAAATCGATAAATCGATAAATCGATAAATCGATAAATCAATAAATCGATAAATCGATAAATCGATAAATTGATAAATCAATAAATCAATAAATCGATAAATCAATAAATCAATAAATCGATAAATCGATAAATCGATAAATCGGTAAATCGTTAAATCGATGGATAGATTAATCGATAAATCGATAAATCGATAAATCGATAAATCGTTAAATCAATAAATCGTTAAATCGATAAATCGATAAATCGATAAATCGATAAATCGATAAATCGATAAATCGATAAATCGATAAATCGATAAATCGATAAATCGATAAATCGATAAATCGATAAATCGATAAATCGATAAATCGATAAATCGATAAATCGATAAATCGATAAATCGATAAATCGATAAATCGATAAATCGATAAATCGATAAATCGATAAATCGATAAATCGATAAATCGATAAATCGATAAATCGATAAATCGATAAATCGATAAATCGATAAATCGATAAATCGATAAATCGATAAATCGATAATTCGATAAATCGATAAATCGATAAATCGATAAATCGATAAATCGATAAATCGATAAATCGATAAATCGTTAAATCGTTAAATCGATAAATCGTTAAATTGATAAATCGTTAAATCGATAAATCGATAAGTCGTTAAATGGATAAATCGTTAAATCGTTAAATCTTTAAATCGAGAAATCGTTAAATCGTTAAATCATTAAATCGATAAATCGATAAATCGATGGATAGATTAATCGATAAATAGATAAATCCATTGATGAATAGATAGATAAATCGATATATCGATATATCGATAAATCGATAAATCGATAAATCGATAAATCGATAAATCGATAAATCGATAAATCGTTAAATGGATAAATCGTTAAATCGTTTAATCGATAAATCGTTAAATCGTTAAATCGTTAAATCGATAAATCGATAAATCGATAAATCGATAAATCGATAAATCGATAAATCGATAATTCGATAAATCGATGGATAGATTAATCGATAAATTGATAAATCCATTGATGAATAGATAGATAAATCGATAAATCGATAAATCGATAAATCGATAAATCGATAAATCGATAAATCGATAAATCGATAAATCGATAAATCGATAAATCGATAAATCGATAAATCGATAAATCGATAAATCGATAAATCGATAAATCGATAAATCGATAAATCGATAAATCGATAAATCGATAAATCAATAAATCAATAAATCGATAAATCGATAAATCGTTAAATCATGGATAGATTAATCGATAAATGGATAAATCGATAAATCGATAAATCGATTAATCGATAAATCGATAAATCGATAAATCGATAAATCGATCAAATGATAAATCGATAAATCGATAAATCGATAAATCGATAAATCGATAAATCAATAAATCGATAAATCGATAAATCGTTAAATGGATAAATCGTTAAATCGTTAAATCGATTAATCGTTAAATCGTTAAATCGATAAATCGATAAATCGATAAATCGATAAATCGATAAATCGATAAATCGATAAATCGATAATTCGATAAATTGATGGATAGATTAATCGATAAATTGATAAATCCATTGATGAATAGAAAGATAAATCGATAAATCGATAAATCGATAAATCGATAAATCGATAAATCGATAAATCGATAAATCGATAAATCGATAAATCGATAAATCGATAAATCGATAAATCGATAAATCGATAAATCGATAAATCGATAAATCGATAAATCGATAAATCGATAAATCAATTAATCGATAAATCGATAAATCGTTAAATCGATAAATCGTTAAATCGATGGATAGATTAATCGATAAATAGATAAATCCATTGATGAATAGATAGATAAATCGATATATCGATAAATCGATAAATCGATAAATCGATAAATCGATAAATCGATAAATCGATAAATCGATAAATCGATAAATCGATAAATCGATAAATCGATAAATCGATAAATCGTTAAATCGATAAATCGTTAAATCGATAAATCGTTAAATCGATAAATCGTTAAATCGATAAATCGTTAAATCGATAAATCGATAAATCGATAAATCGATTAATTGATAAATCGTTAAATCGATAAATCGTTAAATGGATAAATCGTTAAATCGTTAAATCGAGAAATCGTTAAATCATTAAATCGATAAATCGATGGATAGTTTAATCGATAAATAGATAAATCCATTGATGAATAGATAGATAAATCAATAAATCGATAAATCGATAAATCGATAAATCGATAAATCGATAAATCGATAAATCGTTAAATCGATGGATAGATTAATCGATAAATCGATAAATCGATAAATCGATAAAATGATAAATCGATAAATCGATAAATCAATAAATCGATAAATAGATAAATCGATAAATCGATAAATCGATAAATCGATAAATCGATAAATCGATAAATCGTTAAATGGATAAATCGTTAAATCGTTTAATCGATAAATCGTTAAATCGTTAAATCGTTAAATCGATAAATCGATAAATCGATAAATCGATAAATCGATAAATCGATAATTCGATAAATCGATGGATAGATTAATCGATAAATTGATAAATCCATTGATGAATAGATAGATAAATCGATAAATCGATAAATCGATAAATCGATAAATCGATAAATCGATAAATCGATAAATCGATAAATCGATAAATCGATAAATCGATAAATCGATAAATCGATAAATCGATAAATCGATAAATCGATAAATCGATAAATCGATAAATCGATAAATCGATAAATCAATAAATCAATAAATCGATAAATCGATAAATCGATAAATCGTTAAATCATGGATAGATTAATCGATAAATGGATAAATCGATAAATCGATAAATCGATTAATCGATAAATCGATAAATCGATAAATCGATAAATCGATAAATCGATCAAATGATAAATCGATAAATCGATAAATCGATAAATCGATAAATCGATAAATCAATAAATCGATAAATCGATAAATCGTTAAATGGATAAATCGTTAAATCGTTAAATCGATTAATCGTTAAATCGTTAAATCGATAAATCGATAAATCGATAAATCGATAAATCGATAAATCGATAAATCGATAAATCGATAAATCGATAATTCGATAAATTGATGGATAGATTAATCGATAAATTGATAAATCCATTGATGAATAGAAAGATAAATCGATAAATCGATAAATCGATAAATCGATAAATCGATAAATCGATAAATCGATAAATCGATAAATCGATAAATCGATAAATCGATAAATCGATAAATCGATAAATCGATAAATCGATAAATCGATAAATCGATAAATCAATTAATCGATAAATCGATAAATCGTTAAATCGATAAATCGTTAAATCGATGGATAGATTAATCGATAAATAGATAAATCCATTGATGAATAGATAGATAAATCGATAAATCGATAAATCGATAAATCGATAAATCGATAAATCGATAAATCGATAAATCGATAAATCGATAAATCGATAAATCGATAAATCGATAAATCGATAAATCGATAAATCGATAAATCGATAAATCGATAAATCGATAAATCGATAAATCGATAAATCGGTAAATCGATAAATCGATAAATCGATAAATCGATAAATCGATAAATCGATAAATCGATAAATCGATAAATCGATAAATCGATAAATCGATAAATCGATAAATCGATAAATCGATAAATCGATAAATCGATAAATCGATAAATCGATAAATCGATAAATCGATAAATCGATAAATCGATAAATCGATAAATCGATAAATCGATAAATCGATAAATCGATAAATCGATAAATCGATAAATCGATAAATCGATAAATCGATAAATCGATAAATCGATAAATCGATAAATCGATAAATCGATAAATCGATAAATCGATAAATCGATAAATCGATAAATCGATAAATCGATAAATCGATAAATCGATAAATCGATAAATCGATAAATCGATAAATCGATAAATCGATAAATCGATAAATCGATAAATCGATAAATCGATAAATCGTTAAATCAATAAATAAATAAATCGATAAATCGATAAATCGTTAAATCGATAAATCGTTAAATCGATAAATCGATAAATCGATAAATCGATAAATCGATAAATCGTTAAATCGATAGATCGATAAATCGATAGATCGATAAATCGATAGATCGATAGATCGATAAATCGATAAATCGATAAATCGATAAATCGATAAATCGATAAATCGATAAATCGATAAATCGATAAATCGATAAATCGATAAATCGATAAATCGATAAATCGATAAATCGATAAATCGATAAATCGATAAATCGATAAATCGATAAATCGATAAATCGATAAATCGATAAATCAATAAATCGATAAATCGATAAATCGATAAATCGATAAATCGATAAATCGATAAATCGATAAATCGATAAATCGATAAATCGATAAATCGATAAATCGATAAATCGATAAATCGATAAATCGATAAATCGATAAATCGATAAATCGATAAATCGATAAATCGATAAATCGATAAATCGATAAATCGATAAATCGATAAATCGATAAATCGATAAATCGATAAATCGATAAATCGATAAATCGATAAATCGATAAATCGATAAATCGATAAATCGATAAATCGATAAATCGATAAATCGATAAATCGATAAATCGATAAATCGATAAATCGATAAATCGATAAATCGATAAATCGATAAATCGATAAATCGATAAATCGATAAATCGATAAATCGATAAATCGATAAATCGATAAATCGATAAATCGATAAATCGATAAATCGATAAATCAATAAATCGATAAATCGTTAAATCGATAAATCGTTAAATCGATAGATCGATAAATCAATAAATCGATAAATCGTTAAATCGATAAATCGATTAATTGATAAATCGTTAAATCGATAAATCGATAAATCGATAAATCGTTAAATGGATAAATCGTTAAATCTTTAAATCGAGAAATCGTTAAATCATTAAATCGATAGATAAATCGATGAATCGATAAATCGATGAATCGATAAATCGATGAATCGATAAATCGATGAATCGATAAATCGATGAATCGATAAATCGATGAATCGATAAATCGATGAATCGATAAATCGATGAATCGATAAATCGATGAATCGATAAATCGATGAATCGATAAATCGATGAATCGATAAATCGATGAATCGATAAATCGATGAATCGATAAATCGATGAATCGATAAATCGATGAATCGATAAATCGATGAATCGATAAATCGATGAATCGATAAATCGATGAATCGATAAATCGATGAATCGATAAATCGATGAATCGATAAATCGATGAATCGATAAATCGATAAATCGATAAATCGATAAATCGATAAATCGATAAATCGATAAATCGATAAATCGATAAATCGATAAATCGATAAATCGATAAATCGATAAATCGATAAATCGATAAATCGATAAATCGATAAATCGATAAATCGATAAATCGATAAATCGATAAATCGATAAATCGATAAATCGATAAATCGATAAATCGATAAATCGATAAATCGATAAATCGATAAATCGATAAATCGATAAATCGATAAATCGATAAATCGATAAATCGATAAATCGATAAATCGATAAATCGATAAATCGATAAATCGATAAATCGATAAATCGATAAATCGATAAATCGATAAATCGATAAATCGATAAATCGATAAATCGATAAATCGATAAATCGATAAATCGATAAATCGATAAATCGATAAATCGATAAATCGATAAATCGATAAATCGATAAATCGATAAATCGATAAATCGATAAATCGATAAATCGATAAATCGATAAATCGATAAATCGATAAATCGATAAATCGATAAATCGATAAATCGATAAATCGATAAATCGATAAATCGATAAATCGATAAATCGATAAATCGATAAATCGATAAATCGATAAATCGATAAATCGATAAATCGATAAATCGATAAATCGATAAATCGATAAATCGATAAATCGATAAATCGATAAATCGATAAATCGATAAATCGATAAATCGATAAATCGATAAATCGTTAAATCGATAAATCGTTAAATCGATAAATCGTTAAATCGATAAATCGATAAATCGATAAATCGATAAATCGATAAATCGATAAATCGATAAATCGATAAATCGATAAATCGATAAATCGATAAATCGATAAATCGATAAATCGATAAATCGATAAATCGATAAATCGTTAAATCGATAAATCGATAAATCGATAAATCGATAAATCGATAAATCGATAAATCGATAAATCGATAAATCGATAAATCGATAAATCGATAAATCGATAAATCGATAAATCGATAAATCGATAAATCGATAAATCGATAAATCGATAAATCGATAAATCGATAAATCGATAAATCGATAAATCGATAAATCGATAAATCGATAAATCGATAAATCGATAAATCGATAAATCGATAAATCGATAAATCGATAAATCGATAAATCGATAAATCGTTAAATCGATAAATCGTTAAATCGTTAAATCGTTAAATCGATAAATCGTTAAATCGATAAATCGTTAAATCGTTAAATCGATAAATCGTTAAATCGTTAAATCGATAAATCGATAAATCGATAAATCGATAAATCGATAAATCGATAAATCGATAAATCGATAAATCGATAAATCGATAAATCGATAAATCGATAAATCGATAAATCGATAAATCGATAAATCGATAAATCGATAAATCGATAAATCGATAAATCGATAAATCGATAAATCGATAAATCGATAAATCGATAAATCGATAAATCGATAAATCGTTAAATCGATAAATCGATAAATCGATAAATCGATAAATCGATAAATCGATAAATCGATAAATCGATAAATCGATAAATCGATAAATCGATAAATCGATAAATCGATAAATCGATAAATCGATAAATCGATAAATCGATAAATCGATAAATCGATAAATCGATAAATCGATAAATCGATAAATCGATAAATCGATAAATCGATAAATCGATAAATCGTTAAATCGATAAATCGTTAAATCGATAAATCGTTAAATCGATATATCGATAAATCGATAAATCGATAAATCGATAAATCGATAAATCGATAAATCGATAAATCGATAAATCGATAAATCGATAAATCGATAAATCGATAAATCGATAAATCGATAAATCGATAAATCGATAAATCGATAAATCGATAAATCGATAAATCGATAAATCGATAAATCGATAAATCGATAAATCGATAAATCGATAAATCGATAAATCGATAAATCGATAAATCGATAAATCGATAAATCGATAAATCGATAAATCGATAAATCGATAAATCGATAAATCGATAAATCGATAAATCGATAAATCGATAAATCGATAAATCGATAAATCGATAAATCGATAAATCGATAAATCGATAAATCGATAAATCGATAAATCGATAAATCGATAAATCGATAAATCGATAAATCGATAAATCGATAAATCGATAAATCGATAAATCGATAAATCGATAAATCGATAAATCGATAAATCGATAAATCGATAAATCGATAAATCGATAAATCGATAAATCGATAAATCGATAAATCGATAAATCGATAAATCGATAAATCGATAAATCGATAAATCGATAAATCGATAAATCGATAAATCGATAAATCGATAAATCGATAAATCGATAAATCGATAAATCGATAAATCGATAAATCGATAAATCGATAAATCGATAAATCGATAAATCGATAAATCGATAAATCGATAAATCGATAAATCGATAAATCGATAAATCGATAAATCGATAAATCGATAAATCGATAAATCGATAAATCGATAAATCGATAAATCGATAAATCGATAAATCGATAAATCGATAAATCGATAAATCGATAAATCGATAAATCGATAAATCGATAAATCGATAAATCGATAAATCGATAAATCGATAAATCGATAAATCGATAAATCGATAAATCGATAAATCGATAAATCGATAAATCGATAAATCGATAAATCGATAAATCGATAAATCGATAAATCGATAAATCGATAAATCGATAAATCGATAAATCGATAAATCGATAAATCGATAAATCGATAAATCGATAAATCGATAAATCGATAAATCGATAAATCGATAAATCGATAAATCGATAAATCGATAAATCGATAAATCGATAAATCGATAAATCGATAAATCGATAAATCGATAAATCGATAAATCGATAAATCGATAAATCGATAAATCGATAAATCGATAAATCGATAAATCGATAAATCGATAAATCGATAAATCGATAAATCGATAAATCGTTAAATCGATAAATCGTTAAATCGATAAATCGTTAAATCGATAAATCGTTAAATCGATAAATCGTTAAATCGATAAATCGTTAAATCGATAAATCGTTAAATCGATAAATCGTTAAATCGATAAATCGTTAAATCGATAAATCGTTAAATCGATAAATCGTTAAATCGATAAATCGATAAATCGATAAATCGATAAATCGATAAATCGATAAATCGATAAATCGATAAATCGATAAATCGATAAATCGATAAATCGATAAATCGATAAATCGATAAATCGATAAATCGATAAATCGATAAATCGATAAATCGATAAATCGATAAATCGATAAATCGATAAATCGATAAATCGATAAATCGATAAATCGATAAATCGATAAATCGATAAATCGATAAATCGATAAATCGATAAATCGATAAATCGATAAATCGATAAATCGATAAATCGATAAATCGATAAATCGATAAATCGATAAATCGATAAATCGATAAATCGATAAATCGATAAATCGATAAATCGATAAATCGATAAATCGATAAATCGATAAATCGATAAATCGATAAATCGATAAATCGATAAATCGATAAATCGATAAATCGATAAATCGATAAATCGATAAATCGATAAATCGATAAATCGATAAATCGATAAATCGTTAAATCGATAAATCGTTAAATCGATAAATCGTTAAATCGATAAATCGTTAAATCGATAAATCGTTAAATCGATAAATCGTTAAATCGTTAAATCGATAAATCGTTAAATCGATAAATCGATAAATCGATAAATCGATAAATCGATAAATCGATAAATCGATAAATCGATAAATCGATAAATCGATAAATCGATAAATCGATAAATCGATAAATCGATAAATCGTTAAATCGATATATCGATAAATCGATATATCGATAAATCGATATATCGATAAATCGATAAATCGATAAATCGATAAATCGATAAATCGATAAATCGATAAATCGATAAATCGATAAATCGATAAATCGATAAATCGATAAATCGATAAATCGATAAATCGATAAATCGATAAATCGATAAATCGATAAATCGATAAATCGATAAATCGATAAATCGATAAATCGATAAATCGTTAAATCGATAAATCGTTAAATCGATAAATCGATAAATCGATAAATCGATAAATCGATAAATCGATAAATCGATAAATCGATAAATCGATAAATCGATAAATCGATAAATCGATAAATCGATAAATCGATAAATCGATAAATCGATAAATCGATAAATCGATAAATCGATAAATCGATAAATCGATAAATCGATAAATCGATAAATCGATAAATCGATAAATCGATAAATCGATAAATCGATAAATCGATAAATCGATAAATCGATAAATCGATAAATCGATAAATCGATAAATCGATAAATCGATAAATCGATAAATCGATAAATCGATAAATCGATAAATCGATAAATCGATAAATCGATAAATCGATAAATCGATAAATCGATAGAAAGATAGGTAGATTAATCGATAAATCGTTAAATCGCTATAAAGATAGATAAATAAATCGATAAATCGATAAATCGATAAATCGATAAATCGATAAATCGATAAATCGATAAATCGATAAATCGATAAATCGATAAATCGATAAATCGATAAATCGATAAATCGATAAATCGATAAATCGATAAATCGATAAATCGATAAATCGATAAATCGATAAATCGATAAATCGATAAATCGATAAATCGATAAATCGATAAATCGATAAATCGATAAATCGATAAATCGATAAATCGATAAATCGATAAATCGATAAATCGATAAATCGATAAATCGATAAATCGATAAATCGATAAATCGATAAATCGATAAATCGATAAATCGATAAATCGATAAATCGATAAATCGATAAATCGATAAATCGTTAAATCGATAAATCGTTAAATCGATAAATCGTTAAATCGATAAATCGTTAAATCGATAAATCGTTAAATCGATAAATCGTTAAATCGATAAATCGTTAAATCGATAAATCGTTAAATCGTTAAATCGATAAATCGATAAATCGATAAATCGATAAATCGATAAATCGATAAATCGATAAATCGATAAATCGATAAATCGATAAATCGATAAATCGATAAATCGATAAATCGATAAATCGTTATATCGTTAAATCGATAAATCGATAAATCGATAAATCGATAAATCGATAAATCGATAAATCGTTAAATCGATAAATCGATAATCGATAAATCGATAAATCGATAAATCGATAAATCGATAAATCGATAAATCGATAAATCGATAAATCGATAAATCGATAAATCGATAAATCGATAAATCGATAAATCGATAAATCGATAAATCGATAAATCGATAAATCGATAAATCGATAAATCGATAAATCGATAAATCGATAAATCGATAAATCGATAAATCGATAAATCGATAAATCGATAAATCGATAAATCGATAAATCGATAAATCGATAAATCGATAAATCGATAAATCGATAAATCGATAAATCGATAAATCGATAAATCGATAAATCGATAAATCGATAAATCGATAAATCGATAAATCGATAAATCGATAAATCGATAAATCGATAAATCGATAAATCGATAAATCGATAAATCGATAAATCGATAAATCGTTAAATCGATAAATCGTTAAATCGATAAATCGTTAAATCGATAAATCGTTAAATCGATAAATCGTTAAATCGTTAAATCGATAAATCGATAAATCGATAAATCGATAAATCGATAAATCGATAAATCGATAAATCGATAAATCGATAAATCGATAAATCGATAAATCGATAAATCGATAAATCGATAAATCGATAAATCGATAAATCGATAAATCGATAAATCGATAAATCGATAAATCGATAAATCGATAAATCGATAAATCGATAAATCGATAAATCGATAAATCGATAAATCGATAAATCGATAAATCGATAAATCGATAAATCGATAAATCGATAAATCGATAAATCGATAAATCGATAAATCGATAAATCGATAAATCGATAAATCGATAAATCGATAAATCGATAAATCGATAAATCGATAAATCGATAAATCGATAAATCGATAAATCGATAAATCGATAAATCGATAAATCGATAAATCGATAAATCGATAAATCGATAAATCGATAAATCGATAAATCGATAAATCGATAAATCGATAAATCGATAAATCGATAAATCGATAAATCGATAAATCGATAAATCGATAAATCGATAAATCGATAAATCGATAAATCGATAAATCGATAAATCGATAAATCGATAAATCGATAAATCGATAAATCGATAAATCGATAAATCGATAAATCGATAAATCGATAAATCGATAAATCGATAAATCGATAAATCGATAAATCGATAAATCGATAAATCGATAAATCGATAAATCGATAAATCGATAAATCGATAAATCGATAAATCGATAAATCGATAAATCGATAAATCGATAAATCGATAAATCGATAAATCGATAAATCGATAAATCGATAAATCGATAAATCGATAAATCGATAAATCGATAAATCGATAAATCGATAAATCGATAAATCGATAAATCGATAAATCGATAAATCGATAAATCGATAAATCGATAAATCGATAAATCGATTTATCGATTTATCGATTTATCGATTTATTTATCTATCTTTATAGCGATTTAACGATTTATCGATTAATCTATCTATCTTTCTATCGATTTATCGATTTATCGATTTATCGATTTATCGATTTATCGATTTATCGATTTATCGATTTATCGATTTATCGATTTATCGATTTATCGATTTATCGATTTATCGATTTATCGATTTATCGATTTATCGATTTATCGATTTATCGATTTATCGATTTATCGATTTATCGATTTATCGATTTATCGATTTATCGATTTATCGATTTATCGATTTATCGATTTAACGATTTATCGATTTAACGATTTATCGATTTAACGATTTATCGATTTAACGATTTATCGATTTAACGATTTATCGATTTAACGATTTATCGATTTAACGATTTATCGATTTAACGATTTATCGATTTAACGATTTATCGATTTAACGATTTATCGATTTATCGATTTATCGATTTATCGATTTATCGATTTATCGATTTATCGATTTATCGATTTATCGATTTATCGATTTATCGATTTATCGATTTATCGATTTATCGATTTATCGATTTATCGATTTATCGATTTATCGATTTATCGATTTATCGATTTATCGATTTATCGATTTATCGATTTATCGATTTATCGATTTATCGATTTATCGATTTATCGATTTATCGATTTATCGATTTATCGATTTATCGATTTATCGATTTATCGATTTATCGATTTATCGATTTATCGATTTATCGATTTATCGATTTATCGATTTATCGATTTATCGATTTATCGATTTATCGATTTATCGATTTATCGATTTATCGATTTATCGATTTATCGATTTATCGATTTATCGATTTATCGATTTATCGATTTATCGATTTATCGATTTATCGATTTATCGATTTATCGACTTATTTATCTATCTATATAGCGATTTAACGATTTATCGATTAATCTATCTATCTTTCTATCGATTTATCTATTTTAGGATTTATCGATTTATCTATCTATGTATCGATTGATCTATTTAACAATTTATCTATTTACTTTTCTATTTATTTATGGATTGACATATTTATCGATTTATCGATTTATCGATTAATCGATATATCGATATATCGATTTATCTATCTATTCATCAATGGATTTATCTATTTATCGATTAATCTATCCATCGATTTATCGATTTATCGATTTATCGATTTATCGATTTATCGATTTATCGATTTATCGATTTATCGATTTATCGATTTATCGATTTATCGATTTATCGATTTATCGATTTATCGATTTATCGATTTATCGATTTATCGATTTATCGATTTATCGATTTATCGATTTATCGATTTATCGATTTATCGATTTATCGATTTATCGATTTATCGATTTATCGATTTATCGATTTATCGATTTATCGATTTATCGATTTATCGATTTATCGATTTATCGATTTATCGATTTATCGATTTAACGATTTATCGATTTATCGATTTATCGATTTATCGATTTATCGATTTATCGATTTATCGATTTATCGATTTATCGATTTATCGATTTATCGATTTATCGATTTATCGATTTATCGATTTATCGATTTATCGATTTATCGATTTATCGATTTATCGATTTATCGATTTATCGATTTATCGATTTATCGATTTATCGATTTATCGATTTATCGATTTATCGATTTATCGATTTATCGATTTATCGATTTATCGATTTATCGATTTATCGATTTATCGATTTATCGATTTATCGATTTATCGATTTATCGATTTATCGATTTATCGATTTATCGATTTATCGATTTATCGATATATCGATTTATCGATATATCGATTTATCGATTTAACAATTTAACGATTTATCGATTTAACGATTTATCGATTTAACGATTTATCGATTTAACGATTTATCGATTTATCGATTTATCGATTTATCGATTTATCGATTTAACGATTTATCGATTTAACGATTTATCGATTTAACGATTTATCGATTTAACGATTTAACGATTTAACGATTTAACGATTTAACGATTTATCGATTTAACGATTTATCGATTTAACGATTTATCGATTTAACGATTTATCGATTTAACGATTTATCGATTTAACGATTTATCGATTTAACGATTTATCGATTTAACGATTTATCGATTTATCGATTTATCGATTTATCGATTTATCGATTTATCGATTTATCGATTTATCGATTTATCGATTTATCGATTTATCGATTTATCGATTTATCGATTTATCGATTTATCGATTTATCGATTTATCGATTTATCGATTTATCGATTTATCGATTTATCGATTTATCGATTTATCGATTTATCGATTTATCGATTTATCGATTTATCGATTTATTTATCTATCTTTATAGCGATTTAACGATTTATCGATTAATCTACCTATCTTTCTATCGATTTATCGATTTATCGATTTATCGATTTATCGATTTATCGATTTATCGATTTATCGATTTATCGATTTATCGATTTATCGATTTATCGATATATCGATTTATCGATATATCGATTTATCGATATATCGATTTATCGATATATCGATTTATCGATTTATCGATTTATCGATTTATCGATTTATCGATTTATCGATTTATCGATTTATCGATTTATCGATTTATCGATTTATCGATTTATCGATTTATCGATTTATCGATTTATCGATTTATCGATTTATCGATTTATCGATTTATCGATTTATCGATTTATCGATATATATATATATATATATATATATATATATATATATATATATATATATATATATATATTATCTATATATATATATATATATATTATATATATATATATATATATATATATATATATATATATATATATATATCGATAAATCGATAAATCGATAAATCGATAAATCGATAAATCGATAAATCGATAAATCGATAAATCGATAAATCGATAAATCGATAAATCGATAGAAAGATAGGTAGATTAATCGATAAATCGTTAAATCGCTATAAAGATAGATAAATAAATCGATAAATCGATAAATCGATAAATCGATAAATCGATAAATCGATAAATCGATAAATCGATAAATCGATAAATCGATAAATCGATAAATCGATAAATCGATAAATCGATAAATCGATAAATCGATAAATCGATAAATCGATAAATCGATAAATCGATAAATCGATAAATCGATAAATCGATAAATCGATAAATCGATAAATCGATAAATCGATAAATCGATAAATCGTTAAATCGATAAATCGTTAAATCGATAAATCGTTAAATCGATAAATCGTTAAATCGATAAATCGTTAAATCGATAAATCGTTAAATCGATAAATCGTTAAATCGATAAATCGTTAAATCGTTAAATCGTTAAATCGTTAAATCGATAAATCGTTAAATCGATAAATCGTTAAATCGATAAATCGTTAAATCGATAAATCGATAAATCGATAAATCGATAAATCGATAAATCGTTAAATCGATAAATCGTTAAATCGATAAATCGTTAAATCGATAAATCGTTAAATTGTTAAATCGATAAATCGATATATCGATAAATCGATATATCGATAAATCGATATATCGATAAATCGATAAATCGATAAATCGATAAATCGATAAATCGATAAATCGATAAATCGATAAATCGATAAATCGATAAATCGATAAATCGATAAATCGATAAATCGATAAATCGATAAATCGATAAATCGATAAATCGATAAATCGATAAATCGATAAATCGATAAATCGATAAATCGATAAATCGATAAATCGATAAATCGATAAATCGATAAATCGATAAATCGATAAATCGATAAATCGATAAATCGATAAATCGATAAATCGATAAATCGATAAATCGATAAATCGATAAATCGATAAATCGATAAATCGATAAATCGATAAATCGATAAATCGATAAATCGTTAAATCGATAAATCGATAAATCGATAAATCGATAAATCGATAAATCGATAAATCGATAAATCGATAAATCGATAAATCGATAAATCGATAAATCGATAAATCGATAAATCGATAAATCGATAAATCGATAAATCGATAAATCGATAAATCGATAAATCGATAAATCGATAAATCGATAAATCGATAAATCGATAAATCGATAAATCGATAAATCGATAAATCGATAAATCGATAAATCGATAAATCGATAAATCGATAAATCGATAAATCGATAAATCGATAAATCGATAAATCGATAAATCGATGGATAGATTAATCGATAAATAGATAAATCCATTGATGAATAGATAGATAAATCGATATATCGATATATCGATTAATCGATAAATCGATAAATCGATAAATATGTCAATCCATAAATAAATAGAAAAGTAAATAGATAAATTGTTAAATAGATCAATCGATACATAGATAGATAAATCGATAAATCCTAAAATAGATAAATCGATAGAAAGATAGATAGATTAATCGATAAATCGTTAAATCGCTATATAGATAGATAAATAAGTCGATAAATCGATAAATCGATAAATCGATAAATCGATAAATCGATAAATCGATAAATCGATAAATCGATAAATCGATAAATCGATAAATCGATAAATCGATAAATCGATAAATCGATAAATCGATAAATCGATAAATCGATAAATCGATAAATCGATAAATCGATAAATCGATAAATCGATAAATCGATAAATCGATAAATCGATAAATCGATAAATCGATAAATCGATAAATCGATAAATCGATAAATCGATAAATCGATAAATCGATAAATCGATAAATCGATAAATCGATAAATCGATAAATCGATAAATCGATAAATCGATAAATCGATAAATCGATAAATCGATAAATCGATAAATCGATAAATCGATAAATCGATAAATCGATAAATCGATAAATCGATAAATCGATAAATCGATAAATCGATAAATCGATAAATCGATAAATCGATAAATCGATAAATCGATAAATCGATAAATCGTTAAATCGATAAATCGTTAAATCGATAAATCGTTAAATCGATAAATCGTTAAATCGATAAATCGTTAAATCGATAAATCGTTAAATCGATAAATCGTTAAATCGATAAATCGTTAAATCGATAAATCGTTAAATCGATAAATCGATAAATCGATAAATCGATAAATCGATAAATCGATAAATCGATAAATCGATAAATCGATAAATCGATAAATCGATAAATCGATAAATCGATAAATCGATAAATCGATAAATCGATAAATCGATAAATCGATAAATCGATAAATCGATAAATCGATAAATCGATAAATCGATAAATCGATAAATCGATAAATCGATAGAAAGATAGATAGATTAATCGATAAATCGTTAAATCGCTATAAAGATAGATAAATAAATCGATAAATCGATAAATCGATAAATCGATAAATCGATAAATCGATAAATCGATAAATCGATAAATCGATAAATCGATAAATCGATAAATCGATAAATCGATAAATCGATAAATCGATAAATCGATAAATCGATAAATCGATAAATCGATAAATCGATAAATCGATAAATCGATAAATCGATAAATCGATAAATCGATAAATCGATAAATCGATAAATCGATAAATCGATAAATCGATAAATCGATAAATCGATAAATCGATAAATCGATAAATCGATAAATCGATAAATCGATAAATCGATAAATCGATAAATCGATAAATCGATAAATCGATAAATCGATAAATCGATAAATCGATAAATCGATAAATCGATAAATCGATAAATCGATAAATCGATAAATCGATAAATCGATAAATCGATAAATCGATAAATCGATAAATCGATAAATCGATAAATCGATAAATCGATAAATCGATAAATCGATAAATCGATAAATCGATAAATCGATAAATCGATAAATCGATAAATCGATAAATCGATAAATCGATAAATCGATAAATCGATAAATCGATAAATCGATAAATCGATAAATCGATAAATCGATAAATCGATAAATCGATAAATCGATAAATCGATAAATCGATAAATCGATAAATCGATAAATCGATAAATCGATAAATCGATAAATCGATAAATCGATAAATCGATAAATCGATAAATCGATAAATCGATAAATCGATAAATCGATAAATCGATAAATCGATAAATCGATAAATCGATAAATCGATAAATCGATAAATCGATAAATCGATAAATCGATAAATCGATAAATCGATAAATCGATAAATCGATAAATCGATAAATCGATAAATCGATAAATCGATAAATCGATAAATCGATAAATCGATAAATCGATAAATCGATATATCGATATATCGATAAATCGATAAATCGATAAATCGATAAATCGATAAATCGATAAATCGATAAATCGATAAATCGATAAATCGATAAATCGATAAATCGATAAATCGATAAATCGATAAATCGATAAATCGATAAATCGTTAAATCGATAAATCTATAAATCGTTAAATGGATAAATCGTTAAATCGAGAAATCGAGAAATCGTTAAATCATTAAATCGATAAATCGATGGATAGATTATTCGATAAATAGATAAATCCATTGATGAATAGATAGATAAATCGATATATCGATAAATCGATAAATCGAAAAATCGAAAAATCGATAAATCGAAAAATCGATAAATCGAAAAATCGATAAATCGATAAATCGATATATCGATATATCGATAAATCGATAAATCGATAAATATGTCAATCCATAAATAAATAGAAAAGTAAATAGATAAATTGTTAAATAGATCAATCGATACATAGATAGATAAATCGATAAATCCTAAAATAGATAAATCGATAGAAAGATAGATAGATTAATCGATAAATCGTTAAATCGCTATATAGATAGATAAATAAGTCGATAAATCGATAAATCGATAAATCGATAAATCGATATATCGATAAATCGATAAATCGATAAATCGATAAATCGATAAATCGATAAATCGATAAATCGATAAATCGATAAATCGATAAATCGATAAATCGATAAATCGATAAATCGATAAATCGATAAATCGATAAATCGATAAATCGATAAATCGATAAATCGATAAATCGATAAATCGATAGAAAGATAGATAGATTAATCGATAAATCGTTAAATCGCTATAAAGATAGATAAATAAATCGATAAATCGATAAATCGATAAATCGATAAATCGATAAATCGATAAATCGATAAATCGATAAATCGATAAATCGATAAATCGATAAATCGATAAATCGATAAATCGATAAATCGATAAATCGATAAATCGATAAATCGATAAATCGATAAATCGATAAATCGATAAATCGATAAATCGATAAATCGATAAATCGATAAATCGATAAATCGATAAATCGATAAATCGATAAATCGATAAATCGATAAATCGATAAATCGATAAATCGATAAATCGATAAATCGATAAATCGATAAATCGATAAATCGATAAATCGATAAATCGATAAATCGATAAATCGATAAATCGATAAATCGATAAATCGATAAATCGATAAATCGATAAATCGATAAATCGATAAATCGATAAATCGATAAATCGATAAATCGATAAATCGATAAATCGATAAATCGATAAATCGATAAATCGATAAATCGATAAATCGATAAATCGATAAATCGATAAATCGATAAATCGATAAATCGATTAATCGATAAATCGATAAATCGATAAATCGATAAATCGATAAATCGATAAATCGATAAATCGATAAATCGATAAATCGATAAATCGATAAATCGATAAATCGATAAATCGTTAAATCGATAAATCGTTAAATCGTTAAATCGATAAATCGATAAATCGATAAATCGATAAATCGATAAATCGATAAATCGATAAATCGATAAATCGATAAATCGATAAATCGATAAATCGATAAATCGATAAATCGATAAATCGATAAATCGATAAATCGATAAATCGATAAATCGATAAATCGATAAATCGATAAATCGATAAATCGATAAATCGATAAATCGATAAATCGATAAATCGATAAATCGATAAATCGATAAATCGATAAATCGATAAATCGATAAATCGATAAATCGATAAATCGATAAATCGATAAATCGATAAATCGATAAATCGATAAATCGATAAATCGATAAATCGATAAATCGATAAATCGATAAATCGATAAATCGATAAATCGATAAATCGATAAATCGATAAATCGATAAATCGATAAATCGATAAATCGATAAATCGATAAATCGATAAATCGATAAATCGATAAATCGATAAATCGATAAATCGATAAATCGATAAATCGATAAATCGATAAATCGATAAATCGATAAATCGATAAATCGATAAATCGATAAATCGATAAATCGTTAAATCGATAAATGGATAAATCGTTAAATCGAGAAATCGTTAAATCATTAAATCGATAAATCGATGGATAGATTATTCGATAAATAGATAAATCCATTGATGAATAGATAGATAAATCGATATATCGATAAATCGATAAATCGAAAAATCGATAAATCGAAAAATCGATAAATCGAAAAATCGATAAATCGATAAATCGATATATCGATATATCGATAAATCGATAAATCGATAAATCGATAAATATGTCAATCCATAAATAAATAGAAAAGTAAATAGATAAATTGTTAAATAGATCAATCGATACATAGATAGATAAATCGATAAATCCTAAAATAGAGAAATCGATAGAAAGATAGATAGATTAATCGATAAATCGTTAAATCGCTATATAGATAGATAAATAAGTCGATAAATCGATAAATCGATAAATCGATAAATCGATAAATCGTTAAATCGTTAAATCGATAAATCGTTAAATTGATAAATCGTTAAATCGTTAAATCGATAAATCGTTAAATCGATAAATCGATTAATTGATAAATCGTTAAATCGATAAATCGTTAAATGGATAAATCGTTAAATCGTTAAATCTTTAAATCGAGAAATCGTTAAATCGTTAAATCATTAAATCGATAAATCGATAAATCGATGGATAGATTAATCGATAAATAGATAAATCCATTGATGAATAGATAGATAAATCGATATATCGATATATCGATAAATCGATAAATCGATAAATCGATAAATCGATAAATCGATAAATCGATAAATCGATAAATCGATAAATCGATAAATCGATAAATCGATAAATCGATAAATCGATAAATCGATAAATCGATAAATCGATAAATCGATAAATCGATAAATCGATAAATCGATAAATCGATAAATCGATAAATCGATAAATCGATAAATCGATAAATCGATAAATCGATAAATCGATAAATCGATAAATCGATAAATCGATAAATCGATAAATCGATAAATCGATAAATCGATAAATCGATAAATCGATAAATCGATAAATCGATAAATCGATAAATCGATAAATCGATAAATCGATAAATCGATAAATCGATAAATCGATAAATCGTTAAATCGATAAATCGTTAAATCGATAAATCGTTAAATCGATAAATCGTTAAATCGTTAAATCGATAAATCGTTAAATCGATAAATCGATAAATCGTTAAATCGATAAATCGTTAAATCGATAAATCGTTAAATCGATAAATCGTTAAATCGATAAATCGTTAAATCGTTAAATCGTTAAATCGTTAAATCGATAAATCGTTAAATCGATAAATCGATAAATCGATAAATCGATAAATCGATAAATCGATAAATCGATAAATCGATAAATCGATAAATCGATAAATCGATAAATCGATAAATCGATAAATCGGTAAATCGATAAATCGATAAATCGATAAATCGATAAATCGATAAATCGATAAATCGATAAATCGATAAATCGATAAATCGATAAATCGATAAATCGATAAATCGATAAATCGATAAATCGATAAATCGATAAATCGATAAATCGATAAATCGATAAATCGATAAATCGATAAATCGATAAATCGATAAATCGATAAATCGATAAATCGATAAATCGTTAAATCGATAAATCGATAAATCGATAAATCGATAAATCGATAAATCGATAAATCGATAAATCGATAAATCGATAAATCGATGGATAGATTAATCGATAAATAGATAAATCCATTGATGAATAGATAGATAAATCGATATATCGATATATCGATTAATCGATAAATCGATAAATCGATAAATATGTCAATCCATAAATAAATAGAAAAGTAAATAGATAAATTGTTAAATAGATCAATCGATACATAGATAGATAAATCGATAAATCCTAAAATAGATAAATCGATAGAAAGATAGATAGATTAATCGATAAATCGTTAAATCGCTATATAGATAGATAAATAAGTCGATAAATCGATAAATCGATAAATCGATAAATCGATAAATCGATAAATCGATAAATCGATAAATCGATAAATCGATAAATCGATAAATCGATAAATCGATAAATCGATAAATCGATAAATCGATAAATCGATAAATCGATAAATCGATAAATCGATAAATCGATAAATCGATAAATCGATAAATCGATAAATCGATAAATCGATAAATCGATAAATCGATAAATCGATAAATCGATAAATCGATAAATCGATAAATCGATAAATCGATAAATCGATAAATCGATAAATCGATAAATCGATAAATCGATAAATCGATAAATCGATAAATCGATAAATCGATAAATCGATAAATCGTTAAATCGATAAATCGTTAAATCGATAAATCGTTAAATCGATAAATCGTTAAATCGATAAATCGTTAAATCGATAAATCGTTAAATCGATAAATCGTTAAATCGATAAATCGATAAATCGTTAAATCGATAAATCGTTAAATCGATAAATCGTTAAATCGATAAATCGTTAAATCGATAAATCGATAAATCGATAAATCGATAAATCGATAAATCGATAAATCGATAAATCGATAAATCGATAAATCGATAAATCGATAAATCGATAAATCGATAAATCGATAAATCGATAAATCGATAAATCGATAAATCGATAAATCGATAAATCGATAAATCGATAAATCGATAAATCGATAAATCGATAAATCGATAAATCGATAAATCGATAAATCGATAAATCGATAAATCGATAAATCGATAAATCGATAAATCGTTAAATCGATAAATCGTTAAATCGTTAAATCGATAAATCGATAAATCGATAAATCGATAAATCGATAAATCGATAAATCGATAAATCGATAAATCGATAAATCGATAAATCGATAAATCGATAAATCGATAAATCGATAAATCGATAAATCGATAAATCGATAAATCGATAAATCGATAAATCGATAAATCGATAAATCGATAAATCGATAAATCGATAAATCGATAAATCGATAAATCGATAAATCGATAAATCGATAAATCGATAAATCGATAAATCGATAAATCGATAAATCGATAAATCGATAAATCGATAAATCGATAAATCGATAAATCGATAAATCGATAAATCGATAAATCGATAAATCGATAAATCGATAAATCGATAAATCGATAAATCGATAAATCGATAAATCGATAAATCGATAAATCGATAAATCGATAAATCGATAAATCGATAAATCGATAAATCGATAAATCGATAAATCGATAAATCGATAAATCGATAAATCGATAAATCGATAAATCGATAAATCGATAAATCGATAAATCGATAAATCGATAAATCGATAAATCGATAAATCGATAAATCGATAAATCGATAAATCGTTAAATCGATAAATGGATAAATCGTTAAATCGAGAAATCGTTAAATCATTAAATCGATAAATCGATGGATAGATTATTCGATAAATAGATAAATCCATTGATGAATAGATAGATAAATCGATATATCGATAAATCGATAAATCGAAAAATCGATAAATCGAAAAATCGATAAATCGAAAAATCGATAAATCGATAAATCGATATATCGATATATCGATAAATCGATAAATCGATAAATCGATAAATATGTCAATCCATAAATAAATAGAAAAGTAAATAGATAAATTGTTAAATAGATCAATCGATACATAGATAGATAAATCGATAAATCCTAAAATAGAGAAATCGATAGAAAGATAGATAGATTAATCGATAAATCGTTAAATCGCTATATAGATAGATAAATAAGTCGATAAATCGATAAATCGATAAATCGATAAATCGATAAATCGTTAAATCGTTAAATCGATAAATCGTTAAATTGATAAATCGTTAAATCGTTAAATCGATAAATCGTTAAATCGATAAATCGATTAATTGATAAATCGTTAAATCGATAAATCGTTAAATGGATAAATCGTTAAATCGTTAAATCTTTAAATCGAGAAATCGTTAAATCGTTAAATCATTAAATCGATAAATCGATAAATCGATGGATAGATTAATCGATAAATAGATAAATCCATTGATGAATAGATAGATAAATCGATATATCGATATATCGATAAATCGATAAATCGATAAATCGATAAATCGATAAATCGATAAATCGATAAATCGATAAATCGATAAATCGATAAATCGATAAATCGATAAATCGATAAATCGATAAATCGATAAATCGATAAATCGATAAATCGATAAATCGATAAATCGATAAATCGATAAATCGATAAATCGATAAATCGATAAATCGGTAAATCGATAAATCGATAAATCGATAAATCGATAAATCGATAAATCGATAAATCGATAAATCGATAAATCGATAAATCGATAAATCGATAAATCGATAAATCGATAAATCGATAAATCGATAAATCGATAAATCGATAAATCGATAAATCGATAAATCGATAAATCGATAAATCGATAAATCGATAAATCGTTAAATCGATAAATCGTTAAATCGATAAATCGTTAAATCGATAAATCGTTAAATCGTTAAATCGATAAATCGTTAAATCGATAAATCGATAAATCGTTAAATCGATAAATCGTTAAATCGATAAATCGTTAAATCGATAAATCGTTAAATCGATAAATCGTTAAATCGTTAAATCGTTAAATCGTTAAATCGATAAATCGTTAAATCGATAAATCGATAAATCGATAAATCGATAAATCGATAAATCGATAAATCGATAAATCGATAAATCGATAAATCGATAAATCGATAAATCGATAAATCGATAAATCGGTAAATCGATAAATCGATAAATCGATAAATCGATAAATCGATAAATCGATAAATCGATAAATCGATAAATCGATAAATCGATAAATCGATAAATCGATAAATCGATAAATCGATAAATCGATAAATCGATAAATCGATAAATCGATAAATCGATAAATCGATAAATCGATAAATCGATAAATCGATAAATCGATAAATCGATAAATCGATAAATCGTTAAATCGATAAATCGATAAATCGATAAATCGATAAATCGATAAATCGATAAATCGATAAATCGATAAATCGATGGATAGATTAATCGATAAATAGATAAATCCATTGATGAATAGATAGATAAATCGATATATCGATATATCGATTAATCGATAAATCGATAAATCGATAAATATGTCAATCCATAAATAAATAGAAAAGTAAATAGATAAATTGTTAAATAGATCAATCGATACATAGATAGATAAATCGATAAATCCTAAAATAGATAAATCGATAGAAAGATAGATAGATTAATCGATAAATCGTTAAATCGCTATATAGATAGATAAATAAGTCGATAAATCGATAAATCGATAAATCGATAAATCGATAAATCGATAAATCGATAAATCGATAAATCGATAAATCGATAAATCGATAAATCGATAAATCGATAAATCGATAAATCGATAAATCGATAAATCGATAAATCGATAAATCGATAAATCGATAAATCGATAAATCGATAAATCGATAAATCGATAAATCGATAAATCGATAAATCGATAAATCGATAAATCGATAAATCGATAAATCGATAAATCGATAAATCGATAAATCGATAAATCGATAAATCGATAAATCGATAAATCGATAAATCGATAAATCGATAAATCGATAAATCGATAAATCGATAAATCGATAAATCGATAAATCGATAAATCGATAAATCGATAAATCGATAAATCGATAAATCGATAAATCGTTAAATCGATAAATCGTTAAATCGATAAATCGTTAAATCGATAAATCGTTAAATCGATAAATCGTTAAATCGATAAATCGTTAAATCGATAAATCGTTAAATCGATAAATCGATAAATCGTTAAATCGATAAATCGTTAAATCGATAAATCGTTAAATCGATAAATCGATAAATCGATAAATCGATAAATCGATAAATCGATAAATCGATAAATCGATAAATCGATAAATCGATAAATCGATAAATCGATAAATCGATAAATCGATAAATCGATAAATCGATAAATCGATAAATCGATAAATCGATAAATCGATAAATCGATAAATCGATAAATCGATAAATCGATAAATCGATAAATCGATAAATCGATAAATCGATAAATCGATAAATCGATAAATCGATAAATCGATAAATCGATAAATCGATAAATCGATAAATCGATAAATCGATAAATCGATAAATCGATAAATCGATAAATCGATAAATCGATAAATCGATAAATCGATAAATCGATAAATCGATAAATCGATAAATCGATAAATCGATAAATCGATAAATCGATAAATCGATAAATCGATAAATCGATAAATCGATAAATCGATAAATCGATAAATCGATAAATCGATAAATCGATAAATCGATAAATCGATAAATCGATAAATCGATAAATCGATAAATCGATAAATCGATAAATCGATAAATCGATAAATCGATAAATCGATAAATCGATAAATCGATAAATCGATAAATCGATAAATCGATAAATCGATAAATCGATAAATCGATAAATCGATAAATCGATAAATCGATAAATCGATAAATCGATAAATCGATAAATCGATAAATCGATAAATCGATAAATCGATAAATCGATAAATCGATAAATCGATAAATCGATAAATCGATAAATCGATAAATCGATAAATCGATAAATCGATAAATCGATAAATCGATAAATCGATAAATCGATAAATCGATAAATCGATAAATCGATAAATCGATAAATCGATAAATCGATAAATCGATAAATCGATAAATCGATAAATCGATAAATCGATAAATCGATAAATCGATAAATCGATAAATCGATAAATCGATAAATCGATAAATCGATAAATCGATAAATCGATAAATCGATAAACCGATAAATCGATAAACCGATAAATCGATAAATCGATAAATCGATAAATCGATAAATCGATAAATCGATAAATCGATAAATCGATAAATCGATAAATCGATAAATCGATAAATCGATAAATCGATAAATCGATAAATCGATAAATCGATAAATCGATAAATCGATAAATCGATAAATCGATAAATCGATAAATCGATAAATCGATAAATCGATAAATCGATAAATCGATAAATCGATAAATCGATAAATCGATAAATCGATAAATCGATAAATCGATAAATCGATAAATCGATAAATCGATAAATCGATAAATCGATAAATCGATAAATCGATAAATCGATAAATCGATAAATCGATAAATCGATAAATCGATAAATCGATAAATCGATAAATCGATAAATCGATAAATCGATAAATCGATAAATCGATAAATCGATAAATCGATAAATCGATAAATCGATAAATCTATAAATCGTTAAATGGATAAATCGTTAAATCGAGAAATCGAGAAATCGTTAAATCATTAAATCGATAAATCGATGGATAGATTATTCGATAAATAGATAAATCCATTGATGAATAGATAGATAAATCGATATATCGATAAATCGATAAATCGAAAAATCGATAAATCGAAAAATCGATAAATCGATAAATCGATAAATCGATAAATCGATATATCGATATATCGATAAATCGATAAATCGATAAATCGATAAATCGATAAATATGTCAATCCATAAATAAATAGAAAAGTAAATAGATAAATTGTTAAATAGATCAATCGATACATAGATAGATAAATCGATAAATCCTAAAATAGATAAATCGATAGAAAGATAGATAGATTAATCGATAAATCGTTAAATCGCTATATAGATAGATAAATAAGTCGATAAATCGATAAATCGATAAATCGATAGAAAGATAGATAGATTAATCGATAAATCGTTAAATCGCTATAAAGATAGATAAATAAATCGATAAATCGATAAATCGATAAATCGATAAATCGATAAATCGATAAATCGATAAATCGATAAATCGATAAATCGATAAATCGATAAATCGATAAATCGATAAATCGATAAATCGATAAATCGATAAATCGATAAATCGATAAATCGATAAATCGATAAATCGATAAATCGATAAATCGATAAATCGATAAATCGATAAATCGATAAATCGATAAATCGATAAATCGATAAATCGATAAATCGATAAATCGATAAATCGATAAATCGATAAATCGATAAATCGATAAATCGATAAATCGATAAATCGATAAATCGATAAATCGATAAATCGATAAATCGATAAATCGATAAATCGATAAATCGATAAATCGATAAATCGATAAATCGATAAATCGATAAATCGATAAATCGATAAATCGATAAATCGATAAATCGATAAATCGATAAATCGATAAATCGATAAATCGATAAATCGATAAATCGATAATTCGATAAATCGATAAATCGATAAATCGATAAATCGATAAATTGATAAATCGATAAATCGATAAATCGATAAATCGATAAATCGATAAATCGATAAATCGATAAATCGATAAATCGATAAATCGATAAATCGATAAATCGATAAATCGATAAATCGATAAATCGATAAATCGATAAATCGATAAATCGATAAATCGATAAATCGTTAAATCGATAAATCGTTAAATCGATAAATCGTTAAATCGATAAATCGTTAAATCGATAAATCGATAAATCGATAAATCGATAAATCGATAAATCGATAAATCGATAAATCGATAAATCGATAAATCGATAAATCGATAAATCGATAAATCGATAAATCGATAAATCGATAAATCGATAAATCGATAAATCGATAAATCGATAAATCGATAAATCGATAAATCGATAAATCGATAAATCGATAAATCGATAAATCGATAAATCGATAAATCGATAAATCGATAAATCGATAAATCGATAAATCGATAAATCGATAAATCGATAAATCGATAAATCGATAAATCGATAAATCGATAAATCGATAAATCGATAAATCGATAAATCGATAAATCGATAAATCGATAAATCGATAAATCGATAAATCGATAAATCGATAAATCGATAAATCGATAAATCGATAAATCGATAAATCGATAAATCGATAAATCGTTAAATCGATAAATCTATAAATCGTTAAATGGATAAATCGTTAAATCGAGAAATCGAGAAATCGAGAAATCGTTAAATCATTAAATCGATAAATCGATGGATAGATTATTCGATAAATAGATAAATCCATTGATGAATAGATAGATAAATCGATATATCGATAAATCGATAAATCGAAAAATCGATAAATCGAAAAATCGATAAATCGAAAAATCGATAAATCGATAAATCGATATATCGATATATCGATAAATCGATAAATCGATAAATCGATAAATATGTCAATCCATAAATAAATAGAAAAGTAAATAGATAAACTGTTAAATAGATCAATCGATACATAGATAGATAAATCGATAAATCCTAAAATAGATAAATCGATAGAAAGATAGATAGATTAATCGATAAATCGTTAAATCGCTATATAGAGAGATAAATAAGTCGATAAATCGATAAATCGATAAATCGATAAATCGATAAATCGATAAATCGTTAAATCGTTAAATCGATAAATCGTTAAATTGATAAATCGTTAAATCGTTAAATCGATAAATCGTTAAATCGATAAATCGATTAATTGATAAATCGTTAAATCGATAAATCGTTAAATGGATAAATCGTTAAATCTTTAAATCGAGAAATCGTTAAATCGTTAAATCATTAAATCGATAAATCGATAAATCGATGGATAGATTAATCGATAAATAGATAAATCCATTGATGAATAGATAGATAAATCGATATATCGATATATCGATAAATCGATAAATCGATAAATCGATAAATCGATAAATCGATAAATCGATAAATCGATAAATCGATAAATCGATAAATCGTTAAATCGATGGATAGATTAATCGATAAATCGATTAATCGATAAATCGATAAATCGATTAATCGATAAATCGATAAATCGATTAATCGATAAATCGATAAAATGATAAATCGATAAATCGATAAATCGATAAATCGATAAATCAATAAATCGATAAATAGATAAATAGATATATCGATAAATCGATAAATCGATAAATCGTTAAATGGATAAATCGTTAAATCGTTAAATCGTTTAATCGATAAATCGTTAAATCGTTAAATCGTTAAATCGATAAATCGATAAATCGATAAATCGATAAATCGATAAATCGATAAATCGATAAATCGATAATTCGATAAATCGATGGATAGATTAATCGATAAATTGATAAATCCATTGATGAATAGATAGATAAATCGATAAATCGATAAATCGATAAATCGATAAATCGATAAATCGATAAATCGATAAATCGATAAATCGATAAATCGATAAATCGATAAATCGATAAATCGATAAATCGATAAATCGATAAATCGATAAATCAATAAATCGATAAATCGATAAATCGATAAATCGATAAATCGATAAATCAATAAATCAATAAATCGATAAATCGATAAATCGATAAATCGATAAATCGATAAATCGTTAAATCATGGATAGATTAATCGATAAATGGATAAATCGATAAATCGATTAATCGATTAATCGATAAATCGATAAATCGATCAAATGATAAATCGATAAATCGATGAATCGATAAATCGATAAATCAATAAATCGATAAATCAATAAATCGATAAATAGATAAATCGATAAATCGATAAATCGTTAAATGGATAAATCGTTAAATCGTTAAATCGTTAAATCGATTAATCGTTAAATCGTTAAATCGATAAATCGATAAATCGATAAATCGATAAATCGATAAATCGATAAATCGATAAATCGATAAATCGATAAATCGATAAATCGATAAATCGATAAATCGATAAATCGATAAATCGATAATTCGATAAATTGATGGATAGATTAATCGATAAATTGATAAATCCATTGATGAATAGAAAGATAAATCGATAAATCGAAAAATCGATAAATCGATAAATCGATAAATCGATAAATCAATAAATCGATAAATCGATAAATCGTTAAATCGATAAATCGTTAAATCGTTAAATCGATGGATAGATTAATCGATAAATAGATAAATCCATTGATGAATAGATAGATAAATCGATATATCGATATATCGATAAATCGATAAATCGATAAATATGTCAATCCATAAATAAATAGAAAAGAAAATAGATAAATTGTTAAATAGATCAATCGATACATAGATAGATAAATCGATAAATCCTAAAATAGATAAATCGATAGAAAGATAGATAGATTAATCGATAAATCGTTAAATCGCTATATAGATAGATAAATAAGTCGATAAATCGATAAATCGATAAATCGATAAATCGATAAATCGATAAATCGATAAATCGATAAATCGATAAATCGATAAATCGATAAATCGATAAATCGATAAATCGATAAATCGATAAATCGATAAATCGATAAATCGATAAATCGATAAATCGATAAATCGATAAATCGATAAATCGATAAATCGATAAATCGATAAATCGATAAATCGATAAATCGATAAATCGATAAATCGATAAATCGATAAATCGATAAATCGATAAATCGATAAATCGATAAATCGATAAATCGATAAATCGATAAATCGATAAATCGATAAATCGATAAATCGATAAATCGATAAATCGATAAATCGATAAATCGATAAATCGATAAATCGATAAATCGATAAATCGATAAATCGATAAATCGATAAATCGATAAATCGATAAATCGATAAATCGATAAATCGATAAATCGATAAATCGATAAATCGATAAATCGATAAATCGATAAATCGATAAATCGATAAATCGATAAATCGATAAATCGATAAATCGATAAATCGATAAATCGATAAATCGATAAATCGATAAATCGATAAATCGTTAAATCGATAAATCGTTAAATCGATAAATCGATAAATCGATAAATCGATAAATCGATAAATCGTTAAATCGATAAATCGATAAATCGATAAATCGATAAATCGATAAATCGATAAATCGATAAATCGTTAAATCGATAAATCGTTAAATCGATAAATCGTTAAATCGATAAATCGTTAAATCGATAAATCGTTAAATCGATAAATCGTTAAATCGATAAATCGTTAAATCGATAAATCGTTAAATCGTTAAATCGATAAATCGTTAAATCGATAAATCGTTAAATCGATAAATCGTTAAATCGATAAATCGTTAAATCGATAAATCGTTAAATCGATAAATCGATAAATCGATAAATCGATAAATCGATAAATCGATAAATCGATAAATCGATAAATCGATAAATCGATAAATCGATAAATCGATAAATCGATAAATCGATAAATCGATAAATCGATAAATCGATAAATCGATAAATCAATAAATCGATAAATCAATAAATCGATAAAACGATAATACGATAAATCGATAAATCGATAAATCGATAAATCGATAAATCGATAAATCGATAAATCGATAAATCGATAAATCGATAAATCGATAAATCGATAAATCGATAAATCGATAAATCGATAAATCGATAAATCGATAAATCGATAAATCGATAAATCGATAAATCGATAAATCGATAAATCGATAAATCGATAAATCGATAAATCGATAAATCAATAAATCGATAAATCAATAAATCGATAAATCGATAAATCGATAAATCGATAGAAAGAAAGATAGATTAATCGATAAATCGTTAAATCGCTATATAGATAGATAAATAAATCGATAAATCGATAAATCGATAAATCGATAAATCGATAAATCGATAAATCGATAAATCGATAAATCGATAAATCGATAAATCGATAAATCGATAAATCGATAAATCGATAAATCGATAAATCGATAAATTGATAAATCGATAAATCGATAAATCGATAAATCGATAAATCGATAAATCGATAAATCGATAAATCGATAAATCGATAAATCGATAAATCGATAAATCGATAAATCGATAAATCGATAAATCGATAAATCGGTAAATCGTTAAATCGATAAATCGTTAAATCGATAAATCGTTAAATCGATAAATCGTTAAATCGATAAATCGATAAATCGATAAATCGATAAATCGATAAATCGATAAATCGATAAATCGATAAATCGATAAATCGATAAATCGATAAATCGATAAATCGATAAATCGATAAATCGATAAATCGATAAATCGATAAATCGATAAATCGATAAATCGATAAATCGATAAATCGATAAATCGATAAATCGATAAATCGATAAATCGATAAATCGATAATTCGATAAATCGATAAATCGATAAATCGATAAATCGATAAATCGATAAATCAATAAATCGATAAATCAATAAATCGATAAATCGATAAATCGATAAATCGATAAATCGATAAATCGATAAAACGATAAATCAATAAATCGATAAAACGATAAATCGATAAATCGATAAATCGATAAATCGATAAATCGATAAATCGATAAATCGATAAATCGATAAATCGATAAATCGATAAATCGATAAATCGATAAATCGATAAATCGATAAATCGATAAATCGATAAATCGATAAATCGATAAATCGATAAATCGATAAATCGATAAATCGATAAATCGATAAATCGATAAATCGATAAATCGATAAATCGATAAATCGATAAATCGATAAATCGATAAATCGATAAATCGATAAATCGATAAATCGATAAATCGATAAATCGATAAATCGATAAATCGATAAATCGATAAATCGATAAATCGATAAATCGATAAATCGATAAATCGATAAATCGATAAATCGATAAATCGATAAATCGATAAATCGATAAATCGATAAATCGATAAATCGATAAATCGATAAATCGATAAATCGATAAATCGATAAATCGATAAATCGATAAATCAATAAATCGATAAAACGATAATACGATAAATCGATAAATCGATAAATCGATAAATCGATAAATCGATAAATCGATAAATCGATAAATCGATAAATCGATAAATCGATAAATCGATAAATCGATAAATCGATAAATCGATAAATCGATAAATCGATAAATCGATAAATCGATAAATCGATAAATCGATAAATCGATAAATCGATAAATCGATAAATCGATAAATCGATAAATCGATAAATCGATAAATCGATAAATCGATAAATCGATAAATCGATAAATCGATAAATCGATAAATCGATAAATCGATAAATCAATAAATCGATAAATCAATAAATCAATAAATCGATAAATCGATAAATCGATAAATCGATAGAAAGAAAGATAGATTAATCGATAAATCGTTAAATCGCTATATAGATAGATAAATAAATCGATAAATCGATAAATCGATAAATCGATAAATCGATAAATCGATAAATCGATAAATCGATAAATCGATAAATCGATAAATCGATAAATCGATAAATCGATAAATCGATAAATCGATAAATCGATAAATCGATAAATCGATAAATCGATAAATGGATAAATCGATAAATCGATAAATCGATAAATCGATAAATCGATAAATCGATAAATCGATAAATTGATAAATCGATAAATTGATAAATCGATAAATCGATAAATCGATAAATCGATAAATCGATAAATCGATAAATCGATAAATCGATAAATCGATAAATCGATAAATCGATAAATCGATAAATCGATAAATCGATAAATCGATAAATCGATAAATCGATAAATCGTTAAATCGGTAAATCGTTAAATCGGTAAATCGTTAAATCGATAAATCGATAAATCGATAAATCGATAAATCGATAAATCGATAAATCGATAAATCGATAAATCGATAAATCGATAAATCGATAAATCGATAAATCGATAAATCGATAAATCGCTAAATCGATAAATCGCTAAATCGATAAATCGCTAAATCGATAAATCGATAAATCGATAAATCGATAAATCGATAAATCGATAAATCGATAAATCGATAAATCGATAAAACGATAAATCGATAAATCGATAAATCGATAAATCGATAAATCGATAAATCGATAAATCGATAATTCGATAAATCGATAATTCGATAAATCGATAAATCGATAAATCGATAAATCAATAAATCGATAAATCGATAAATCGATAAATCGATAAATCGATAAATCGATAAATCGATAAATCGATAAATCAATAAATCGATAAAACGATAAATCGATAAATCGATAAATCGATAAATCGATAAATCGATAAATCGATAAATCGATAAATCGATAAATCGATAAATCGATAAATCGATAAATCGATAAATCGATAAATCGATAAATCGATAAATCGATAAATCGATAAATCGATAAATCGATAAATCGATAAATCGATAAATCGATAAATCGATAAATCGATAAATCGATAAATCGATAAATCGATAAATCGATAAATCGATAAATCGATAAATCGATAAATCGATAAATCGATAAATCGATAAATCGATAAATCGATAAATCGATAAATCGATAAATCGATAAATCGATAAATCGATAAATCGATAAATCGATAAATCGATAAATCGATAAATCGATAAATCGATAAATCGATAAATCGATAAATCGATAAATCGATAAATCGATAAATCGATAAATCGATAAATCGATAAATCGATAAATCGATAAATCGATAAATCGATAAATCGATAAATCGATAAATCGATAAATCGATAAATCGATAAATCGATAAATCGATAAATCGTTAAATCGATAAATCGATAAATCGATAAATCGATAAATCGTTAAATCGATAAATCGATTAATTGATAAATCGTTAAATCGAAAAATCTATAAATCGTTAAATGGATAAATCGTTAAATCGAGAAATCGAGAAATCGTTAAATCATTAAATCGATAAATCGATGGATAGATTATTCGATAAATAGATAAATCCATTGATGAATAGATAGATAAATCGATATATCGATAAATCGATAAATCGAAAAATCGATAAATCGAAAAATCGATAAATCGAAAAATCGATAAATCGATATATCGATATATCGATAAATCGATAAATATGTCAATCCATAAATAAATAGAAAAATAAATAGATAAATTGTTAAATAGATCAATCAATACATAGATAGATAAATCGATAAATCCTAAAATAGATAAATCGATAGAAAGATAGATAGATTAATCGATAAATCGTTAAATCGCTATATAGATAGATAAATAAGTCGATAAATCGATAAATCGATAAATCGATAAATCGATAAATCGATAAATCGATAAATCGATAAATCGATAAATCGATAAATCGATAAATCGATAAATCGATAAATCGATAAATCGATAAATCGATAAATCGATAAATCGATAAATCGATAAATCGATAAATCGATAAATCGATAAATCGATAAATCGATAAATCGATAAATCGATAAATCGATAAATCGATAAATCGATAAATCGATAAATCGATAAATCGATAAATCGATAAATCGATAAATCGATAAATCGATAAATCGATAAATCGATAAATCGATAAATCGGTAAATCGATAAATCGATAAATCGATAAATCGATAAATCGATAAATCGATAAATCGATAAATCGATAAATCGATAAATCGATAAATCGATAAATCGATAAATCGATAAATCGATAAATCGATAAATCGATAAATCGATAAATCGATAAATCGATAAATCGATAAATCGATAAATCGATAAATCGATAAATCGATAAATCGATAAATCGTTAAATCGTTAAATCGTTAAATCGATAAATCGTTAAATCAATAAATCGATAAATCGATAAATCGATAAATCGATAAATCGATAAATCGATAAATCGATAAATCAATAAATCGATAAATCGATAAATCGTTAAATCGATAAATCGTTAAATCGTTAAATCGATGGATAGATTAATCGATAAATAGATAAATCCATTGATGAATAGATAGATAAATCGATATATCGATATATCGATAAATCGATAAATCGATAAATCGATAAATCAAAAATTCGATAAATCGATAAATCTATAAATCGATAAATCGATAAATCGATAAATCGATAAATCGATAGATCGATAAATCGATAAATCGATAAATCGATAAAACGATAAAACGATAAATCGATAAATCGATAAATCGATAAATCGATAAATCGATAAATCGATAAATCGATAAATCGATAAATCGATAAATCGATAAATCGATAAATCGATAAATCGATAAATCGATAAATCGATAAATCGATAAATCGATAAATCGATAAATCGATAAATCGTTAAATCGATAAATCGATAAATCGATTAAATGATAAATCGTTAAATCGATAAATCGATAAATCGATAAATCGATAAATCGATAAATCGATAAATCGATAAATCGTTAAATGGATAAATCGTTAAATCGAGAAATCGAGAAATCGTTAAATCATTAAATCGATAAATCGATGGATAGATTATTCGATGAATAGATAGATAAATCGATAAATCGATAAATCGATAAATCGATAAATCGATAAATCGATAAATCGATAAATCGATAAATCGATAAATCGATAAATCGATAAATCGATAAATCGATAAATCGATAAATCGATAAATCGATAAATCGATAAATCGATAAATCGATAAATCGATAAATCGATAAATCGATAAATCGATAAATCGATAAATCGATAAATCGATAAATCGATAAATCGATAAATCGATAAATCGATAAATCGATAAATCGATAAATCGATAAATCGATAAATCGATAAATCGATAAATCGATAAATCGATAAATCGATAAATCGATAAATCGATAAATCGATAAATCGATAAATCGATAAATCGATAAATCGATAAATCGATAAATCGATAAATCGATAAATCGATAAATCGATAAATCGATAAATCGATAAATCGATAAATCGATAAATCGATAAATCGTTAAATCGATAAATCGATAAATCGATAAATCGATAAATCGATAAATCGATAAATCGATAAATCGATAAATCGATAAATCGATAAATCGATAAATCGATAAATCGATAAATCGATAAATCGATAAATCGATAAATCGATAAATCGATAAATCGATAAATCGATAAATCGATAAATCGATAAATCGATAAATCGTTAAATCGATAAATCGTTAAATCGATAAATCGTTAAATCGATAAATCGTTAAATCGATAAATCGTTAAATCGATAAATCGATAAATCGATAAATCGATAAATCGATAAATCGATAAATCGATAAATCGATAAATCGATAAATCGATAAATCGATAAATCGATAAATCGATAAATCGATAAATCGATAAATCGATAAATCGATAAATCGATAAATCGATAAATCGATAAATCGATAAATCGATAAATCGATAAATCGATAAATCGATAAATCGATAAATCGATAAATCGATAAATCGATAAATCGATAAATCGATAAATCGATAAATCGATAAATCGATAAATCGATAAATCGATAAATCGATAAATCGATAAATCGATAAATCGATAAATCGATAAATCGATAAATCGATAAATCGATAAATCGATAAATCGATAAATCGATAAATCGATAAATCGATAAATCGATAAATTGATAAATCGATAAATCGATAAATCGATAAATTGATAAATCGATAAATCGAAAAATCGATAAATCGATAAATCGATTAATTGATAAATCGTTAAATCGATAAATCGATAAATCGATAAATCGATAAATCGTTAAATGGATAAATCGTTAAATCGAGAAATCGTTAAATCATTAAATCGATAAATCGATGGATAGATTATTCGATAAATAGATAAATCCATTGATGAATAGATAGATAAATCGATAAATCGATAAATCGATAAATCGAAAAATCGAAAAATCGAAAAATCGAAAAATCGAAAAATCGAAAAATCGAAAAATCGAAAAATCGAAAAATCGAAAAATCGAAAAATCGATAAATCGATAAATCGATAAATCGAAAAATCGAAAAATCGTTAAATCGATAAATCGATAAATCGATAAATCGATAAATCGATAAATCGATGAATCGATAAATCGATGAATCGATGAATCGATGAATCGATGAATCGTTAAATCGATGAATCGATAAATCGATGAATCGATAAATCGATAAATCGTTAAATCGATAAATCGATAAATCGATAAATCGATAAATCGATGAATCGATAAATCGATAAATCGATAAATCGATAAATCGATAAATCGATAAATCGATAAATCGATAAATCGATAAATCGATAAATCGATAAATCGATAAATCGATAAATCGATAAATCGATAAATCGATAAATCGATAAATCGATAAATCGATAAATCGATAAATCGATAAATCGATAAATCGATAAATCGATAAATCGATAAATCGATAAATCGATAAATCGATAAATCGATAAATCGATAAATCGATAAATCGATAAATCGATAAATCGATAAATCGATAAATCGATAAATCGATAAATCGATAAATCGATAAATCGATAAATCGATAAATCGATAAATCGATATATCGATAAATCGATATATCGATAAATCGATATATCGATAAATCGATATATCGATAAATCGACATATCGATAAATCGATAAATCGTTAAATCGATAAATCGTTAAATCGATAAATCGATAAATCGATAAATCGATAAATCGATAAATCGATAAATCGTTAAATCGATAAATCGTTAAATCGATAAATCGTTAAATCGATAAATCGTTAAATCGATAAATCGTTAAATCGATAAATCGATAAATCGATAAATCGATAAATCGATAAATCGATAAATCGATAAATCGTTAAATCGTTAAATCGATAAATCGATAAATCGATTAATTGATAAATCGTTAAATCGATAAATCGATAAATCGTTAAATGGATAAATCGTTAAATCGAGAAATCGTTAAATCATTAAATCGATAAATCGATGGATAGATTATTCGATAAATCGATAAATCGATAAATCGATAAATCGATAAATCGATAAATCGATAAATCGATAAATCGATAAATCGATAAATCGATAAATCGATAAATCGATAAATCGATAAATCGATAAATCGATAAATCGATAAATCGATAAATCGATAAATCGATAAATCGATAAATCGATAAATCGAAAAATCGATAAATCGAAAAATCGAAAAATCGAAAAATCGATAAATCGATAAATCGATAAATCGATAAATCGATAAATCGATAAATCGATAAATCGATAAATCGATAAATCGATAAATCGATAAATCGATAAATCGTTAAATCGATAAATCGTTAAATCGATAAATCGTTAAATCGATAAATCGTTAAATCGATAAATCGTTAAATCGATAAATCGATAAATCGATAAATCGATAAATCGATAAATCGATAAATCGATAAATCTATAAACCGATAAATCGATAAATCGATAAATCGATAAATCGATAAATCGATAAATCGATAAATCGATAAATCGATAAATCGATAAATCGATAAATCGATAAATCGATAAATCGATAAATCGATAAATCGATAAATCGATAAATCGATAAATCGATAAATCGATAAATCGATAAATCGATAAATCGATAAATCGATAAATCGATAAATCGATAAATCGATAAATCGATAAATCGATAAATCGATAAATCGATAAATCGATAAATCGATAAATCGATAAATCGATAAATCGATAAATCGATAAATCGATAAATCGATAAATCGATAAATCGATAAATCGATAAATCGATAAATCGATAAATCGATAAATCGATAAATCGATAAATCGATAAATCGATAAATCGATAAATCGATAAATCGATAAATCGATAAATCGATAAATCGATAAATCGATAAATCGATAAATCGATAAATCGATAAATCGATAAATCGATAAATCGATAAATCGATAAATCGATAAATCGATAAATCGATAAATCGATAAATCGATAAATCGATAAATCGTTAAATCGATAAATCGATAAATCGTTAAATCGATAAATCGTTAAATCGTTAAATCGTTAAATCGTTAAATCGTTAAATCGATAAATCGTTAAATCGATAAATCGTTAAATCGATAAATCGTTAAATCGTTAAATCGATAAATCGATAAATCGATAAATCGATAAATCGATAAATCGATAAATCGATAAATCGATAAATCGATAAATCGATAAATCGATAAATCGATAAATCGATAAATCGATAAATCGATAAATCGATAAATCGATAAATCGATAAATCGATAAATCGATAAATCGATAAATCGATAAATCGATAAATCGATAAATCGATAAATCGATAAATCGATAAATCGATAAATCGATAAATCGATAAATCGATAAATCGATAAATCGATAAATCGATAAATCGATAAATCGATAAATCGATAAATCGATAAATCGATAAATCTATAAATCGATAAATCGATAAATCGATAAATCGATAAATCGATAGATCGATAAATCGATAAATCGATAAAACGATAAATCGATAAATCGATAAATCGATAAATCGATAAATCGATAAATCGATAAATCGATAAATCGATAAATCGATAAATCGATAAATCGATAAATCGATAAATCGATAAATCGATAAATCGATAAATCGATAAATCGATAAATCGATAAATCGATAAATCGATAAATCGATAAATCGTTAAATCGATAAATCGATAAATCGATTAAATGATAAATCGTTAAATCGATAAATCGATAAATCGATAAATCGATAAATCGATAAATCGATAAATCGTTAAATGGATAAATCGTTAAATCGAGAAATCGAGAAATCGTTAAATCATTAAATCGATAAATCGATGGATAGATTATTCGATTAATAGATAAATCCATTGATGAATAGATAGATAAATCGATAAATCGATAAATCGATAAATCGATAAATCGATAAATCGATAAATCGATAAATCGATAAATCGATAAATCGATAAATCGATAAATCGATAAATCGATAAATCGATAAATCGATAAATCGATAAATCGATAAATCGATAAATCGATAAATCGATAAATCGATAAATCGATAAATCGATAAATCGATAAATCGTTAAATCGTTAAATCGATAAATCGTTAAATCAATAAATCGATAAATCGATAAATCGATAAATCCATAAATCGATAAATCGATAAATCGATAAATCGATAAATCGATAAATCAATAAATCGATAAATCGATAAATCGTTAAATCGATAAGTCGTTAAATCGTTAAATCGATGGATAGATTAATCGATAAATAGATAAATCCATTGATGAATAGATAGATAAATCGATATATCGATATATCGATAAATCGATAAATCGATAAATCGATAAATCAAAAATTCGATAAATCGATAAATCTATAAATCGATAAATCGATAAATCGATAAATCGATAAATCGATAGATCGATAAATCGATAAATCGATAAAACGATAAATCGATAAATCGATAAATCGATAAATCGATAAATCGATAAATCGATAAATCGATAAATCGATAAATCGATAAATCGATAAATCGATAAATCGATAAATCGATAAATCGATAAATCGATAAATCGATAAATCGATAAATCGATAAATCGATAAATCGATAAATCGATAAATCGATAAATCGTTAAATCGATAAATCGATAAATCGATTAAATGATAAATCGTTAAATCGATAAATCGATAAATCGATAAATCGATAAATCGATAAATCGATAAATCGTTAAATGGATAAATCGTTAAATCGAGAAATCGAGAAATCGTTAAATCATTAAATCGATAAATCGATGGATAGATTATTCGATTAATAGATAAATCCATTGATGAATAGATAGATAAATCGATAAATCGATAAATCGATAAATCGATAAATCGATAAATCGATAAATCGATAAATCGATAAATCGATAAATCGATAAATCGATAAATCGATAAATCGATAAATCGATAAATCGATAAATCGATAAATCGATAAATCGATAAATCGATAAATCGATAAATCGATAAATCGATAAATCGATAAATCGATAAATCGATAAATCGATAAATCGATAAATCGATAAATCGATAAATCGATAAATCGATAAATCGATAAATCGATAAATTGATAAATCGATAAATCGATAAATCGATAAATTGATAAATCGATAAATCGAAAAATCGATAAATCGATAAATCGATAAATCGATAAATCGATTAATTGATAAATCGTTAAATCGATAAATCGATAAATCGTTAAATGGATAAATCGTTAAATCGAGAAATCGTTAAATCATTAAATCGATAAATCGATGGATAGATTATTCGATAAATAGATAAATCCATTGATGAATAGATAGATAAATCGTTAAATCGATAAATCGATAAATCGATAAATCGATGAATCGATAAATCGATGAATCGATAAATCGATGAATCGATAAATCGATAAATCGTTAAATCGATAAATCGTTAAATCGATAAATCGTTAAATCGATAAATCGATAAATCGATAAATCGATAAATCGATAAATCGATAA
Organism: Nineta flava; assembly: GCA_963920215.1. Classification (NCBI taxonomy): domain Eukaryota; kingdom Metazoa; phylum Arthropoda; class Insecta; order Neuroptera; family Chrysopidae; genus Nineta; species Nineta flava. The sequence continues at coordinate 40,384,831 of OY986046.1, forward strand.
ATCGATAAATCGATAAATCGATAAATCGATAAATCGATAAATCGATAAATCGATAAATCGATAAATCGATAAATCGATAAATCGATAAATCGATAAATCGATAAATCGATAAATCGATAAATCGATAAATCGATAAATCGATAAATCGATAAATCGATATATCGATAAATCGATATATCGATAAATCGATAAATCGATAAATCGATAAATCGATAAATCGATAAATCGATAAATCGATAAATCGATAAATCGATAAATCGATAAATCGATAAATCGATAAATCGATAAATCGATAAATCGATAAATCGATAAATCGATAAATCGATAAATCGATAAATCGATAAATCGATAAATCGATAAATCGATAAATCGATAAATCGATAAATCGATAAATCGATAAATCGATAAATCGATATATCGATAAATCGATAAATCGTTAAATCGATAAATCGTTAAATCGATAAATCGTTAAATCGATAAATCGTTAAATCGATAAATCGATAAATCGATAAATCGATAAATCGATAAATCGATAAATCGATAAATCGATAAATCGATAAATCGATAAATCGATAAATCGATAAATCGTTAAATCGTTAAATCGATAAATCGTTAAATCGATAAATCGTTAAATCGATAAATCGTTAAATCGATAAATCGATAAATCGATAAATCGATAAATCGATAAATCGATAAATCGATAAATCGATAAATCGATAAATCGTTAAATCGTTAAATCGATAAATCGATAAATCGATTAATTGATAAATCGTTAAATCGATAAATCGATAAATCGTTAAATGGATAAATCGTTAAATCGAGAAATCGAGAAATCGTTAAATCATTAAATCGATAAATCGATGGATAGATTATTCGATAAATAGATAAATCCATTGATGAATAGATAGATAAATCGATAAATCGATAAATCGATAAATCGATAAATCGATAAATCGATAAATCGATAAATCGATAAATCGATAAATCGATAAATCGATAAATCGATAAATCGATAAATCGAGAAATCGTTAAATCATTAAATCGATAAATCGATGGATAGATTATTCGATAAATAGATAAATCCATTGATGAATAGATAGATAAATCGATAAATCGATAAATCGATAAATCGATAAATCGATAAATCGATAAATCGATAAATCGATAAATCGATAAATCGATAAATCGATAAATCGATAAATCGATAAATCGATAAATCGATAAATCGATAAATCGATAAATCGATAAATCGATAAATCGATAAATCGATAAATCGATAAATCGATATATCGATAAATCGATATATCGATAAATCGATAAATCGTTAAATCGATAAATCGTTAAATCGATAAATCGTTAAATCGATAAATCGTTAAATCGATAAATCGATAAATCGATAAATCGATAAATCGATAAATCGATAAATCGATAAATCGATAAATCGATAAATCGATAAATCGATAAATCGATAAATCGTTAAATCGTTAAATCGATAAATCGTTAAATCGATAAATCGTTAAATCGATAAATCGTTAAATCGATAAATCGATAAATCGATAAATCGATAAATCGATAAATCGATAAATCGATAAATCGATAAATCGATAAATCGTTAAATCGTTAAATCGATAAATCGATAAATCGATTAATTGATAAATCGTTAAATCGATAAATCGATAAATCGTTAAATGGATAAATCGTTAAATCGAGAAATCGAGAAATCGTTAAATCATTAAATCGATAAATCGATGGATAGATTATTCGATAAATAGATAAATCCATTGATGAATAGATAGATAAATCGATAAATCGATAAATCGATAAATCGATAAATCGATAAATCGATAAATCGATAAATCGATAAATCGATAAATCGATAAATCGATAAATCGATAAATCGAGAAATCGTTAAATCATTAAATCGATAAATCGATGGATAGATTATTCGATAAATAGATAAATCCATTGATGAATAGATAGATAAATCGATAAATCGATAAATCGATAAATCGATAAATCGATAAATCGATAAATCGATAAATCGATAAATCGATAAATCGATAAATCGATAAATCGATAAATTGATAAATCGATAAATCGATAAATCGATAAATTGATAAATCGATAAATCGAAAAATCGATAAATCGATAAATCGATAAATCGATAAATCGATTAAATGATAAATCGTTAAATCGATAAATCGATAAATCGTTAAATGGATAAATCGTTAAATCGAGAAATCGTTAAATCATTAAATCGATAAATCGATGGATAGATTATTCGATAAATAGATAAATCCATTGATGAATAGATAGATAAATCGTTAAATCGATAAATCGTTAAATCGATAAATCGATAAATCGATAAATCGATGAATCGATAAATCGATGAATCGATAAATCGATGAATCGATAAATCGATAAATCGTTAAATCGATAAATCGTTAAATCGATAAATCGTTAAATCGATAAATCGTTAAATCGATAAATCGTTAAATCGATAAATCGATAAATCGATAAATCGATAAATCGATAAATCGATAAATCGATAAATCGATAAATCGATAAATCGATAAATCGATAAATCGATAAATCGATAAATCGATAAATCGATAAATCGATAAATCGATAAATCGATAAATCGATAAATCGATAAATCGATAAATCGATAAATCGATAAATCGATAAATCGATAAATCGATAAATCGATAAATCGATAAATCGATAAATCGATAAATCGATAAATCGATAAATCGATAAATCGATAAATCGATAAATCGATAAATCGATAAATCGATAAATCGATAAATCGATAAATCGATAAATCGATAAATCGATAAATCGATAAATCGAAAAATCGATAAATCGATAAATCGATAAATCGATAAATCGAAAAATCGAAAAATCGATAAATCGTTAAATCGATAAATCGTTAAATCGATAAATCGTTAAATCGATAAATCGATAAATCGTTAAATCGATAAATCGTTAAATCGATAAATCGTTAAATCGATAAATCGTTAAATCGATAAATCGTTAAATCGATAAATCGTTAAATCGATAAATCGATAAATCGATAAATCGATAAATCGATAAATCGATAAATCGATAAATCGATAAATCGATAAATCGATAAATCGATAAATCGATAAATCGATAAATCGATAAATCGATAAATCGATAAATCGATAAATCGATAAATCGTTAAATCGTTAAATCGTTAAATCGTTAAATCGTTAAATCGTTAAATCGTTAAATCGTTAAATCGTTAAATCGATTAATCGTTAAATCGATAAATCGATAAATCGATAAATCGATAAATCGATAAATCGATAAATCGATAAATCGATAAATCGATAAATCGATAAATCGATAAATCGATAAATCGATAAATCGATAAATCGAAAAATCGAAAAATCGAAAAATCGAAAAATCGATAAATCGATACATCGATAATTTGATAAATCGATAAATCGATACATCGATAATTTGATAAATCGATAAATCGATAAATCGATAAATCGATAAATCGATAAATCGATAAATCGTTAAATCGATAAATCGATAAATCGATAAATCGATAAATCGATAAATCGATAAATCGATAAATCGATAAATCGATAAATCGATAAATCGATAAATCGATAAATCGATAAATCGATAAATCGATAAATCGATAAATCGATAAATCGATAAATCGATAAATCGATAAATCGATAAATCGATAAATCGATAAATCGATAAATCGATAAATCGAAAAATCGATAAATCGATAAATCGATAAATCGTTAAATCGATAAATCGTTAAATCGATAAATCGTTAAATCGATAAATCGTTAAATCGATAAATTGATAAATCGTTAAATCGATAAATCGATAAATCGATAAATCGATAAATCGATAAATCGTTAAATGGATAAATCGTTAAATCGATAAATCGATAAATCGATAAATCGTTAAATGGATAAATCGTTAAATCTTTAAATCGAGAAATCGTTAAATCATTAAATCGATAAATCGATAAATCGATAAATCGATGGATAGATTATTAGATAGATAAATCGATTAATCGATAAATTGATTAATCGATTAATCGATAAATCGATTAATCGATAAATGGATTAATCGATAAATGGATTAATCGATAAATCGATAAATCGATAAATCGATAAATCGATAAATCGATAAATCGATAAATCGATAAATCGATAAATCGATAAATCGATAAATCGATAAATCGATATCGATAAATCGATAAATCGATAAATCGATAAATCGATAAATCGATAAATCGATAAATCGATAAATCGATAAATCGATAAATCGATAAATCGATAAATCGATAAATCGATAAATCGATAAATCGATAAATCGATAAATCGATAAATCGATAAATCGATAAATCGATAAATCGATAAATCGATAAATCGATAAATCGATAAAACGATAAATCGATAAAACGATAAATCGATAAAACGATAAATCGATAAAACGATAAATCGATAAAACGATAAATCGATAAATCGATAAATCGATAAATCGATAAATCGATAAATCGATAAATCGATAAATCGATAAATCGATAAATCGATAAATCGATAAATCGATAAATCGATAAATCGATAAATCGATACATCGATAAATCGATACATCGATACATCGATACATCGATACATCGATACATCGATACATCGATACATCGATACATCGATACATCGATACATCGATAAATCGATAAATCGATAAATCGATAAATCGATAAATCGATAAATCGATAAATCGATAAATCGATAAATCGATAAATCGATAAATCGATAAATCGATAAATCGATAAATCGATAAATCGATAAATCGATAAATCGATAAATCGATAAATCGATAAATCGATAAATCGATAAATCGATAAATCGATAAATCGATAAATCGATAAATCGATAAATCGATAAATCGATAAATCGATAAATCGATAAATCGATAAATCGATAAATCGATAAATCGATAAATCGATAAATCGATAAATCGATAAATCGATAAATCGATAAATCGAAAAATCGATAAATCGTTAAATCGATAAATCGATAAATCGATAAATCGATAAATGGATTAATCGATAAATCGATAAATCGATAAATCGATAAATCGATAAATCGATAAATCGATAAATCGATAAATCGATAAATCGATAAATCGATAAATCGATAAATCGATAAATCGATAAATCGATAAATCGATAAATCGTTAAATCGATAAATCGTTAAATCGATAAATCGATTAATTGATAAATCGTTAAATCGATAAATCGATAAATCGATAAATCGATAAATCGTTAAATGGATAAATCGTTAAATCTTTAAATCGAGAAATCGTTAAATCATTAAATCGATAAATCGATAAATCGATGGATAGATTATTAGATAGATAAATCGATTAATCGATAAATCGATAAATCGATAAATCGATAAATCGATAAATCGATAAATCGATAAATCGATAAATCGATAAATCGATAAATCGATAAATCGATAAATCGATAAATCGATGAATCGATAAATCGATAAATCGATAAATCGATAAATCGATAAATCGATAAATCGATAAATCGATAAAACGATAAATCGATAAATCGATAAATCGATAAATCGATAAATCGATAAATCGATAAATCGATAAATCGATAAATCGATAAATCGATAAATCGATAAATCGATTAATCGATAAATCGATACATCGATACATCGATAAATCGATAAATCGATAAATCGATAAATCGATAAATCGATAAATCGATAAATCGATAAATCGATAAATCGATAAATCGATAAATCGTTAAATCGATAAATCGTTAAATCGATAAATCGATAAATCGATAAATCGATAAATCGATAAATCGATAAATCGATAAATCGATAAATCGATAAATCGATAAATCGATAAATCGATAAATCGATAAATCGATAAATCGATAAATCGATAAATCGATAAATCGATAAATCGATAAATCGATAGAAAGATAGATAGATTAATCGATAAATCGTTAAATCGCTATATAGATAGATAAATAAATCGATAAATCGATAAATCGATAAATCGATAAATCGATAAATCGATAAATCGATAAATCGATAAATCGATAAATCGATAAATCGATAAATCGATAAATCGATAAATCGATAAATCGATAAATCGATAAATCGATAAATCGATAAATCGATAAATCGATAAATCGATAAATCGATAAATCGATAAATCGATAAATCGATAAATCGATAAATCGATAAATCGATAAATCGATAAATCGATAAATCGATAAATCGATAAATCGATAAATCGATAAATCGATAAATCGATAAATCGATAAATCGATAAATCGATAAATCGATAAATCGATAAATCGATAAATCGATAAATCGATAAATCGATAAATCGATAAATCGATAAATCGATAAATCGATAAATCGATAAATCGATAAATCGATAAATCGATAAATCGATAAATCGATAAATCGATAAATCGATAAATCGATAAATCGATAAATCGATAAATCGATAAATCGATAAATCGATAAATCGATAAATCGATAAATCGTTAAATCGATAAATCGATAAATCGATAAATCGATAAATCGTTAAATCGATAAATCGATTAATTGATAAATCGTTAAATCGAAAAATCTATAAATCGTTAAATGGATAAATCGTTAAATCGAGAAATCGAGAAATCGTTAAATCATTAAATCGATAAATCGATGGATAGATTATTCGATAAATAGATAAATCCATTGATGAATAGATAGATAAATCGATATATCGATAAATCGATAAATCGAAAAATCGATAAATCGAAAAATCGATAAATCGAAAAATCGATAAATCGATATATCGATATATCGATAAATCGATAAATATGTCAATCCATAAATAAATAGAAAAATAAATAGATAAATTGTTAAATAGATCAATCAATACATAGATAGATAAATCGATAAATCCTAAAATAGATAAATCGATAGAAAGATAGATAGATTAATCGATAAATCGTTAAATCGCTATATAGATAGATAAATAAGTCGATAAATCGATAAATCGATAAATCGATAAATCGATAAATCGATAAATCGATAAATCGATAAATCGATAAATCGATAAATCGATAAATCGATAAATCGATAAATCGATAAATCGATAAATCGATAAATCGATAAATCGATAAATCGATAAATCGATAAATCGATAAATCGATAAATCGATAAATCGATAAATCGATAAATCGATAAATCGATAAATCGATAAATCGATAAATCGATAAATCGATAAATCGATAAATCGATAAATCGATAAATCGGTAAATCGATAAATCGATAAATCGATAAATCGATAAATCGATAAATCGATAAATCGATAAATCGATAAATCGATAAATCGATAAATCGATAAATCGATAAATCGATAAATCGATAAATCGATAAATCGATAAATCGATAAATCGATAAATCGATAAATCGATAAATCGATAAATCGATAAATCGATAAATCGATAAATCGTTAAATCGTTAAATCGTTAAATCGATAAATCGTTAAATCAATAAATCGATAAATCGATAAATCGATAAATCGATAAATCGATAAATCGATAAATCGATAAATCAATAAATCGATAAATCGATAAATCGTTAAATCGATAAATCGTTAAATCGTTAAATCGATGGATAGATTAATCGATAAATAGATAAATCCATTGATGAATAGATAGATAAATCGATATATCGATATATCGATAAATCGATAAATCGATAAATCGATAAATCAAAAATTCGATAAATCGATAAATCTATAAATCGATAAATCGATAAATCGATAAATCGATAAATCGATAGATCGATAAATCGATAAATCGATAAATCGATAAAACGATAAAACGATAAATCGATAAATCGATAAATCGATAAATCGATAAATCGATAAATCGATAAATCGATAAATCGATAAATCGATAAATCGATAAATCGATAAATCGATAAATCGATAAATCGATAAATCGATAAATCGATAAATCGATAAATCGATAAATCGTTAAATCGATAAATCGATAAATCGATTAAATGATAAATCGTTAAATCGATAAATCGATAAATCGATAAATCGATAAATCGATAAATCGATAAATCGATAAATCGTTAAATGGATAAATCGTTAAATCGAGAAATCGAGAAATCGTTAAATCATTAAATCGATAAATCGATGGATAGATTATTCGATGAATAGATAGATAAATCGATAAATCGATAAATCGATAAATCGATAAATCGATAAATCGATAAATCGATAAATCGATAAATCGATAAATCGATAAATCGATAAATCGATAAATCGATAAATCGATAAATCGATAAATCGATAAATCGATAAATCGATAAATCGATAAATCGATAAATCGATAAATCGATAAATCGATAAATCGATAAATCGATAAATCGATAAATCGATAAATCGATAAATCGATAAATCGATAAATCGATAAATCGATAAATCGATAAATCGATAAATCGATAAATCGATAAATCGATAAATCGATAAATCGATAAATCGATAAATCGATAAATCGATAAATCGATAAATCGATAAATCGATAAATCGATAAATCGATAAATCGATAAATCGATAAATCGATAAATCGATAAATCGATAAATCGATAAATCGATAAATCGATAAATCGATAAATCGATAAATCGATAAATCGATAAATCGTTAAATCGATAAATCGATAAATCGATAAATCGATAAATCGATAAATCGATAAATCGATAAATCGATAAATCGATAAATCGATAAATCGATAAATCGATAAATCGATAAATCGATAAATCGATAAATCGATAAATCGATAAATCGATAAATCGATAAATCGATAAATCGATAAATCGTTAAATCGATAAATCGTTAAATCGATAAATCGTTAAATCGATAAATCGTTAAATCGATAAATCGTTAAATCGATAAATCGATAAATCGATAAATCGATAAATCGATAAATCGATAAATCGATAAATCGATAAATCGATAAATCGATAAATCGATAAATCGATAAATCGATAAATCGATAAATCGATAAATCGATAAATCGATAAATCGATAAATCGATAAATCGATAAATTGATAAATCGATAAATCGATAAATCGATAAATCGATAAATCGATAAATCGATAAATCGATAAATCGATAAATCGATAAATCGATAAATCGATAAATCGATAAATCGATAAATCGATAAATCGATAAATCGATAAATCGATAAATCGATAAATCGATAAATCGATAAATCGATAAATCGATAAATCGATAAATCGATAAATCGATAAATCGATAAATCGATAAATCGATAAATCGATAAATTGATAAATCGATAAATCGATAAATCGATAAATTGATAAATCGATAAATCGAAAAATCGATAAATCGATAAATCGATTAATTGATAAATCGTTAAATCGATAAATCGATAAATCGATAAATCGATAAATCGTTAAATGGATAAATCGTTAAATCGAGAAATCGTTAAATCATTAAATCGATAAATCGATGGATAGATTATTCGATAAATAGATAAATCCATTGATGAATAGATAGATAAATCGATAAATCGATAAATCGATAAATCGAAAAATCGAAAAATCGAAAAATCGAAAAATCGAAAAATCGAAAAATCGAAAAATCGAAAAATCGAAAAATCGATAAATCGATAAATCGATAAATCGAAAAATCGAAAAATCGTTAAATCGATAAATCGATAAATCGATAAATCGATAAATCGATAAATCGATGAATCGATAAATCGATGAATCGATGAATCGATGAATCGATGAATCGTTAAATCGATGAATCGATAAATCGATGAATCGATAAATCGATAAATCGTTAAATCGATAAATCGATAAATCGATAAATCGATAAATCGATGAATCGATAAATCGATAAATCGATAAATCGATAAATCGATAAATCGATAAATCGATAAATCGATAAATCGATAAATCGATAAATCGATAAATCGATAAATCGATAAATCGATAAATCGATAAATCGATAAATCGATAAATCGATAAATCGATAAATCGATAAATCGATAAATCGATAAATCGATAAATCGATAAATCGATAAATCGATAAATCGATAAATCGATAAATCGATAAATCGATAAATCGATAAATCGATAAATCGATAAATCGATAAATCGATAAATCGATAAATCGATAAATCGATAAATCGATAAATCGATAAATCGATAAATCGATAAATCGATAAATCGATAAATCGATAAATCGATATATCGATAAATCGATATATCGATAAATCGATATATCGATAAATCGATATATCGATAAATCGACATATCGATAAATCGATAAATCGTTAAATCGATAAATCGTTAAATCGATAAATCGATAAATCGATAAATCGATAAATCGATAAATCGATAAATCGTTAAATCGATAAATCGTTAAATCGATAAATCGTTAAATCGATAAATCGTTAAATCGATAAATCGTTAAATCGATAAATCGATAAATCGATAAATCGATAAATCGATAAATCGATAAATCGATAAATCGATAAATCGTTAAATCGTTAAATCGATAAATCGATAAATCGATTAATTGATAAATCGTTAAATCGATAAATCGATAAATCGTTAAATGGATAAATCGTTAAATCGAGAAATCGTTAAATCATTAAATCGATAAATCGATGGATAGATTATTCGATAAATCGATAAATCGATAAATCGATAAATCGATAAATCGATAAATCGATAAATCGATAAATCGATAAATCGATAAATCGATAAATCGATAAATCGATAAATCGATAAATCGATAAATCGATAAATCGATAAATCGATAAATCGATAAATCGATAAATCGATAAATCGATAAATCGATAAATCGATAAATCGATAAATCGATAAATCGAAAAATCGATAAATCGAAAAATCGAAAAATCGAAAAATCGATAAATCGATAAATCGATAAATCGATAAATCGATAAATCGATAAATCGATAAATCGATAAATCGATAAATCGATAAATCGATAAATCGTTAAATCGATAAATCGTTAAATCGATAAATCGTTAAATCGATAAATCGTTAAATCGATAAATCGTTAAATCGATAAATCGATAAATCGATAAATCGATAAATCGATAAATCGATAAATCGATAAATCTATAAACCGATAAATCGATAAATCGATAAATCGATAAATCGATAAATCGATAAATCGATAAATCGATAAATCGATAAATCGATAAATCGATAAATCGATAAATCGATAAATCGATAAATCGATAAATCGATAAATCGATAAATCGATAAATCGATAAATCGATAAATCGATAAATCGATAAATCGATAAATCGATAAATCGATAAATCGATAAATCGATAAATCGATAAATCGATAAATCGATAAATCGATAAATCGATAAATCGATAAATCGATAAATCGATAAATCGATAAATCGATAAATCGATAAATCGATAAATCGATAAATCGATAAATCGATAAATCGATAAATCGATAAATCGATAAATCGATAAATCGATAAATCGATAAATCGATAAATCGATAAATCGATAAATCGATAAATCGATAAATCGATAAATCGATAAATCGATAAATCGATAAATCGATAAATCGATAAATCGAAAAATCGATAAATCGATAAATCGATAAATCGATAAATCGATAAATCGATAAATCGATAAATCGATAAATCGATAAATCGATAAATCGATAAATCGATAAATCGATAAATCGTTAAATCGATAAATCGTTAAATCGATAAATCGTTAAATCGTTAAATCGTTAAATCGTTAAATCGTTAAATCGATAAATCGTTAAATCGATAAATCGTTAAATCGATAAATCGTTAAATCGTTAAATCGATAAATCGATAAATCGATAAATCGATAAATCGATAAATCGATAAATCGATAAATCGATAAATCGATAAATCGATAAATCGATAAATCGATAAATCGATAAATCGATAAATCGATAAATCGATAAATCGATAAATCGATAAATCGATAAATCGATAAATCGATAAATCGATAAATCGATAAATCGATAAATCGATAAATCGATAAATCGATAAATCGATAAATCGATAAATCGATAAATCGATAAATCGATAAATCGATAAATCGATAAATCGATAAATCGATAAATCGATAAATCGATAAATCGATAAATCGATAAATCGATAAATCGATAAATCGATAAATCGATAAATCGATAAATCGATAAATCGATAAATCGATAAATCGATAAATCGATAAATCGATAAATCGATAAATCGATAAATCGATAAATCGTTAAATCGATAAATCGTTAAATCGATAAATCGTTAAATCGATAAATCGTTAAATCGATAAATCGTTAAATCGATAAATCGTTAAATCGATAAATCGTTAAATCGATAAATCGTTAAATCGATAAATCGTTAAATCGATAAATCGTTAAATCGATAAATCGTTAAATCGTTAAATCGATAAATCGTTAAATCGATAAATCGTTAAATCGATAAATCGTTAAATCGATAAATCGTTAAATCGATAAATCGTTAAATCGATAAATCGTTAATTCGATAAATCGTTAATTCGATAAATCGTTAAATCGATAAATCGTTAAATCGATAAATCGTTAAATCGATAAATCGTTAAATCGATAAATCGATAAATCGATAAATCGATAAATCGATAAATCGATAAATCGATAAATCGATAAATCGATAAATCGATAAATCGATAAATCGATAAATCGATAAATCGATAAATCGATAAATCGATAAATCGATAAATCGATAAATCGATAAATCGATAAATCGATAAATCGATAAATCGATAAATCGATAGAAAGAAAGATAGATTAATCGATAAATCGTTAAATCGCTATATAGATAGATAAATAAATCGATAAATCGATAAATCGATAAATCGATAAATCGATAAATCGATAAATCGATAAATCGATAAATCGATAAATCGATAAATCGATAAATCGATAAATCGATAAATCGATAAATCGATAAATCGATAAATCGATAAATCGATAAATCGATAAATCGATAAATCGATAAATCGATAAATCGATAAATCGATAAATCGATAAATCGATAAATCGATAAATCGATAAATCGATAAATCGATAAATCGATAAATCGATAAATCGATAAATCGATAAATCGATAAATCGATAAATCGATAAATCAATAAATCGATAAATCGATAAATCGATAAATCGATAAATCGATAAATCGATAAATCGATAAATCAATAAATCGATAAAACGATAATACGATAAATCGATAAATCGATAAATCGATAAATCGATAAATCGATAAATCGATAAATCGATAAATCGATAAATCGATAAATCGATAAATCGATAAATCGATAAATCGATAAATCGATAAATCGATAAATCGATAAATCGATAAATCGATAAATCGATAAATCGATAAATCGATAAATCGATAAATCGATAAATCGATAAATCGATAAATCGATAAATCAATAAATCAATAAATCGATAAATCGATAAATCGATAAATCGTTAAATCATGGATAGATTAATCGATAAATGGATAAATCGATAAATCGATAAATCGATTAATCGATAAATCGATAAATCGATAAATCGATAAATCGATCAAATGATAAATCGATAAATCGATAAATCGATAAATCGATAAATCGATAAATCAATAAATCGATAAATCGATAAATCGATAAATCGTTAAATGGATAAATCGGTAAATCGTTAAATCGATTAATCGTTAAATCGTTAAATCGATAAATCGATAAATCGATAAATCGATAAATCGATAAATCGATAAATCGATAAATCGATAAATCGATAAATCGATAAATCGATAAATCGATAAATCGATAAATCGATAATTCGATAAATTGATGGATAGATTAATCGATAAATTGATAAATCCATTGATGAATAGAAAGATAAATCGATAAATCGATAAATCGATAAATCGATAAATCGATAAATCGATAAATCGATAAATCGATAAATCGATAAATCGATAAATCGATAAATCGATAAATCGATAAATCGATAAATCGATAAATCGATAAATCGATAAATCGATAAATCGATAAATCGATAAATCGATAAATCGATAAATCGATAAATCGATAAATCGATAAATCAATTAATCGATAAATCGATAAATCGTTAAATCGATAAATCGTTAAATCGATGGATAGATTAATCGATAAATAGATAAATCCATTGATGAATAGATAGATAAATCGATATATCGATAAATCGATAAATCGATAAATCGATAAATCGATAAATCGATAAATCGATAAATCGATAAATCGATAAATCGATAAATCGATAAATCGATAAATCGTTAAATCGATAAATCGTTAAATCGATAAATCGTTAAATCGATAAATCGATAAATCGATAAATCGATTAATTGATAAATCGTTAAATCGATAAATCGTTAAATGGATAAATCGTTAAATCGTTAAATCGAGAAATCGTTAAATCATTAAATCGATAAATCGATGGATAGTTTAATCGATAAATAGATAAATCCATTGATGAATAGATAGATAAATCAATAAATCGATAAATCGATAAATCGATAAATCGATAAATCGTTAAATCGATGGATAGATTAATCGATAAATCGATAAATCGATAAATCGATAAATCGATAAATCGATAAATCGATAAATCGATAAAATGATAAATCGATAAATCGATAAATCAATAAATCGATAAATAGATAAATCGATAAATCGATAAATCGATAAATCGATAAATCGATAAATCGTTAAATGGATAAATCGTTAAATCGTTTAATCGATAAATCGTTAAATCGTTAAATCGTTAAATCGTTAAATCGATAAATCGATAAATCGATAAATCGATAAATCGATAAATCGATAAATCGATAATTCGATAAATCGATGGATAGATTAATCGATAAATTGATAAATCCATTGATGAATAGATAGATAAATCGATAAATCGATAAATCGATAAATCGATAAATCGATAAATCGATAAATCCATAAATCCATAAATCGATAAATCGATAAATCGATAAATCGATAAATCGATAAATCGATAAATCGATAAATCGATAAATCGATAAATCGATAAATCGATAAATCGATAAATCGATAAATCGATAAATCAATAAATCAATAAATCGATAAATCGATAAATCGATAAATCGTTAAATCATGGATAGATTAATCGATAAATGGATAAATCGATAAATCGATAAATCGATTAATCGATAAATCGATAAATCGATAAATCGATAAATCGATCAAATGATAAATCGATAAATCGATAAATCGATAAATCGATAAATCGATAAATCGATAAATCGATAAATCGATAAATCAATAAATCGATAAATCGATAAATCGTTAAATGGATAAATCGTTAAATCGTTAAATCGATTAATCGTTAAATCGTTAAATCGTTAAATCGATAAATCGATAAATCGATAAATCGATAAATCGATAAATCGATAAATCGATAAATCGATAAATCGATAAATCGATAAATCGATAAATCGATAAATCGATAATTCGATAAATTGATGGATAGATTAATCGATAAATTGATAAATCCATTGATGAATAGAAAGATAAATCGATAAATCGATAAATCGATAAATCGATAAATCGATAAATCGATAAATCGATAAATCGATAAATCGATAAATCGATAAATCGATAAATCGATAAATCGATAAATCGATAAATCGATAAATCGATAAATCAATAAATCAATAAATCGATAAATCGATAAATCGATAAATCGTTAAATCATGGATAGATTAATCGATAAATGGATAAATCGATAAATCGATAAATCGATTAATCGATAAATCGATAAATCGATAAATCGATAAATCGATCAAATGATAAATCGATAAATCGATAAATCGATAAATCGATAAATCGATAAATCGATAAATCGATAAATCGATAAATCAATAAATCGATAAATCGATAAATCGTTAAATGGATAAATCGTTAAATCGTTAAATCGATTAATCGTTAAATCGTTAAATCGTTAAATCGATAAATCGATAAATCGATAAATCGATAAATCGATAAATCGATAAATCGATAAATCGATAAATCGATAAATCGATAAATCGATAAATCGATAAATCGATAAATCGATAATTCGATAAATTGATGGATAGATTAATCGATAAATTGATAAATCCATTGATGAATAGAAAGATAAATCGATAAATCGATAAATCGATAAATCGATAAATCGATAAATCGATAAATCGATAAATCGATAAATCGATAAATCGATAAATCGATAAATCGATAAATCGATAAATCGATAAATCGATAAATCGATAAATCGATAAATCGATAAATCGATAAATCGATAAATCGATAAATCGATAAATCAATTAATCGATAAATCGATAAATCGTTAAATCGATAAATCGTTAAATCGATGGATAGATTAATCGATAAATAGATAAATCCATTGATGAATAGATAGATAAATCGATAAATCGATAGATCGATAAATCGATAGATCGATAAATCGATAGATCGATAAATCGATAAATCGATAAATCGATAAATCGATAAATCGATAAATCGATAAATCGATAAATCGATAAATCGATAAATCGATAAATCGATAAATCGATAAATCGATAAATCGATAAATCGATAAATCGATAAATCGATAAATCGATAAATCGATAAATCGATAAATCGATAAATCGATAAATCGATAAATCGATAAATCGATAAATCGATAAATCGATAAATCGATAAATCGATAAATCGATAAATCGATAAATCGATAAATCGATAAATCGATAAATCGATAAATCGATAAATCGATAAATCGATAAATCGATAAATCGATAAATCGATAAATCGATAAATCGATAAATCGATAAATCGATAAATCGATAAATCGATAAATCGATAAATCGATAAATCGATAAATCGATAAATCGATAAATCGATAAATCGATAAATCGATAAATCGATAAATCGATAAATCGATAAATCGATAAATCGATAAATCGATAAATCGATAAATCGATAAATCGATAAATCGATAAATCGATAAATCGATAAATCGATAAATCGATAAATCGATAAATCGATAAATCGATAAATCGATAAATCGATAAATCGATAAATCGATAAATCGATAAATCGATAAATCGATAAATCGATAAATCGATAAATCGATAAATCGATAAATCGATAAATCGATAAATCGATAAATCGATAAATCGATAAATCGATAAATCGATAAATCGATAAATCGATAAATCGATAAATCGATAAATCGATAAATCGATAAATCGATAAATCGATAAATCGATAAATCGATAAATCGATAAATCGATAAATCGATAAATCGATAAATCGATAAATCGATAAATCGATAAATCGATAAATCGATAAATCGATAAATCGATAAATCGATAAATCGATAAATCGATAAATCGATAAATCGATAAATCGATAAATCGATAAATCGATAAATCGATAAATCGATAAATCGATAAATCGATAAATCGATAAATCGATAAATCGATAAATCGATAAATCGATAAATCGATAAATCGATAAATCGATAAATCGATAAATCGATAAATCGATAAATCGATAAATCGATAAATCGATAAATCGATAAATCGATAAATCGATAAATCGATAAATCGATAAATCGATAAATCGATAAATCGATAAATCGATAAATCGATAAATCGATAAATCGATAAATCGATAAATCGATAAATCGATAAATCGATAAATCGATAAATCGATAAATCGATAAATCGATAAATCGATAAATCGATAAATCGATAAATCGTTAAATCGTTAAATCGATAAATCGATAAATCGATAAATCGATAAATCGATAAATCGATAAATCGATAAATCGATAAATCGATAAATCGATAAATCGATAAATCGATAAATCGATAAATCGATAAATCGATAAATCGATAAATCGATAAATCGTTAAATCGATAGATCGATAAATCGATAAATCGATAAATCGATAAATCGTTAAATCGATAAATCGTTAAATCGATAGATCGATAAATCAATAAATCGATAAATCGTTAAATCGATAAATCGATTAATTGATAAATCGTTAAATCGATAAATCGATAAATCGATAAATCGATAAATCGTTAAATGGATAAATCGTTAAATCTTTAAATCGAGAAATCGTTAAATCATTAAATCGATAAATATATGGATAGATTATTAGATAGATAAATCGATTAATCGATAAATCGATTAATCGATAAATCGATAAATCGATTAATCGATAAATCGATTAATCGATAAATCGATTAATCGATAAATCGATAAATCGATAAATCGATAAATCGATAAATCGATAAATCGATAAATCGATAAATCGATAAATCGATAAATCGATAAATCGATAAATCGATAAATCGATAAATCGATAAATCGATAAATCGATAAATCGATAAATCGATAAATCGATAAATCGATAAATCGATAAATCGATAAATCGATAAATCGATAAATCGATATATCGATAAATCGATATATCGATAAATCGATATATCGATAAATCGATAAATCGATAAATCGATAAATCGATAAATCGATAAATCGATAAATCGATAAATCGATAAATCGATAAATCGATAAATCGATAAATCGATAAATCGATAAATCGATAAATCGATAAATCGATAAATCGATAAATCGATAAATCGATAAATCGATAAATCGATAAATCGATAAATCGATAAATCGATAAATCGATAAATCGATAAATCGATAAATCGATAAATCGATAAATCGATAAATCGATAAATCGATAAATCGATAAATCGATAAATCGATAAATCGATAAATCGATAAATCGATAAATCGATAAATCGATAAATCGATAAATCGATAAATCGATAAATCGATAAATCGATAAATCGATAAATCGATAAATCGATAAATCGATAAATCGATAAATCGATAAATCGATAAATCGATAAATCGATAAATCGATAAATCGATAAATCGATAAATCGATAAATCGATAAATCGATAAATCGATAAATCGATAAATCGATAAATCGATAAATCGATAAATCGATAAATCGATAAATCGATAAATCGATAAATCGATAAATCGATAAATCGATAAATCGATAAATCGATAAATCGATAAATCGATAAATCGATAAATCGATAAATCGATAAATCGATAAATCGATAAATCGATAAATCGATAAATCGATAAATCGATAAATCGATAAATCGATAAATCGATAAATCGATAAATCGATAAATCGATAAATCGATAAATCGATAAATCGATAAATCGATAAATCGATAAATCGATAAATCGATAAATCGATAAATCGATAAATCGATAAATCGATAAATCGATAAATCGATAAATCGATAAATCGATAAATCGATAAATCGATAAATCGATAAATCGATAAATCGATAAATCGATAAATCGATAAATCGATAAATCGATAAATCGATAAATCGATAAATCGATAAATCGATAAATCGATAAATCGATAAATCGATAAATCGATAAATCGATAAATCGATAAATCGATAAATCGATAAATCGATAAATCGATAAATCGATAAATCGATAAATCGATAAATCGATAAATCGATAAATCGATAAATCGATAAATCGATAAATCGATAAATCGATAAATCTATAAATCGTTAAATGGATAAATCGTTAAATCGAGAAATCGAGAAATCGAGAAATCGTTAAATCATTAAATCGATAAATCGATGGATAGATTATTCGATAAATAGATAAATCCATTGATGAATAGATAGATAAATCGATATATCGATAAATCGATAAATCGATAAATCGAAAAATCGATAAATCGAAAAATCGATAAATCGAAAAATCGAAAAATCGATAAATCGATATATCGATATATCGATAAATCGATAAATCGATAAATCGATAAATATGTCAATCCATAAATAAATACAAAAGTAAATAGATAAATTGTTAAATAGATCAATCGATACATAGATAGATAAATCGATAAATCCTAAAATAGATAAATCGATAGAAAGATAGATAGATTAATCGATAAATCGTTAAATCGCTATATAGATAGATAAATAAGTCGATAAATCGATAAATCGATAAATCGATAAATCGATAAATCGATAAATCGATAAATCGATAAATCGATAAATCGATAAATCGTTAAATCGTTAAATCGATAAATCGTTAAATTGATAAATCGTTAAATCGTTAAATCGATAAATCGTTAAATCGATAAATCGATTAATTGATAAATCGTTAAATCGATAAATCGTTAAATGGATAAATCGTTAAATCGTTAAATCTTTAAATCGAGAAATCGTTAAATCGTTAAATCATTAAATCGATAAATCGATAAATCGATGGATAGATTAATCGATAAATAGATAAATCCATTGATGAATAGATAGATAAATCGATATATCGATATATCGATAAATCGATAAATCGATAAATCGATAAATCGATAAATCGATAAATCGATAAATCGATAAATCGATAAATCGATAAATCGATAAATCGTTAAATCGATGGATAGATTAATCGATAAATCGATTAATCGATAAATCGATTAATCGATAAATCGATAAATCGATAAATCGATAAATCGATAAATCGATTAATCGATAAATCGATAAAATGATAAATCGATAAATCGATAAATCGATAAATCAATAAATCGATAAATAGATAAATAGATAAATCGATAAATCGATAAATCGTTAAATGGATAAATCGTTAAATCGTTTAATCGATAAATCGTTAAATCGTTAAATCGTTAAATCGTTAAATCGATAAATCGATAAATCGATAAATCGATAAATCGATAAATCGATAAATCGATAAATCGATAAATCGATAAATCGATAAATCGATAAATCGATAAATCGATAAATCGATAAATCGATAAATCGATAAAGCGATAATTCGATAAATCGATGGATAGATTAATCGATAAATTGATAAATCCATTGATGAATAGATAGATAAATCGATAAATCGATAAATCGATAAATCGATAAATCGATAAATCGATAAATCGATAAATCGATAAATCGATAAATCGATAAATCGATAAATCGATAAATCGATAAATCGATAAATCGATAAATCGATAAATCGATAAATCGATAAATCGATAAATCGATAAATCGATAAATCGATAAATCGATAAATCGATAAATCGATAAATCGATAAATCGATAAATCGATAAATCGATAAATCGATAAATCGATAAATCGATAAATCGATAAATCGATAAATCGATAAATCGATAAATCGATAAATCGATAAATCGATAAATCGATAAATCGATAAATCGATAAATCAATAAATCGATAAATCGATAAATCGATAAATCGATAAATCGATAAATCGATAAATCAATAAATCAATAAATCGATAAATCGATAAATCGATAAATCGATAAATCGATAAATCGATAAATCGATAAATCGTTAAATCATGGAAAGATTAATCGATAAATGGATAAATGGATAAATCGATAAATCGATTAGTCGATAAATCGATAAATCGATCAAATGATAAATCGATAAATCGATGAATCGATAAATCGATAAATCAATAAATCGATAAATAGATAAATCGATAAATCGATAAATCGTTAAATGGATAAATCGTTAAATCGTTAAATCGTTAAATCGTTAAATCGTTAAATCGTTAAATCGATTAATCGTTAAATCGTTAAATCGATAAATCGATAAATCGATAAATCGATAAATCGATAAATCGATAAATCGATAAATCGATAAATCGATAAATCGATAAATCGATAAATCGATAAATAGATAAATCGATAAATCGATAAATCGATAAATCGATAAATCGATAAATCGATAAATCGATAAATCGATAAATCGATAAATCGATAAATCGATAAATCGATAAATCGATAAATCGATAAATCGATAAATCGATAAATTGATAAATCGATAAATCGATAAATCGATAAATCGATAAATCGATAAATCGATTATTCGATAAATTGATGGATAGATTAATCGATAAATTGATAAATCCATTGATGAATAGAAAGATAAATCGATAAATCGAAAAATCGATAAATCGATAAATCGATAAATCGATAAATCAATAAATCGATAAATCGATAAATCGTTAAATCGATAAATCGTTAAATCGATGGATAGATTAATCGATAAATAGATAAGTCCATTGATGAATAGATAGATAAATCGATATATCGATATATCGATTAATCGATAAATCGATTAATCGATAAATCGATAAATCGATAAATATGTCAATCCATAAATAAATAGAAAAGTAAATAGATATATTGTTAAATAGATCAATCGATACATAGATAGATAAATCGATAAATCCTAAAATAGATAAATCGATAGAAAGATAGATAGATTAATCGATAAATCGTTAAATCGCTATATAGATAGATAAATAAGTCGATAAATCGATAAATCGATAAATCGATAAATCGATATATCGATAAATCGATAAATCGATAAATCGATAAATCGATAAATCGATAAATCGATAAATCGATAAATCGATAAATCGATAAATCGATAAATCGATAAATCGATAAATCGATAAATCGATAAATCGATTAATCGATAAATCGATTAATCGATAAATCGATAAATCGATAAATCGATAAATCAATAAATCAATAAATCGATAAATCAATAAATCGATAAATCGATAAATCGTTAAATCATGGAAAGATTAATCGATAAATGGATTAATCGATAAATCGATTAGTCGATAAATCGATAAATCGATCAAATGATAAATCGATAAATCGATGAATCGATGAATCGATAAATCGATAAATCAATAAATCGATAAATAGATAAATCGATAAATCGATAAATCGTTAAATGGATAAATCGTTAAATCGTTAAATCGTTAAATCGATTAATCGTTAAATCGTTAAATCGATAAATCGATAAATTGATAAATCGATAAATCGATAAATCGATAAATCGATAAATCGATAAATCGATAAATCGATAAATCGATAAATCGATAAATCGATAAATCGATGGATAGATTAATCGATAAATTGATAAATCCATTGATGAATAGAAAGATAAATCGATAAATCGAAAAATCGATAAATCGATAAATCGATAAATCGATAAATCAATAAATCGATAAATCGATAAATCGTTAAATCGATAAATCGTTAAATCGTTAAATCGATGGATAGATAATCGATAAATAGATAAATCCATTGATGAATAGATAGATAAATCGATATATCGATATATCGATATATCGATATATCGATATATCGATTAATCGATAAATCGATAAATCGATAAATCGATAAATCGATAAATCGATAAATATGTCAATCCATAAATAAATAGAAAAGTAAATAGATAAATTGTTAAATAGATCAATCGATACATAGATAGATAAATCGATAAATCCTAAAATAGATAAATCGATAGAAAGATAGATAGATTAATCGATAAATCGTTAAATCGCTATATAGATAGATAAATAAGTCGATAAATCGATAAATCGATAAATCGATAAATCGATAAATCGATAAATCGATAAATCGATAAATAGATAAATCGATAAATCGATAAATCGATAAATCGATAAATCGATAAATCGATAAATCGATAAATCGATAAATCGATAAATCGATAAATCGATAAATCGATAAATCGATAAATCGATAAATCGATAAATCGATAGAAAGATAGATAGATTAATCGATAAATCGTTAAATCGCTATAAAGATAGATAAATAAATCGATAAATCGATAAATCGATAAATCGATAAATCGATAAATCGATAGATCGATAAATCGATAGATCGATAAATCGATAGATCGATAAATCGATAGATCGATAAATCGATAAATCGATAAATCGATAAATCGATAAATCGATAAATCGATAAATCGATAAATCGATAAATCGATAAATCGATAAATCGATAAATCGATAAATCGATAAATCGATAAATCGATAAATCGATAAATCGATAAATCGATAAATTGATGGATAGATTAATCGATAAATTGATAAATCCATTGATGAATAGAAAGATAAATCGATAAATCGATAAATCGATAAATCGATAAATCGATAAATCGATAAATCGATAAATCGATAAATCGATAAATCGATAAATCGATAAATCGATAAATCGATAAATCGATAAATCGATAAATCGATAAATCGATAAATCGATAAATCGATAAATCGATAAATCGATAAATCGATAAATCAATTAATCGATAAATCGATAAATCGTTAAATCGATAAATCGTTAAATCGATGGATAGATTAATCGATAAATAGATAAATCCATTGATGAATAGATAGATAAATCGATAAATCGATAGATCGATAAATCGATAGATCGATAAATCGATAGATCGATAAATCGATAGATCGATAAATCGATAGATCGATAAATCGATAAATCGATAAATCGATAAATCGATAAATCGATAAATCGATAAATCGATAAATCGATAAATCGATAAATCGATAAATCGATAAATCGATAAATCGATAAATCGATAAATCGATAAATCGATAAATCGATAAATCGATAAATCGATAAATCGATAAATCGATAAATCGATAAATCGATAAATCGATAAATCGATAAATCGATAAATCGATAAATCGATAAATCGATAAATCGATAAATCGATAAATCGATAAATCGATAAATCGATAAATCGATAAATCGATAAATCGATAAATCGATAAATCGATAAATCGATAAATCGATAAATCGATAAATCGATAAATCGATAAATCGATAAATCGATAAATCGATAAATCGATAAATCGATAAATCGATAAATCGATAAATCGATAAATCGATAAATCGATAAATCGATAAATCGATAAATCGATAAATCGATAAATCGATAAATCGATAAATCGATAAATCGATAAATCGATAAATCGATAAATCGATAAATCGATAAATCGATAAATCGATAAATCGATAAATCGATAAATCGATAAATCGATAAATCGATAAATCGATAAATCGATAAATCGATAAATCGATAAATCGATAAATCGATAAATCGATAAATCGATAAATCGATAAATCGATAAATCGATAAATCGATAAATCGATAAATCGATAAATCGATAAATCGATAAATCGATAAATCGATAAATCGATAAATCGATAAATCGATAAATCGATAAATCGATAAATCGATAAATCGATAAATCGATAAATCGATAAATCGATAAATCGATAAATCGATAAATCGATAAATCGATAAATCGATAAATCGATAAATCGATAAATCGATAAATCGATAAATCGATAAATCGATAAATCGATAAATCGATAAATCGATAAATCGATAAATCGATAAATCGATAAATCGATAAATCGATAAATCGATAAATCGATAAATCGATAAATCGATAAATCGATAAATCGATAAATCGATAAATCGATAAATCGATAAATCGATAAATCGATAAATCGATAAATCGATAAATCGATAAATCGATAAATCGATAAATCGATAAATCGATAAATCGATAAATCGATAAATCGATAAATCGATAAATCGATAAATCGTTAAATCGTTAAATCGATAAATCGATAAATCGATAAATCGTTAAATCGTTAAATCGATAAATCGATAAATCGATAAATCGAAAAATCGATAAATCGATAAATCGATAAATCGATAAATCGATAAATCGATAAATCGATAAATCGATAAATCGATAAATCGATAAATCGATAAATCGATAAATCGATAAATCGATAAATCGATAAATCGATAAATCGATAAATCGATAAATCGTTAAATCGATAAATCGTTAAATCGATAGATCGATAAATCAATAAATCGATAAATCGTTAAATCGATAAATCGATTAATTGATAAATCGTTAAATCGATAAATCGATAAATCGATAAATCGATAAATCGATAAATCGTTAAATGGATAAATCGTTAAATCTTTAAATCGAGAAATCGTTAAATCATTAAATCGATAAATATATGGATAGATTATTAGATAGATAAATCGATTAATCGATAAATCGATTAATCGATAAATCGATTAATCGATTAATCGATTAATCGATTAATCGATAAATCGATTAATCGATAAATCGATAAATCGATAAATCGATTAATCGATAAATCGATAAATCGATAAATCGATAAATCGATAAATCGATAAATCGATAAATCGATAAATCGATAAATCGATAAATCGATAAATCGATAAATCGATAAATCGATAAATCGATAAATCGATAAATCGATAAATCGATAAATCGATAAATCGATAAATCGATAAATCGATAAATCGATAAATCGATAAATCGATAAATCGATAAATCGATAAATCGATAAATCGATAAATCGATAAATCGATAAATCGATAAATCGATAAATCGATAAATCGATAAATCGATAAATCGATAAATCGATAAATCGATAAATCGATAAATCGATAAATCGATAAATCGATAAATCGATAAATCGATAAATCGATAAATCGATAAATCGATAAATCGATAAATCGATAAATCGATAAATCGATAAATCGATAAATCGATAAATCGATAAATCGATAAATCGATAAATCGATAAATCGATAAATCGATAAATCGATAAATCGATAAATCGATAAATCGATAAATCGATAAATCGATAAATCGATAAATCGATAAATCGATAAATCGATAAATCGATAAATCGATAAATCGATAAATCGATAAATCGATAAATCGATAAATCGATAAATCGATAAATCGATAAATCGATAAATCGATAAATCGATAAATCGATAAATCGATAAATCGATAAATCGATAAATCGATAAATCGATAAATCGATAAATCGATAAATCGATAAATCGATAAATCGATAAATCGATAAATCGATAAATCGATAAATCGATAAATCGATAAATCGATAAATCGATAAATCGATAAATCGATAAATCGATAAATCGATAAATCGATAAATCGATAAATCGATAAATCGATAAATCGATAAATCGATAAATCGATAAATCGATAAATCGATAAATCGATAAATCGATAAATCGATAAATCGATAAATCGATAAATCGATAAATCGATAAATCGATAAATCGATAAATCGTTAAATCGATAAATCGATAAATCGATAAATCGATAAATCGATAAATCGATAAATCGATAAATCGATAAATCGATAAATCGATAAATCGATAAATCGATAAATCGATAAATCGATAAATCGATAAATCGATAAATCGATAAATCGATAAATCGATAAATCGATAAATCGATAAATCGATAAATCGATAAATCGATAAATCGATAAATCGATAAATCGATAAATCGATAAATCGATAAATCGATAAATCGATAAATCGATAAATCGATAAATCGATAAATCGATAAATCGATAAATCGATAAATCGATAAATCGATAAATCGATAAATCGATAAATCGATAAATCGATAAATCGATAAATCGATAAATCGATAAATCGATAAATCGATAAATCGATAAATCGATAAATCGTTAAATCGAGAAATCGAGAAATCGAGAAATCGTTAAATCATTAAATCGATAAATCGATGGATAGATTATTCGATAAATAGATAAATCCATTGATGAATAGATAGATAAATCGATATATCGATAAATCGATAAATCGATAAATCGAAAAATCGATAAATCGAAAAATCGATAAATCGAAAAATCGAAAAATCGATAAATCGATATATCGATATATCGATAAATCGATAAATCGATAAATCGATAAATATGTCAATCCATAAATAAATACAAAAGTAAATAGATAAATTGTTAAATAGATCAATCGATACATAGATAGATAAATCGATAAATCCTAAAATAGATAAATCGATAGAAAGATAGATAGATTAATCGATAAATCGTTAAATCGCTATATAGATAGATAAATAAGTCGATAAATCGATAAATCGATAAATCGATAAATCGATAAATCGATAAATCGATAAATCGATAAATCGATAAATCGATAAATCGTTAAATCGTTAAATCGATAAATCGTTAAATTGATAAATCGTTAAATCGTTAAATCGATAAATCGTTAAATCGATAAATCGATTAATTGATAAATCGTTAAATCGATAAATCGTTAAATGGATAAATCGTTAAATCGTTAAATCTTTAAATCGAGAAATCGTTAAATCGTTAAATCATTAAATCGATAAATCGATAAATCGATGGATAGATTAATCGATAAATAGATAAATCCATTGATGAATAGATAGATAAATCGATATATCGATATATCGATAAATCGATAAATCGATAAATCGATAAATCGATAAATCGATAAATCGATAAATCGATAAATCGATAAATCGATAAATCGATAAATCGATAAATCGATAAATCGTTAAATCGATGGATAGATTAATCGATAAATCGATTAATCGATAAATCGATTAATCGATAAATCGATAAATCGATAAATCGATAAATCGATAAATCGATAAATCGATTAATCGATAAATCGATAAAATGATAAATCGATAAATCGATAAATCGATAAATCGATAAATCAATAAATCGATAAATAGATAAATAGATAAATCGATAAATCGATAAATCGTTAAATGGATAAATCGTTAAATCGTTTAATCGATAAATCGTTAAATCGTTAAATCGTTAAATCGTTAAATCGATAAATCGATAAATCGATAAATCGATAAATCGATAAATCGATAAATCGATAAATCGATAAATCGATAAATCGATAAATCGATAAATCGATAAATCGATAAATCGATAAATCGATAAATCGATAAATCGATAAAGCGATAATTCGATAAATCGATGGATAGATTAATCGATAAATTGATAAATCCATTGATGAATAGATAGATAAATCGATAAATCGATAAATCGATAAATCGATAAATCGATAAATCGATAAATCGATAAATCGATAAATCGATAAATCGATAAATCGATAAATCGATAAATCGATAAATCGATAAATCGATAAATCGATAAATCGATAAATCGATAAATCGATAAATCGATAAATCGATAAATCGATAAATCGATAAATCGATAAATCGATAAATCGATAAATCGATAAATCGATAAATCGATAAATCGATAAATCGATAAATCGATAAATCGATAAATCGATAAATCGATAAATCGATAAATCGATAAATCGATAAATCGATAAATCGATAAATCGATAAATCGATAAATCGATAAATCGATAAATCGATAAATCGATAAATCGATAAATCGATAAATCGATAAATCAATAAATCAATAAATCAATAAATCGATAAATCGATAAATCGATAAATCGATAAATCGATAAATCGATAAATCGATAAATCGATAAATCGTTAAATCATGGAAAGATTAATCGATAAATGGATAAATCGATAAATCGATTAGTCGATAAATCGATAAATCGATCAAATGATAAATCGATAAATCGATGAATCGATAAATCGATAAATCAATAAATCGATAAATAGATAAATCGATAAATCGATAAATCGTTAAATCGTTAAATCGTTAAATCGTTAAATCGATTAATCGTTAAATCGTTAAATCGATAAATCGATAAATCGATAAATCGATAAATCGATAAATCGATAAATCGATAAATCGATAAATCGATAAATCGATAAATCGATAAATCGATAAATCGATAAATCGATAAATCGATAAATAGATAAATCGATAAATCGATAAATCGATAAATCGATAAATCGATAAATCGATAAATCGATAAATCGATAAATCGATAAATCGATAAATCGATAAATCGATAAATCGATAAATCGATAAATCGATAAATCGATAAATCGATAAATCGATAAATCGATAAATCGATAAATCGATAAATCGATAAATCGATAAATCGATTATTTGATAAATTGATGGATAGATTAATCGATAAATTGATAAATCCATTGATGAATAGAAAGATAAATCGATAAATCGAAAAATCGATAAATCGATAAATCGATAAATCGATAAATCGATAAATCAATAAATCGATAAATCGATAAATCGTTAAATCGATAAATCGTTAAATCGTTAAATCGATGGATAGATTAATCGATAAATAGATAAGTCCATTGATGAATAGATAGATAAATCGATATATCGATATATCGATTAATCGATAAATCGATTAATCGATAAATCGATAAATCGATAAATATGTCAATCCATAAATAAATAGAAAAGTAAATAGATATATTGTTAAATAGATCAATCGATACATAGATAGATAAATCGATAAATCCTAAAATAGATAAATCGATAGAAAGATAGATAGATTAATCGATAAATCGTTAAATCGCTATATAGATAGATAAATAAGTCGATAAATCGATAAATCGATAAATCGATAAATCGATATATCGATAAATCGATAAATCGATAAATCGATAAATCGATAAATCGATAAATCGATAAATCGATAAATCGATAAATCGATAAATCGATAAATCGATAAATCGATAAATCGATAAATCGATTAATCGATAAATCGATTAATCGATAAATCGATAAATCGATAAATCGATAAATCAATAAATCAATAAATCGATAAATCAATAAATCGATAAATCGATAAATCGTTAAATCATGGAAAGATTAATCGATAAATGGATTAATCGATAAATCGATTAGTCGATAAATCGATAAATCGATCAAATGATAAATCGATAAATCGATGAATCGATGAATCGATAAATCGATAAATCAATAAATCGATAAATAGATAAATCGATAAATCGATAAATCGTTAAATGGATAAATCGTTAAATCGTTAAATCGTTAAATCGATTAATCGTTAAATCGTTAAATCGATAAATCGATAAATTGATAAATCGATAAATCGATAAATCGATAAATCGATAAATCGATAAATCGATAAATCGATAAATCGATAAATCGATAAATCGATAAATCGATAAATCGATGGATAGATTAATCGATAAATTGATAAATCCATTGATGAATAGAAAGATAAATCGATAAATCGAAAAATCGATAAATCGATAAATCGATAAATCAATAAATCGATAAATCGATAAATCGTTAAATCGATAAATCGTTAAATCGTTAAATCGATGGATAGATAATCGATAAATAGATAAATCCATTGATGAATAGATAGATAAATCGATATATCGATATATCGATATATCGATATATCGATATATCGATTAATCGATAAATCGATAAATCGATAAATCGATAAATCGATAAATCGATAAATATGTCAATCCATAAATAAATAGAAAAGTAAATAGATAAATTGTTAAATAGATCAATCGATACATAGATAGATAAATCGATAAATCCTAAAATAGATAAATCGATAGAAAGATAGATAGATTAATCGATAAATCGTTAAATCGCTATATAGATAGATAAATAAGTCGATAAATCGATAAATCGATAAATCGATAAATCGATAAATCGATAAATCGATAAATCGATAAATCGATAAATCGATAAATCGATAAATCGATAAATCGATAAATCGATAAATCGATAAATCGATAAATCGATAAATCGATAAATCGATAAATCGATAAATCGATAAATCGATAAATCGATAAATCGATAAATCGATAAATCGATAAATCGATAAATCGATAAATCGATAAATCGATAAATCGATAAATCGATAAATCGATAAATCGATAAATCGATAAATCGATAAATCGATAAATCGATAAATCGATAAATCGATAAATCGATAAATCGATAAATCGATAAATCGATAAATCGATAAATCGATAAATCGATAAATCGATAAATCGATAAATCGATAAATCGATAAATCGATAAATCGATAAATCGATAAATCGATAAATCGATAAATCGATAAATCGATAAATCGATAAATCGATAAATCGATAAATCGATAAATCGATAAATCGATAAATCGATAAATCGATAAATCGATAAATCGATAAATCGATAAATCGATAAATCGATAAATCGATAAATTGATAAATCGATAAATCGATAAATCGATAAATCGATAAATCGATAAATCGATAAATCGATAAATCGATAAATCGATAAATCGATAAATCGATAAATCGATAAATCGATAAATCGATAAATCGATAAATCGATAAATCGATAAATCGATAAATCGATAAATCGATAAATCGATAAATCGATAAATCGATAAATCGATAAATCGATAAATCGATAAATCGATAAATCGATAAATCGATAAATCGATAAATCGATAAATCGATAAATCGATAAATCGATAAATCGATAAATCGATAAATCGATAAATCGATAAATCGATAAATCGATAAATCGATAAATCGATAAATCGATAAATCGATAAATCGATAAATCGATAAATCGATAAATCGATAAAACGATAAATCGATAAATCGATAAATCGATAAATCGATAAATCGATAAATCGATAAATCGATAAATCGATAAATCGATAAATCGATAAATCGATAAATCGATAAATCGATAAATCGATAAATCGATAAATCGATAAATCGATAAATCGATAAATCGATAGAAAGATAGATAGATTAATCGATAAATCGTTAAATCGCTATAAAGATAGATAAATAAATCGATAAATCGATAAATCGATAAATCGATAGATCGATAAATCGATAGATCGATAAATCGATAGATCGATAAATCGATAAATCGATAAATCGATAAATCGATAAATCGATAAATCGATAAATCGATAAATCGATAAATCGATAAATCGATAAATCGATAAATCGATAAATCGATAAATCGATAAATCGATAAATCGATAAATCGATAAATCGATAAATCGATAAATCGATAAATCGATAAATCGATAAATCGATAAATCGATAAATCGATAAATCGATAAATCGATAAATCGATAAATCGATAAATCGATAAATCGATAAATCGATAAATCGATAAATCGATAAATCGATAAATCGATAAATCGATAAATCGATAAATCGATAAATCGATAAATCGATAAATCGATAAATCGATAAATCGATAAATCGATAAATCGATAAATCGATAAATCGATAAATCGATAAATCGATAAATCGATAAATCGATAAATCGATAAATCGATAAATCGATAAATCGATAAATCGATAAATCGATAAATCGATAAATCGATAAATCGATAAATCGATAAATCGATAAATCGATAAATCGATAAATCGATAAATCGATAAATCGATAAATCGATAAATCGATAAATCGATAAATCGATAAATCGATAAATCGATAAATCGATAAATCGATAAATCGATAAATCGATAAATCGATAAATCGATAAATCGATAAATCGATAAATCGATAAATCGTTAAATCGATAAATCGATAAATCGATAAATCGTTAAATCGATAAATCGATAAATCGATAAATCGTTAAATCGTTAAATCGATAAATCGATAAATCGATAAATCGATAAATCGTTAAATCGTTAAATCGATAAATCGATAAATCGATAAATCGATAAATCGATAAATCGATAAATCGATAAATTGATAAATCGATAAATCGATAAATCGATAAATCGATAAATCGATAAATCGATAAATCGATAAATCGATAAATCGATAAATCGATAAATCGTTAAATCGATAAATCGTTAAATCGATAGATCGATAAATCAATAAATCGATAAATCGTTAAATCGATAAATCGATTAATTGATAAATCGTTAAATCGATAAATCGATAAATCGATAAATCGATAAATCGATAAATCGATAAATCGTTAAATGGATAAATCGTTAAATCTTTAAATCGAGAAATCGTTAAATCATTAAATCGATAAATCGATGGATAGATTATTAGATAGATAAATCGATTAATCGATAAATCGATTAATCGATAAATCGATTAATCGATAAATCGATTAATCGATAAATCGATTAATCGATAAATCGATTAATCGATTAATCGATAAATCGATAAATCGATAATTCGATTAATCGATAAATCGATAAATCGATAATTCGATAAATCGATAATTCGATAAATCGATAAATCGATAAATCGATAAATCGATAAATCGATAAATCGATAAATCGATAAATCGATAAATCGATAAATCGATAAATCGATAAATCGATAAATCGATAAATCGATAAATCGATAAATCGATAAATCGATAAATCGATAAATCGATAAATCGATAAATCGATAAATCGATAAATCGATAAATCGATCAATCGATAAATCGATAAATCGATAAATCGTTAAATGGATAAATCGTTAAATCTTTAAATCGAGAAATCGTTAAATCATTAAATCGATAAATCGATGGATAGATTATTAGATAGATAAATCGATTAATCGATAAATCGATTAATCGATAAATCGATTAATCGATTAATCGATAAATCGATTAATCGATAAATCGATTAATCGATAAATCGATTAATCGATAAATCGATTAATCGATAAATCGATAAATCGATAATTCGATAAATCGATAATTCGATAAATCGATAAATCGATAAATCGATAAATCGATCAATCGATAAATCGATAAATCGATAAATCGATAAATCGATAAATCGATAAATCGATAAATCGATAAATCGATCAATCGATCAATCGATAAATCGATCAATCGATAAATCGATAAATCGATAAATCGATAAATCGATAAATCGATAAATCGATAAATCGATAAATCGATAAATCGATAAATCGATAAATCGATAAATCGATAAATCGATAAATCGATAAATCGATAAATCGATAAATCGATAAATCGATAAATCGATAAATCGATAAATCGATATATCGATAAATCGATATATCGATAAATCGATAAATCGATAAATCGATAAATCGATAAATCGATAAATCGATAAATCGATTAATTGATAAATCGATAAATCGATAAATCGATAAATCGATAAATCGATAAATCGATAAATCGATAAATCGATAAATCGATAAATCGATAAATCGATAAATCGATAAATCGATAAATCGATAAATCGATAAATCGATAAATCGATAAATCGATAAATCGATAAATCGATAAATCGATAAATCGATAAATCGATAAATCGATAAATCGATAAATCGATAAATCGATAAATCGATAAATCGATAAATCGATAAATCGATAAATCGATAAATCGATAAATCGATAAATCGATAAATCGATAAATCGATAAATCGATAAATCGATAAATCGATAAATCGATAAATCGATAAATCAATAAATCGATAAATCGATAAATCGATAAATCGATAAATCGATAAATCGTTAAATCGATAAATCGTTAAATCGATAAATCGTTAAATCGTTAAATGGATAAATCGTTAAATCGAGAAATCGAGAAATCGAGAAATCGTTAAATCATTAAATCGATAAATCGATGGATAGATTATTCGATAAATAGATAAATCCATTGATGAATAGATAGATAAATCGATATATCGATAAATCGATAAATCGAAAAATCGATAAATCGAAAAATCGATAAATCGAAAAATCGAAAAATCGATAAATCGATATATCGATATATCGATATATCGATAAATCGATAAATCGATAAATCGATAAATATGTCAATCCATAAATAAATACAAAAGTAAATAGATAAATTGTTAAATAGATCAATCGATACATAGATAGATAAATCGATAAATCCTAAAATAGATAAATCGATAGAAAGATAGATAGATTAATCGATAAATCGTTAAATCGCTATATAGATAGATAAATAAGTCGATAAATCGATAAATCGATAAATCGATAAATCGATAAATCGATAAATCGATAAATCGATAAATCGATAAATCGATAAATCGATAAATCGTTTAATCGTTAAATCGATAAATCGTTAAATTGATAAATCGTTAAATCGTTAAATCGATAAATCGTTAAATCGATAAATCGATTAATTGATAAATCGTTAAATCGATAAATCGTTAAATGGATAAATCGTTAAATCGTTAAATCTTTAAATCGAGAAATCGTTAAATCGTTAAATCATTAAATCGATAAATCGATAAATCGATGGATAGATTAATCGATAAATAGATAAATCCATTGATGAATAGATAGATAAATCGATATATCGATATATCGATAAATCGATAAATCGATAAATCGATAAATCGATAAATCGATAAATCGATAAATCGATAAATCGTTAAATCGATGGATAGATTAATCGATAAATCGATTAATCGATAAATCGATTAATCGATAAATCAATAAATCGATAAATCGATAAATCGATAAATCGATTAATCGATAAATCGATAAAATGATAAATCGATAAATCGATAAATCGATAAATCGATAAATCGATAAATCAATAAATCGATAAATAGATAAATAGATAAATCGATAAATCGATAAATCGTTAAATCGTTTAATCGATAAATCGTTAAATCGTTAAATCGTTAAATCGTTAAATCGTTAAATCGTTAAATCGATAAATCGATAAATCGATAAATCGATAAATCGATAAATCGATAAATCGATAAATCGATAAATCGATAATTCGATAAATCGATGGATAGATTAATCGATAAATTGATAAATCCATTGATGAATAGATAGATAAATCGATAAATCGATAAATCGATAAATCGATAAATCGATAAATCGATAAATCGATAAATCGATAAATCGATAAATCGATAAATCGATAAATCGATAAATCGATAAATCGATAAATCGATAAATCGATAAATCGATAAATCGATAAATCGATAAATCGATAAATCGATAAATCGATAAATCGATAAATCGATAAATCGATAAATCGATAAATCGATAAATCGATAAATCGATAAATCGATAAATCGATAAATCGATAAATCGATAAATCGATAAATCGATAAATCGATAAATCGATAAATCGATAAATCGATAAATCAATAAATCGATAAATCGATAAATCGATAAATCGATAAATCGATAAATCGATAAATCAATAAATCAATAAATCGATAAATCGATAAATCGATAAATCGAAAAATCGATAAATCGATATATCGATATATCGATAAATCGATAAATCGATAAATCGATAAATATGTCAATCCATAAATAAATACAAAAGTAAATAGATAAATTGTTAAATAGATCAATCGATACATAGATAGATAAATCGATAAATCCTAAAATAGATAAATCGATAGAAAGATAGATAGATTAATCGATAAATCGTTAAATCGCTATATAGATAGATAAATAAGTCGATAAATCGATAAATCGATAAATCGATAAATCGATAAATCGATAAATCGATAAATCGATAAATCGATAAATCGTTAAATCGTTAAATCGATAAATCGTTAAATTGATAAATCGTTAAATCGTTAAATCGATAAATCGTTAAATCGATAAATCGATTAATTGATAAATCGTTAAATCGATAAATCGTTAAATGGATAAATCGTTAAATCGTTAAATCTTTAAATCGAGAAATCGTTAAATCGTTAAATCATTTAATCGATAAATCGATAAATCGATGGATAGATTAATCGATAAATAGATAAATCCATTGATGAATAGATAGATAAATCGATATATCGATATATCGATAAATCGATAAATCGATAAATCGATAAATCGATAAATCGATAAATCGATAAATCGATAAATCGATAAATCGATAAATCGATAAATCGATAAATCGATAAATCGTTAAATCGATGGATAGATTAATCGATAAATCGATTAATCGATAAATCGATTAATCGATAAATCAATAAATCGATAAATCGATAAATCGATAAATCGATTAATCGATAAATCAATAAAATGATAAATCGATAAATCGATAAATCGATAAATCGATAAATCGATAAATCGATAAATCAATAAATCGATAAATAGATAAATAGATAAATCGATAAATCGATAAATCGTTAAATGGATAAATCGTTAAATCGTTTAATCGATAAATCGTTAAATCGTTAAATCGTTAAATCGTTAAATCGATAAATCGATAAATCGATAAATCGATAAATCGATAAATCGATAAATCGATAAATCGATAAATCGATAAATCGATAATTCGATAAATCGATGGATAGATTAATCGATAAATTGATAAATCCATTGATGAATAGATAGATAAATCGATAAATCGATAAATCGATAAATCGATAAATCGATAAATCGATAAATCGATAAATCGATAAATCGATAAATCGATAAATCGATAAATCGATAAATCGATAAATCGATAAATCGATAAATCGATAAATCGATAAATCGATAAATCGATAAATCGATAAATCGATAAATCGATAAATCGATAAATCGATAAATCGATAAATCGATAAATCGATAAATCGATAAATCGATAAATCGATAAATCGATAAATCGATAAATCGATAAATCAATAAATCGATAAATCGATAAATCGATAAATCGATAAATCGATAAATCAATAAATCAATAAATCGATAAATCGATAAATCGATAAATCGATAAATCGATAAATCGATAAATCGATAAATCGATAAATCGATAAATCGATAAATCGATAAATCGATAAATCGTTAAATCATTAAATCGTTAAATCATGGAAAGATTAATCGATAAATGGATAAATCGATAAATCGATTAGTCGATAAATCGATAAATCGATCAAATGATAAATCGATAAATCGATGAATCGATAAATCGATAAATCAATAAATCGATAAATAGATAAATCGATAAATCGATAAATCGTTAAATGGATAAATCGTTAAATCGTTAAATCGTTAAATCGTTAAATCGTTAAATCGTTAAATCGATTAATCGTTAAATCGTTAAATCGATAAATCGATAAATCGATAAATCGATAAATCGATAAATCGATAAATCGATAAATCGATAAATCGATAAATCGATAAATCGATAAATCGATAAATCGATAAATCGATAAATAGATAAATCGATAAATCGATAAATCGATAAATCGATAAATCGATAAATCGATAAATCGATAAATCGATAAATCGATAAATCGATAAATCGATAAATCGATAAATCGATAAATCGATAAATCGATAAATCGATAAATCGATAAATCGATTATTCGATAAATTGATGGATAGATTAATCGATAAATTGATAAATCCATTGATGAATAGAAAGATAAATCGATAAATCGAAAAATCGATAAATCGATAAATCGATAAATCGATAAATCGATAAATCAATAAATCGATAAATCGATAAATCGTTAAATCGATAAATCGTTAAATCGTTAAATCGATGGATAGATTAATCGATAAATAGATAAATCCATTGATGAATAGATAGATAAATCGATATATCGATATATCGATTAATCGATAAATCGATTAATCGATAAATCGATAAATCGATAAATATGTCAATCCATAAATAAATAGAAAAGTAAATAGATAAATTGTTAAATAGATCAATCGATACATAGATAGATAAATCGATAAATCCTAAAATAGATAAATCGATAGAAAGATAGATAGATTAATCGATAAATCGTTAAATCGCTATATAGATAGATAAATAAGTCGATAAATCGATAAATCGATAAATCGATAAATCGATATATCGATAAATCGATAAATCGATAAATCGATAAATCGATAAATCGATAAATCGATAAATCGATAAATCGATAAATCGATAAATCGATAAATCGATAAATCGATAAATCGATAAATCGATAAATCGATAAATCGATAAATCGATAAATCGATAAATCGATAAATCGATTAATCGATAAATCGATAAATCGATAAATCGATAAATCAATAAATCAATAAATCGATAAATCGATAAATCGATAAATCGATAAATCGTTAAATCATGGAAAGATTAATCGATAAATGGATTAATCGATAAATCGATTAGTCGATAAATCGATAAATCGATCAAATGATAAATCGATAAATCGATAAATCGATGAATCGATGAATCGATAAATCGATAAATCAATAAATCGATAAATAGATAAATCGATAAATCGATGGATAGATTAATCGATAAATTGATAAATCCATTGATGAATAGAAAGATAAATCGATAAATCGAAAAATCGATAAATCGATAAATCGATAAATCGATAAATCGATAAATCAATAAATCGATAAATCGATAAATCGTTAAATCGATAAATCGTTAAATCGTTAAATCGATGGATAGATTAATCGATAAATAGATAAATCCATTGATGAATAGATAGATAAATCGATATATCGATATATCGATATATCGATTAATCGATAAATCGATAAATCGATAAATCGATAAATCGATAAATCGATAAATATGTCAATCCATAAATAAATAGAAAAGTAAATAGATAAATTGTTAAATAGATCAATCGATACATAGATAGATAAATCGATAAATCCTAAAATAGATAAATCGATAGAAAGATAGATAGATTAATCGATAAATCGTTAAATCGCTATATAGATAGATAAATAAGTCGATAAATCGATAAA
The DNA here is from genome assembly GCA_963920215.1 of Nineta flava. NCBI lineage: Eukaryota > Metazoa > Arthropoda > Insecta > Neuroptera > Chrysopidae > Nineta > Nineta flava. The sequence continues at coordinate 40,425,467 of OY986046.1, forward strand.
TCGATAAATCGATAAATCGATAAATCGATAAATCGATAAATCGATAAATCGATAAATCGATAAATCGTTAAATCGTTAAATCGATAAATCGTTAAATTGATAAATCGTTAAATCGTTAAATCGATAAATCGTTAAATCGATAAATCGATTAATTGATAAATCGTTAAATCGATAAATCGTTAAATGGATAAATCGTTAAATCGTTAAATCTTTAAATCGAGAAATCGTTAAATCGTTAAATCATTAAATCGATAAATCGATAAATCGATGGATAGATTAATCGATAAATAGATAAATCCATTGATGAATAGATAGATAAATCGATATATCGATATATCGATAAATCGATAAATCGATAAATCGATAAATCGATAAATCGATAAATCGATAAATCGATAAATCGATAAATCGATAAATCGATAAATCGATAAATCGATAAATCGTTAAATCGATGGATAGATTAATCGATAAATCGATTAATCGATAAATCGATTAATCGATAAATCAATAAATCGATAAATCGATAAATCGATAAATCGATTAATCGATAAATCAATAAAATGATAAATCGATAAATCGATAAATCGATAAATCGATAAATCGATAAATCAATAAATCGATAAATAGATAAATAGATAAATCGATAAATCGATAAATCGTTAAATGGATAAATCGTTAAATCGTTTAATCGATAAATCGTTAAATCGTTAAATCGTTAAATCGTTAAATCGATAAATCGATAAATCGATAAATCGATAAATCGATAAATCGATAAATCGATAAATCGATAAATCGATAAATCGATAATTCGATAAATCGATGGATAGATTAATCGATAAATTGATAAATCCATTGATGAATAGATAGATAAATCGATAAATCGATAAATCGATAAATCGATAAATCGATAAATCGATAAATCGATAAATCGATAAATCGATAAATCGATAAATCGATAAATCGATAAATCGATAAATCGATAAATCGATAAATCGATAAATCGATAAATCGATAAATCGATAAATCGATAAATCGATAAATCGATAAATCGATAAATCGATAAATCGATAAATCGATAAATCGATAAATCGATAAATCGATAAATCGATAAATCGATAAATCGATAAATCAATAAATCGATAAATCGATAAATCGATAAATCGATAAATCGATAAATCAATAAATCAATAAATCGATAAATCGATAAATCGATAAATCGATAAATCGATAAATCGATAAATCGATAAATCGATAAATCGATAAATCGATAAATCGATAAATCGATAAATCGATAAATCGTTAAATCATGGAAAGATTAATCGATAAATGGATAAATCGATAAATCGATTAGTCGATAAATCGATAAATCGATCAAATGATAAATCGATAAATCGATGAATCGATAAATCGATAAATCAATAAATCGATAAATAGATAAATCGATAAATCGATAAATCGTTAAATGGATAAATCGTTAAATCGTTAAATCGTTAAATCGTTAAATCGTTAAATCGATTAATCGTTAAATCGTTAAATCGATAAATCGATAAATCGATAAATCGATAAATCGATAAATCGATAAATCAATAAATCGATAAATCGATAAATCGTTAAATCGATAAATCGTTAAATCGTTAAATCGATGGATAGATTAATCGATAAATAGATAAATCCATTGATGAATAGATAGATAAATCGATATATCGATATATCGATTAATCGATAAATCGATTAATCGATAAATCGATAAATCGATAAATATGTCAATCCATAAATAAATAGAAAAGTAAATAGATAAATTGTTAAATAGATCAATCGATACATAGATAGATAAATCGATAAATCCTAAAATAGATAAATCGATAGAAAGATAGATAGATTAATCGATAAATCGTTAAATCGCTATATAGATAGATAAATAAGTCGATAAATCGATAAATCGATAAATCGATAAATCGATATATCGATAAATCGATAAATCGATAAATCGATAAATCGATAAATCGATAAATCGATAAATCGATAAATCGATAAATCGATAAATCGATAAATCGATAAATCGATAAATCGATAAATCGATAAATCGATAAATCGATAAATCGATAAATCGATTAATCGATAAATCGATAAATCGATAAATCGATAAATCAATAAATCAATAAATCGATAAATCGATAAATCGATAAATCGATAAATCGTTAAATCATGGAAAGATTAATCGATAAATGGATTAATCGATAAATCGATTAGTCGATAAATCGATAAATCGATCAAATGATAAATCGATAAATCGATAAATCGATGAATCGATGAATCGATAAATCGATAAATCAATAAATCGATAAATAGATAAATCGATAAATCGATAAATCGATAAATCGTTAAATGGATAAATCGTTAAATCGTTAAATCGTTAAATCGATTAATCGTTAAATCGTTAAATCGATAAATCGATAAATCGATAAATCGATAAATCGATAAATCGATAAATCGATAAATCGATAAATCGATAAATCGATAAATCGATAAATCGATAAATCGATAAATCGATGGATAGATTAATCGATAAATTGATAAATCCATTGATGAATAGAAAGATAAATCGATAAATCGAAAAATCGATAAATCGATAAATCGATAAATCGATAAATCGATAAATCAATAAATCGATAAATCGATAAATCGTTAAATCGATAAATCGTTAAATCGTTAAATCGATGGATAGATTAATCGATAAATAGATAAATCCATTGATGAATAGATAGATAAATCGATATATCGATATATCGATATATCGATTAATCGATAAATCGATAAATCGATAAATCGATAAATCGATAAATCGATAAATATGTCAATCCATAAATAAATAGAAAAGTAAATAGATAAATTGTTAAATAGATCAATCGATACATAGATAGATAAATCGATAAATCCTAAAATAGATAAATCGATAGAAAGATAGATAGATTAATCGATAAATCGTTAAATCGCTATATAGATAGATAAATAAGTCGATAAATCGATAAATCGATAAATCGATAAATCGATAAATCGATAAATCGATATATCGATAAATCGATAAATCGATAAATCGATAAATCGATAAATCGATAAATCGATAAATCGATAAATCGATAAATCGATAAATCGATAAATCGATAAATCGATAAATCGATAAATCGATAAATCGATAAATCGATAAATCGATAAATCGATAAATCGATAAATCGATAAATCGATAAATCGATAAATCGATAAATCGATAAATCGATAAATCGATAAATCGATAAATCGATAAATCGATAAATCGATAAATCGATAAATCGATAAATCGATAAATCGATAAATCGATAAATCGATAAATCGATAAATCGATAAATCGATAAATCGATAAATCGATAAATCGATAAATCGATAAATCGATAAATCGATAAATCGATAAATCGATAAATCGATAAATCGATAAATCGATAAATCGATAAATCGATAAATCGATAAATCGATAAATCGATAAATCGATAAATCGATAAATCGATAAATCGATAAATCGATAAATCGATAAATCGATAAATCGATAAATCGATAAATCGATAAATCGATAAATCGATAAATCGATAAATCGATAAATCGATAAATCGATAAATCGATAAATCGATAAATCGATAAATCGATAAATCGATAAATCGATAAATCGATAAATCGATAAATCGATAAATCGATAAATCGATAAATCGATAAATCGATAAATCGATAAATCGATAAATCGATAAATCGATAAATCGATAAATCGATAAATCGATAAATCGATAAATCGATAAATCGATAAATCGATAAATCGATAAATCGATAAATCGATAAATCGATAAATCGATAAATCGATAAATCGATAAATCGATAAATCGATAGAAAGATAGATAGATTAATCGATAAATCGTTAAATCGCTATAAAGATAGATAAATAAATCGATAGATCGATAAATCGATAAATCGATAGATCGATAAATCGATAAATCGATAAATCGATAAATCGATAAATCGATAAATCGATAAATCGATAAATCGATAAATCGATAAATCGATAAATCGATAAATCGATAAATCGATAAATCGATAAATCGATAAATCGATAAATCGATAAATCGATAAATCGATAAATCGATAAATCGATAAATCGATAAATCGATAAATCGATAAATCGATAAATCGATAAATCGATAAATCGATAAATCGATAAATCGATAAATCGATAAATCGATAAATCGATAAATCGATAAATCGATAAATCGATAAATCGATAAATCGATAAATCGATAAATCGATAAATCGATAAATCGATAAATCGATAAATCGATAAATCGATAAATCGATAAATCGATAAATCGATAAATCGATAAATCGATAAATCGATAAATCGATAAATCGATAAATCGATAAATCGATAAATCGATAAATCGATAAATCGATAAATCGATAAATCGATAAATCGATAAATCGATAAATCGATAAATCGATAAATCGATAAATCGATAAATCGATAAATCGATAAATCGATAAATCGATAAATCGATAAATCGATAAATCGATAAATCGATAAATCGATAAATCGATAAATCGATAAATCGATAAATCGATAAATCGATAAATCGATAAATCGATAAATCGATAAATCGATAAATCGATAAATCGATAAATCGATAAATCGATAAATCGATAAATCGATAAATCGATAAATCGATAAATCGATAAATCGATAAATCGATAAATCGATAAATCGATAAATCGATAAATCGATAAATCGATAAATCGATAAATCGATAAATCGATAAATCGATAAATCGATAAATCGATAAATCGATAAATCGATAAATCGATAAATCGATAAATCGATAAATCGATAAATCGATAAATCGATAAATCGATAAATCGATAAATCGATAAATCGATAAATCGATAAATCGATAAATCGATAAATCGATAAATCGTTAAATCGATAAATCGTTAAATCGATAAATCGTTAAATCGATAAATCGTTAAATCGATAAATCGTTAAATCGATAAATCGTTAAATCGATAAATCGTTAAATCGATAAATCGATAAATCGATAAATCGATAAATCGATAAATCGTTAAATCGATAAATCGTTAAATCGATAAATCGTTAAATCGATAAATCGTTAAATCGATAAATCGTTAAATCGATAAATCGTTAAATCGATAAATCGTTAAATCGATAAATCGATAAATCGATAAATCGATAAATCGATAAATCGATAAATCGATAAATCGATAAATCGATAAATCGATAAATCGATAAATCGATAAATCGATAAATCGATAAATCGATAAATCGATAAATCGATAAATCGATAAATCGATAAATCGATAAATCGATAAATCGTTAAATCGATAAATCGATAAATCGATAAATCGATAAATCGATAAATCGATAAATCGATAAATCGATAAATCGATAAATCGATAAATCGATAAATCGATAAATCGATAAATCGATAAATCGATAAATCGATAAATCGATAAATCGATAAATCGATAAATCGATAAATCGATAAATCGATAAATCGATAAATCGATAAATCGATAAATCGATAAATCGATAAATCGATAAATCGATAAATCGATAAATCGATAAATCGATAAATCGATAAATCGATAAATCGATAAATCGATAAATCGATAAATCGATAAATCGATAAATCGATAAATCGATAAATCGATAAATCGATAAATCGATAAATCGATAAATCGATAAATCGATAAATCGATAAATCGATAAATCGATAAATCGATAAATCGATAAATCGATAAATCGATAAATCGATAAATCGATAGAAAGATAGATAGATTAATCGATAAATCGTTAAATCGCTATAAAGATAGATAAATAAATCGATAAATCGATAAATCGATAAATCGATAAATCGATAAATCGATAAATCGATAAATCGATAAATCGATAAATCGATAAATCGATAAATCGATAAATCGATAAATCGATAAATCGATAAATCGATAAATCGATAAATCGATAAATCGATAAATCGATAAATCGATAAATCGATAAATCGATAAATCGATAAATCGATAAATCGATAAATCGATAAATCGATAAATCGATAAATCGATAAATCGATAAATCGATAAATCGATAAATCGATAAATCGATAAATCGATAAATCGATAAATCGATAAATCGATAAATCGATAAATCGATAAATCGATAAATCGATAAATCGATAAATCGATAAATCGATAAATCGATAAATCGATAAATCGATAAATCGATAAATCGATAAATCGATAAATCGATAAATCGATAAATCGATAAATCGATAAATCGATAAATCGATAAATCGATAAATCGATAAATCGATAAATCGATAAATCGATAAATCGATAAATCGATAAATCGATAAATCGATAAATCGATAAATCGATAAATCGATAAATCGATAAATCGATAAATCGATAAATCGATAAATCGATAAATCGATAAATCGATAAATCGATAAATCGATAAATCGATAAATCGATAAATCGATAAATCGATAAATCGATAAATCGATAAATCGATAAATCGATAAATCGTTAAATCGTTAAATCGATAAATCGATAAATCGATAAATCGATAAATCGATAAATCGATAAATCGATAAATCGATAAATCGATAAATCGATAAATCGATAAATCGATAAATCGATAAATCGATAAATCGATAAATCGATAAATCGATAAATCGATAAATCGATAAATCGATAAATCGATAAATCGATAAATCGATAAATCGATAAATCGATAAATCGATAAATCGATAAATCGATAAATCGATAAATCGATAAATCGATAAATCGATAAATCGATAAATCGATAAATCGATAAATCGATAAATCGATAAATCGATAAATCGATAAATCGATAAATCGATAAATCGATAAATCGATAAATCGATAAATCGATAAATCGATAAATCGATAAATCGATAAATCGATAAATCGATAAATCGATAAATCGATAAATCGATAAATCGATAAATCGATAAATCGATAAATCGATAAATCGATAAATCGATAAATCGATAAATCGATAAATCGATAAATCGATAAATCGATAAATCGTTAAATCGATAAATCGTTAAATCGATAAATCGTTAAATCGATAAATCGTTAAATCGATAAATCGTTAAATCGATAAATCGTTAAATCGATAAATCGATAAATCGATAAATCGATAAATCGATAAATCGATAAATCGATAAATCGATAAATCGTTAAATCGATAAATCGTTAAATCGATAAATCGTTAAATCGATAAATCGTTAAATCGATAAATCGTTAAATCGATAAATCGTTAAATCGATAAATCGTTAAATCGATAAATCGTTAAATCGATAAATCGTTAAATCGATAAATCGTTAAATCGATAAATCGTTAAATCGATAAATCGTTAAATCGATAAATCGATAAATCGATAAATCGATAAATCGATAAATCGATAAATCGATAAATCGATAAATCGATAAATCGATAAATCGATAAATCGATAAATCGATAAATCGATAAATCGATAAATCGATAAATCGTTAAATCGATAAATCGTTAAATCGATAAATCGATAAATCGTTAAATCGATAAATCGTTAAATCGATAAATCGTTAAATCGATAAATCGTTAAATCGATAAATCGTTAAATCGATAAATCGTTAAATCGATAAATCGTTAAATCGATAAATCGTTAAATCGATAAATCGTTAAATCGATAAATCGTTAAATCGATAAATCGTTAAATCGATAAATCGTTAAATCGATAAATCGATAAATCGATAAATCGATAAATCGTTAAATCGATAAATCGTTAAATCGATAAATCGTTAAATCGATAAATCGTTAAATCGATAAATCGTTAAATCGATAAATCGTTAAATCGATAAATCGTTAAATCGATAAATCGTTAAATCGATAAATCGATAAATCGATAAATCGATAAATCGTTAAATTGTTAAATCGTTAAATCGATAAATCGATAAATCGATAAATCGATAAATCGATAAATCGATAAATCGATAAATCGATAAATCGATAAATCGATAAATCGATAAATCGATAAATCGATAAATCGATAAATCGATAAATCGATAAATCGATAAATCGATAAATCGATAAATCGATAAATCGATAAATCGATAAATCGATAAATCGATAAATCGATAAATCGATAAATCGATAAATCGATAAATCGATAAATCGATAAATCGATAAATCGATAAATCGATAAATCGATAAATCGATAAATCGATAAATCGATAAATCGATAAATCGATAAATCGATAGAAAGATAGATAGATTAATCGATAAATCGTTAAATCGCTATAAAGATAGATAAATAAATCGATAAATCGATAAATCGATAAATCGATAAATTGATAAATCGATAAATCGATAAATCGATAAATCGATAAATCGATAAATCGATAAATCGATAAATCGATAAATCGATAAATCGATAAATCGATAAATCGATAAATCGATAAATCAATAAATCAATAAATCGATAAATCGATAAATCGATAAATCGATAAATCGATAAATCGATAAATCGATAAATCGATAAATCGATAAATCGATAAATCGATAAATCGATAAATCGATAAATCGATAAATCGATAGAAAGATAGATAGATTAATCGATAAATCGTTAAATCGCTATAAAGATAGATAAATAAATCGATAAATCGATAAATCGATAAATCGATAAATCGATAAATCGATAAATCGATAAATCGATAAATCGATAAATCGTTAAATCGATAAATCGTTAAATCGATAAATCGTTAAATCGATAAATCGTTAAATCGTTAAATCGTTAAATCGTTAAATCGATAAATCGATAAATCGATAAATCGATAAATCGATAAATCGATAAATCGATAAATCGATAAATCGATAAATCGATAAATCGATAAATCGATAAATCGATAAATCGATAAATCGATAAATCGATAAATCGATAAATCGATAAATCGATAAATCGATAAATCGATAAATCGATAAATCGATAAATCGATAAATCGATAAATCGATAAATCGATAAATCGATAAATCGATAAATCGATAAATCGATAAATCGATAAATCGATAAATCGATAAATCGATAAATCGATAAATCGATAAATCGATAAATCGATAAATCGATAAATCGATAAATCGATAAATCGATAAATCGATGGATAGATTAATCGATAAATAGATAAATCCATTGATGAATAGATAGATAAATCGATATATCGATATATCGATTAATCGATAAATCGATAAATCGATAAATATGTCAATCCATAAATAAATAGAAAAGTAAATAGATAAATTGTTAAATAGATCAATCGATACATAGATAGATAAATCGATAAATCCTAAAATAGATAAATCGATAGAAAGATAGATAGATTAATCGATAAATCGTTAAATCGCTATATAGATAGATAAATAAGTCGATAAATCGATAAATCGATAAATCGATAAATCGATAAATCGATAAATCGATAAATCGATAAATCGATAAATCGATAAATCGATAAATCGATAAATCGATAAATCGATAAATCGATAAATCGATAAATCGATAAATCGATAAATCGATAAATCGATAAATCGATAAATCGATAAATCGATAAATCGATAAATCGATAAATCGATAAATCGATAAATCGATAAATCGATAAATCGATAAATCGATAAATCGATAAATCGATAAATCGATAAATCGATAAATCGATAAATCGATAAATCGATAAATCGATAAATCGATAAATCGATAAATCGATAAATCGATAAATCGATAAATCGATAAATCGATAAATCGATAAATCGATAAATCGATAAATCGATAAATCGATAAATCGATAAATCGATAAATCGATAAATCGATAAATCGATAAATCGATAAATCGATAAATCGATAAATCGATAAATCGATAAATCGATAAATCGATAAATCGATAAATCGATAAATCGATAAATCGATAAATCGATAAATCGATAAATCGATAAATCGATAAATCGATAAATCGATAAATCGATAAATCGATAAATCGATAAATCGATAAATCGATAAATCGATAAATCGATAAATCGATAAATCGATAAATCGATAAATCGATAAATCGATAGAAAGATAGGTAGATTAATCGATAAATCGTTAAATCGCTATAAAGATAAATCGATAAATCGATAAATCGATAAATCGATAAATCGATAAATCGATAAATCGATAAATCGATAAATCGATAAATCGATAAATCGATAAATCGATAAATCGATAAATCGATAAATCGATAAATCGATAAATCGATAAATCGATAAATCGATAAATCGATAAATCGATAAATCGATAAATCGATAAATCGATAAATCGATAAATCGATAAATCGATAAATCGATAAATCGATAAATCGATAAATCGATAAATCGATAAATCGATAAATCGATAAATCGATAAATCGATAAATCGATAAATCGATAAATCGATAAATCGATAAATCGATAAATCGATAAATCGATAAATCGATAAATCGATAAATCGATAAATCGATAAATCGATAAATCGATAAATCGATAAATCGATAAATCGATAAATCGATAAATCGATAAATCGATAAATCGATAAATCGATAAATCGATAAATCGATAAATCGATAAATCGATAAATCGATAAATCGATAAATCGATAAATCGATAAATCGATAAATCGATAAATCGATAAATCGATAAATCGATAAATCGATAAATCGATAAATCGATAAATCGATAAATCGATAAATCGATAAATCGATAAATCGATAAATCGATAAATCGATAAATCGATAAATCGATAAATCGATAAATCGATAAATCGATAAATCGATAAATCGATAAATCGATAAATCGATAAATCGATAAATCGATAAATCGATAAATCGATAAATCGATAAATCGATAAATCGATAAATCGATAAATCGATAAATCGATAAATCGATAAATCGATAAATCGATAAATCGATAAATCGATAAATCGATAAATCGATAAATCGATAAATCGATAAATCGATAAATCGATAAATCGATAAATCGATAAATCGATAAATCGATAAATCGATAAATCGATAAATCGATAAATCGATAAATCGATAAATCGATAAATCGATAAATCGATAAATCGATAAATCGATAAATCGATAAATCGATAAATCGATAAATCGATAAATCGATAAATCGATAAATCGATAAATCGATAAATCGATAAATCGATAAATCGATAAATCGATAAATCGATAAATCGATAAATCGATAAATCGATAAATCGATAAATCGATAAATCGATAAATCGATAAATCGATAAATCGATAAATCGATAAATCGATAAATCGATAAATCGATAAATCGATAAATCGATAAATCGATAAATCGATAAATCGATAAATCGATAAATCGATAAATCGATAAATCGATAAATCGATAAATCGATAAATCGATAAATCGATAAATCGATAAATCGATAAATCGATAAATCGATAAATCGATAAATCGATAAATCGATAAATCGATAAATCGATAAATCGATAAATCGATAAATCGATAAATCGATAAATCGATAAATCGATAAATCGATAAATCGATAAATCGATAAATCGATAAATCGATAAATCGATAAATCGATAAATCGATAAATCGATAAATCGATAAATCGATAAATCGATAAATCGATAAATCGATAAATCGATAAATCGATAAATCGTTAAATCGATAAATCGTTAAATCGATAAATCGTTAAATCGATAAATCGTTAAATCGATAAATCGTTAAATCGATAAATCGTTAAATCGATAAATCGTTAAATCGATAAATCGTTAAATCGATAAATCGTTAAATCGATAAATCGTTAAATCGATAAATCGTTAAATCGATAAATCGTTAAATCGATAAATCGTTAAATCGATAAATCGTTAAATCGATAAATCGTTAAATCGATAAATCGTTAAATCGATAAATCGTTAAATCGATAAATCGTTAAATCGATAAATCGTTAAATCGATAAATCGTTAAATCGATAAATCGTTAAATCGATAAATCGTTAAATCGATAAATCGTTAAATCGATAAATCGTTAAATCGATAAATCGTTAAATCGATAAATCGTTAAATCGATAAATCGTTAAATCGATAAATCGTTAAATCGATAAATCGTTAAATCGATAAATCGTTAAATCGATAAATCGTTAAATCGATAAATCGTTAAATCGATAAATCGTTAAATCGATAAATCGTTAAATCGATAAATCGTTAAATCGATAAATCGTTAAATCGATAAATCGTTAAATCGATAAATCGTTAAATCGATAAATCGTTAAATCGATAAATCGATAAATCGATAAATCGATAAATCGATAAATCGATAAATCGATAAATCGATAAATCGATAAATCGATAAATCGATAAATCGATAAATCGATAAATCGATAAATCGATAAATCGATAAATCGATAAATCGATAAATCGATAAATCGATAAATCGATAAATCGATAAATCGATAAATCGATAAATCGATAAATCGATAAATCGATAAATCGATAAATCGATAAATCGATAAATCGATAAATCGATAAATCGATAAATCGATAAATCGATAAATCGATAAATCGATAAATCGATAAATCGATAAATCGATAAATCGATAAATCGATAAATCGATAAATCGATAAATCGATAAATCGATAAATCGATAAATCGATAAATCGTTAAATCGATAAATCGATAAATCGATAAATCGATAAATCGATAAATCGATAAATCGATAAATCGATAAATCGATAAATCGATAAATCGATAAATCGATAAATCGATAAATCGATAAATCGATAAATCGATAAATCGATAAATCGATAAATCGATAAATCGATAAATCGATAAATCGATAAATCGATAAATCGATAAATCGATAAATCGATAAATCGATAAATCGATAAATCGATAAATCGATAAATCGATAAATCGATAAATCGATAAATCGATAAATCGATAAATCGATAAATCGATAAATCGATAAATCGATAAATCGATAAATCGATAAATCGATAAATCGATAAATCGATAAATCGATAAATCGATAAATCGATAAATCGATAAATCGATAAATCGATAAATCGATAAATCGATAAATCGATAAATCGATAAATCGATAAATCGATAAATCGATAAATCGATAAATCGATAAATCGATAAATCGATAAATCGATAAATCGATAAATCGATAAATCGATAAATCGATAAATCGATAAATCGATAAATCGATAAATCGATAAATCGATAAATCGTTAAATCGATAAATCGATAAATCGATAAATCGATAAATCGATAAATCGATAAATCGATAAATCGATAAATCGATAAATCGATAAATCGATAAATCGATAAATCGATAAATCGATAAATCGATAAATCGATAAATCGATAAATCGATAAATCGATAAATCGATAAATCGATAAATCGATAAATCGATAAATCGATAAATCGATAAATCGATAAATCGATAAATCGATAAATCGATAAATCGATAAATCGATAAATCGATAAATCGATAAATCGATAAATCGATAAATCGATAAATCGATAAATCGATAAATCGATAAATCGATAAATCGATAAATCGATAAATCGATAAATCGATAAATCGATAAATCGATAAATCGATAAATCGATAAATCGATAAATCGATAAATCGATAAATCGATAAATCGTTAAATCGATAAATCGTTAAATCGATAAATGGATAAATCGTTAAATCGAGAAATCGTTAAATCGATAAATCGTTAAATCGATAAATGGATAAATCGTTAAATCGAGAAATCGATAAATCGAGAAATCGTTAAATCGATAAATCGTTAAATCGATAAATGGATAAATCGTTAAATCGAGAAATCGTTAAATCATTAAATCGATAAATCGATGGATAGATTATTCGATAAATAGATAAATCCATTGATGAATAGATAGATAAATCGATATATCGATAAATCGATAAATCGAAAAATCGATAAATCGAAAAATCGATAAATCGAAAAATCGATAAATCGATAAATCGATATATCGATATATCGATAAATCGATAAATCGATAAATCGATAAATATGTCAATCCATAAATAAATAGAAAAGTAAATAGATAAATTGTTAAATAGATCAATCGATACATAGATAGATAAATCGATAAATCCTAAAAACGATAAATCGATAGAAAGATAGATAGATTAATCGATAAATCGTTAAATCGCTATATAGATAGATAAATAAGTCGATAAATCGATAAATCGATAAATCGATAAATCGATAAATCGATAAATCGATAAATCGATAAATCGATAAATCGATAAATCGATAAATCGATAAATCGATAAATCGATAAATCGATAAATCGTTAAATCGATAAATCGATAAATCGATAAATCGATAAATCGATAAATCGATAAATCGATAAATCGATAAATCGATAAATCGATAAATCGATAAATCGTTAAATCGATAAATCGATAAATCGATAAATCGATAAATCGATAAATCGATAAATCGATAAATCGATAAATCGATAAATCGATAAATCGATAAATCGATAAATCGATAAATCGATAAATCGATAAATCGATAAATCGATAAATCGATAAATCGATAAATCGATAAATCGATAAATCGATAAATCGATAAATCGATAAATCGATAAATCGATAAATCGATAAATCGATAAATCGATAAATCGATAAATCGATAAATCGATAAATCGATTAATCGATAAATCGATAAATCGATAAATCGATAAATCGATAAATCGATAAATCGATAAATCGATAAATCGATAAATCGATAAATCGATAAATCGATAAATCGATAAATCGATAAATCGATAAATCGATAAATCGATAAATCGATAAATCGATAAATCGTTAAATCGATAAATCGTTAAATCGATAAATGGATAAATCGTTAAATCGAGAAATCGTTAAATCATTAAATCGATAAATCGATGGATAGATTATTCGATAAATAGATAAATCCATTGATGAATAGATAGATAAATCGATATATCGATAAATCGATAAATCGAAAAATCGATAAATCGAAAAATCGATAAATCGAAAAATCGATAAATCGATAAATCGATATATCGATATATCGATAAATCGATAAATCGATAAATCGATAAATATGTCAATCCATAAATAAATAGAAAAGTAAATAGATAAATTGTTAAATAGATCAATCGATACATAGATAGATAAATCGATAAATCCTAAAAACGATAAATCGATAGAAAGATAGATAGATTAATCGATAAATCGTTAAATCGCTATATAGATAGATAAATAAGTCGATAAATCGATAAATCGATAAATCGATAAATCGATAAATCGATAAATCGTTAAATCGTTAAATCGATAAATCGTTAAATTGATAAATCGTTAAATCGTTAAATCGATAAATCGTTAAATCGATAAATCGATTAATTGATAAATCGTTAAATCGATAAATCGTTAAATGGATAAATCGTTAAATCGTTAAATCTTTAAATCGAGAAATCGTTAAATCGTTAAATCATTAAATCGATAAATCGATAAATCGATGGATAGATTAATCGATAAATAGATAAATCCATTGATGAATAGATAGATATATCGATAAATCGATAAATCGATAAATCGATAAATCGATAAATCGATAAATCGATAAATCGATAAATCGATAAATCGATAAATCGATAAATCGATAAATCGATAAATCGATAAATCGATAAATCGATAAATCGATAAATCGATAAATCGATAAATCGATAAATCGATAAATCGATAAATCGATAAATCGATAAATCGATAAATCGATAAATCGATAAATCGATAAATCGATAAATCGATAAATCGATAAATCGATAAATCGATAAATCGATAAATCGATAAATCGATAAATCGATAAATCGATAAATCGATAAATCGATAAATCGATAAATCGATAAATCGATAAATCGATAAATCGATAAATCGATAAATCGATAAATCGATAAATCGATAAATCGATAAATCGATAAATCGATAAATCGATAAATCGATAAATCGATAAATCGATAAATCGATAAATCGATAAATCGATAAATCGATAAATCGATAAATCGATAAATCGATAAATCGATAAATCGATAAATCGATAAATCGATAAATCGATAAATCGATAAATCGATAAATCGATAAATCGATAAATCGATAAATCGATAAATCGATAAATCGATAAATCGATAAATCGATAAATCGATAAATCGATAAATCGATAAATCGATAAATCGATAAATCGATAAATCGATAAATCGATAAATCGATAAATCGATAAATCGATAAATCGATAAATCGATAAATCGATAAATCGATAAATCGATAAATCGATAAATCGATAAATCGATAAATCGATAAATCGATAAATCGATAAATCGATAAATCGATAAATCGATAAATCGATAAATCGATAAATCGATAAATCGTTAAATCGATAAATCGTTAAATCGATAAATCGTTAAATCGATAAATCGTTAAATCGATAAATCGTTAAATCGTTAAATCGTTAAATCGTTAAATCGATAAATCGATAAATCGATAAATCGATAAATCGATAAATCGATAAATCGATAAATCGATAAATCGATAAATCGATAAATCGTTAAATCGATAAATCGATAAATCGATAAATCGATAAATCGATAAATCGATAAATCGATAAATCGATAAATCGATAAATCGATAAATCGATAAATCGATAAATCGATAAATCGATAAATCGATAAATCGATAAATCGATAAATCGATAAATCGATAAATCGATAAATCGATAAATCGATAAATCGATAAATCGATAAATCGATAAATCGATAAATCGATAAATCGATAAATCGATAAATCGATAAATCGATAAATCGATAAATCGATAAATCGATAAATCGATAAATCGATAAATCGATAAATCGATAAATCGATAAATCGATAAATCGATAAATCGATAAATCGATAAATCGATAAATCGATAAATCGATAAATCGATAAATCGATAAATCGATAAATCGATAAATCGATAAATCGATAAATCGATAAATCGATAAATCGATAAATCGATAAATCGATAAATCGATAAATCGATAAATCGATAAATCGATAAATCGATAAATCGATAAATCGATAAATCGATAAATCGATAAATCGATAAATCGATAAATCGATAAATCGATAAATCGATAAATCGATAAATCGATAAATCGATAAATCGATGGATAGATTAATCGATAAATAGATAAATCCATTGATGAATAGATAGATAAATCGATATATCGATATATCGATTAATCGATAAATCGATAAATCGATAAATATGTCAATCCATAAATAAATAGAAAAGTAAATAGATAAATTGTTAAATAGATCAATCGATACATAGATAGATAAATCGATAAATCCTAAAATAGATAAATCGATAGAAAGATAGATAGATTAATCGATAAATCGTTAAATCGCTATATAGATAGATAAATAAGTCGATAAATCGATAAATCGATAAATCGATAAATCGATAAATCGATAAATCGATAAATCGATAAATCGATAAATCGATAAATCGATAAATCGATAAATCGATAAATCGATAAATCGATAAATCGATAAATCGATAAATCGATAAATCGATAAATCGATAAATCGATAAATCGATAAATCGATAAATCGATAAATCGATAAATCGATAAATCGATAAATCGATAAATCGATAAATCGATAAATCGATAAATCGATAAATCGATAAATCGATAAATCGATAAATCGATAAATCGATAAATCGATAAATCGATAAATCGATAAATCGATAAATCGATAAATCGATAAATCGATAAATCGATAAATCGATAAATCGATAAATCGATAAATCGATAAATCGATAAATCGTTAAATCGATAAATCGTTAAATCGATAAATCGATAAATCGTTAAATCGATAAATCGTTAAGTCGATAAATCGTTAAATCGATAAATCGTTAAATCGATAAATCGTTAAATCGATAAATCGTTAAATCGATAAATCGATAAATCGATAAATCGATAAATCGATAAATCGATAAATCGATAAATCGATAAATCGATAAATCGATAAATCGATAAATCGATAAATCGATAAATCGATAAATCGATAAATCGATAAATCGATAAATCGATAAATCGATAAATCGATAAATCGATAAATCGATAAATCGATAAATCGATAAATCGATAAATCGATAAATCGATAAATCGATAAATCGATAAATCGATAAATCGATAAATCGATAAATCGATAAATCGATAAATCGATAAATCGATAAATCGATAAATCGATAAATCGATAAATCGATAAATCGATAAATCGATAAATCGATAAATCGATAAATCGATAAATCGATAAATCGATAAATCGATAAATCGATAAATCGATAAATCGATAAATCGATAAATCGATAAATCGATAAATCGATAAATCGATAAATCGATAAATCGATAAATCGATAAATCGATAAATCGATAAATCGATAAATCGATAAATCGATAAATCGATAAATCGATAAATCGATAAATCGATAAATCGATAAATCGATAAATCGATAAATCGATAAATCGATAAATCGATAAATCGATAAATCGATAAATCGATAAATCGATAAATCGATAAATCGATAAATCGATAAATCGATAAATCGATAAATCGATAAATCGATAAATCGATAAATCGATAAATCGATAAATCGATAAATCGATAAATCGATAAATCGATAAATCGATAAATCGATAAATCGATAAATCGATAAATCGATAAATCGATAAATCGATAAATCGATAAATCGATAAATCGATAAATCGATAAATCGATAAATCGATAAATCGATAAATCGATAAATCGATAAATCGATAAATCGATAAATCGATAAATCGATAAATCGATAAATCGATAAATCGATAAATCGATAAATCGATAAATCGATAAATCGATAAATCGATAAATCGATAAATCGATAAATCGATAAATCGATAAATCGATAAATCGATAAATCGATAAATCGATAAATCGTTAAATCGATAAATCTATAAATCGTTAAATGGATAAATCGTTAAATCGAGAAATCGAGAAATCGTTAAATCATTAAATCGATAAATCGATGGATAGATTATTCGATAAATAGATAAATCCATTGATGAATAGATAGATAAATCGATATATCGATAAATCGATAAATCGAAAAATCGATAAATCGAAAAATCGATAAATCGAAAAATCGATAAATCGATAAATCGATATATCGATATATCGATATATCGATATATCGATAAATCGATAAATCGATAAATATGTCAATCCATAAATAAATAGAAAAGTAAATAGATAAATTGTTAAATAGATCAATCGATACATAGATAGATAAATCGATAAATCCTAAAATAGATAAATCGATAGAAAGATAGATAGATTAATCGATAAATCGTTAAATCGCTATATAGATAGATAAATAAGTCGATAAATCGATAAATCGATAAATCGATATATCGATAAATCGATATATCGATAAATCGATAAATCGATAAATCGATAAATCGATAAATCGATAAATCGATAAATCGATAAATCGATAAATCGATAAATCGATAAATCGATAAATCGATAAATCGATAAATCGATAAATCGATAAATCGATAAATCGATAAATCGATAAATCGATAAATCGATAAATCGATAAATCGATAAATCGATAAATCGATAAATCGATAAATCGATAAATCGATAAATCGATAAATCGATAAATCGATAAATCGATAGATAGATTAATCGATAAATCGTTAAATCGCTATAAAGAAAGATAAATAAATCGATAAATCGATAAATCGATAAATCGATAAATCGATAAATCGATAAATCGATAAATCGATAAATCGATAAATCGATAAATCGATAAATCGATAAATCGATAAATCGATAAATCGATAAATCGATAAATCGATAAATCGATAAATCGATAAATCGATAAATCGATAAATCGATAAATCGATAAATCGATAAATCGATAAATCGATAAATCGATAAATCGATAAATCGATAAATCGATAAATCGATAAATCGATAAATCGATAAATCGATAAATCGATAAATCGATAAATCGATAAATCGATAAATCGATAAATCGATAATTCGATAAATCGATAATTCGATAAATCGATAAATCGATAAATCGATAAATCGATAAATCGATAAATCGATAAATCGATAAATCGATAAATCGATAAATCGATAAATCGATAAATCGATAAATCGATAAATCGATAAATCGATAAATCGATAAATCGATAAATCGATAAATCGTTAAATCGATAAATCGTTAAATCGATAAATCGTTAAATCGATAAATCGTTAAATCGATAAATCGTTAAATCGATAAATCGTTAAATCGATAAATCGTTAAATCGATAAATCGTTAAATCGATAAATCGTTAAATCGATAAATCGATAAATCGATAAATCGATAAATCGATAAATCGATAAATCGATAAATCGATAAATCGATAAATCGATAAATCGATAAATCGATAAATCGATAAATCGATAAATCGATAAATCGATAAATCGATAAATCGATAAATCGATAAATCGATAAATCGATAAATCGATAAATCGATAAATCGATAAATCGATAAATCGATAAATCGATAAATCGATAAATCGATAAATCGATAAATCGATAAATCGATAAATCGATAAATCGATAAATCGATAAATCGATAAATCGATAAATCGATAAATCGATAAATCGATAAATCGATAAATCGATAAATCGATAAATCGATAAATCGATAAATCGATAAATCGATAAATCGATAAATCGATAAATCGATAAATCGATAAATCGATAAATCGATAAATCGATAAATCGATAAATCGTTAAATCGATAAATCTATAAATCGTTAAATGGATAAATCGTTAAATCGAGAAATCGAGAAATCGTTAAATCATTAAATCGATAAATCGATGGATAGATTATTCGATAAATAGATAAATCCATTGATGAATAGATTGATAAATCGATATATCGATAAATCGATAAATCGAAAAATCGATAAATCGAAAAATCGATAAATCGAAAAATCGATAAATCGATAAATCGATATATCGATATATCGATATATCGATAAATCGATAAATCGATAAATCGATAAATATGTCAATCCATAAATAAATAGAAAAGTAAATAGATAAATTGTTAAATAGATCAATCGATACATAGATAGATAAATCGATAAATCCTAAAATAGATAAATCGATAGAAAGATAGATAGATTAATCGATAAATCGTTAAATCGCTATATAGATAGATAAATAAGTCGATAAATCGATAAATCGATAAATCGATAAATCGATAAATCGATAAATCGTTAAATCGTTAAATCGATAAATCGTTAAATTGATAAATCGTTAAATCGTTAAATCGATAAATCGTTAAATCGATAAATCGATTAATTGATAAATCGTTAAATCGATAAATCGTTAAATGGATAAATCGTTAAATCGTTAAATCTTTAAATCGAGAAATCGTTAAATCGTTAAATCATTAAATCGATAAATCGATAAATCGATGGATAGATTAATCGATAAATAGATAAATCCATTGATGAATAGATAGATAAATCGATATATCGATATATCGATAAATCGATAAATCGATAAATCGATAAATCGATAAATCGATAAATCGATAAATCGTTAAATCGATGGATAGATTAATCGATAAATCGATTAATCGATAAATCGATAAATCGATTAATCGATAAATCGATAAATCGATTAATCGATAAATCGATAAAATGATAAATCGATAAATCGATAAATCGATAAATCGATAAATCAATAAATCGATAAATAGATAAATAGATATATCGATAAATCGATAAATCGATAAATCGTTAAATGGATAAATCGTTAAATCGTTTAATCGATAAATCGTTAAATCGTTAAATCGTTAAATCGATAAATCGATAAATCGATAAATCGATAAATCGATAAATCGATAAATCGATAAATCGATAAATCGATAAATCGATAAATCGATAAATCGATAAATCGATAAATCGATAATTCGATAAATCGATGGATAGATTAATCGATAAATTGATAAATCCATTGAAAAATAGATAGATAAATCGATAAATCGATAAATCGATAAATCGATAAATCGATAAATCGATAAATCGATAAATCGATAAATCGATAAATCGATAAATCGATAAATCGATAAATCGATAAATCGATAAATCGATAAATCGATAAATCGATAAATCGATAAATCGATAAATCGATAAATCGATAAATCGATAAATCGATAAATCGATAAATCGATAAATCGATAAATCGATAAATCGATAAATCGATAAATCGATAAATCAATAAATCGATAAATCGATAAATCGATAAATCGATAAATCGATAAATCGATAAATCAATAAATCAATAAATCGATAAATCGATAAATCGATAAATCGATAAATCGTTAAATCATGGATAGATTAATCGATAAATGGATAAATCGATAAATCGATTAATCGATAAATCGATAAATCGATCAAATGATAAATCGATAAATCGATGAATCGATAAATCGATAAATCAATAAATCGATAAATCAATAAATCGATAAATCGATAAATCGTTAAATGGATAAATCGTTAAATCGTTAAATCGTTAAATCGATTAATCGTTAAATCGTTAAATCGATAAATCGATAAATCGATAAATCGATAAATCGATAAATCGATAAATCGATAAATCGATAAATCGATAAATCGATAAATCGATAAATCGATAAATCGATAAATCGATAAATCGATAAATCGATAAATCGATAAATCGATAAATCGATAAATCGATAATTCGATAAATTGATGGATAGATTAATCGATAAATTGATAAATCCATTGATGAATAGAAAGATAAATCGATAAATCGAAAAATCGAAAAATCGAAAAATCGATAAATCGATAAATCGATAAATCAATAAATCGATAAATCGATAAATCGTTAAATCGATAAATCGTTAAATCGTTAAATCGATGGATAGATTAATCGATAAATAGATAAATCCATTGATGAATAGATAGATAAATCGTTATATCGATATATCGATAAATCGATAAATCGATAAATCGATAAATATGTCAATCCATAAATAAATAGAAAAGAAAATAGATAAATTGTTAAATAGATCAATCGATACATAGATAGATAAATCGATAAATCCTAAAATAGATAAATCGATAGAAAGATAGATAGATTAATCGATAAATCGTTAAATCGCTATATAGATAGATAAATAAGTCGATAAATCGATAAATCGATAAATCGATAAATCGATAAATCGATAAATCGATAAATCGATAAATCGATAAATCGATAAATCGATAAATCGATAAATCGATAAATCGATAAATCGATAAATCGATAAATCGATAAATCGATAAATCGATAAATCGATAAATCGATAAATCGATAAATCGATAAATCGATAAATCGATAAATCGATAAATCGATAAATCGATAAATCGATAAATCGATAAATCGATAAATCGATAAATCGATAAATCGATAAATCGATAAATCGATAAATCGATAAATCGATAAATCGATAAATCGATAAATCGATAAATCGATAAATCGATAAATCGATAAATCGATAAATCGATAAATCGATAAATCGATAAATCGATAAATCGATAAATCGATAAATCGATAAATCGATAAATCGATAAATCGATAAATCGATAAATCGATAAATCGATAAATCGATAAATCGATAAATCGATAAATCGATAAATCGATAAATCGATAAATCGATAAATCGATAAATCGATAAATCGATAAATCGATAAATCGATAAATCGATAAATCGATAAATCGATAAATCGATAAATCGATAAATCGATAAATCGATAAATCGATAAATCGATAAATCGATAAATCGATAAATCGATAAATCGATAAATCGATAAATCGATAAATCGATAAATCGATAAATCGATAAATCGATAAATCGATAAATCGATAAATCGATAAATCGATAAATCGTTAAATCGATAAATCGTTAAATCGATAAATCGTTAAATCGATAAATCGTTAAATCGATAAATCGTTAAATCGATAAATCGTTAAATCGATAAATCGTTAAATCGATAAATCGTTAAATCGATAAATCGTTAAATCGATAAATCGTTAAATCGATAAATCGTTAAATCGATAAATCGTTAAATCGATAAATCGATAAATCGTTAAATCGATAAATCGTTAAATCGATAAATCGTTAAATCGTTAAATCGATAAATCGTTAAATCGTTAAATCGATAAATCGTTAAATCGATAAATCGATAAATCGTTAAATCGATAAATCGTTAAATCGATAAATCGATAAATCGATAAATCGATAAATCGATAAATCGATAAATCGATAAATCGATAAATCGATAAATCGATAAATCAATAAATCGATAAATCGATAAATCGATAAATCAATAAATCGATAAAACGATAATACGATAAATCGATAAATCGATAAATCAATAAATCGATAAAACGATAAAACGATAATACGATAAATCGATAAATCGATAAATCAATAAATCGATAAAACGATAATACGATAAATCGATAAATCGATAAATCGATAAATCGATAAATCGATAAATCGATAAATCGATAAATCGATAAATCGATAAATCGATAAATCGATAAATCGATAAATCGATAAATCGATAAATCGATAAATCGATAAATCGATAAATCGATAAATCGATAAATCGATAAATCGATAAATCGATAAATCGATAAATCGATAAATCGATAAATCGATAAATCGATAAATCGATAAATCGATAAATCGATAAATCGATAAATCGATAAATCAATAAATCAATAAATCGATAAAACGATAATACGATAAATCGATAAATCGATAAATCAATAAATCGATAAAACGATAATACGATAAATCGATAAATCGATAAATCGATAAATCGATAAATCGATAAATCGATAAATCAATAAATCGATAAAACGATAATACGATAAATCGATAAATCGATAAATCGATAAATCGATAAATCGATAAATCGATAAATCGATAAATCGATAAATCGATAAATCGATAAATCGATAAATCGATAAATCGATAAATCGATAAATCGATAAATCGATAAATCGATAAATCGATAAATCGATAAATCGATAAATCGATAAATCGATAAATCGATAAATCGATAAATCGATAAATCGATAAATCGATAAATCGATAAATCGATAAATCGATAAATCGATAAATCGACAAATCGATAAATCGATAAATCGATAAATCGATAAATCGATAAATCGATAAATCGATAAATCGATAAATCGATAAATCGATAAATCGATAAATCGATAAATCGATAAATCGATAAATCGATAAATCGATAAATCGATAAATCGATAAATCGATAAATCGATAAATCGATAAATCGATAAATCGATAAATCGATAAATCGATAAATCGATAAATCGATAAATCGATAAATCGATAAATCGATAAATCGATAAATCGATAAATCGATAAATCGATAAATCGATAAATCGATAAATCGATAAATCGATAAATCGATAAATCGATAAATCGATAAATCGATAAATCGATAAATCGATAAATCGATAAATCGATAAATCGATAAATCGATAAATCGATAAATCGATAAATCGTTAAATCGATAAATCGATTAATTGATAAATCGTTAAATCGAAAAATCTATAAATCGTTAAATGGATAAATCGTTAAATCGAGAAATCGAGAAATCGTTAAATCATTAAATCGATAAATCGATGGATAGATTATTCGATAAATAGATAAATCCATTGATGAATAGATAGATAAATCGATATATCGATAAATCGATAAATCGAAAAATCGATAAATCGAAAAATCGATAAATCGAAAAATCGATAAATCGATATATCGATATATCGATAAATCGATAAATCGATAAATATGTCAATCCATAAATAAATAGAAAAATAAATAGATAAATTGTTAAATAGATCAATCGATACATAGATAGATAAATCGATAAATCCTAAAATAGATAAATCGATAGAAAGATAGATAGATTAATCGATAAATCGTTAAATCGCTATATAGATAGATAAATAAGTCGATAAATCGATAAATCGATAAATCGATAAATCGATAAATCGATAAATCGATAAATCGATAAATCGATAAATCGATAAATCGATAAATCGATAAATCGATAAATCGATAAATCGATAAATCGATAAATCGATAAATCGATAAATCGATAAATCGATAAATCGATAAATCGATAAATCGATAAATCGATAAATCGATAAATCGATAAATCGATAAATCGATAAATCGATAAATCGATAAATCGATAAATCGATAAATCGATAAATCGATAAATCGATAAATCGATAAATCGGTAAATCGATAAATCGATAAATCGATAAATCGATAAATCGATAAATCGATAAATCGATAAATCGATAAATCGATAAATCGATAAATCGATAAATCGATAAATCGATAAATCGATAAATCGATAAATCGTTAAATCGTTAAATCGATAAATCGTTAAATCAATAAATCGATAAATCGATAAATCGATAAATCGATAAATCGATAAATCGATAAATCGATAAATCGATAAATCGATAAATCGATAAATCGATAAATCGATAAATCAATAAATCGATAAATCGATAAATCGTTAAATCGATAAATCGTTAAATCGTTAAATCGATGGATAGATTAATCGATAAATAGATAAATCCATTGATGAATAGATAGATAAATCGATATATCGATATATCGATAAATCGATAAATCGATAAATCGATAAATCAAAAATTCGATAAATCGATAAATCTATAAATCGATAAATCGATAAATCGATAAATCGATAGATCGATAAATCGATAAATCGATAGATCGATAAATCGATAAATCGATAAATCGATAGATCGATAAATCGATAAATCGATAAATCGATAAAACGATAAAACGATAAATCGATAAATCGATAAATCGATAAATCGATAAATCGATAAATCGATAAATCGATAAATCGATAAATCGATAAATCGATAAATCGATAAATCGATAAATCGATAAATCGATAAATCGATAAATCGATAAATCGATAAATCGATAAATCGTTAAATCGATAAATCGATAAATCGATTAAATGATAAATCGTTAAATCGATAAATCGATAAATCGATAAATCGATAAATCGATAAATCGATAAATCGTTAAATGGATAAATCGTTAAATCGAGAAATCGAGAAATCGTTAAATCATTAAATCGATAAATCGATGGATAGATTATTCGATTAATAGATAAATCCATTGATGAATAGATAGATAAATCGATAAATCGATAAATCGATAAATCGATAAATCGATAAATCGATAAATCGATAAATCGATAAATCGATAAATCGATAAATCGATAAATCGATAAATCGATAAATCGATAAATCGATAAATCGATAAATCGATAAATCGATAAATCGATAAATCGATAAATCGATAAATCGATAAATCGATAAATCGATAAATCGATAAATCGATAAATCGATAAATCGATAAATCGATAAATCGATAAATCGATAAATCGATAAATCGATAAATCGATAAATCGATAAATCGATAAATCGTTAAATCGATAAATCGTTAAATCGATAAATCGATAAATCGATAAATCGATAAATCGATAAATCGATAAATCGATAAATCGTTAAATCGATAAATCGTTAAATCGATAAATCGTTAAATCGATAAATCGTTAAATCGATAAATCGTTAAATCGATAAATCGTTAAATCGATAAATCGTTAAATCGATAAATCGATAAATCGATAAATCGATAAATCGATAAATCGATAAATCGATAAATCGATAAATCGATAAATCGATAAATCGATAAATCGATAAATCGATAAATCGATAAATCGATAAATCGATAAATCGATAAATCGATAAATCGATAAATCGATAAATCGATAAATCGATAAATCGATAAATCGATAAATCGATAAATCGATAAATCGATAAATCGATAAATCGATAAATCGATAAATCGATAAATCGATAAATCGATAAATCGATAAATCGATAAATCGATAAATTGATAAATCGATAAATCGAAAAATCGATAAATCGATAAATCGATAAATCGATAAATCGATTAATTGATAAATCGTTAAATCGATAAATCGATAAATCGATAAATCGTTAAATGGATAAATCGTTAAATCGAGAAATCGTTAAATCATTAAATCGATAAATCGATGGATAGATTATTCGATAAATAGATAAATCCATTGATGAATAGATAGATAAATCGATAAATCGATAAATCGAAAAATCGAAAAATCGAAAAATCGAAAAATCGAAAAATCGAAAAATCGAAAAATCGAAAAATCGAAAAATCGAAAAATCGATAAATCGAAAAATCGAAAAATCGTTAAATCGATAAATCGATAAATCGATAAATCGATAAATCGATAAATCGATAAATCGATGAATCGATAAATCGATGAATCGATGAATCGATGAATCGATGAATCGATAAATCGATGAATCGATAAATCGATAAATCGTTAAATCGATAAATCGATAAATCGATAAATCGATAAATCGATAAATCGATAAATCGATAAATCGATAAATCGATAAATCGATAAATCGATAAATCGATGAATCGATTAATCGATGAATCGATAAATCGATGAATCGATAAATCGATAAATCGATAAATCGTTAAATCGTTAAATCGATAAATCGTTAAATCGATAAATCGTTAAATCGATAAATCGTTAAATCGATAAATCGATAAATCGATAAATCGATAAATCGATAAATCGATAAATCGATAAATCGATAAATCGATAAATCGATAAATCGATAAATCGATAAATCGATAAATCGATAAATCGATAAATCGATAAATCGATAAATCGATAAATCGATAAATCGATAAATCGATAAATCGATAAATCGATAAATCGATAAATCGATAAATTGATAAATCGATAAATCGATAAATCGATAAATCGATAAATCGATAAATCGATAAATCGATAAATCGATAAATCGATATATCGATAAATCGATATATCGATAAATCGATAAATCGATAAATCGTTAAATCGATAAATCGATAAATCGTTAAATCGATAAATCGTTAAATCGATAAATCGTTAAATCGATAAATCGATAAATCGATAAATCGATAAATCGTTAAATCGTTAAATCGATAAATCGTTAAATCGATAAATCGTTAAATCGATAAATCGATAAATTGATAAATCGATAAATCGATAAATCGATAAATCGATAAATCGATAAATCGTTAAATCGTTAAATCGATAAATCGATTAATTGATAAATCGTTAAATCGATAAATCGATAAATCGTTAAATGGATAAATCGTTAAATCGAGAAATCGAGAAATCGTTAAATCATTAAATCGATAAATCGATGGATAGATTATTCGATAAATAGATAAATCCATTGATGAATAGATAGATAAATCGATAAATCGATAAATCGATAAATCGATAAATCGATAAATCGATAAATCGATAAATCGATAAATCGATAAATCGATAAATCGATAAATCGATAAATCGATAAATCGATAAATCGATAAATCGATAAATCGATAAATCGATAAATCGATAAATCGATAAATCGATAAATCGATAAATCGATAAATCGATAAATCGATAAATCGAAAAATCGATAAATCGAAAAATCGATAAATCGAAAAATCGATAAATCGAAAAATCGAAAAATCGAAAAATCGAAAAATCGAAAAATCGAAAAATCGATAAATCGATAAATCGATAAATCGATAAATCGATAAATCGATAAATCGATAAATCGATAAATCGATAAATCGATAAATCGATAAATCGTTAAATCGATAAATCGTTAAATCGATAAATCGTTAAATCGATAAATCGATAAATCGATAAATCGATAAATCGATAAATCGATAAATCGATAAATCGATAAATCGATAAATCGATAAATCGATAAATCGATAAATCGATAAATCGATAAATCGATAAATCGATAAATCGATAAATCGATAAATCGATAAATCGATAAATCGATAAATCGATAAATCGATAGATCGATAAATCGATAAATCGATAAATCGATAAATCGATAAATCGATAAATCGATAAATCGATAAATCGATAAATCGATAAATCGATAAATCGATAAATCGATAAATCGATAAATCGATAAATCGATAAATCGATAAATCGATAAATCGATAAATCGATAAATCGATAAATCGATAAATCGATAAATCGATAAATCGATAAATCGATAAATCGATAAATCGATAAATCGATAAATCGATAAATCGATAAATCGATAAATCGATAAATCGATAAATCGATAAATCGATAAATCGTGAAATCGATAAATCGATAAATCGATAAATCGATAAATCGATAAATCGATAAATCGATAAATCGATAAATCGATAAATCGATAAATCGATAAATCGTTAAATCGATAAATCGTTAAATCGATAAATCGTTAAATCGATAAATCGTTAAATCGATAAATCGTTAAATCGAAAAATCGATAAATCGATAAATCGATAAATCGATAAATCGATAAATCGATAAATCGTTAAATCGATAAATCGATAAATCGTTAAATCTCTAAATCGAGAAATCGTTAAATCGTTAAATCATTAAATCGATAAATCGATAATTCGATGGATAGATTAATCGATAAATAGATAAATCCATTGATGAATAGATAGATAAATCGATATATCGATATATCGATAAATCGATAAATCGATAAATCGATAAATCGATAAATCGATAAATCGATAAATCGATAAATCGATAAATCGTTAAATCGATAAATCGTTAAATCGATAAATCGATAAATCCATAAATCGATTAATTGATAAATTGTTAAATCGATAAATCGTTAAATGGATAAATCGTTAAATCGTTAAATCGAGAAATCGTTAAATCATTAAATCGATAAATCGATGGATAGTTTAATCGATAAATAGATAAATCCATTGATGAATAGATAGATAAATCAATAAATCGATAAATCGATAAATCGATAAATCGATAAATCGATAAATCGATAAATCGATAAATCGATAAATCGATAAATCGATAAATCGATAAATCGATAAATCGATAAATCGATATATCGATAAATCGATAAATCGATAAATCGATAAATCGATAAATCGATAAATCGATAAATCGATAAATCGATAAATCGTTAAATCGATGGATAGATTAATCGATAAATCGATAAATCGATAAATCGATAAATCGATAAATCGATAAATCGATAAATCGATAAAATGATAAATCGATAAATC
Organism: Nineta flava; assembly: GCA_963920215.1. NCBI lineage: Eukaryota > Metazoa > Arthropoda > Insecta > Neuroptera > Chrysopidae > Nineta > Nineta flava. The sequence continues at coordinate 40,457,026 of OY986046.1, forward strand.
GATAAATCGATAAATCGATAAATCGATAAATCAATAAATCGATAAATCGATAAATCGATAAATCGTTAAATGGATAAATCGTTAAATCGTTTAATCGATAAATCGTTAAATCGTTAAATCGTTAAATCGATAAATCGATAAATCGATAAATCGATAAATCGATAAATCGATAATTCGATATATCGATGGATAGATTAATCGATAAATTGATAAATCCATTGATGAATAGATAGATAAATCGATAAATCGATAAATCGATAAATCGATAAATCGATAAATCGATAAATCGATAAATCGATAAATCGATAAATCGATAAATCGATAAATCGATAAATCGATAAATCGATAAATCGATAAATCGATAAATCGATAAATCGATAAATCGATAAATCGATAAATCGATAAATCGATAAATCGATAAATCGATAAATCGATAAATCGATAAATCGATAAATCGCTAAATCAAAAAATCGATAAATCGATAAATCGATAAATCGATAAATCGATAAATCAATAAATCAATAAATCGATAAATCAAAAAATCAATAAATCGATAAATCGATAAATCGATAAATCGGTAAATCGTTAAATCGATGAATCGATGGATAGATTAATCGATAAATCGATAAATCGATAAATCGATAAATCGTTAAATCGATAAATCGTTAAATCAATAAATCGATAAATCGATAAATCGATAAATCGATAAATCGATAAATCGATAAATCGATAAATCGATAAATCGATAAATCGACAAATCGATAAATCGATAAATCGATAAATCGATAAATCGATAAATCGATAAATCGATAAATCGATAAATCGATAAATCGATAAATCGATAAATCGATAAATCGATAAATCGATAAATCGATAAATCGATAAATCGATAAATCGATAAATCGATAAATCGATAAATCGATAAATCGATAAATCGATAAATCGATAAATCGATAAATCGATAAATCGATAAATCGATGGATAGATTAATCGATAAATAGATAAATCCATTGATGAATAGATAGATAAATCGATATATCGATAAATCGATAAATCGATAAATCGATAAATCGATAAATCGATAAATCGATAAATCGATAAATCGATAAATCGATAAATCGATAAATCGATAAATCGATAAATCGATAAATCGATAAATCGATAAATCGATAAATCGATAAATCGATAAATCGATAAATCGATAAATCGATAAATCGATAAATCGATAAATCGATAAATCGATAAATCGATAAATCGATAAATCGATAAATCGATAAATCGATAAATCGATAAATCGATAAATCGATAAATCGATAAATCAAAAAATCAAAAAATCGATAAATCGATAAATCGATAAATCGATAAATCAATAAATCAATAAATCGATAAATCAAAAAATCAATAAATCGATAAATCGATAAATCGATAAATCGGTAAATCGTTAAATCGATGGATAGATTAATCGATAAATCGATAAATCGATAAATCGATAAATCGATAAATCGTTAAATCGATAAATCGTTAAATCGATAAATCGTTAAATCGATAAATCGATAAATCGATAAATCGATAAATCGATAAATCGATAAATCGATAAATCGATAAATCGATAAATCGATAAATCGATAAATCGATAAATCGATAAATCGATAAATCGATAAATCGATAAATCGATAAATCGATAAATCGATAAATCGATAAATCGATAAATCGATAAATCGTTAAATCGATAAATCGTTAAATCGATAAATCGATAAATCCATAAATCGATTAATTGATAAATCGTTAAATCGATAAATCGTTAAATGGATAAATCGTTAAATCGTTAAATCGAGAAATCGTTAAATCATTAAATCGATAAATCGATAAATCGATGGATAGTTTAATCGATAAATAGATAAATCCATTGATGAATAGATAGATAAATCAATAAATCGATAAATCGATAAATCGATAAATCGATAAATCGATAAATCGATAAATCGATAAATCGATAAATCGATAAATCGATATATCGATAAATCGATAAATCGATAAATCGATAAATCGATAAATCGATAAATCGATAAATCGATAAATCGATAAATCGTTAAATCGATGGATAGATTAATCGATAAATCGATAAATCGATAAATCGATAAATCGATAAATCGATAAATCGATAAATCGATAAATCGATAAATCGATAAATCGATAAATCGATAAATCGATAAATCGATAGAAAGATAGATAGATTAATCGATAAATCGTTAAATCGCTATAAAGATAGATAAATAAATCGATAAATCGATAAATCGATAAATCGATAAATCGATAAATCGATAAATCGATAAATCGATAAATCGATAAATCGATAAATCGATAAATCGATAAATCGATAAATCGATAAATCGATAAATCGATAAATCGATAAATCGATAAATCGATAAATCGATAAATCGATAAATCGATAAATCGATAAATCGATAAATCGATAAATCGATAAATCGTAAAACGATAAATCGATAAATCGATAAATCGATAAATCGATAAATCGATAAATCGATAAATCGATAAATCGATAAATCGATAAATCGATAAATCGATAAATCGATAAATCGATAAATCGATAAATCGATAAATCGATAAATCGATAAATCGATAAATCGATAAATCGATAAATCGATAAATCGATAAATCGATAAATCGATAAATCGATAAATCGATAAATCGATAAATCGATAAATCGATAAATCGATAAATCGATAAATCGATAAATCGATAAATCGATAAATCGATAAATCGATAAATCGATAAATCGATAAATCGATAAATCGATAAATCGATAAATCGATAAATCGATAAATCGATAAATCGATAAATCGATAAATCGATAAATCGATAAATTGATAAATCGATAAATCGATAAATCGATAAATCGATAAATCGATAAATCGATAAATCGATAAATCGATAAATCGATAAATCGATAAATCGATAAATCGATAAATCGATAAATCGATAAATCGATAAATCGATAAATCGATAAATCGATAAATCGATAAATCGATAAATCGATAAATCGATAAATCGTTAAATCGATAAATCGTTAAATCGATAAATCGTTAAATCGATAAATCGTTAAATCGATAAATCGTTAAATCGATAAATCGTTAAATCGATAAATCGTTAAATCGATAAATCGTTAAATCGATAAATCGTTAAATCGATAAATCGTTAAATCGATAAATCGTTAAATCGATAAATCGTTAAATCGATAAATCGTTAAATCGATAAATCGTTAAATCGATAAATCGTTAAATCGATAAATCGTTAAATCGATAAATCGTTAAATCGATAAATCGATAAATCGATAAATCGATAAATCGATAAATCGATAAATCGATAAATCGATAAATCGATAAATCGATAAATCGATAAATCGATAAATCGATAAATCGATAAATCGATAAATCGATAAATCGATAAATCGATAAATCGATAGAAAGATAGATAGATTAATCGATAAATCGATAAATCGATAAATCGATAAATCGATAAATCGATAAATCGATAAATCGATAAATCGATAAATCGATAAATCGATAAATCGATAAATCGATAAATCGATAAATCGATAAATCGATAAATCGATAAATCGATAAATCGATAAATCGATAAATCGATAAATCGATAAATCGATAAATCGATAAATCGATAAATCGATAAATCGATAAATCGATAAATCGATAAATCGATAAATCGATAAATCGATAAATCGATAAATCGATAAATCGATAAATCGATAAATCGATAAATCGATAAATCGATAAATCGATAAATCGATAAATCGATAAATCGATAAATCGATAAATCGATAAATCGATAAATCGATAAATCGATAAATCGATAAATCGATAAATCGATAAATCGATAAATCGATAAATCGATAAATCGATAAATCGATAAATCGATAAATCGATAAATCGATAAATCGATAAATCGATAAATCGATAAATCGATAAATCGATAAATCGATAAATCGATAAATCGATAAATCGATAAATCGATAAATCGATAAATCGATAAATCGATAAATCGATAAATCGATAAATCGATAAATCGATAAATCGATAAATCGATAAATCGATAAATCGATAAATCGATAAATCGATAAATCGATAAATCGATAAATCGATAAATCGATAAATCGCTAAATCGATAAATCGCTAAATCGATAAATCGATAAATCGATAAATCGATAAATCGATAAATCGATAAATCGATAAATCGATAAATCGATAAATCGATAAATCGATAAATCGATAAATCGATAAATCGATAAATCGATAAATCGATAAATCGATAAATCGATAAATCGATAAATCGATAAATCGTTAAATCGATAAATCGTTAAATCGATAAATCGTTAAATCGATAAATCGTTAAATCGATAAATCGTTAAATCGATAAATCGTTAAATCGTTAAATCGTTAAATCGTTAAATCGTTAAATCGTTAAATCGTTAAATCGTTAAATCGTTAAATCGTTAAATCGTTAAATCGTTAAATCGTTAAATCGTTAAATCGTTAAATCGATAAATCGTTAAATCGATAAATCGTTAAATCGATAAATCGTTAAATCGATAAATCGTTAAATCGATAAATCGTTAAATCGATAAATCGTTAAATCGATAAATCGTTAAATCGATAAATCGTTAAATCGATAAATCGTTAAATCGATAAATCGTTAAATCGATAAATCGTTAAATCGATAAATCGTTAAATCGATAAATCGTTAAATCGATAAATCGATAAATCGATAAATCGATAAATCGATAAATCGATAAATCGATAAATCGATAAATCGATAAATCGATAAATCGATAAATCGATAAATCGTTAAATCGATAAATCGTTAAATCGATAAATCGTTAAATCGTTAAATCGTTAAATCGTTAAATCGATAAATCGTTAAATCGATAAATCGTTAAATCGATAAATCGTTAAATCGATAAATCGTTAAATCGATAAATCGTTAAATCGATAAATCGTTAAATCGATAAATCGTTAAATCGATAAATCGTTAAATCGATAAATCGTTAAATCGATAAATCGTTAAATCGATAAATCGTTAAATCGATAAATCGTTAAATCGATAAATCGTTAAATCGATAAATCGTTAAATCGATAAATCGTTAAATCGATAAATCGTTAAATCGATAAATCGTTAAATCGATAAATCGTTAAATCGATAAATCGTTAAATCGATAAATCGTTAAATCGATAAATCGTTAAATCGATAAATCGTTAAATCGATAAATCGTTAAATCGATAAATCGTTAAATCGATAAATCGATAAATCGTTAAATCGATAAATCGTTAAATCGATAAATCGTTAAATCGATAAATCGTTAAATCGATAAATCGTTAAATCGATAAATCGTTAAATCGATAAATCGTTAAATCGATAAATCGTTAAATCGATAAATCGATAAATCGATAAATCGATAAATCGATAAATCGATAAATCGATAAATCGATAAATCGATAAATCGATAAATCGATAAATCGATAAATCGATAAATCGATAAATCGATAAATCGATAAATCGATAAATCGATAAATCGATAAATCGATAAATCGATAAATCGATAAATCGATAAATCGATAAATCGATAAATCGATAAATCGATAAATCGATAAATCGATAAATCCATAAATCGATAAATCGATAAATCGATAAATCGATAAATCGATAAATCGATAAATCGATAAATCGATAAATCGATAAATCGATAAATCGATAAATCGATAAATCGATAAATCGATAAATCGATAAATCGATAAATCGATAAATCGATAAATCGATAAATCGATAAATCGATAAATCGATAAATCGATAAATCGATAAATCGATAAATCGATAAATCGATAAATCGATAAATCGATAAATCGATAAATCGATAAATCGATAAATCGATAAATCGATAAATCGATAAATCGATAAATCGATAAATCGATAAATCGATAAATCGATAAATCGATAAATGGATAAATCGTTAAATCGAGAAATCGAGAAATCGTTAAATCATTAAATCCATAAATCGATGGATAGATTATTCGATAAATAGATAAATCCATTGATGAATAGATAGATAAATTGATATATCGATAAATCGATAAATCGAAAAATCGATAAATCGAAAAATCGATAAATCGAAAAATCGAAAAATCGATAAATCGATATATCGATATATCGATAAATCGATAAATCGATAAATCGATAAATATGTCAATCCATAAATAAATAGAAAAGTAAATAGATAAATTGTTAAATAGATCAATCGATACATAGATAGATAAATCGATAAATCCTAAAATAGATAAATCGATAGAAAGATAGATAGATTAATCGATAAATCGTTAAATCGCTATATAGATAGATAAATAAGTCGATAAATCGATAAATCGATAAATCGATAAATCGTTAAATCGTTAAATCGATAAATCGTTAAATTGATAAATCGTTAAATCGTTAAATCGTTAAATCGATAAATCGTTAAATCGATAAATCGATTAATTGATAAATCGTTAAATCGATAAATCGTTAAATGGATAAATCGTTAAATCGTTAAATCTTTAAATCGAGAAATCGTTAAATCGTTAAATCATTAAATCGATAAATCGATAAATCGATGGATAGATTAATCGATAAATAGATAAATCCATTGATGAATAGATAGATAAATCGATATATCGATATATCGATAAATCGATAAATCGATAAATCGATAAATCGATAAATCGATAAATCGATAAATCGATAAATCGATAAATCGTTAAATCGATGGATAGATTAATCGATAAATCGATTAATCGATAAATCGAGAAATCGATTAATCGATAAATCGATAAATCGATTAATCGATAAATCGATAAAATGATAAATCGATAAATCGATAAATCGAAAAATCGATAAATCGATAAATCGATAAATCAATAAATCGATAAATAGATAAATAGATAAATCGATAAATCGATAAATCGATAAATCGTTAAATGGATAAATCGTTAAATCGTTTAATCGATAAATCGTTAAATCGTTAAATCGTTAAATCGTTAAATCGATAAATCGATAAATCGATAAATCGATAAATCGATAAATCGATAAATCGATAAATCGATAAATCGATAAATCGATAAATCGATAATTCGATAAATCGATGGATAGATTAATCGATAAATTGATAAATCCATTGATGAATAGATAGATAAATCGATAAATCGATAAATCGATAAATCGATAAATCGATAAATCGATATATCGATAAATCGATAAATCGATAAATCGATAAATCGATAAATCGATAAATCGATAAATCGATAAATCGATAAATCGATAAATCGATAAATCGATAAATCGATAAATCGATAAATCGATAAATCGATAAATCGATAAATCGATAAATCGATAAATCGATAAATCAATAAATCGATAAATCGATAAATCGATAAATCGATAAATCGATAAATCGATAAATCGATAAATCAATAAATCAATAAATCGATAAATCGAAAATCGATAAATCGTTAAATCATGGATAGATTAATCGATAAATGGATAAATCGATAAATCGATTAATCGATAAATCGATAAATCGATCAAATGATAAATCGATAAATCGATAAATCGATAAATCGATAAATCGATAAATCGATAAATCGATAAATCGATAAATCGATAAATCGATAAATCGATAAATCGATAAATCGATAAATCGATAAATCGATAAATCGATAAATCGATAAATCGATAAATCGATAAATCGATAAATCGATAAATCGATAAATCGATAAATCGATAAATCGATAAATCGATAAATCGATAAATCGATAAATCGATAAATCGATAAATCGATAAATCGATAAATCGATAAATCGATAAATCGATAAATCGATAAATCGATAAATCGATAAATCGATAAATCGATAAATCGATAAATCGATAAATCGATAAATCGATAAATCGATAAATCGATAAATCGATAAATCGATAAATCGATAAATCGATAAATCGATAAATCGATAAATCGATAAATCGATAAATCGATAAATCGATAAATCGATAAATCGATAAATCGATAAATCGATAAATCGATAAATCGATAAATCGATAAATCGATAAATCGATAAATCGATAAATCGATAAATCGATAAATCGATAAATCGATAAATCGATAAATCGATAAATCGATAAATCGATAAATCGATAAATCGATAAATCGATAAATCGATAAATCGATAAATCGATAAATCGATAAATCGATAAATCGATAAATCGATAAATCGATAAATCGATAAATCGATAAATCGATAAATCGATAAATCGATAAATCGATAAATCGATAAATCGATAAATCGATAAATCGATAAATCGATAAATCGATAAATCGATAAATCGATAAATCGATAAATCGATAAATCGATAAATCGATAAATCGATAAATCGATAAATCGATAAATCGATAAATCGATAAATCGATAAATCGATAAATCGATAAATCGATAAATCGATAAATCGATAAATCGATAAATCGATAAATCGATAAATCGATAAATCGATAAATCGATAAATCGATAAATCGATAAATCGATAAATCGATAAATCGATAAATCGATAAATCGATAAATCGTTAAATCGATAAATCGTTAAATCGATAAATCGTTAAATCGATAAATCGTTAAATCGATAAATCGTTAAATCGATAAATCGTTAAATCGATAAATCGTTAAATCGATAAATCGTTAAATCGATAAATCGTTAAATCGATAAATCGTTAAATCGTTAAATCGTTAAATCGTTAAATCGATAAATCGATAAATCGATAAATCGATAAATCGATAAATCGATAAATCGATAAATCGATAAATCGATAAATCGATAAATCGATAAATCGATAAATCGATAAATCGATAAATCGATAAATCGATAAATCGATAAATCGATAAATCGATAAATCGATAAATCGATAAATCGATAAATCGATAAATCGATAAATCGATAAATCGATAAATCGATAAATCGATAAATCGATAAATCGATAAATCGATAAATCGATAAATCGATAAATCGATAAATCGATAAATCGATAAATCGATAAATCGATAAATCGATAAATCGATAAATCGATAAATCGATAAATCGATAAATCGATAGAAAGAAAGATAGATTAATCGATAAATCGTTAAATCGCTATATAGATAGATAAATAAATCGATAAATCGATAAATCGATAAATCGATAAATCGATAAATCGATAAATCGATAAATCGATAAATCGATAAATCGATAAATCGATAAATCGATAAATCGATAAATCGATAAATCGATAAATCGATAAATCGATAAATCGATAAATCGATAAATCGATAAATCGATAAATCGATAAATCGATAAATCGATAAATCGATAAATCGATAAATCGATAAATCGATAAATCGATAAATCGATAAATCGATAAATCGATAAATCGATAAATCGATAAATCGATAAATCGATAAATCGATAAATCGAAAAATCGATAAATCGAAAAATCGAAAAATCGAAAAATCGAAAAATCGATAAATCGATAAATCGATAAATCGATAAATCGATAAATCGATAAATCGATAAATCGATAAATCGATAAATCGATAAATCGATAAATCGATAAATCGATAAATCGATAAATCGATAAATCGATAAATCGATAAATCGATAAATCGATAAATCGATAAATCGATAAATCGATAAATCGATAAATCGATAAATCGATAAATCGATAAATCGATAAATCGATAAATCAATAAATCGATAAAACGATAATACGATAAATCGATAAATCGATAAATCGATAAATCGATAAATCGATAAATCGATAAATCGATAAATCGATAAATCGATAAATCGATAAATCGATAAATCGATAAATCGATAAATCGATAAATCGATAAATCGATAAATCGATAAATCGATAAATCGATAAATCGATAAATCGATAAATCGATAAATCGATAAATCGATAAATCGATAAATCGATAAATCGATAAATCGATAAATCGATAAATCGATAAATCGATAAATCGATAAATCGATAAATCGATAAATCGATAAATCGATAAATCGATAAATCGATAAATCGATAAATCGATAAATCGATAAATCGATAAATCGATAAATCGATAAATCGATAAATCGATAAATCGATAAATCGATAAATCGATAAATCGATAAATCGATAAATCGATAAATCGATACATCGATAAATCGATACATCGATAAATCGATAAATCGATAAATCGATAAATCGTTAAATCGATAAATCGATGAATCGATTAATTGATAAATCGTTAAATCGAAAAATCTATAAATCGTTAAATGGATAAATCGTTAAATCGAGAAATCGAGAAATCGTTAAATCATTAAATCGATAAATCGATTGATAGATTATTCGATAAATAGATAAATCCATTGATGAATAGATAGATAAATCGATATATCGATAAATCGATAAATCGAAAAATCGATAAATCGAAAAATCGATAAATCGAAAAATCGATAAATCGATAAATCGATAAATCGATAAATCGATAAATCGATAAATCGAAAAATCGATAAATCGATAAATCGATAAATCGATAAATCGATAAATCGATAAATCGATAAATCGATAAATCGATAAATCGATAAATCGATAAATCGATAAATCGATAAATCGATAAATCGATAAATCGATAAATCGATAAATCGATAAATCGATAAATCGATAAATCGATAAATCGATAAATCGATAAATCGATAAATCGATAAATCGATAAATCGATAAATCGATAAATCGATAAATCGATAAATCGATAAATCGATAAATCGATAAATCGATAAATCGATAAATCGATAAATCGATAAATCGATAAATCGATAAATCGATAAATCGATAAATCGATAAATCGATAAATCGATAAATCGATAAATCGATAAATCGATAAATCGATAAATCGATAAATCGATAAATCGATAAATCGATAAATCGATAAATCGATAAATCGATAGAAAGAAAGATAGATTAATCGATAAATCGTTAAATCGCTATATAGATAGATAAATAAATCGATAAATCGATAAATCGATAAATCGATAAATCGATAAATCGATAAATCGATAAATCGATAAATCGATAAATCGATAAATCGATAAATCGATAAATCGATAAATCGATAAATCGATAAATCGATAAATCGATAAATCGATAAATCGATAAATCGATAAATCGATAAATCGATAAATCGATAAATCGATAAATCGATAAATCGAAAAATCGAAAAATCGAAAAATCGAAAAATCGAAAAATCGAAAAATCGAAAAATCGAAAAATCGAAAAATCGAAAAATCGATAAATCGATAAATCGATAAATCGATAAATCGATAAATCGATAAATCGATAAATCGATAAATCGATAAATCGATAAATCGATAAATCGATAAATCGATAAATCGATAAATCGATAAATCGATAAATCGATAAATCGATAAATCGATAAATCAATAAATCGATAAAACGATAATACGATAAATCGATAAATCGATAAATCGATAAATCGATAAATCGATAAATCGATAAATCGATAAATCGATAAATCGATAAATCGATAAATCGATAAATCGATAAATCGATAAATCGATAAATCGATAAATCGATAAATCGATAAATCGATAAATCGATAAATCGATAAATCGATAAATCGATAAATCGATAAATCGATAAATCGATAAATCGATAAATCGATAAATCGATAAATCGATAAATCGATAAATCGATAAATCGATAAATCGATAAATCGATAAATCGATAAATCGATAAATCGATAAATCGATAAATCGATAAATCGATAAATCGATAAATCGATAAATCGATAAATCGATAAATCGATAAATCGATAAATCGATAAATCGATAAATCGATAAATCGATAAATCGATACATCGATAAATCGATAAATCGATAAATCGATAAATCGTTAAATCGATAAATCGATAAATCGATTAATTGATAAATCGTTAAATCGAAAAATCTATAAATCGTTAAATGGATAAATCGTTAAATCGAGAAATCGAGAAATCGTTAAATCATTAAATCGATAAATCGATTGATAGATTATTCGATAAATAGATAAATCCATTGATGAATAGATAGATAAATCGATATATCGATAAATCGATAAATCGAAAAATCGATAAATCGAAAAATCGATAAATCGAAAAATCGATAAATCGATATATCGATATATCGATAAATCGATAAAACGATAAATATGTCAATCCATAAATAAATAGAAAAATAAATAGATAAATTGTTAAATAGATCAATCGATACATAGATAGATAAATCGATAAATCCTAAAATAGATAAATCGATAGAAAGATAGATAGATTAATCGATAAATCGTTAAATCGCTATATAGATAGATAAATAAGTCGATAAATCGATAAATCGATAAATTGATAAATCGATAAATCGATAAATCGATAAATCGATAAATCGATAAATCGATAAATCGATAAATCGATAAATCGATAAATCGATAAATCGATAAATCGATAAATCGGAAAATCGATAAATCGATAAATCGATAAATCGATAAATCGATAAATCGATAAATCGATAAATCGATAAATCGATAAATCGATAAATCGATAAATCGATAAATCGATAAATCGTTAAATCGTTAAATCGTTAAATCGATAAATCGTTAAATCAATAAATCGATAAATCGATAAATCGATAAATCCATAAATCGATAAATCGATAAATCAATAAATCGATAAATCAATAAATCGATAAATCGATAAATCGTTAAATCGATAAATCGTTAAATCGTTAAATCGATGGATAGATTAATCGATAAATAGATAAATCCATTGATGAATAGATAGATAAATCGATATATCGATATATCGATAAATCGATAAATCGATAAATCGATAAATCAAAAATTCGATAAATCGATAAATCTATAAATCGATAAATCGATAAATCGATAAATCGATAAATCGATAAATCGATAGATCGATAAATCGATAAATCGATAAATCGATAAAACGATAAATCGATAAATCGATAAATCGATAAATCGATAAATCGATAAATCGATAAATCGATAAATCGATAAATCGATAAATCGATAAATCGATAAATCGATAAATCGATAAATCGATAAATCGATAAATCGATAAATCGATAAATCGATAAATCGATAAATCGTTAAATCGATAAATCGATAAATCGATTAAATGATAAATCGTTAAATCGATAAATCGATAAATCGATAAATCGATAAATCGATAAATCGTTAAATGGATAAATCGTTAAATCGAGAAATCGAGAAATCGTTAAATCATTAAATCGATAAATCGATGGATAGATTATTCGATTAATAGATAAATCCATTGATGAATAGATAGATAAATCGATAAATCGATAAATCGATAAATCGATAAATCGATAAATCAATAAATCGATAAATCGATAAATCGATAAATCGATAAATCGATAAATCGATAAATCGATAAATCGATAAATCGATAAATCGATAAATCGATAAATCGATAAATCGATAAATCGATAAATCGATAAATCGATAAATCGATAAATCGATAAATCGATAAATCGATAAATCGATAAATCGATAAATCGATAAATCAATAAATCGATAAAACGATAATACGATAAATCGATAAATCGATAAATCGATAAATCGATAAATCGATAAATCGATAAATCGATAAATCGATAAATCGATAAATCGATAAATCGATAAATCGATAAATCGATAAATCGATAAATCGATAAATCGATAAATCGATAAATCGATAAATCGATAAATCGATAAATCGATAAATCGATAAATCGATAAATCGATAAATCGATAAATCGATAAATCGATAAATCGATAAATCGATAAATCGATAAATCGATAAATCGATAAATCGATAAATCGATAAATCGATAAATCGATAAATCGATAAATCGATAAATCGATAAATCGATAAATCGATAAATCGATAAATCGATAAATCGATAAATCGATAAATCGATAAATCGATAAATCGATAAATCGATAAATCGATACATCGATAAATCGATACATCGATAAATCGATAAATCGATAAATCGATAAATCGTTAAATCGATAAATCGATGAATCGATTAATTGATAAATCGTTAAATCGAAAAATCTATAAATCGTTAAATGGATAAATCGTTAAATCGAGAAATCGAGAAATCGTTAAATCATTAAATCGATAAATCGATTGATAGATTATTCGATAAATAGATAAATCCATTGATGAATAGATAGATAAATCGATATATCGATAAATCGATAAATCGAAAAATCGATAAATCGAAAAATCGATAAATCGAAAAATCGATAAATCGATAAATCGATAAATCGATAAATCGATAAATCGATAAATCGAAAAATCGATAAATCGATAAATCGATAAATCGATAAATCGATAAATCGATAAATCGATAAATCGATAAATCGATAAATCGATAAATCGATAAATCGATAAATCGATAAATCGATAAATCGATAAATCGATAAATCGATAAATCGATAAATCGATAAATCGATAAATCGATAAATCGATAAATCGATAAATCGATAAATCGATAAATCGATAAATCGATAAATCGATAAATCGATAAATCGATAAATCGATAAATCGATAAATCGATAAATCGATAAATCGATAAATCGATAAATCGATAAATCGATAAATCGATAAATCGATAAATCGATAAATCGATAAATCGATAAATCGATAAATCGATAAATCGATAAATCGATAAATCGATAAATCGATAAATCGATAAATCGATAAATCGATAGAAAGAAAGATAGATTAATCGATAAATCGTTAAATCGCTATATAGATAGATAAATAAATCGATAAATCGATAAATCGATAAATCGATAAATCGATAAATCGATAAATCGATAAATCGATAAATCGATAAATCGATAAATCGATAAATCGATAAATCGATAAATCGATAAATCGATAAATCGATAAATCGATAAATCGATAAATCGATAAATCGATAAATCGATAAATCGATAAATCGATAAATCGATAAATCGATAAATCGATAAATCGATAAATCGATAAATCGATAAATCGAAAAATCGAAAAATCGAAAAATCGAAAAATCGAAAAATCGAAAAATCGAAAAATCGAAAAATCGAAAAATCGAAAAATCGATAAATCGATAAATCGATAAATCGATAAATCGATAAATCGATAAATCGATAAATCGATAAATCGATAAATCGATAAATCGATAAATCGATAAATCGATAAATCGATAAATCGATAAATCGATAAATCGATAAATCGATAAATCAATAAATCGATAAAACGATAATACGATAAATCGATAAATCGATAAATCGATAAATCGATAAATCGATAAATCGATAAATCGATAAATCGATAAATCGATAAATCGATAAATCGATAAATCGATAAATCGATAAATCGATAAATCGATAAATCGATAAATCGATAAATCGATAAATCGATAAATCGATAAATCGATAAATCGATAAATCGATAAATCGATAAATCGATAAATCGATAAATCGATAAATCGATAAATCGATAAATCGATAAATCGATAAATCGATAAATCGATAAATCGATAAATCGATAAATCGATAAATCGATAAATCGATAAATCGATAAATCGATAAATCGATAAATCGATAAATCGATAAATCGATAAATCGATAAATCGATAAATCGATAAATCGATAAATCGATAAATCGATAAATCGATAAATCGATAAATCGATAAATCGATAAATCGATAAATCGATACATCGATAAATCGATAAATCGATAAATCGATAAATCGTTAAATCGATAAATCGATAAATCGATTAATTGATAAATCGTTAAATCGAAAAATCTATAAATCGTTAAATGGATAAATCGTTAAATCGAGAAATCGAGAAATCGTTAAATCATTAAATCGATAAATCGATTGATAGATTATTCGATAAATAGATAAATCCATTGATGAATAGATAGATAAATCGATATATCGATAAATCGATAAATCGAAAAATCGATAAATCGAAAAATCGATAAATCGAAAAATCGATAAATCGATATATCGATATATCGATAAATCGATAAAACGATAAATATGTCAATCCATAAATAAATAGAAAAATAAATAGATAAATTGTTAAATAGATCAATCGATACATAGATAGATAAATCGATAAATCCTAAAATAGATAAATCGATAGAAAGATAGATAGATTAATCGATAAATCGTTAAATCGCTATATAGATAGATAAATAAGTCGATAAATCGATAAATCGATAAATCGATAAATCGATAAATCGATAAATCGATAAATCGATAAATCGATAAATCGATAAATCGATAAATCGATAAATCGATAAATCGATAAATCGATAAATCGATAAATCGATAAATCGATAAATCGATAAATCGATAAATCGATAAATCGATAAATCGATAAATCGATAAATCGATAAATCGGAAAATCGATAAATCGATAAATCGATAAATCGATAAATCGATAAATCGATAAATCGATAAATCGATAAATCGATAAATCGATAAATCGATAAATCGATAAATCGATAAATCGATAAATCGATAAATCGTTAAATCGTTAAATCGTTAAATCGATAAATCGTTAAATCAATAAATCGATAAATCGATAAATCGATAAATCCATAAATCGATAAATCGATAAATCAATAAATCGATAAATCAATAAATCGATAAATCGATAAATCGTTAAATCGATAAATCGTTAAATCGTTAAATCGATGGATAGATTAATCGATAAATAGATAAATCCATTGATGAATAGATAGATAAATCGATATATCGATATATCGATAAATCGATAAATCGATAAATCGATAAATCAAAAATTCGATAAATCGATAAATCTATAAATCGATAAATCGATAAATCGATAAATCGATAAATCGATAAATCGATAGATCGATAAATCGATAAATCGATAAATCGATAAAACGATAAATCGATAAATCGATAAATCGATAAATCGATAAATCGATAAATCGATAAATCGATAAATCGATAAATCGATAAATCGATAAATCGATAAATCGATAAATCGATAAATCGATAAATCGATAAATCGATAAATCGATAAATCGATAAATCGATAAATCGATAAATCGTTAAATCGATAAATCGATAAATCGATTAAATGATAAATCGTTAAATCGATAAATCGATAAATCGATAAATCGATAAATCGATAAATCGTTAAATGGATAAATCGTTAAATCGAGAAATCGAGAAATCGTTAAATCATTAAATCGATAAATCGATGGATAGATTATTCGATTAATAGATAAATCCATTGATGAATAGATAGATAAATCGATAAATCGATAAATCGATAAATCGATAAATCGATAAATCAATAAATCGATAAATCGATAAATCGATAAATCGATAAATCGATAAATCGATAAATCGATAAATCGATAAATCGATAAATCGCTAAATCGATAAATCGATATATCGATAAATCGATAAATCGATAAATCGATAAATCGTTAAATCGATAAATCGATAAATCGATAAATCGATAAATCGATAAATCGATAAATCGATAAATCGATAAATCTTTAAATCGATAAATCGTTAAATCGATAAATCGTTAAATCGATAAATCGTTAAATCGATAAATCGTTAAATCGATAAATCGATAAATCGTTAAATCGATAAATCGTTAAATTGATAAATCGTTAAATCGATAAATCGATAAATCGATAAATCGATAAATCGATAAATCGATAAATCGATAAATCGATAAATCGATAAATCGATAAATCGATAAATCGATAAATCGATAAATCGATAAATCGATAAATCGATAAATCGATAAATCGATAAATCGATAAATCGATAAATCGATAAATCGATAAATCGATAAATCGATAAATCGATAAATCGATAAATCGATAAATCGATAAATCGATAAATCGATAAATCGATAAATTGATAAATCGATAAATCGATAAATCGATAAATTGATAAATCGATAAATCGAAAAATCGATAAATTGATAAATCGATAAATCGATAAATCGATTAATTGATAAATCGTTAAATCGATAAATCGATAAATCGATAAATCGTTAAATGGATAAATCGTTAAATCGAGAAATCGTTAAATCATTAAATCGATAAATCGATGGATAGATTATTCGATAAATAGATAAATCCATTGATGAATAGATAGATAAATCGATAAATCGATAAATCGATAAATCGATAAATCGAAAAATCGAAAAATCGATAAATCGATGAATCGATAAATCGATGAATCGATAAATCGATAAATCGTTAAATCGATAAATCGATAAATCGATAAATCGATAAATCGATAAATCGATAAATCGATGAATCGATAAATCGATGAATCGATAAATCGATAAATCGTTAAATCGATAAATCGTTAAATCGATAAATCGTTAAATCGATAAATCGTTAAATCGATAAATCGTTAAATCGATAAATCGTTAAATCGATAAATCGATAAATCGATAAATCGATAAATCGATAAATCGATAAATCGATAAATCGATAAATCGATAAATCGATAAATCGATAAATCGATAAATCGATAAATCGATAAATCGATAAATCGATAAATCGATAAATCGATAAATCGATAAATCGATAAATCGATAAATCGATAAATCGATAAATCGATAAATCGATAAATCGATAAATCGATAAATCGATAAATCGATAAATCGATAAATCGATAAATCGATAAATCGATAAATCGATAAATCGATAAATCGATAAATCGATAAATCGATAAATCGAAAAATCGATAAATCGAAAAATCGAAAAATCGAAAAATCGATAAATCGATAAATCGATAAATCGATAAATAGTTAAATCGATAAATCGATAAATCGATAAATCGACAAATCGATAAATCGATAAATCGATAAATCGATAAATCGATAAATCGATAAATCGATAAATCGATAAATCGATAAATCGATAAATCGATAAATCGATAAATCGATAAATCGATAAATCGATAAATCGATAAATCGATAAATCGATAAATCGATAAATCGATAAATCGATAAATCGATTAATCGATTAATCGATAAATCGATAAATCGATAAATCGATAAATCGATAAATCGATAAATCGATAAATCGATAAATCGATAAATCGATAAATCGATAAATCGATAAATCGATAAATCGATAAATCGATAAATCGATAAATCGATAAATCGATAAATCGATAAATCGATAAATCGATAAATCGATAAATCGATAAATCGATAAATCGATAAATCGATAAATCGATAAATCGATAAATCGATAAATCGATAAATCGATAAATCGATAAATCGTGAAATCGATAAATCGATAAATCGATAAATCGATAAATCGATAAATCGATAAATCGATAAATCGATAAATCGATAAATCGATAAATCGATAAATCGATAAATCGATAAATCGATAAATCGATAAATCGATAAATCGATAAATCGATAAATCGATAAATCGTTAAATCGATAAATCGTTAAATCGATAAATCGTTAAATCGATAAATCGATAAATCGATAAATCGATAAATCGATAAATCGATAAATCGATAAATCGATAAATCGATAAATCGATAAATCGATAAATCGATAAATCGATAAATCGATAAATCGATAAATCGATAAATCGATAAATCGATAAATCGATAAATCGATAAATCGATAAATCGTTAAATCGATAAATCGTTAAATCGATAAATCTCTAAATCGAGAAATCGTTAAATCGTTAAATCATTAAATCGATAAATCGATAAATCGATGGATAGATTAATCGATAAATAGATAAATCCATTGATGAATAGATAGATAAATCGATATATCGATATATCGATAAATCGATAAATCGATAAATCGATAAATCGATAAATCGATAAATCGATAAATCGATAAATCGATAAATCGTTAAATCGATAAATCGTTAAATCGATAAATCGATAAATCCATAAATCGATTAATTGATAAATCGTTAAATCGATAAATCGTTAAATGGATAAATCGTTAAATCGTTAAATCGAGAAATCGTTAAATCATTAAATCGATAAATCGATAAATCGATGGATAGTTTAATCGATAAATAGATAAATCCATTGATGAATAGATAGATAAATCAATAAATCGATAAATCGATAAATCGATAAATCGATAAATCGATAAATCGATAAATCGATATATCGATAAATCGATAAATCGATAAATCGATAAATCGATAAATCGATAAATCGATAAATCGATAAATCGATAAATCGATAAATCGATAAATCGATAAATCGATAAATCGATAAATCGATAAATCGATAAATCGATAAATCGATAAATCGATAAATCGATAAATCGATAAATCGATAAATCGATAAATCGAAAAATCGAAAAATCGAAAAATCGAAAAATCGAAAAATCGATAAATCGATAAATCGATAAATCGATAAATCGATAAATCGATAAATCGATAAATCGTTAAATCGATAAATCGTTAAATCGATAAATCGATAAATCGATAAATCGACAAATCGATAAATCGATAAATCTATAAATCGATAAATCGATAAATCGATAAATCGATAAATCGATAAATCGATAAATCGATAAATCGATAAATCGATAAATCGATAAATCGATAAATCGATAAATCGATTAATCGATAAATCGATTAATCGATAAATCGATAAATCGATAAATCGATAAATCGATAAATCGATAAATCGATAAATCGATAAATCGATAAATCGATAAATCGATAAATCGATAAATCGATAAATCGATAAATCGATAAATCGATAAATCGATAAATCGATAAATCGATAAATCGATAAATCGATAAATCGATAAATCGATAAATCGATAAATCGATAAATCGTTAAATCGATAAATCGATAAATCGATAAATCGATAAATCGATAAATCGATAAATCGATAAATCGATAAATCGATAAATCGATAAATCGATTAATCGATAAATCGATTAATCGATAAATCGATTAATCGATAAATCGATTAATCGATAAATCGATTAATCGATAAATCGATAAATCGATAAATCGATAAATCGATAAATCGATAAATCGATAAATCGATAAATCGATAAATCGATAAATCGATAAATCGATAAATCGATAAATCGATAAATCGATAAATCGATAAATCGATAAATCGATAAATCGATAAATCGATAAATCGATAAATCGATAAATCGTGAAATCGATAAATCGTGAAATCGATAAATCGATAAATCGATAAATCGATAAATCGATAAATCGATAAATCGATAAATCGATAAATCGATAAATCGATAAATCGATAAATCGATAAATCGATAAATCGATAAATCGATAAATCGATAAATCGATAAATCGATAAATCGATAAATCGTTAAATCGATAAATCGTTAAATCGATAAATCGTTAAATCGATAAATCGTTAAATCGATAAATCGATAAATCGATAAATCGATAAATCGATAAATCGATAAATCGATAAATCGATAAATCGATAAATCGATAAATCGATAAATCGATAAATCGATAAATCGATAAATCGATAAATCGATAAATCGATAAATCGATAAATCGATAAATCGATAAATCGTTAAATCGATAAATCGTTAAATCGATAAATCTCTAAATCGAGAAATCGTTAAATCGTTAAATCATTAAATCGATAAATCGATAAATCGATGGATAGATTAATCGATAAATAGATAAATCCATTGATGAATAGATAGATAAATCGATATATCGATATATCGATAAATCGATAAATCGATAAATCGATAAATCGATAAATCGATAAATCGATAAATCGATAAATCGATAAATCGTTAAATCGATAAATCGTTAAATCGATAAATCGATAAATCCATAAATCGATTAATTGATAAATCGTTAAATCGATAAATCGTTAAATGGATAAATCGTTAAATCGTTAAATCGAGAAATCGTTAAATCATTAAATCGATAAATCGATAAATCGATGGATAGTTTAATCGATAAATAGATAAATCCATTGATGAATAGATAGATAAATCAATAAATCGATAAATCGATAAATCGATAAATCGATAAATCGATAAATCGATAAATCGATAAATCGATAAATCGATATATCGATAAATCGATAAATCGATAAATCGATAAATCGATAAATCGATAAATCGATAAATCGATAAATCGATAAATCGATAAATCGATAAATCGATAAATCGATAAATCGATAAATCGATAAATCGATAAATCGATAAATCGATAAATCGATAAATCGATAAATCGATAAATCGATAAATCGATAAATCGATAAATCGATAAATCGATAAATCGAAAAATCGATAAATCGAAAAATCGAAAAATCGAAAAATCGATAAATCGATAAATCGATAAATCGATAAATCGATAAATCGATAAATCGATAAATCGTTAAATCGATAAATCGTTAAATCGATAAATCGTTAAATCGATAAATAGTTAAATCGATAAATCGATAAATCGATAAATCGACAAATCGATAAATCGATAAATCTATAAATCGATAAATCGATAAATCGATAAATCGATAAATCGATAAATCGATAAATCGATAAATCGATAAATCGATAAATCGATAAATCGATAAATCGATAAATCGATAAATCGATAAATCGATAAATCGATAAATCGATAAATCGATAAATCGATAAATCGATAAATCGATAAATCGATAAATCGATAAATCGATAAATCGATAAATCGATAAATCGATAAATCGATAAATCGATAAATCGATAAATCGATAAATCGATAAATCGATAAATCGATAAATCGATAAATCGATAAATCGATAAATCGATAAATCGATAAATCGATAAATCGATAAATCGATAAATCGTGAAATCGATAAATCGATAAATCGATAAATCGATAAATCGATAAATCGATAAATCGATAAATCGATAAATCGATAAATCGATAAATCGATAAATCGTTAAATCGATAAATCGTTAAATCGATAAATCGATAAATCGTTAAATCGATAAATCGATAAATCGATAAATCGATAAATCGATAAATCGATAAATCGATAAATCGATAAATCGATAAATCGATAAATCGATAAATCGATAAATCGATAAATCGATAAATCGATAAATCGATAAATCTTTAAATCGATAAATCGTTAAATCGATAAATCTCTAAATCGAGAAATCGTTAAATCGTTAAATCATTAAATCGATAAATCGATAAATCGATGGATAGATTAATCGATAAATAGATAAATCCATTGATGAATAGATAGATAAATCGATATATCGATATATCGATAAATCGATAAATCGATAAATCGATAAATCGATAAATCGATAAATCGATAAATCGATAAATCGATAAATCGTTAAATCGATAAATCGTTAAATCGATAAATCCATAAATCGATTAATTGATAAATCGTTAAATCGATAAATCGTTAAATGGATAAATCGTTAAATCGTTAAATCGAGAAATCGTTAAATCATTAAATCGATAAATCGATAAATCGATGGATAGTTTAATCGATAAATAGATAAATCCATTGATGAATAGATAGATAAATCAATAAATCGATAAATCGATAAATCGATAAATCGATAAATCGATAAATCGATAAATCGATAAATCGATAAATCGATAAATCGATAAATCGATAAATCGATAAATCGATAAATCGATATATCGATAAATCGATAAATCGATAAATCGATAAATCGATAAATCGATAAATCGATAAATCGATAAATCGATAAATCGTTAAATCGATGGATAGATTAATCGATAAATCGATAAATCGATAAATCGATAAATCGATAAATCGATAAATCGATAAATCGATAAATCGATAAAATGATAAATCGATAAATCGATAAATCGATAAATCGATAAATCGATAAATCAATAAATCGATAAATCGATAAATCGATAAATCGATAAATCGTTAAATGGATAAATCGTTAAATCGTTAAATCGTTTAATCGATAAATCGTTAAATCGTTAAATCGTTAAATCGATAAATCGATAAATCGATAAATCGATAAATCGATAAATCGATAATTCGATAAATCGATGGATAGATTAATCGATAAATTGATAAATCCATTGATGAATAGATAGATAAATCGATAAATCGATAAATCGATAAATCGATAAATCGATAAATCGATAAATCGATAAATCGATAAATCGATAAATCGATAAATCGATAAATCGATAAATCGATAAATCGATAAATCGATAAATCGATAAATCAAAAAATCGATAAATCGATAAATCGATAAATCGATAAATCAATAAATCAATAAATCGATAAATCAAAAAATCAATAAATCGATAAATCGATAAATCGATAAATCGGTAAATCGTTAAATCGATGGATAGATTAATCGATAAATCGATAAATCGATAAATCGATAAATCGATAAATCGTTAAATCGATAAATCGTTAAATCAATAAATCGATAAATCGATAAATCGATAAATCGATAAATCGATAAATCGATAAATCGATAAATCGATAAATCGATAAATCGATAAATCGATAAATCGATAAATCGATAAATCGTTAAATCGTTAAATCGATAAATCGTTAAATTGATAAATCGTTAAATCGTTAAATCGATAAATCGTTAAATCGATAAATCGATTAATTGATAAATCGTTAAATCGATAAATCGATAAATCGTTAAATGGATAAATCGTTAAATCGTTAAATCTTTAAATCGAGAAATCGTTAAATCGTTAAATCATTAAATCGATAAATCGATAAATCGATGGATAGATTAATCGATAAATAGATAAATCCATTGATGAATAGATAGATAAATCGATATATCGATATATCGATAAATCGATAAATCGATAAATCGATAAATCGAAAAATCGAAAAATCGATAAATCGAAAAATCGATAAATCGATAAATAGATAAATCGATTAATTGATAAATCGTTAAATCGATAAATCGTTAAATGGATAAATCCTTAAATCGTTAAATCGAGAAATCATTAAATCATTAAATCGATAAATCGATAAATCGATGGATAGTTTAATCGATAAATAGATAAATCCATTGATGAATAGATAGATAAATCGATATATCGATATATCGATATATCGATATATCGATAAATCGATAAATCGATAAATCGATAAATCGATAAATCGATAAATATGTCAATCCATAAATAAATAGAAAAGTAAATAGATAAATTGTTAAATAGATCAATCGATACATAGATAGATAAATCGATAAATCCTAAAATAGATAAATCGATAGAAAGATAGATAGATTAATCGATAAATCGTTAAATCGCTATATAGATAGATAAATAAGTCGATAAATCGATAAATCGATAAATCGATAAATCGATAAATCGATAAATCGATAAATCGATAAATCGATAAATCGATAAATCGATAAATCGATAAATCGATAAATCGATAAATCGATAAATCGATAAATCGATAAATCGATAAATCGATAAATCGATAAATCGATAAATCGATAAATCGATAAATCGATAAATCGATAAATCGATAAATCGATAAATCGATAAATCGATAAATCGATAAATCGATAAATCGATAAATCGATAAATCGATAAATCGATAAATCGATAAATCGATAAATCGATAAATCGATAAATCGATAAATCGATAAATCGATAAATCGATAAATCGATAAATCGATAAATCGATAAATCGATAAATCGATAAATCGATAAATCGATAAATCGATAAATCGATAAATCGATAAATCGATAAATCGATAAATCGATAAATCGATAAATCGATAAATCGATAAATCGATAAATCGATAAATCGATAAATCGATAAATCGATAAATCGATAAATCGAAAAATCGATAAATCGAAAAATCGATAAATCGAAAAATCGATAAATCGAAAAATCGATAAATCGAAAAATCGTTAAATCGATAAATCGTTAAATCGATAAATCGATAAATCGTTAAATCGATAAATCGTTAAATCGATAAATCGTTAAATCGATAAATCGTTAAATCGATAAATCGTTAAATCGATAAATCGATAAATCGATAAATCGATAAATCGATAAATCGATAAATCGATAAATCGATAAATCGATAAATCGATAAATCGATAAATCGATAAATCGATAAATCGATAAATCGATAAATCGATAAATCGTTAAATCGTTAAATCGTTAAATCGTTAAATCGTTAAATCGTTAAATCGTTAAATCGTTAAATCGATAAATCGTTAAATCGATAAATCGATAAATCGATAAATCGATAAATCGATAAATCGATAAATCGATAAATCGATAAATCGATAAATCGATAAATCGATAAATCGATAAATCGATAAATCGATAAATCGATAAATCGATAAATCGATAAATCGATAAATCGAAAAATCGAAAAATCGATAAATCGATACATCGATAATTTGATAAATCGATAAATCGATAAATCGATAAATCGATAAATCGATAAATCGATAAATCGATAAATCGATAAATCGTTAAATCGATAAATCGATAAATCGATAAATCGATAAATCGATAAATCGATAAATCGATAAATCGATAAATCGATAAATCGATAAATCGATAAATCGATAAATCGATAAATCGATAAATCGATAAATCGATAAATCGATAAATCGTTAAATCGATAAATCGTTAAATCGATAAATCGTTAAATCGATAAATCGTTAAATCGATAAATCGTTAAATCGATAAATTGATAAATCGTTAAATCGATAAATCGATAAATCGATAAATCGATAAATCGATAAATCGATAAATCGATAAATCGATAAATCGTTAAATGGATAAATCGTTAAATCTTTAAATCGAGAAATCGTTAAATCATTAAATCGATAAATCGATAAATCGATGGATAGATTATTAGATAGATAAATCGATTAATCGATAAATCGATTAATCGATTAATCGATAAATCGATTAATCGATAAATGGATTAATCGATAAATCGATAAATCGATAAATCGATAAATCGATAAATCGATAAATCGATAAATCGATATCGATAAATCGATAAATCGATATCGATAAATCGATAAATCGATAAATCGATAAATCGATAAATCGATAAATCGATAAATCGATAAATCGATAAATCGATAAATCGATAAATCGATAAATCGATAAAACGATAAATCGATAAATCGATAAATCGATAAATCGATAAATCGATAAATCGATAAATCGATAAATCGATAAATCGATAAATCGATAAATCGATAAATCGATAAATCGATAAATCGATAAATCGATAAATCGATAAATCGATAAATCGATAAATCGATAAATCGATAAATCGATAAATCGATAAATCGATAAATCGATAAATCGATAAATCGATAAATCGATAAATCGATAAATCGATAAATCGATAAATCGATAAATCGATAAATCGATAAATCGATAAATCGATAAATCGATAAATCGATAAATCGATAAATCGATAAATCGATAAATCGATAAATCGATAAATCGATAAATCGATAAATCGTTAAATCGATAAATCGTTAAATCGATAAATCGATAAATCGATAAATCGATAAATCGATAAATCGATAAATCGATAAATCGATAAATCGATAAATCGATAAATCGATAAATCGATAAATCGATAAATCGATAAATCGATAAATCGATAAATCGATAAATCGATAAATCGATAGAAAGATAGATAGATTAATCGATAAATCGTTAAATCGCTATATAGATAGATAAATAAATCGATAAATCGATAAATCGATAAATCGATAAATCGATAAATCGATAAATCGATAAATCGATAAATCGATAAATCGATAAATCGATAAATCGATAAATCGATAAATCGATAAATCGATAAATCGATAAATCGATAAATCGATAAATCGATAAATCGATAAATCGATAAATCGATAAATCGATAAATCGATAAATCGATAAATCGATAAATCGATAAATCGATAAATCGATAAATCGATAAATCGATAAATCGATAAATCGATAAATCGATAAATCGATAAATCGATAAATCGATAAATCGATAAATCGATAAATCGATAAATCGATAAATCGATAAATCGATAAATCGATAAATCGATAAATCGATAAATCGATAAATTGATAAATCGATAAATTGATAAATCGATAAATTGATAAATCGATAAATTGATAAATCGATAAATTGATAAATCGATAAATTGATAAATCGATAAATCGTTAAATCGATAAATCGATAAATCGATAAATCGATAAATCGATAAATCGATAAATCGATAAATCGATAAATCGATAAATCGATAAATCGATAAATCGATAAATCGATAAATCGATAAATCGATAACTCGATAAATCGATAACTCGATAAATCGATAACTCGATAAATCGATAACTCGATAAATCGATAACTCGATAACTCGATAAATCAAAAAATCGATAAATCAAAAAATCGATAAATCGATAAATCGATAAATCGATAAATCGATAAATCGATAAATCGATAAATCGATAAATCGATAAATCGATAAATCGATAAATCGATAAATCGATAAATCGATAAATCGATAAATCGATAAATCGATAAATCGATAAATCGATAAATCGATAAATCGATAAATCGATAAATCGATAAATCGATAAATCGATAAATCGATAAATCGATAAATCGATAAATCGATAAATCGATAAATCGATAAATCGATAAATCGATAAATCGATAAATCGAACAATCGATAAATCGAACAATCGATAAATCGAACAATCGATAAATCGAACAATCGATAAATCGATAAATCGATAAATCGATAAATCGATAAATCGATAAATCGATAAATCGATAAATCGATAAATCGATAAATCGATAAATCGATAAATCGATAAATCGATAAATCGATAAATCGATAAATCGATAAATCGATAAATCGATAAATCGAAAAATCGATAAATCGAAAAATCGATAAATCGAAAAATCGATAAATCGAAAAATCGAAAAATCGATAAATCGAAAAATCGATAAATCGAAAAATCGATAAATCGAAAAATCGATAAATCGAAAAATCGATAAATCGTTAAATCGATAAATCGTTAAATCGATAAATCGATAAATCGATAAATCGATAAATCGATAAATCGATAAATCGATAAATCGATAAATCGATAAATCGATAAATCGATAAATCGATAAATCGATAAATCGATAAATCGATAAATCGTTAAATCGTTAAATCGTTAAATCGTTAAATCGATAAATCGATAAATCGATAAATCGATAAATCGATAAATCGATAAATCGATAAATCGATAAATCGATAAATCGATAAATCGATAAATCGATAAATCGATAAATCGATAAATCGATAAATCGATAAATCGATAAATCGATAAATCGATAAATCGATAAATCGATAAATCGATAAATCGATAAATCGATAAATCGATAAATCGATAAATCGATAAATCGATAAATCGATAAATCGATAAATCGATAAATCGATAAATCGATAAATCGATAAATCGATAAATCGATAAATCGATAAATCGATAAATCGATAAATCGATAAATCGATAAATCGATAAATCGATAAATCGATAAATCGATAAATCGATAAATCGATAAATCGATAAATCGATAAATCGATAAATCGATAAATCGATAAATCGATAAATCGATAAATCGATAAATCGATAAATCGATAAATCGATAAATCGATAAATCGATAAATCGATAAATCGATAAATCGATAAATCAATAAATCGATAAATCGATAAATCGATAAATCGATAAATCGATAAATCGATAAATCGATAAATCGATAAATCGATAAATCGATAAATCGATAAATCGATAAATCGATAAATCGATAAATCGATAAATCGATAAATCGATAAATCGATAAATCGATAAATCGATAAATCGATAAATCGATAAATCGATAAATCGATAAATCGATAAATCGATAAATCGATAAATCGATAAATCGATAAATCGATAAATCGATAAATCGATAAATCGATAAATCGATAAATCGATAAATCGATAAATCGATTAATCGATTAATCGATAAATCGATTAATCGATAAATCGATTAATCGATAACTCGATAAATCGATAAATCGATAAATCGATAAATCGATAAATCGATAAATCGATAAATCAAAAAATCGATAAATCAAAAAATCAATAAATCAAAAAATCAATAAATCGATAAATCGATACATCGTTAAATCGATAAATCGATAAATCGATAAATCGATAAATCGATAAATCGATAAATCGATAAATCGATAAATCGATACATCGATAAATCGATAAATCGATAAATCGATAAATCGATACATCGATAAATCGATACATCGATACATCGATACATCGATACATCGATACATCGATAAATCGATAAATCGATAAATCGATAAATCGATAAATCGATAAATCGATAAATCGATAAATCGATAAATCGATAAATCGATAAATCGATAAATCGATAAATCGATAAATCGATAAATCGATAAATCGATAAATCGATAAATCGATAAATCGATAAATCGATAAATCGATAAATCGATAAATCGATAAATCGATAAATCGATAAATCGATAAATCGATAAATCGATAAATCGATAAATCGATAAATCGATAAATCGATAAATCGATAAATCGATAAATCGATAAATCGATAAATCGATAAATCGATAAATCGATAAATCGATAAATCGATAAATCGATAAATCGATAAATCGATAAATCGATAAATCGATAAATCGATAAATCGATAAATCGATAAATCGATAAATCGATAAATCGATAAATCGTTAAATCGAAAAATCGATAAATCGTTAAATCGATAAATCGAAAAATCGATAAATCGAAAAATCGATAAATCGATAAATCGTTAAATCGATAAATCGTTAAATCGATAAATCGTTAAATCGATAAATCGATAAATCGATAAATCGATAAATCGATAAATCGTTAAATCGATAAATCGATAAATCGATAAATCGTTAAATCGATAAATCGTTAAATCGATAAATCGATAAATCGATAAATCGTTAAATCGATAAATCGTTAAATCGTTAAATCGTTAAATCGTTAAATCGTTAAATCGTTAAATCGTTAAATCGGTAAATCGTTAAATCGATAAATCGTTAAATCGATAAATCGATAAATCGATAAATCGATAAATCGATAAATCGATAAATCGATAAATCGATAAATCGATAAATCGATAAATCGATAAATCGATAAATCGATAAATCGATAAATCGATAAATCGATAAATCGATAAATCGATAAATCGATAAATCGATAAATCGATACATCGATAATTTGATAAATCGATACATCGATAATTTGATAAATCGATAAATCGATAAATCGATAAATCGATAAATCGATAAATCGTTAAATCGATAAATCGATCAATCGATCAATCGATCAATCGATCAATCGATAAATCGATAAATCGATAAATCGATAAATCGATAAATCGATAAATCGATAAATCGATAAATCGATAAATCGATAAATCGATAAATCGATAAATCGATAAATCGATAAATCGTTAAATCGATAAATCGTTAAATCGATAAATCGTTAAATCGATAAATCGATAAATCGTTAAATCGATAAATCGTTAAATCGATAAATTGATAAATCGTTAAATCGATAAATCGATAAATCGATAAATCGATAAATCGTTAAATGGATAAATCGTTAAATCTTTAAATCGAGAAATCGTTAAATCATTAAATCGATAAATCGATAAATCGATGGATAGATTATTAGATAGATAAATCGATTAATCGATAAATCGATTAATCGATTAATCGATAAATCGATAAATCGATAAATGGATTAATCGATAAATCGATAAATCGATAAATCGATAAATCGATAAATCGATAAATCGATAAATCGATAAATCGATAAATCGATAAATCGATAAATCGATAAATCGATAAATCGATAAATCGATAAATCGATAAATCGATAAATCGATAAATTGATAAATCGATAAATCGATAAATCGATAAATCGATAAATCGATAAATCGATAAATCGATAAATCGATAAATCGATAAATCGATAAATCGATAAATCGATAAATCGATAAATCGATATCGATAAATCGATAAATCGATAAATCGATAAATCGATAAATCGATAAATCGATAAATCGATAAATCGATAAATCGATAAATCGATAAATCGATAAATCGATAAATCGATAAATCGATAAATCGATAAATCGATAGATCGATAAATCAATAAATCGATAAATCGTTAAATCGATAAATCGTTAAATCGATAAATTGATTAATTGATAAATCGTTAAATCGATAAATCGATAAATCGATAAATCGTTAAATGGATAAATCGTTAAATCTTTAAATCGAGAAATCGTTAAATCATTAAATCGATAAATCGATAAATCGATGGATAGATTATTAGATAGATAAATCGATTAATCGATAAATCGATAAATCGATAAATCGATAAATCGATAAATCGATAAATCGATAAATCGATAAATCGATAAATCGATAAATCGATAAATCGATTAATCGATAAATCGATAAATCGATAAATCGATAATCGATAAATCGATAAATCGATAAATCGATAAATCGATAAATCGATAAATCGTTAAATCGTTAAATCGATAAATCATTAAATCGATAAATCATTAAATCGATAAATCGATAAATCGATAAATCGATAAATCGATAAATCGATAAATCGATAAATCGATAAATCGATAAATCGATAAATCGATAAATCGATAAATCGATAAATCGATAAATCGATAAATCGATAGAAAGATAGATAGATTAATCGATAAATCGTTAAATCGCTATATAGATAGATAAATAAATCGATAAATCGATAAATCGATAAATCGATAAATCGATAAATCGATAAATCGATAAATCGATAAATCGATAAATCGATAAATCGATAAATCGATAAATCGATAAATCGATAAATCGATAAATCGATAAATCGATAAATCGATAAATCGATAAATCGATAAATCGATAAATCGATAAATCGATAAATCGATAAATCGATAAATCGATAAATCGATAAATCGATAAATCGATAAATCGATAAATCGATAAATCGATAAATCGATAAATCGATAAATCGATAAATCGATAAATCGATAAATCGATAAATCGATAAATCGATAAATCGATAAATCGATAAATCGATAAATCGATAAATCGATAAATCGATAAATCGATAAATCGATAAATCGATAAATCGATAAATCGATAAATCGATAAATCGATAAATCGATAAATCGATAAATCGATAAATCGATAAATCGATAAATCAAAAAATCGATGAATCGATAAATCGATAAATCGATAAATCGATAAATCGATAAATCGATAAATCGATAAATCGATAAATCGATAAATCGATAAATCGATAAATCGATAAATCGATAAATCGTTAAATCGATCAATCGATCAATCGATCAATCGATCAATCGATCAATCGATCAATCGATAAATCGATAAATCGATAAATCGATAAATCGATAAATCGATAAATCGATAAATCGATAAATCGATAAATCGATAAATCGATAAATCGATAAATCGATAAATCGATAAATCGATAAATCGATAAATCGATAAATCGATAAATCGATAAATCGATAAATCGATAAATCGATAAATCGATAAATCGATAAATCGATAAATCGATAAATCGATAAATCGATAAATCGATAAATCGATAAATCGATAAATCGATAAATCGATAAATCGATAAATCGATAAATCGATAAATCGATAAAACGATAAATCGATAAATCGATAAATCGATAAATCGATAAATCAAAAAATCGATGAATCGATAAATCGATAAATCGATAAATCGATAAATCGATAAATCGATAAATCGATAAATCGATAAATCGATAAATCGATAAATCGATAAATCGATAAATCGATAAATCGATAAATCGATAAATCGATAAATCGTTAAATCGATAAATCGATCAATCGATCAATCGATCAATCGATCAATCGATAAATCGATAAATCGATAAATCGATAAATCGATAAATCGATAAATCGATAAATCGATAAATCGATAAATCGATAAATCGATAAATCGATAAATCGATAAATCGATAAATCGTTAAATCGATAAATCGTTAAATCGATAAATCGTTAAATCGATAAATCGTTAAATCGATAAATCGTTAAATCGATAAATTGATAAATCGTTAAATCGATAAATCGATAAATCGATAAATCGATAAATCGTTAAATGGATAAATCGTTAAATCTTTAAATCGAGAAATCGTTAAATCATTAAATCGATAAATCGATAAATCGATGGATAGATTATTAGATAGATAAATCGATTAATCGATAAATCGATTAATCGATTAATCGATAAATCGATAAATCGATAAATGGATTAATCGATAAATCGATAAATCGATAAATCGATAAATCGATAAATCGATAAATCGATAAATCGATAAATCGATAAATCGATAAATCGATAAATCGATAAATCGATATCGATAAATCGATAAATCGATAAATCGATAAATCGATAAATCGATAAATCGATAAATCGATAAATCGATAAATCGATAAATCGATAAATCGATAAATCGATAAATCGATAAATCGATAAATCGATAAATCGATAAATCGATAGATCGATAAATCAATAAATCGATAAATCGTTAAATCGATAAATCGTTAAATCGATAAATTGATTAATTGATAAATCGTTAAATCGATAAATCGATAAATCGATAAATCGTTAAATGGATAAATCGTTAAATCTTTAAATCGAGAAATCGTTAAATCATTAAATCGATAAATCGATAAATCGATGGATAGATTATTAGATAGATAAATCGATTAATCGATAAATCGATAAATCGATAAATCGATAAATCGATAAATCGATAAATCGATAAATCGATAAATCGATTAATCGATAAATCGATAAATCGATAAATCGATAATCGATAAATCGATAAATCGATAAATCGATAAATCGATAAATCGTTAAATCGTTAAATCGATAAATCATTAAATCGATAAATCATTAAATCGATAAATCGATAAATCGATAAATCGATAAATCGATAAATCGATAAATCGATAAATCGATAAATCGATAAATCGATAAATCGATAAATC
Source organism: Nineta flava (assembly GCA_963920215.1). Classification (NCBI taxonomy): domain Eukaryota; kingdom Metazoa; phylum Arthropoda; class Insecta; order Neuroptera; family Chrysopidae; genus Nineta; species Nineta flava. The sequence goes on from OY986046.1 coordinate 40,492,409, forward strand.
GATAAATCGATAAATCGATAGAAAGATAGATAGATTAATCGATAAATCGTTAAATCGCTATATAGATAGATAAATAAATCGATAAATCGATAAATCGATAAATCGATAAATCGATAAATCGATAAATCGATAAATCGATAAATCGATAAATCGATAAATCGATAAATCGATAAATCGATAAATCGATAAATCGATAAATCGATAAATCGATAAATCGATAAATCGATAAATCGATAAATCGATAAATCGATAAATCGATAAATCGATAAATCGATAAATCGATAAATCGATAAATCGATAAATCGATAAATCGATAAATCGATAAATCGATAAATCGATAAATCGATAAATCGATAAATCGATAAATCGATAAATCGATAAATCGATAAATCGATAAATCGATAAATCGATAAATCGATAAATCGATAAATCGATAAATCGATAAATCGATAAATCGATAAATCGATAAATCGATAAATCGATAAATCGATAAATCGATAAATCGATAAATCGATAAATCGATAAATCGATAAATCGATAAATCAAAAAATCGATGAATCGATAAATCGATAAATCGATAAATCGATAAATCGATAAATCGATAAATCGATAAATCGATAAATCGATAAATCGATAAATCGATAAATCGATAAATCGATAAATCGATAAATCGATAAATCGATAAATCGATAAATCGATAAATCGATAAATCGATAAATCGATAAATCGATAAATCGATAAATCGATACATCGATAAATCGATAAATCGATAAATCGATAAATCGATAAATCGATAAATCGATAAATCGATAAATCGATAAATCGATAAATCGATAAATCGATAAATCGATAAATCGATAAATCGATAAATCGATAAATCGATAAATCGATAAATCGATAAATCGATAAATCGATAAATCGATAAATCGATATCGATAAATCGATATCGATAAATCGATAAATCGATAAATCGATAAATCGATAAATCGATAAATCGATAAATCGATAAATCGATAAATCGATAAATCGATAAATCGATAAATCGATAAATCGATAAATCGATAAAACGATAAATCGATAAATCGATAAATCGATAAATCGATAAATCGATAAATCGATAGATCGATAAATCAATAAATCGATAAATCGTTAAATCGATAAATCGTTAAATCGATAAATCGATTAATTGATAAATCGTTAAATCGATAAATCGATAAATCGATAAATCGTTAAATGGATAAATCGTTAAATCTTTAAATCGAGAAATCGTTAAATCATTAAATCGATAAATCGATAAATCGATGGATAGATTATTAGATAGATAAATCGATTAATCGATAAATCGATAAATCGATTAATCGATAAATCGATTAATCGATAAATCGATAAATCGATAAATCGATAAATCGATAAATCGATAATCGATAAATCGATAATCGATAAATCGATAAATCGATAAATCGATAAATCGATAAATCGATAAATCGATAAATCGATAAATCGATAAATCGATAAATCGATAAATCGATAAATCGATAAATCGATAAATCGATAAATCGATAAATCGATAAATCGATAAATCGATAAATCGATAAAACGATAAATCGATAAATCGATAAATCGATAAATCGATAAATCGATAAATCGATAAATCGATAAATCGATAAATCGATAAATCGATAAATCGATAAATCGATAAATCGATAAATCGATAAATCGATAAATCGATAAATCGATAAATCGATAAATCGATAAATCGATAAATCGATAAATCGATAAATCGATAAATCGATAAATCGATAAATCGATAAATCGATAAATCGATAAATCGATAAATCGATAAATCGATAAATCGATAAATCGATAAATCGATAAATCGATAAATCGATAAATCGATAAATCGATAAATCGATAAATCGATAAATCGATAAATCGATAAATCGATAAATCGATAAATCGATAAATCGATAAATCGATAAATCGATAAATCGATAAATCGATAAATCGATAAATCGATAAATCGATAAATCGATAAATCGATAAATCGATAAATCGATAAATCGATAAATCGATAAATCGATAAATCGATAAATCGATAAATCGATAAATCGATAAATCGATAAATCGATAAATCGTTAAATCGATAAATCGTTAAATCGATAAATCGTTAAATCGATAAATCGATAAATCGATAAATCGATAAATCGATAAATCGATAAATCGATAAATCGATAAATCGATAAATCGATAAATCGATAAATCGATAAATCGATAAATCGATAAATCGATAAATCGATAAATCGATAGAAAGATAGATAGATTAATCGATAAATCGTTAAATCGCTATATAGATAGATAAATAAATCGATAAATCGATAAATCGATAAATCGATAAATCGATAAATCGATAAATCGATAAATCGATAAATCGATAAATCGATAAATCGATAAATCGATAAATCGATAAATCGATAAATCGATAAATCGATAAATCGATAAATCGATAAATCGATAAATCGATAAATCGATAAATCGATAAATCGATAAATCGATAAATCGATAAATCGATAAATCGATAAATCGTTAAATCGTTAAATCGTTAAATCGTTAAATCGTTAAATCGTTAAATCGTTAAATCGTTAAATCGATAAATCGTTAAATCGATAAATCGATAAATCGATAAATCGATAAATCGATAAATCGATAAATCGATAAATCGATAAATCGATAAATCGATAAATCGATAAATCGATACATCGATAATTTGATAAATCGATAAATCGATAAATCGATAAATCGATAAATCGATAAATCGATAAATCGATAAATCGATAAATCGTTAAATCGATAAATCGTTAAATCGATAAATCGTTAAATCGATAAATCGATAAATCGATAAATCGATAAATCGATAAATCGATAAATCGATAAATCGATAAATCGATAAATCGATAAATCGATAAATCGATAAATCGATAAATCGATAAATCGATAAATCGATAAATCGATAAATCGTTAAATCGATAAATCGTTAAATCGATAAATCGTTAAATCGATAAATCGTTAAATCGATAAATTGATAAATCGTTAAATCGATAAATCGATAAATCGATAAATCGATAAATCGTTAAATGGATAAATCGTTAAATCTTTAAATCGAGAAATCGTTAAATCATTAAATCGATAAATCGATAAATCGATGGATAGATTATTAGATAGATAAATCGATTAATCGATAAATCGATAAATCGATAAATCGATAAATCGATAAATCGATAAATCGATAAATCGATTAATCGATAAATCGATTAATCGATAAATCGATAAATCGATAAATCGATAAATCGATAATCGATAAATCGATAAGTCGATAAATCGATAAGTCGATAAATCGATAAGTCGATAAATCGATAAATCGATAAATCGATAAATCGATAAATCGATAAATCGATAAATCGATAAATCGATAAATCGATAAATCGATAAATCGATAAATCGATAAATCGATAAATCGATAAATCGATAAATCGATAAATCGATAAATCAATAAATCGATAAATCGATAAATCGATAAATCGATAAATCGATAAATCGATAAATCGATAAATCGATAAATCGATAAATCGATAAATCGATAAATCGATAAATCGATAAATCGATAAATCGATAAATCGATAAATCGATAAATCGATAAATCGATAAATCGATAAATCGATAAATCGATAAATCGATAAATCGATAAATCGATAAATCGATAAATCGATAAATCGATAAATCGATAAATCGATAAATCGATAAATCGATAAATCGATAAATCGATAAATCGATAAATCGATAAATCGATAAATCGTTAATCGATAAATCGATAAATCGATAAATCGATAAATCGATAAATCGATAAATCGATAAATCGATAAATCGATAAATCGATAAATCGATAAAGCGATAAAGCGATAAAGCGATAAATCGATAAATCGATAAATCGATAAATCGATAAATCGATAAATCGATAAATCGATAAATCGATAAATCGTTAAATCGTTAAATCGTTAAATCGTTAAATCGTTAAATCGTTAAATCGTTAAATCGTTAAATCGATAAATTGATAAATCGTTAAATCGATAAATCGATAAATCGATAAATCGATAAATCGATAAATCGATAAATCGATAAATCGATAAATCGATAAATCGATAAATCGATAAATCGATAAATCGATAAATCGATAAATCGTTAAATGGATAAATCGTTAAATCTTTAAATCGAGAAATCGTTAAATCATTAAATCGATAAATCGATAAATCGATGGATAGATTATTAGATAGATAAATCGATTATTCGATAAATCGATTAATCGATTAATCGATAAATCGATTAATCGATAAATGGATTAATCGATAAATGGATTAATCGATAAATGGATTAATCGATAAATGGATTAATCGATAAATCGATAAATCGATAAATCGATAAATCGATAAATCGATAAATCGATAAATCGATAAATCGATAAATCGATAAATCGATAAATCGATTAATCGATAAATCGATTAATCGATAAATCGATAAATCGATAAATCGATTAATCGATAAATCGATAAATCGATAAATCGATAAATCGATAAATCGATTAATCGATAAATCGATAAATCGATAAATCGATAAATCGATAAATCGATAAATCGATAAATCGATAAATCGATAAATCGATAAATCGATAAATCGATAAATCGATAAATCGATAAATCGATAAATCGATAAATCGATAAATCGATAAATCGATAAATCGTTAAATCGATAAATCGTTAAATCGATAAATCGTTAAATCGATAAATCGATAAATCGATAAATCGATAAATCGATAAATCGATAAATCGATAAATCGATAAATCGATAAATCGATAAATCGATAAATCGATAAATCGATAAATCGATAAATCGATAAATCGATAGAAAGATAGATAGATTAATCGATAAATCCTTAAATCGCTATATAGATAGATAAATAAATCGATAAATCGATAAATCGATAAATCGATAAATCGATAAATCGATAAATCGATAAATCGATAAATCGATAAATCGATAAATCGATAAATCGATAAATCGATAAATCGATAAATCGATAAATCGATAAATCGATAAATCGATAAATCGATAAATCGATAAATCGATAAATCGATAAATCGATAAATCGATAAATCGATAAATCGATAAATCGATAAATCGATAAATCGTTAAATCGTTAAATCGTTAAATCGTTAAATCGTTAAATCGTTAAATCGTTAAATCGATAAATCGTTAAATCGATAAATCGATAAATCGATAAATCGATAAATCGATAAATCGATAAATCGATAAATCGATAAATCGATAAATCGATAAATCGATACATCGATAATTTGATAAATCGATAAATCGATAAATCGATAAATCGATAAATCGATAAATCGTTAAATCGATAAATCGTTAAATCGATAAATCGTTAAATCGATAAATCGATAAATCGATAAATCGATAAATCGATAAATCGATAAATCGATAAATCGATAAATCGATAAATCGATAAATCGATAAATCGATAAATCGATAAATCGATAAATCGATAAATCGATAAATCGTTAAATCGATAAATCGTTAAATCGATAAATTGATAAATCGTTAAATCGATAAATCGATAAATCGATAAATCGATAAATCGTTAAATGGATAAATCGTTAAATCTTTAAATCGAGAAATCGATAAATCGATAAATCGATAAATCGATAAATCGTTAAATGGATAAATCGTTAAATCTTTAAATCGAGAAATCGTTAAATCATTAAATCGATAAATCGATGGATAGATTATTAGATAGATAAATCGATTAATCGATAAATCGATTAATCGATTAATCGATAAATCGATTAATCGATAAATGGATTAATCGATAAATCGATAAATCGATAAATCGATAAATCGATAAATCGATAAATCGATAAATCGATAAATCGATAAATCGATAAATCGATAAATCGATAAATCGATAAATCGATAAATCGATAAATCGATAAATCGATAAATCGATAAATCGATAAATCGATAAATCGATAAATCGATAAATCGATAAATCGATAAATCGATAAATCGATAAATCGATAAATCGATAAATCGATAAATCGATAAATCGATAAATCGATAAATCGATAAATCGATAAATCGATAAATCGATAAATCGATAAATCGATAAATCGATAAATCGATAAATCGATAAATCGATAAATCGATAAATCGATAAATCGATAAATCGATAAATCGATAAATCGATAAATCGATAAATCGATAAATCGTTAAATCGATAAATCGTTAAATCGCTAAATCGTTAAATCGATAAATCGATAAATCGATAAATCGATAAATCGATAAATCGATAAATCGATAAATCGATAAATCGATAAATCGATAAATCGATAAATCGATAAATCGATAAATCGATAAATCGATAAATCGATAAATCGATAAATCGATAAATCGATAAATCGATAAATCGATAAATCGATAAATCGATAAATCGATAAATAGATAAATAGATAAATCGATAGAAAGATAGATAGATTAATCGATAAATCGTTAAATCGCTATATAGATAGATAAATAAATCGATAAATCGATAAATCGATAAATCGATAAATCGATAAATCGATAAATCGATAAATCGATAAATCGATAAATCGATAAATCGATAAATCGATAAATCGATAAATCGATAAATCGATAAATCGATAAATCGATAAATCGATAAATCGATAAATCGATAAATCGATAAATCGATAAATCGATAAATCGATAAATCGATAAATCGATAAATCGATAAATCGATAAATCGATAAATCGATAAATCGATAAATCGATAAATCGATAAATCGATAAATCGATAAATCAATAAATCGATAAATCGATAAATCGATAAATCGGTAAATCGTTAAATCGATGGATAGATTAATCGATAAATCGATAAATCGATAAATCGATAAATCGTTAAATCGATAAATCGTTAAAACAATAAATCGATAAATCGATAAATCGATAAATCGATAAATCGATAAATCGATAAATCGATAAATCGTTAAATCGTTAAATCGATAAATCGTTAAATTGATAAATCGTTAAATCGTTAAATCGATAAATCGTTAAATCGATAAATCGATTAATTGATAAATCGTTAAATCGATAAATCGATAAATCGTTAAATGGATAAATCGTTAAATCGTTAAATCTTTAAATCGAGAAATCGTTAAATCGTTAAATCATTAAATCGATAAATCGATAAATCGATGGATAGATTAATCGATAAATAGATAAATCCATTGATGAATAGATAGATAAATCGATATATCGATATATCGATAAATCGATAAATCGATAAATCGATAAATCGATAAATCGATAAATCGATAAATCGATAAATCGATAAATCGATAAATCGATAAATCGATAAATCGATAAATCGATAAATCGATAAATCGTTAAATCGATAAATCGTTAAATCGATAAATCGTTAAATCGATAAATCGTTAAATCGATAAATTGATAAATCGTTAAATCGATAAATCGATAAATCGATAAATCGATAAATCGATAAATCGTTAAATGGATAAATCGTTAAATCGATGGATAGATTAATCGATAAATCGATAAATCGATTAATCGATAAATCGATAAAATGATAAATCGATAAATCGATAAATCGATAAATCGATAAATCGATAAATCGATAAATCGATAAATCGATAAATCGATAAATCGATAAATCAATAAATCGATAAATAGATAAATAGATAAATCGATAAATCGATAAATCGATAAATCGATAAATCGATAAATCGATAAATCGTTAAATGGATAAATCGTTAAATCGTTTAATCGATAAATCGTTAAATCGTTAAATCGTTAAATCGTTAAATCGTTAAATCGATAAATCGATAAATCGATAAATCGATAAATCGATAAATCGATAAATCGATAAATCGATAATTCGATAAATCGATGGATAGATTAATCGATAGATTGATAAATCCATTGATGAATAGATAGATAAATCGATATATCGATATATCGATAAATCGATAAATCGATAAATCGATAAATATGTCAATCCATAAATAAATAGAAAAGTAAATAGATAAATTGTTAAATAGATCAATCGATACATAGATAGATAAATCGATAAATCCTAAAATAGATAAATCGATAGAAAGATAGATAGATTAATCGATAAATCGTTAAATCGCTATATAGATAGATAAATAAATCGATAAATCGATAAATCGATAAATCGATAAATCGATAAATCGATAAATAGATAAATCGATAAATCGATAAATCGATAAATCGATAAATCGATAAATCGATAAATCGATAAATCGATAAATCGATAAATCGATAAATCGATAAATCGATAAATCGATAAATCGATAAATCGATAAATCGATAAATCGATAAATCGATAAATCGATAAATCGATAAATCGATAAATCGATAAATCGATAAATCGATAAATCGATAAATCGATAAATCGATAAATCGATAAATCGATAAATCGATAAATCGATAAATCGATAAATCGATAAATCGATAAATCGATAAATCGATAAATCGATAAATCGATAAAACGATAAAACGATAAATCGATAAAACGATAAATCGATAAATCGATAAATCGATAAATCGATAAATCGATAAATCGATAAATCGATAAATCGATAAATCGATAAATCGATAAATCGATAAATCGATAAATCGATAAATCGATAAATCGATAAATCGATAAATCGATAAATCGATAAATCGATAAATCGATAAATCGATAAATCGATAAATCGATAAATCGATAAATCGATAAATCGATAAATCGATAAATCGATAAATAGATAAATAGATAAATCGATAGAAAGATAGATAGATTAATCGATAAATCGTTAAATCGCTATATAGATAGATAAATAAATCGATAAATCGATAAATCGATAAATCGATAAATCGATAAATCGATAAATCGATAAATCGATAAATCGATAAATCGATAAATCGATAAATCGATAAATCGATAAATCGATAAATCGATAAATCGATAAATCGATAAATCGATAAATCGATAAATCGATAAATCGATAAATCGATAAATCGATAAATCGATAAATCGATAAATCGATAAATCGATAAATCGATAAATCGATAAATCGATAAATCGATAAATCGATAAATCAATAAATCGATAAATCGATAAATCGATAAATCGGTAAATCGTTAAATCGATGGATAGATTAATCGATAAATCGATAAATCGATAAATCGATAAATCGTTAAATCGATAAATCGTTAAAACAATAAATCGATAAATCGATAAATCGATAAATCGATAAATCGATAAATCGATAAATCGATAAATCGTTAAATCGTTAAATCGATAAATCGTTAAATTGATAAATCGTTAAATCGTTAAATCGATAAATCGTTAAATCGATAAATCGATTAATTGATAAATCGTTAAATCGATAAATCGATAAATCGTTAAATGGATAAATCGTTAAATCGTTAAATCTTTAAATCGAGAAATCGTTAAATCGTTAAATCATTAAATCGATAAATCGATAAATCGATGGATAGATTAATCGATAAATAGATAAATCCATTGATGAATAGATAGATAAATCGATATATCGATATATCGATAAATCGATAAATCGATAAATCGATAAATCGATAAATCGATAAATCGATAAATCGATAAATCGATAAATCGATAAATCGATAAATCGATAAATCGATAAATCGATAAATCGATAAATCGATAAATCGTTAAATCGATAAATCGTTAAATCGATAAATCGTTAAATCGATAAATCGTTAAATCGATAAATTGATAAATCGTTAAATCGATAAATCGATAAATCGATAAATCGATAAATCGATAAATCGTTAAATGGATAAATCGTTAAATCGATGGATAGATTAATCGATAAATCGATAAATCGATTAATCGATAAATCGATAAAATGATAAATCGATAAATCGATAAATCGATAAATCGATAAATCGATAAATCGATAAATCGATAAATCGATAAATCGATAAATCGATAAATCAATAAATCGATAAATAGATAAATAGATAAATCGATAAATCGATAAATCGATAAATCGATAAATCGATAAATCGATAAATCGTTAAATGGATAAATCGTTAAATCGTTTAATCGATAAATCGTTAAATCGTTAAATCGTTAAATCGTTAAATCGTTAAATCGATAAATCGATAAATCGATAAATCGATAAATCGATAAATCGATAAATCGATAATTCGATAAATCGATGGATAGATTAATCGATAGATTGATAAATCCATTGATGAATAGATAGATAAATCGATATATCGATATATCGATAAATCGATAAATCGATAAATCGATAAATATGTCAATCCATAAATAAATAGAAAAGTAAATAGATAAATTGTTAAATAGATCAATCGATACATAGATAGATAAATCGATAAATCCTAAAATAGATAAATCGATAGAAAGATAGATAGATTAATCGATAAATCGTTAAATCGCTATATAGATAGATAAATAAATCGATAAATCGATAAATCGATAAATCGATAAATCGATAAATCGATAAATAGATAAATCGATAAATCGATAAATCGATAAATCGATAAATCGATAAATCGATAAATCGATAAATCGATAAATCGATAAATCGATAAATCGATAAATCGATAAATCGATAAATCGATAAATCGATAAATCGATAAATCGATAAATCGATAAATCGATAAATCGATAAATCGATAAATCGATAAATCGATAAATCGATAAATCGATAAATCGATAAATCGATAAATCGATAAATCGATAAATCGATAAATCGATAAATCGATAAATCGATAAATCGATAAATCGATAAATCGATAAATCGATAAATCGATAAATCGATAAATCGATAAAACGATAAAACGATAAATCGATAAAACGATAAATCGATAAATCGATAAATCGATAAATCGATAAATCGATAAATCGATAAATCGATAAATCGATAAATCGATAAATCGATAAATCGATAAATCGATAAATCGATAAATCGATAAATCGATAAATCGATAAATCGATAAATCGATAAATCGATAAATCGATAAATCGATAAATCGATAAATCGATAAATCGATAAATCGATAAATCGTTAAATCGATAAATCGTTAAATCGATAAATCGTTAAATCGATAAATCGTTAAATCGATAAATCGATAAATCGATAAATCGATAAATCGATAAATCGATAAATCGATAAATCGATAAATCGATAAATCGATAAATCGATAAATCGATAAATCGATAAATCGATAGAAAGATAGATAGATTAATCGATAAATCGTTAAATCGCTATATAGATAGATAAATAAATCGATAAATCGACAAATCGATAAATCGACAAATCGATAAATCGACAAATCGATAAATCGACAAATCGATAAATCGACAAATCGATAAATCGATAAATCGATAAATCGATAAATCGATAAATCGATAAATCGATAAATCGATAAATCGATAAATCGATAAATCGATAAATCGATAAATCGATAAATCGATAAATCGATAAATCGATAAATCGATAAATCGATAAATCGATAAATCGATAAATCGATAAATCGATAAATTGATAAATCGATAAATTGATAAATCGATAAATCGATAAATCGATAAATCGATAAATCGATAAATCGATAAATCGATAAATCGATAAATCGATACATCGATAAATTTATAAATCGTTAAATCGATAAATCGATAAATCGATAAATCGATAAATCGATAAATCGATACATCGATACATCGATAAATCGATAAATCGATAAATCAATAAATCGATAAATCGATAAATCGATAAATCGATACATCGATACATCGATAAATCGATAAATCGATAAATCGATAAATCGATAAATCGATAAATCGATAAATCGATAAATCGATAAATCGATAAATCGATAAATCGATAAATCGATAAATCGATAAATCGATAAATCGATAAATCGATAAATCGATAAATCGATAAATCGATAAATCGTTAAATCGATAAATCGTTAAATCGATAAATCGTTAAATCGATAAATCGTTAAATCGATAAATCGATAAATCGATAAATCGATAAATCGATAAATCGATAAATCGATAAATCGATAAATCGATAAATCGATAAATCGATAAATCGATAAATCGATAAATCGATAAATCGATAAATCGATAAATAGATAAATAGATAAATCGATAGAAAGATAGATAGATTAATCGATAAATCGTTTAATCGCTATATAGATAGATAAATAAATCGATAAATCGCTATATAGATAGATAAATAAATCGATAAATCGATAAATCGATAAATCGATAAATCGATAAATCGATAAATCGATAAATCGATAAATCGATAAATCGATAAATCGATAAATCGATAAATCGATAAATCGATAAATCGATAAATCGATAAATCGATAAATCGATAAATCGATAAATCGATAAATCGATAAATCGATAAATCGATAAATCGATAAATCGATAAATCGATAAATCGATAAATCGATAAATCGATAAATCGATAAATCGATAAATCGATAAATCGATAAATCGATAAATCGATAAATCGATAAATCGATAAATCGATAAATCGATAAATCGATAAATCGATAAATCGATAAATCGATAAATCGATAAATCGATAAATCGATAAATCGATAAATCGATAAATCGATAAATCGATAAATCGATAAATCGATAAATCGATAAATCGATAAATCGATAAATCGATAAATCGATAAATCGATAAATCGATAAATCGATAAATCGATAAATCGATAAATCGATAAATCGATAAATCGATAAATCGATAAATCGATAAATCGATAAATCGATAAATCGATAAATCGATAAATCGATAAATCGATAAATCGATAAATCGATAAATCGATAAATCGATAAATCGATAAATCGATAAATCGATAAATCGATAAATCGATAAATCGATAAATCGTTAAATCGATAAATCGTTAAATCGATAAATCGATAAATCGTTAAATCGATAAATCGATAAATCGATAAATCGATAAATCGATAAATCGATAAATCGATAAATCGTTAAATTGATAAATCGTTAAATCGATAAATCGTTAAATCGATAAATCGTTAAATCGTTAAATCGTTAAATCGATAAATCGATAAATCGATAAATCGATAAATCGATAAATCGATAAATCGATAAATCGATAAATCGATAAATCGTTAAATCGTTAAATCGATAAATCGATAAATCGATTAATTGATAAATCGTTAAATCGATAAATCGATAAATCGTTAAATGGATAAATCGTTAAATCGAGAAATCGAGAAATCGTTAAATCATTAAATCGATAAATCGATGGATAGATTATTCGATAAATAGATAAATCCATTGATGAATAGATAGATAAATCGATAAATCGATAAATCGATAAATCGATAAATCGAAAAGTCGAAAAATCGATAAATCGAAAAATCGATAAATCGAAAAATCGATAAATCGAAAAATCGATAAATCGAAAAATCGATAAATCGATAAATCGATAAATCGATAAATCGATAAATCGATAAATCGATAAATCGATAAATCGATAAATCGATAAATCGATAAATCGATAAATCGATAAATCGTTAAATCGATAAATCGTTAAATCGATAAATCGTTAAATCGATAAATCGTTAAATCGATAAATCGTTAAATCGATAAATCGATAAATCGATAAATCGATAAATCGATAAATCGATAAATCGATAAATCGATAAATCGATAAATCGATAAATCGATAAATCGATAAATCGATAAATCGATAAATCGATAAATCGATAAATCGATAAATCGATAAATCGATAAATCGATAAATCGATAAATCGATAAATCGATAAATCGATAAATCGATAAATCGATAAATCGATAAATCGATAAATCGATAAATCGATAAATCGATAAATCGATAAATCGATAAATCGATAAATCGATAAATCGATAAATCGATAAATCGATAAATCGATAAATCGATAAATCGATAAATCGATAAATCGATAAATCGATAAATCGATAAATCGATAAATCGATAAATCGATAAATCGATAAATCGATAAATCGATAAATCGATAAATCGATAAATCGATAAATCGATAAATCGATAAATCGATAAATCGATAAATCGATAAATCGATAAATCGATAAATCGATAAATCGATAAATCGATAAATCGATAAATCGATAAATCGATAAATCGATAAATCGATAAAACGATAAATCGATAAAACGATAAATCGATAAATCGATAAATCGATAAATCGAAAAATCGATAAATCGATAAATCGATAAATCGATAAATCGATAAATCGATAAATCGATAAATCGATAAATCGATAAATCGATAAATCGATAAATCGATAAATCGATAAATCGATAAATCGATAAATCGATAAATCGATAAATCGATAAATCGTTAAATCGATAAATCGATAAATCGATAAATCGATAAATCGATAAATCGATAAATCGATAAATCGATAAATCGATAAATCGATAAATCGATAAATCGATAAATCGATAAATCGATAAATCGATAAATCGATAAATCGATAAATCGATAAATCGATAAATCGATAAATCGATAAATCGATAGAAAGATAGATAGATTAATCGATAAATCGTTAAATCGCTATATAGATAGATAAATAAATCGATAAATCGATAAATCGATAAATCGATAAATCGATAAATCGATAAATCGATAAATCGATAAATCGATAAATCGATAAATCGATAAATCGATAAATCGATAAATCGATAAATCGATAAATCGATAAATCGATATATCGATAAATCGATAAATCGATAAATCGATAAATCGATAAATCGATAAATCGATAAATCGATAAATCGATAAATCGATAAATCGATAAATCGATAAATCGATAAATCGATAAATCGATAAATCGATAAATCGATAAATCGATAAATCGATAAATCGATAAATCGATAAATCGATAAATCGATAAATCGATAAATCGATAAATCGATAAATCGATAAATCGATAAATCGATAAATCGATAAATCGATAAATCGATAAATCGATAAATCGATAAATCGATAAATCGATAAATCGATAAATCGATAAATCGATAAATCGATAAATCGATAAATCGATAAATCGATAAATCGATAAATCGATAAATCGATAAATCGATAAATCGATAAATCGATAAATCGATAAATCGATAAATCGATAAATCGATAAATCGATAAATCGATAAATCGATAAATCGATAAATCGATAAATCGATAAATCGATAAATCGATAAATCGATAAATCGATAAATCGATAAAACGATAAATCGATAAAACGATAAATCGATAAAACGATAAATCGATAAATCGATAAATCGATAAATCGATAAATCGATAAATCGATAAATCGATAAATCGATAAATCGATAAATCGATAAATCGATAAATCGATAAATCGATAAATCGATAAATCGATAAATCGATAAATCGATAAATCGTTAAATCGATAAATCGTTAAATCGATAAATCGTTAAATCGATAAATCGATAAATCGATAAATCGATAAATCGATAAATCGATAAATCGATAAATCGATAAATCGATAAATCGATAAATCGATAAATCGATAAATCGATAAATCGATAAATCGATAAATCGATAAATCGATAAATCGATAAATCGACAAATCGATAAATCGATAAATCGATAAATCGATAGAAAGATAGATAAATAAATCGATAAATCGATAAATCGATAAATCGATAAATCGATAAATCGATAAATCGATAAATCGATAAATCGATAAATCGATAAATCGATAAATCGATAAATCGATAAATCGATAAATCGATAAATCGATAAATCGATAAATCGATAAATCGATAAATCGATAAATCGATAAATCGATAAATCGATAAATCGATAAATCGATAAATCAAAAAATCGATAAATCAAAAAATCGATAAATCGATAAATCGATAAATCGATAAATCGATAAATCGATAAATCGATAAATCGATAAATCGATAAATCGATAAATCGATAAATCGATACATCGATAAATCGATACATCGATAAATCGATAAATCGATAAATCGATAAATCGATAAATCGATAAATCGATAAATCGATAAATCGATAAATCGATAAATCGATAAATCGATAAATCGATAAATCGATAAATCGATAAATCGATAAATCGATAAATCGATAAATCGATAAATCGATAAATCGATAAATCGATAAATCGATAAATCGATAAATCGATAAATCGATAAATCGATAAATCGATAAATCGATAAATCGATAAATCGATAAATCGATAAATCGATAAATCGATAAATCGATAAATCGATAAATCGATAAATCGATAAATCGATAAATCGATAAATCGATAAATCGATAAATCGATAAATCGATAAATCGATAAATCGATAAATTTATAAATCGATAAATCGATAAATCGATAAATCGATAAATCGATAAATCGATAAATCGATAAATCGATAAATCGATAAATCGATAAATCGATAAATCGATAAATCGATAAATCGATAAATCGATAAATCGATAAATCGATAAATCGATAAATCGAAAAATCGATAAATCGTTAAATCGATAAATCGTTAAATCGATAAATCGTTAAATCGATAAATCGTTAAATCGATAAATCGTTAAATCGATAAATCGTTAAATCGATAAATCGTTAAATCGATAAATCGTTAAATCGATAAATCGATAAATCGTTAAATCGATAAATCGTTAAATCGATAAATCGTTAAATCGATAAATCGATAAATCGATAAATCGATAAATCGATAAATCGATAAATCGATAAATCGATAAATCGATAAATCGATAAATCGATAAATCGATAAATCGATAAATCGATAAATCGATAAATCGATAAATCGATAAATCGATAAATCGATAAATCGATAAATCGATAAATCGATAAATCGATAAATCGATAAATCGATAAATCGATAAATCGATAAATCGATAAATCGATAAATCGATAAATCGATAAATCGATAAATCGATAAATCGATAAATCGATAAATCGATAAATCGATAAATCGATAAATCGATAAATCGATAAATCGATAAATCGATAAATCGATAAATCGATAAATCGATAAATCGATAAATCGATAAATCGATAAATCGATAAATCGATAAATCGATAAATCGATAAATCGATAAATCGTTAAATCGATAAATCGTTAAATCGATAAATCGATAAATCGTTAAATCGATAAATCGATAAATCGATAAATCGATAAATCGATAAATCGATAAATCGATAAATCGATAAATCGTTAAATCGATAAATCGTTAAATCGATAAATCGATAAATCGTTAAATCGATAAATCGTTAAATCGTTAAATCGATAAATCGATAAATCGATAAATCGATAAATCGATAAATCGATAAATCGATAAATCGTTAAATCGTTAAATCGATAAATCGATAAATCGATTAATAATAAATCGTTAAATCGATAAATCGATAAATCGTTAAATGGATAAATCGTTAAATCGAGAAATCGAGAAATCGTTAAATCATTAAATCGATAAATCGATGGATAGATTATTCGATAAATAGATAAATCCATTGATGAATAGATAGATAAATCGATAAATCGATAAATCGATAAATCGATAAATCGATAAATCGATAAATCGATAAATCGATAAATCGATAAATCGATAAATCGATAAATCGATAAATCGATAAATCGATAAATCGATAAATCGATAAATCGATAAATCGATAAATCGATAAATCGATAAATCGATAAATCGATAAATCGATAAATCGATAAATCGATAAATCGATAAATCGATAAATCGATAAATCGATAAATCGATAAATCGATAAATCGAAAAATCGATAAATCGAAAAATCGATAAATCGATAAATCGATAAATCGATAAATCGATAAATCGATAAATCGATAAATCGATAAATCGATAAATCGATAAATCGATAAATCGATAAATCGATAAATCGATAAATCGATAAATCGTTAAATCGATAAATCGTTAAATCGATAAATCGTTAAATCGATAAATCGTTAAATCGATAAATCGATAAATCGATAAATCGATAAATCGATAAATCGATAAATCGATAAATCGATAAATCGATAAATCGATAAATCGATAAATCGATAAATCGATAAATCGATAAATCGATAAATCGATAAATCGATAAATCGATAAATCGATAAATCGATAAATCGATAAATCGATAAATCGATAAATCGATAAATCGATAAATCGATAAATCGATAAATCGATAAATCGATAAATCGATAAATCGATAAATCGATAAATCGATAAATCGATAAATCGATAAATCGATAAATCGATAAATCGATAAATCGATAAATCGATAAATCGATAAATCGATAAATCGATAAATCGATAAATCGATAAATCGATAAATCGATAAATCGATAAATCGATAAATCGTTAAATCGATAAATCGTTAAATCGATAAATCGTTAAATCGATAAATCGTTAAATCGATAAATCGTTAAATCGATAAATCGATAAATCGATAAATCGATAAATCGTTAAATCGATAAATCGATAAATCGTTAAATCTCTAAATCGAGAAATCGTTAAATCGTTAAATCATTAAATCGATAAATCGATAAATCGATGGATAGATTAATCGATAAATAGATAAATCCATTGATGAATAGATAGATAAATCGATATATCGATATATCGATAAATCGATAAATCGATAAATCGATAAATCGATAAATCGATAAATCGATAAATCGATAAATCGATAAATCGATAAATCGATAAATCGTTAAATCGATAAATCGATAAATCGTTAAATCGATAAATCGTTAAATCGATAAATCGATAAATCCATAAATCGATTAATTGATAAATCGTTAAATCGATAAATCGTTAAATGGATAAATCGTTAAATCGTTAAATCGAGAAATTGTTAAATCATTAAATCGATAAATCGATAAATCGATGGATAGTTTAATCGATAAATAGATAAATCCATTGATGAATAGATAGATAAATCAATAAATCGATAAATCGATAAATCGATAAATCGATAAATCGATAAATCGATAAATCGATAAATCGATAAATCGATAAATCGATAAATCGATAAATCGATAAATCGATAAATCGATAAATCGATAAATCGATAAATCGATAAATCGATAAATCGATAAATCGTTAAATCGATGGATAGATTAATCGAAAAATCGATAAATCGATAAATCGATAAATCGATAAATCGATAAATCGATAAATCGATAAATCGATAAATCGATAAAATCGATAAATCGATAAATCGATAAATCGATAAATCAATAAATCGATAAATAGATAAATCGATAAATCGATAAATCGATAAATCGATAAATCGATAAATCGTTAAATGGATAAATCGTTAAATCGTTTAATCGATAAATCGTTAAATCGTTAAATCGTTAAATCGTTAAATCGATAAATCGATAAATCGATAAATCGTTAAATCGATAAATCGTTTAATCGATAAATCGATAATTCGATAAATCGATGGATAGATTAATCGATAAATTGATAAATCCATTGATGAATAGATAGATAAATCGATAAATCGATAAATCGATAAATCGATAAATCGATAAATCGATAAATCAAAAAATCGATAAATCGATAAATCGATAAATCGATAAATCGATAAATCGATAAATCGATAAATCAATAAATCAATAAATCGATAAATCAAAAAATCAATAAATCGATAATTCGATAAATCGATAAATCGGTAAATCGTTAAATCGATGGATAGATTAATCGATAAATCGATAAATCGATAAATCGATAAATCGATAAATCGATAAATCGATAAATCGATAAATCGTTAAATCGATAAATCGTTAAATCAATAAATCGATAAATCGATAAATCGATAAATCGATAAATCGATAAATCGATAAATCGATAAATCGATAAATCGATAAATCGATAAATCGATAAATCGATAAATCGATAAATCGATAAATCGATAAATCGATAAATCGATAAATCGATAAATCGATAAATCGTTAAATCGATAAATCGTTAAATTGATAAATCGTTAAATCGTTAAATCGATAAATCGTTAAATCGATAAATCGATTAATTGATAAATCGTTAAATCGATAAATCGAGAAATCGTTAAATGGATAAATCGTTAAATCGTTAAATCTTTAAATCGAGAAATCGTTAAATCGTTAAATCATTAAATCGATAAATCGATAAATCGATGGATAGATTAATCGATAAATAGATAAATCCATTGATGAATAGATAGATAAATCGATATATCGATATATCGATAAATCGATAAATCGATAAATCGATAAATCGATAAATCGATAAATCGATAAATCGATAAATCGATAAATCGATAAATCGATAAATCGATAAATCGATAAATCGATAAATCGATAAATCGATAAATCGATAAATCGATAAATCGATAAATCGATAAATCGATAAATCGATAAATCGATAAATCGATAAATCGATAAATCGATAAATCGATAAATCGATAAATCGATAAATCGATAAATCGATAAATCGATAAATCGATAAATCGATAAATCGATAAATCGATAAATCGATAAATCGATAAATCGTTAAATCGATAAATCGATAAATCGTTAAATCGATAAATCGTTAAATCGATAAATCGATAAATCGTTAAATCGATAAATCGTTAAATCGATAAATCGATAAATCGATAAATCGATAAATCGATTAATTGATAAATCGTTAAATCGATAAATCGTTAAATGGATAAATCGTTAAATCGTTAAATCGAGAAATCATTAAATCGATAAATCGATAAATCGATGGATAGTTTAATCGATAAATAGATAAATCCATTGATGAATAGATAGATAAATCAATAAATCGATAAATCGATAAATCGATAAATCGATAAATCGATAAATCGATAAATCGATAAATCGTTAAATCGATAAATCGATAAATCGTTAAATCGATGGATAGATTAATCGATAAATCGATTAATCGATAAATCGATAAATCGATTAATCGATAAATCGATAAAATGATAAATCGATAAATCGATAAATCGATAAATCGATAAATCGATAAATCAATAAATCGATAAATCGATAAATAGATAAATAGATAAATCGATAAATCGATAAATCGATAAATCGATAAATCGTTAAATGGATAAATCGTTAAATCGTTTAATCGATAAATCGTTAAATCGTTAAATCGTTAAATCGATAAATCGATAAATCGATAAATCGATAAATCGATAAATCGATAAATCGATAAATCGATAAATCGATAAATCGATAAATCGATAATTCGATAAATCGATGGATAGATTAATCGATAAATTGATAAATCCATTGATGAATAGATAGATAAATCGATAAATCGATAAATCGATAAATCGATAAATCGATAAATCGATAAATCGATAAATCGATAAATCGATAAATCGATAAATCGATAAATCGATAAATCGATAAATCGATAAATCGATAAATCGATAAATCGATAAATCGATAAATCGATAAATCGATAAATCGATAAATCGATAAATCAATAAATCGATAAATCGATAAATCGTTAAATCGATAAATCGTTAAATCGTTAAATCGATGGATAGATTAATCGATAAATAGATAAATCCATTGATGAATAGATAGATAAATCGATATATCGATATATCGATAAATCGATAAATCGATAAATCGATAAATCGATAAATCGATAAATCGATAAATCGATAAATCGATAAATCGATAAATCGATAAATCGATAAATCGATAAATCGATAAATCGATAAATCGATAAATCGATAAATCGATAAATCGATAAATCGATAAATCGATAAATCGATAAATCGATAAATCGATAAATCGATAAATCGATAAATCGATAAATCGATAAATCGATAAATCGATAAATCGATAAATCGTTAAATCGATAAATCGATAAATCGATAAATCGATAAATCGTTAAATCGATAAATCGTTAAATCGATAAATCGATAAATCCATAAATCGATTAATTGATAAATCGTTAAATCGATAAATCGTTAAATGGATAAATCGTTAAATCGTTAAATCGAGAAATCGTTAAATCATTAAATCGATAAATCGATAAATCGATGGATAGTTTAATCGATAAATAGATAAATCCATTGATGAATAGATAGATAAATCAATAAATCGATAAATCGATAAATCGATAAATCGATAAATCGATAAATCGATAAATCGATAAATCGATAAATCGATAAATCGATAAATCGATAAATCGATAAATCGATAAATCGATAAATCGATAAATCGATAAATCGATAAATCGATAAATCGATAAATCGATAAATCGATAAATCGATAAATCGATAAATCGATAAATCGATAAATCGATAAATCGATAAAACGATAAATCGATAAATCGATAAATCGATAAATCGATAAATCGATAAATCGATAAATCGATAAATCGATAAATCGATAAATCGATAAATCGATAAATCGATAAATCGATAAATCGATAAATCGATAAATCGATAAATCGATAAATCGATAAATCGATAAATCGATAAATCGATAAATCGATAAATCGATAAATCGATAAATCGATAAATCGATAAATCGATAAATCGATAAATCGATAAATCGATAAATCGATAAATCGATAAATCGATAAATCGATAAATCGATAAATCGATAAATCGATAAATCGATAAATCGATAAATCGATAAATCGATAAATCGATAAATCGATAAATCGATAAATCGATAAATCGATAAATCGATAAATCGATAAATCGATAAATCGATAAATCGATAAATCGATAAATCGATAAATCGATAAATCGATAAATCGATAAATCGATAAATCGATAAATCGATAAATCGATAAATCGATAAATCGATAAATCGATAAATCGATAAATCGATAAATCGATAAATCGATAAATCGATAAATCGATAAATCGATAAATCGATAAATCGATAAATCGATAAATCGATAAATCGATAAATCGATAAATCGATAAATCGATAAATCGATAAATCGATAAATCGATAAATCGATAAATCGATAAATCGATAAATCGATAAATCGATAAATCGATAAATCGATAAATCGATAAATCGATAAATCGATAAATCGATAAATCGATAAATCGATAAATCGATAAATCGATAAATCGATAAATCGATAAATCGATAAATCGATAAATCGATAAATCGATAGAAAGATAGACAGATTAATCGATAAATCGTTAAATCGCTATATAGATAGATAAATAAATCGATAAATCGATAAATCGATAAATCGATAAATCGATAAATCGATAAATCGATAAATCGATAAATCGATAAATCGATAAATCGATAAATCGATAAATCGATAAATCGATAAATCGATAAATCGATAAATCGATAAATCGATAAATCGATAAATCGATAAATCGATAAATCGATAAATCGATAAATCGATAAATCGATAAATCGATAAATCGATAAATCGATAAATCGATAAATCGATAAATCGATAAATCGATAAATCGATAAATCGAACAATCGATAAATCGATAAATCGATAAATCGATAAATCGATAAATCGATAAATCGATAAATCGATAAATCGATAAATCGATAAATCGATAAATCGATAAATCGATAAATCGATAAATCGATAAATCGATAAATCGATAAATCGATAAATCGATATATCGATAAATCGATATATCGATAAATCGATATATCGATAAATCGATAAATCGATAAATCGATAAATCGATAAATCGATAAATCGATAAATCGATAAATCGATAAATCGATAAATCGATAAATCGATAAATCGATAAATCGATAAATCGATAAATCGAAAAATCGATAAATCGAAAAATCGATAAATCGAAAAATCGATAAATCGTTAAATCGATAAATCGTTAAATCGATAAATCGATAAATCGTTAAATCGATAAATCGTTAAATCGATAAATCGTTAAATCGATAAATCGTTAAATCGATAAATCGTTAAATCGATAAATCGTTAAATCGATAAATCGTTAAATCGATAAATCGTTAAATCGATAAATCGTTAAATCGATAAATCGATAAATCGATAAATCGATAAATCGATAAATCGAGAAATCATTAAATCATTAAATCGATAAATCGATAAATCGATGGATAGTTTAATCGATAAATAGATAAATCCATTGATGAATAGATAGATAAATCAATAAATCGATAAATCGATAAATCGATAAATCGATAAATCGATAAATCGATAAATCGTTAAATCGATGGATAGATTAATCGATAAATCGATTAATCGATAAATCGATAAATCGATAAATCGATTAATCGATAAATCGATAAAATGATAAATCGATAAATCGATAAATCAATAAATCGATAAATAGATAAATAGATAAATCGATAAATCGATAAATCGATAAATCGATAAATCGATAAATCGTTAAATGGATAAATCGTTAAATCGTTTAATCGATAAATCGTTAAATCGTTAAATCGTTAAATCGTTAAATCGTTAAATCGATAAATCGATAAATCGATAAATCGATAAATCGATAAATCGATAAATCGATAAATCGATAAATCGAAAAATCGATAATTCGATAAATCGATGGATAGATTAATCGATAAATTGATAAATCCATTGATGAATAGATAGATAAATCGATAAATCGATAAATCGATAAATCGATAAATCGATAAATCGATAAATCGATAAATCGATAAATCGATAAATCAATAAATCGATAAATCGATAAATCGTTAAATCGATAAATCGATAAATCGATAAATCGATAAATCGATAAATCGATAAATCGATAAATCGATAAATCGTTAAATCGATAAATCGTTAAATCGATAAATCGTTAAATCGATAAATCGTTAAATCGATAAATCGTTAAATCGATAAATCGATAAATCGATAAATCGATAAATCGATAAATCGATAAATCGTTAAATCGATAAATCGATAAATCGATAAATCGTTAAATCTCTAAATCGAGAAATCGTTAAATCGTTAAATCATTAAATCGATAAATCGATAAATCGATGGATAGATTAATCGATAAATAGATAAATCCATTGATGAATAGATAGATAAATCGATATATCGATATATCGATAAATCGATAAATCGATAAATCGATAAATCGATAAATCGATAAATCGATAAATCGATAAATCGTTAAATCGATAAATCGATAAATCGTTAAATCGATAAATCGTTAAATCGATAAATCGATAAATCCATAAATCGATTAATTGATAAATCGTTAAATCGATAAATCGTTAAATGGATAAATCGTTAAATCGAGAAATTGTTAAATCATTAAATCGATAAATCGATAAATCGATGGATAGTTTAATCGATAAATAGATAAATCCATTGATGAATAGATAGATAAATCAATAAATCGATAAATCGATAAATCGATAAATCGATAAATCGATAAATCGATAAATCGATAAATCGATAAATCGATAAATCGATAAATCGATAAATCGATAAATCGATAAATCGATAAATCGATAAATCGATAAATCGATAAATCGATAAATCGATAAATCGATAAATCGATAAATCGATAAATCGATAAATCGATAAATCGATAAATCGATAAATCGATAAATCGTTAAATCGATGGATAGATTAATCGAAAAATCGATAAATCGATAAATCGATAAATCGATAAATCGATAAATCGATAAATCGATAAAATCGATAAATCGATAAATCGATAAATCGATAAATCAATAAATCGATAAATAGATAAATCGATAAATCGATAAATCGATAAATCGTTAAATGGATAAATCGTTAAATCGTTTAATCGATAAATCGTTAAATCGTTAAATCGTTAAATCGATAAATCGATAAATCGATAAATCGTTAAATCGATAAATCGTTTAATCGATAAATCGATAATTCGATAAATCGATGGATAGATTAATCGATAAATTGATAAATCCATTGATGAATAGATAGATAAATCGATAAATCGATAAATCGATAAATCGATAAATCGATAAATCGATAAATCAAAAAATCGATAAATCGATAAATCGATAAATCGATAAATCGATAAATCGATAAATCGATAAATCAATAAATCAATAAATCGATAAATCAAAAAATCAATAAATCGATAATTCGATAAATCGATAAATCGGTAAATCGTTAAATCGATGGATAGATTAATCGATAAATCGATAAATCGATAAATCGATAAATCGATAAATCGATAAATCGATAAATCGATAAATCGTTAAATCGATAAATCGTTAAATCAATAAATCGATAAATCGATAAATCGATAAATCGATAAATCGATAAATCGATAAATCGATAAATCGATAAATCGATAAATCGATAAATCGATAAATCGATAAATCGATAAATCGATAAATCGATAAATCGTTAAATCGTTAAATCGATAAATCGTTAAATTGATAAATCGTTAAATCGTTAAATCGATAAATCGTTAAATCGATTAATTGATAAATCGTTAAATCGATAAATCGAGAAATCAAAAAATCAATAAATCGATAATTCGATAAATCGATAAATCGGTAAATCGTTAAATCGATGGATAGATTAATCGATAAATCGATAAATCGATAAATCGATAAATCGATAAATCGATAAATCGATAAATCGATAAATCGATAAATCGTTAAATCGATAAATCGTTAAATCAATAAATCGTTAAATCGATAAATCGTTAAATCGATAAATCGTTAAATCGATAAATCGTTAAATCGATAAATCGTTAAATCGATAAATCGATAAATCGATAAATCGATAAATCGATAAATCGAGAAATCATTAAATCATTAAATCGATAAATCGATAAATCGATGGATAGTTTAATCGATAAATAGATAAATCCATTGATGAATAGATAGATAAATCAATAAATCGATAAATCGATAAATCGATAAATCGATAAATCGATAAATCGATAAATCGTTAAATCGATGGATAGATTAATCGATAAATCGATTAATCGATAAATCGATAAATCGATAAATCGATTAATCGATAAATCGATAAAATGATAAATCGATAAATCGATAAATCAATAAATCGATAAATAGATAAATAGATAAATCGATAAATCGATAAATCGATAAATCGATAAATCGATAAATCGTTAAATGGATAAATCGTTAAATCGTTTAATCGATAAATCGTTAAATCGTTAAATCGTTAAATCGTTAAATCGATAAATCGATAAATCGATAAATCGATAAATCGATAAATCGATAAATCGATAAATCGATAAATCGAAAAATCGATAATTCGATAAATCGATGGATAGATTAATCGATAAATTGATAAATCCATTGATGAATAGATAGATAAATCGATAAATCGATAAATCGATAAATCGATAAATCGATAAATCGATAAATCGATAAATCGATAAATCGATAAATCAATAAATCGATAAATCGATAAATCGATAAATCGTTAAATCGATGGATAGATTAATCGAAAAATCGATAAATCGATAAATCGATAAATCGATAAATCGATAAATCGATAAATCGATAAAATCGATAAATCGATAAATCGATAAATCGATAAATCAATAAATCGATAAATAGATAAATCGATAAATCGATAAATCGATAAATCGTTAAATGGATAAATCGTTAAATCGTTTAATCGATAAATCGTTAAATCGTTAAATCGTTAAATCGATAAATCGATAAATCGATAAATCGTTAAATCGATAAATCGTTTAATCGATAAATCGATAATTCGATAAATCGATGGATAGATTAATCGATAAATTGATAAATCCATTGATGAATAGATAGATAAATCGATAAATCGATAAATCGATAAATCGATAAATCGATAAATCGATAAATCAAAAAATCGATAAATCGATAAATCGATAAATCGATAAATCGATAAATCGATAAATCGATAAATCAATAAATCAATAAATCGATAAATCAAAAAATCAATAAATCGATAATTCGATAAATCGATAAATCGGTAAATCGTTAAATCGATGGATAGATTAATCGATAAATCGATAAATCGATAAATCGATAAATCGATAAATCGATAAATCGATAAATCGATAAATCGTTAAATCGATAAATCGTTAAATCAATAAATCGATAAATCGATAAATCGATAAATCGATAAATCGATAAATCGATAAATCGATAAATCGATAAATCGATAAATCGATAAATCGATAAATCGATAAATCGATAAATCGATAAATCGATAAATCGATAAATCGATAAATCGTTAAATCGTTAAATCGATAAATCGTTAAATTGATAAATCGTTAAATCGTTAAATCGATAAATCGTTAAATCGATTAATTGATAAATCGTTAAATCGATAAATCGAGAAATCAAAAAATCAATAAATCGATAATTCGATAAATCGATAAATCGGTAAATCGTTAAATCGATGGATAGATTAATCGATAAATCGATAAATCGATAAATCGATAAATCGATAAATCGATAAATCGATAAATCGATAAATCGATAAATCGTTAAATCGATAAATCGTTAAATCAATAAATCGTTAAATCGATAAATCGTTAAATCGATAAATCGTTAAATCGATAAATCGTTAAATCGATAAATCGTTAAATCGATAAATCGATAAATCGATAAATCGATAAATCGATAAATCGAGAAATCATTAAATCATTAAATCGATAAATCGATAAATCGATGGATAGTTTAATCGATAAATAGATAAATCCATTGATGAATAGATAGATAAATCAATAAATCGATAAATCGATAAATCGATAAATCGATAAATCGATAAATCGATAAATCGTTAAATCGATGGATAGATTAATCGATAAATCGATTAATCGATAAATCGATAAATCGATAAATCGATTAATCGATAAATCGATAAAATGATAAATCGATAAATCGATAAATCAATAAATCGATAAATAGATAAATAGATAAATCGATAAATCGATAAATCGATAAATCGATAAATCGATAAATCGTTAAATGGATAAATCGTTAAATCGTTTAATCGATAAATCGTTAAATCGTTAAATCGTTAAATCGTTAAATCGATAAATCGATAAATCGATAAATCGATAAATCGATAAATCGATAAATCGATAAATCGATAAATCGAAAAATCGATAATTCGATAAATCGATGGATAGATTAATCGATAAATTGATAAATCCATTGATGAATAGATAGATAAATCGATAAATCGATAAATCGATAAATCGATAAATCGATAAATCGATAAATCGATAAATCGATAAATCGATAAATCGATAAATCGATAAATCGATAAATCGTTAAATCGATAAATCGATAAATCGATAAATCGATAAATCGATAAATCGATAAATCGATAAATCGATAAATCGTTAAATCGATAAATCGTTAAATCGATAAATCGTTAAATCGATAAATCGTTAAATCGATAAATCGATAAATCGATAAATCGATAAATCGATAAATCGATAAATCGTTAAATCGATAAATCGATAAATCGATAAATCGTTAAATCTCTAAATCGAGAAATCGTTAAATCGTTAAATCATTAAATCGATAAATCGATAAATCGATGGATAGATTAATCGATAAATAGATAAATCCATTGATGAATAGATAGATAAATCGATATATCGATATATCGATAAATCGATAAATCGATAAATCGATAAATCGATAAATCGATAAATCGATAAATCGATAAATCGATAAATCGTTAAATCGATAAATCGATAAATCGTTAAATCGATAAATCGTTAAATCGATAAATCGATAAATCCATAAATCGATTAATTGATAAATCGTTAAATCGATAAATCGTTAAATGGATAAATCGTTAAATCGAGAAATTGTTAAATCATTAAATCGATAAATCGATAAATCGATGGATAGTTTAATCGATAAATAGATAAATCCATTGATGAATAGATAGATAAATCAATAAATCGATAAATCGATAAATCGATAAATCGATAAATCGATAAATCGATAAATCGATAAATCGATAAATCGATAAATCGATAAATCGATAAATCGATAAATCGATAAATCGATAAATCGATAAATCGATAAATCGATAAATCGATAAATCGATAAATCGATAAATCGATAAATCGATAAATCGTTAAATCGATGGATAGATTAATCGAAAAATCGATAAATCGATAAATCGATAAATCGATAAATCGATAAATCGATAAATCGATAAAATCGATAAATCGATAAATCGATAAATCGATAAATCAATAAATCGATAAATAGATAAATCGATAAATCGATAAATCGATAAATCGTTAAATGGATAAATCGTTAAATCGTTTAATCGATAAATCGTTAAATCGTTAAATCGTTAAATCGATAAATCGATAAATCGATAAATCGTTAAATCGATAAATCGTTTAATCGATAAATCGATAATTCGATAAATCGATGGATAGATTAATCGATAAATTGATAAATCCATTGATGAATAGATAGATAAATCGATAAATCGATAAATCGATAAATCGATAAATCGATAAATCGATAAATCAAAAAATCGATAAATCGATAAATCGATAAATCGATAAATCGATAAATCGATAAATCGATAAATCAATAAATCAATAAATCGATAAATCAAAAAATCAATAAATCGATAATTCGATAAATCGATAAATCGGTAAATCGTTAAATCGATGGATAGATTAATCGATAAATCGATAAATCGATAAATCGATAAATCGATAAATCGATAAATCGATAAATCGATAAATCGTTAAATCGATAAATCGTTAAATCAATAAATCGATAAATCGATAAATCGATAAATCGATAAATCGATAAATCGATAAATCGATAAATCGATAAATCGATAAATCGATAAATCGATAAATCGATAAATCGATAAATCGATAAATCGATAAATCGATAAATCGTTAAATCGTTAAATCGATAAATCGTTAAATTGATAAATCGTTAAATCGTTAAATCGATAAATCGTTAAATCGATTAATTGATAAATCGTTAAATCGATA
The DNA here is from genome assembly GCA_963920215.1 of Nineta flava. Classification (NCBI taxonomy): domain Eukaryota; kingdom Metazoa; phylum Arthropoda; class Insecta; order Neuroptera; family Chrysopidae; genus Nineta; species Nineta flava. The sequence goes on from OY986046.1 coordinate 40,523,640, forward strand.
AATCGAGAAATCGTTAAATGGATAAATCGTTAAATCGTTAAATCTTTAAATCGAGAAATCGTTAAATCGTTAAATCATTAAATCGATAAATCGATAAATCGATGGATAGATTAATCGATAAATAGATAAATCCATTGATGAATAGATAGATAAATCGATATATCGATATATCGATAAATCGATAAATCGATAAATCGATAAATCGATAAATCGATAAATCGATAAATCGATAAATCGATAAATCGATAAATCGATAAATCGATAAATCGATAAATCGATAAATCGATAAATCGATAAATCGATAAATCGATAAATCGATAAATCGATAAATCGATAAATCGATAAATCGATAAATCGATAAATCGATAAATCGATAAATCGATAAATCGATAAATCGATAAATCGATAAATCGATAAATCGATAAATCGATAAATCGATAAATCGATAAATCGATAAATCGATAAATCGTTAAATCGATAAATCGATAAATCGATAAATCGTTAAATCGATAAATCGATAAATCGTTAAATCGATAAATCGTTAAATCGATAAATCGATAAATCGTTAAATCGATAAATCGTTAAATCGATAAATCGATAAATCGATAAATCGATAAATCGATTAATTGATAAATCGTTAAATCGATAAATCGTTAAATGGATAAATCGTTAAATCGTTAAATCGAGAAATCATTAAATCGATAAATCGATAAATCGATGGATAGTTTAATCGATAAATAGATAAATCCATTGATGAATAGATAGATAAATCAATAAATCGATAAATCGATAAATCGATAAATCGATAAATCGATAAATCGATAAATCGATAAATCGTTAAATCGATAAATCGATAAATCGTTAAATCGATGGATAGATTAATCGATAAATCGATTAATCGATAAATCGATAAATCGATTAATCGATAAATCGATAAAATGATAAATCGATAAATCGATAAATCGATAAATCGATAAATCAATAAATCGATAAATCGATAAATAGATAAATAGATAAATCGATAAATCGATAAATCGATAAATCGATAAATCGTTAAATGGATAAATCGTTAAATCGTTTAATCGATAAATCGTTAAATCGTTAAATCGTTAAATCGTTAAATCGATAAATCGATAAATCGATAAATCGATAAATCGATAAATCGATAAATCGATAATTCGATAAATCGATGGATAGATTAATCGATAAATTGATAAATCCATTGATGAATAGATAGATAAATCGATAAATCGATAAATCGATAAATCGATAAATCGATAAATCGATAAATCGATAAATCGATAAATCGATAAATCGATAAATCGATAAATCGATAAATCGATAAATCGATAAATCGATAAATCAATAAATCGATAAATCGATAAATCGTTAAATCGATAAATCGTTAAATCGTTAAATCGATGGATAGATTAATCGATAAATAGATAAATCCATTGATGAATAGATAGATAAATCGATATATCGATATATCGATATATCGATAAATCGATAAATCGATAAATCGATAAATCGATAAATCGATAAATCGATAAATCGATAAATCGATAAATCGATAAATCGATAAATCGATAAATCGATAAATCGATAAATCGATAAATCGATAAATCGATAAATCGATAAATCGATAAATCGATAAATCGATAAATCGATAAATCGTTAAATCGATAAATCGATAAATCGATAAATCGATAAATCGTTAAATCGATAAATCGTTAAATCGATAAATCGATAAATCCATAAATCGATTAATTGATAAATCGTTAAATCGATAAATCGTTAAATGGATAAATCGTTAAATCGTTAAATCGAGAAATCGTTAAATCATTAAATCGATAAATCGATAAATCGATGGATAGTTTAATCGATAAATAGATAAATCCATTGATGAATAGATAGATAAATCAATATATCGATAAATCGATAAATCGATAAATCGATAAATCGATAAATCGATAAATCGATAAATCGATAAATCGATAAATCGATAAATCGATAAATCGATAAAACGATAAATCGATAAATCGATAAATCGATAAATCGATAAATCGATAAATCGATAAATCGATAAATCGATAAATCGATAAATCGATAAATCGATAAATCGATAAATCGATAAATCGATAAATCGATAAATCGATAAATCGATAAATCGATAAATCGATAAATCGATAAATCGATAAATCGATAAATCGATAAATCGATAAATCGATAAATCGATAAATCGATAAATCGATAAATCGATAAATCGATAAATCGATAAATCGATAAATCGATAAATCGATAAATCGATAAATCGATAAATCGATAAATCGATAAATCGATAAATCGATAAATCGATAAATCGATAAATCGATAAATCGATAAATCGATAAATCGATAAATCGATAAATCGATAAATCGATAAATCGATAAATCGATAAATCGATAAATCGATAAATCGATAAATCGATAAATCGATAAATCGATAAATCGATAAATCGATAAATCGATAAATCGATAAATCGATAAATCGATAAATCGATAAATCGATAAATCGATAAATCGATAAATCGATAAATCGATAAATCGATAAATCGATAAATCGATAAATCGATAAATCGATAAATCGATAAATCGATAAATCGATAAATCGATAAATCGATAAATCGATAAATCGATAAATCGATAAATCGATAAATCGATAAATCGATAAATCGATAAATCGATAAATCGATAAATCGATAAATCGATAAATCGATAAATCGATAAATCGATAAATCGATAAATCGATAAATCGATAAATCGATAAATCGATAAATCGATAAATCGATAAATCGATAAATCGATAAATCGATAAATCGATAAATCGATAAATCGATAAATCGATAAATCGATAAATCGATAAATCGATAAATCGATAAATCGATAAATCGATAAATCGATAAATCGATAAATCGATAAATCGATAAATCGATAAATCGATAAATCGATAAATCGATAAATCGATAAATCGATAAATCGATAAATCGATAAATCGATAAATCGATAAATCGATAAATCGATAGAAAGATAGACAGATTAATCGATAAATCGTTAAATCGCTATATAGATAGATAAATAAATCGATAAATCGATAAATCGATAAATCGATAAATCGATAAATCGATAAATCGATAAATCGATAAATCGATAAATCGATAAATCGATAAATCGATAAATCGATAAATCGATAAATCGATAAATCGATAAATCGATAAATCGATAAATCGATAAATCGATAAATCGATAAATCGATAAATCGATAAATCGATAAATCGATAAATCGATAAATCGATAAATCGATAAATCGATAAATCGATAAATCGATAAATCGATAAATCGATAAATCGATAAATCGATAAATCGATAAATCGATAAATCGATAAATCGATAAATCGATAAATCGATAAATCGATAAATCGATAAATCGATAAATCGATAAATCGATAAATCGATAAATCGATAAATCGATAAATCGATAAATCGATAAATCGATAAATCGATAAATCGATAAATCGATAAATCGATAAATCGATAAATCGATAAATCGATAAATCGATAAATCGATAAATCGATAAATCGATAAATCGATAAATCGATAAATCGATAAATCGATAAATCGATAAATCGATAAATCGATAAATCGATAAATCGATAAATCGATAAATCGAAAAATCGATAAATCGATAAATCGATAAATCGTTAAATCGATAAATCGTTAAATCGATAAATCGTTAAATCGATAAATCGTTAAATCGATAAATCGTTAAATCGATAAATCGTTAAATCGATAAATCGTTAAATCGATAAATCGTTAAATCGATAAATCGTTAAATCGATAAATCGTTAAATCGATAAATCGTTAAATCGATAAATCGTTAAATCGATAAATCGATAAATCGATAAATCGATAAATCGATAAATCGATAAATCGATAAATCGAGAAATCATTAAATCATTAAATCGATAAATCGATAAATCGATGGATAGTTTAATCGATAAATAGATAAATCCATTGATGAATAGATAGATAAATCAATGAATCGATAAATCGATAAATCGATAAATCGATAAATCGATAAATCGATAAATCGTTAAATCGATGGATAGATTAATCGATAAATCGATTAATCGATAAATCGATAAATCGATTAATCGATAAATCGATAAAATGATAAATCGATAAATCGATAAATCAATAAATCGATAAATAGATAAATAGATAAATCGATAAATCGATAAATCGATAAATCGATAAATCGTTAAATGGATAAATCGTTAAATCGATAAATCGTTAAATCGTTAAATCGTTAAATCGTTAAATCGATAAATCGATAAATCGATAAATCGATAAATCGATAAATCGATAAATCGATAAATCGATAAATCGATAAATCGAAAAATCGATAATTCGATAAATCGATGGATAGATTAATCGATAAATTGATAAATCCATTGATGAATAGATAGATAAATCGATAAATCGATAAATCGATAAATCGATAAATCGATAAATCGATAAATCGATAAATCGATAAATCGATAAATCGATAAATCGATAAATCGATAAATCGATAAATCGATAAATCGATAAATCAATAAATCGATAAATCGATAAATCGTTAAATCGATAAATCGTTAAATCGTTAAATCGATGGATAGATTAATCGATAAATAGATAAATCCATTGATGAATAGATAGATAAATCGATATATCGATATATCGATAAATCGATAAATCGATAAATATGTCAATCCATAAATAAATAGAAAAGTAAATAGATAAATTGTTAAATAGATCAATCGATACATAGATAGATAAATCGATAAATCCTAAAATAGATAAATCGATAGAAAGATAGATAGATTAATCGATAAATCGTTAAATCGCTATATAGATAGATAAATAAGTCGATAAATCGATAAATCGATAAATCGATAAATCGATAAATCGATAAATCGATAAATCGATAAATCGATAAATCGATAAATCGATAAATCGATAAATCGATAAATCGATAAATCGATAAATCGATAAATCGATAAATCGATAAATCGATAAATCGATAAATCGATAAATCGATAAATCGATAAATCGATAAATCGATAAATCGATAAATCGATAAATCGATAAATCGATAAATCGATAAATCGATAAATCGATAAATCGATAAATCGATAAATCGATAAATCGATAAATCGATAAATCGATAAATCGATAAATCGATAAATCGATAAATCGATAAATCGATAAATCGATAAATCGATAAATCGTTAAATCGATAAATCGTTAAATCGATAAATCGATAAATCGTTAAAACGATAAATCGTTAAATCGATAAATCGTTAAATCGATAAATCGTTAAATCGATAAATCGTTAAATCGATAAATCGTTAAATCGATAAATCGTTAAATCGATAAATCGATAAATCGATAAATCGATAAATCGTTAAATCGATAAATCGATAAATCGATAAATCGATAAATCGATAAATCGATAAATCGATAAATCGATAAATCAATAAATCGATAAATCGATAAATCGATAAATCGATAAATCGATAAATCGATAAATCGATAAATCGATAAATCGATAAATCGATAAATCGATAAATCGATAAATCGATAAATCGATAAATCGATAAATCGATAAATCGATAAATCGATAAATCGATAAATCGATAAATCGATAAATCGATAAATCGATAAATCGATAGATCGATAAATCGATAGATCGATAAATCAATAAATCGATAAATCGTTAAATCGATAAATCGTTAAATCGATAAATCGATTAATTGATAAATCGTTAAATCGATAAATCGATAAATCGTTAAATGGATAAATCGTTAAATCTTTAAATCGAGAAATCGTTAAATCATTAAATCGATAAATCGATAAATCGATGGATAGATTATTAGATAGATAAATCGATTAATCGATAAATCGATAAATCGATAAATCGATAAATCGATAAATCGATAAATCGATAAATCGATAAATCGATAAATCGATAAATCGATTAATCGATAAATCGATAAATCGATAAATCGATAAATCGATAAATCGATAAATCGATAAATCGATAAATCGATAAATCGATAAATCGATAAATCGATAAATCGATAAATCGATAAATCGATAAATCGATAAATCGATAAATCGATAAATCGATAAATCGATAAATCGATAAATCGATAAATCGATAAATCGATAAATCGATAAATCGATAAATCGATAAATCGATAAATCGATAAATCGATAAATCGATAAATCGATAAATCGATAAATCGATAAATCGATAAATCGATAAATCGATAAATCGATAAATCGATAAATCGATAAATCGATAAATCGATAAATCGATAAATCGATAAATCGATAAATCGATAAATCGATAAATCGATAAATCGATAAATCGATAAATCGATAAATCGATAAATCGATAAATCGATAAATCGATAAATCGATAAATCGATAAATCGATAAATCGTTAAATCGATAAATCGTTAAATCGATAAATCGTTAAATCGATAAATCGATAAATCGATAAATCGATAAATCGATAAATCGAGAAATCATTAAATCATTAAATCGATAAATCGATAAATCGATGGATAGTTTAATCGATAAATAGATAAATCCATTGATGAATAGATAGATAAATCAATAAATCGATAAATCGATAAATCGATAAATCGATAAATCGATAAATCGATAAATCGATAAATCGTTAAATCGATGGATAGATTAATCGATAAATCGATTAATCGATAAATCGATAAATCGATTAATCGATAAATCGATAAAATGATAAATCGATAAATCGATAAATCAATTAATCGATAAATAGATAAATAGATAAATCGATAAATCGATAAATCGATAAATCGATAAATCGATAAATCGATAAATCGTTAAATGGATAAATCGTTAAATCGTTTAATCGATAAATCGTTAAATCGTTAAATCGTTAAATCGTTAAATCGATAAATCGATAAATCGATAAATCGATAAATCGATAAATCGATAAATCGATAAATCGATAAATCGAAAAATCGATAATTCGATAAATCGATGGATAGATTAATCGATAAATTGATAAATCCATTGATGAATAGATAGTTAAATCGATAAATCGATAAATCGATAAATCGATAAATCGATAAATCGATAAATCGATAAATCGATAAATCGATAAATCGATAAATCGATAAATCAATAAATCGATAAATCGATAAATCGTTAAATCGATAAATCGTTAAATCGTTAAATCGATGGATAGATTAATCGATAAATAGATAAATCCATTGATGAATAGATAGATAAATCGATATATCGATATATCGATAAATCGATAAATCGATAAATATGTCAATCCATAAATAAATAGAAAAGTAAATAGATAAATTGTTAAATAGATCAATCGATACATAGATAGATAAATCGATATATCGATATATCGATAAATCGATAAATCGATAAATATGTCAATCCATAAATAAATAGAAAAGTAAATAGATAAATTGTTAAATAGATCAATCGATACATAGATAGATAAATCGATAAATCCTTAAATAGATAAATCGATAGAAAGATAGATAGATTAATCGATAAATCGTTAAATCGCTATATAGATAGATAAATAAGTCGATAAATCGATAAATCGATAAATCGATAAATCGATAAATCGATAAATCGATAAATCGATAAATCGATAAATCGATAAATCGATAAATCGATAAATCGATAAATCGATAAATCGATAAATCGATAAATCGATAAATCGATAAATCGATAAATCGATAAATCGATAAATCGATAAATCGATAAATCGATAAATCGATAAATCGATAAATCGATAAATCGATAAATCGATAAATCGATAAATCGATAAATCGATAAATCGATAAATCGATAAATCGATAAATCGATAAATCGATAAATCGATAAATCGATAAATCGATAAATCGATAAATCGATAGAAAGATAGACAGATTAATCGATAAATCGTTAAATCGCTATATAGATAGATAAATAAATCGATAAATCGATAAATCGATAAATCGATAAATCGATAAATCGATAAATCGATAAATCGATAAATCGATAAATCGATAAATCGATAAATCGATAAATCGATAAATCGATAAATCGATAAATCGATAAATCGATAAATCGATAAATCGATAAATCGATAAATCGATAAATCGGTAAATCGATAAATCGATAAATCGATAAATCGATAAATCGATAAATCGATAAATCGATAAATCGATAAATCGATAAATCGATAAATCGATAAATCGATAAATCGATAAATCGATAAATCGATAAATCGATAAATCGATAAATCGATAAATCGATAAATCGATAAATCGATAAATCAATAAATCGATAAATCGATAAATCGTTAAATCGATAAATCGTTAAATCGTTAAATCGATGGATAGATTAATCGATAAATAGATAAATCCATTGATGAATAGATAGATAAATCGATATATCGATATATCGATAAATCGATAAATCGATAAATATGTCAATCCATAAATAAATAGAAAAGTAAATAGATAAATTGTTAAATAGATAAATTGTTAAATAGATCAATCGATACATAGATAGATAAATCGATATATCGATATATCGATAAATCGATAAATCGATAAATATGTCAATCCATAAATAAATAGAAAAGTAAATAGATAAATTGTTAAATAGATCAATCGATACATAGATAGATAAATCGATAAATCCTAAAATAGATAAATCGATAGAAAGATAGATAGATTAATCGATAAATCGTTAAATCGCTATATAGATAGATAAATAAGTCGATAAATCGATAAATCGATAAATCGATAAATCGATAAATCGATAAATCGATAAATCGATAAATCGATAAATCGATAAATCGATAAATCGATAAATCGATAAATCGATAAATCGATAAATCGATAAATCGATAAATCGATAAATCGATAAATCGATAAATCGATAAATCGATAAATCGATAAATCGATAAATCGATAAATCGATAAATCGATAAATCGATAAATCGATAAATCGATAAATCGATAAATCGATAAATCGATAAATCGATAAATCGATAAATCGATAAATCGATAAATCGATAAATCGATAAATCGATAAATCGATAAATCGATAAATCGATAAATCGATAAATCGATAAATCGATAAATCGATAAATCGATAAATCGATAAATCGATAAATCGATAAATCGATAAATCGATAAATCGTTAAATCGATAAATCGTTAAATCGATAAATCGATAAATCGTTAAAACGATAAATCGTTAAATCGATAAATCGTTAAATCGATAAATCGCTAAATCGATAAATCGTTAAATCGATAAATCGTTAAATCGATAAATCGTTAAATCGATAAATCGTTAAATCGATAAATCGATAAATCGATAAATCGATAAATCGATAAATCGATAAATCGATAAATCGATAAATCGATAAATCGATAAATCGATAAATCGATAAATCGATAAATCGATAAATCAATAAATCGATAAATCGATAAATCGATAAATCGATAAATCGATAAATCGATAAATCGATAAATCGATAAATCGATAAATCGATAAATCGATAAATCGATAAATCGATAAATCGATAAATCGATAAATCGATAAATCGATAAATCGATAAATCGATAAATCGATAAATCGATAAATCGATAAATCGATAAATCGATAAATCGATAAATCGATAGATCGATAAATCGATAGATCGATAAATCAATAAATCGATAAATCGTTAAATCGATAAATCGTTAAATCGATAAATCGATTAATAGATAAATCGTTAAATCGATAAATCGATAAATCGTTAAATGGATAAATCGTTAAATCTTTAAATCGAGAAATCGTTAAATCATTAAATCGATAAATCGATAAATCGATGGATAGATTATTAGATAGATAAATCGATTAATCGATAAATCGATAAATCGATAAATCGATAAATCGATAAATCGATACATCGATAAATCGATAAATCGATAAATCGATAAATCGATAAATCGATAAATCGATAAATCGATAAATCGATAAATCGATAAATCGATAAATCGATAAATCGATAAATCGATAAATCGATAAATCGATAAATCGATAAATCGATAAATCGATAAATCGATAAATCGATAAATCGATAAATCGATAAATCGATAAATCGATAAATCGATAAATCGATAAATCGATAAATCGATAAATCGATAAATCGATAAATCGATAAATCGATAAATCGATAAATCGATAAATCGATAAATCGATAAATCGATAAATCGATAAATCGATAAATCGATAAATCGATAAATCGATAAATCGATAAATCGATAAATCGATAAATCGATAAATCGATAAATCGATAAATCGATAAATCGATAAATCGATAAATCGATAAATCGATAAATCGATAAATCGATAAATCGATAAATCGATAAATCGATAAATCGATAAATCGATAAATCGATAAATCGATAAATCGATAAATCGATAAATCGATAAATCGATAAATCGATAAATCGATAAATCGATAAATCGATAAATCGATAAATCGATAAATCGATAAATCGATAAATCGATAAATCGATAAATCGATAAATCGATAAATCGATAAATCGATAAATCGATAAATCGATAAATCGATAAATCGATAAATCGATAAATCGATAAATCGATAAATCGATAAATCGATAAATCGATAAATCGATAAATCGATAAATCGATAAATCGATAAATCGATAAATCGATAAATCGATAAATCGATAAATCGATAAATCGATAGAAAGATAAAAAGATTAATCGATAAATCGTTAAATCGCTATATAGATAGATAAATAAATCGATAAATCGATAAATCGATAAATCGATAAATCGATAAATCGATAAATCGATAAATCGATAAATCGATAAATCGATAAATCGATAAATCGATAAATCGATAAATCGATAAATCGATAAATCGATAAATCGATAAATCGATAAATCGATAAATCGATAAATCGATAAATCGATAAATCGATAAATCGATAAATCGATAAATCGATAAATCGATAAATCGATAAATCGATAAATCGATAAATCGATAAATCGATAAATCGATAAATCGATAAATCGATAAATCGATAAATCGATAAATCGATAAATCGATAAATCGATAAATCGATAAATCGATAAATCGATAAATCGATAAATCGATAAATCGATAAATCGATAAAACGATAAATCGATAAAACGATAAATCGATAAATCGATAAATCGATAAATCGATAAATCGATAAATCGATAAATCGATAAATCGATAAATCGATAAATCGATAAATCGATAAATCGATAAATCGATAAATCGATAAATCGATAAATCGATAAATCGATAAATCGATAAATCGATAAATCGATAAATCGATAAATCGATAAATCGATAAATCGATAAATCGAACAATCGATAAATCGATAAATCGATAAATCGATAAATCGATAAATCGATAAATCGATAAATCGATAAATCGATAAATCGATAAATCGATAAATCGATATATCGATAAATCGATATATCGATAAATCGATAAATCGATAAATCGATAAATCGATAAATCGATAAATCGATAAATCGATAAATCGATAAATCGATAAATCGATAAATCGATAAATCGAAAAATCGATAAATCGTTAAATCGATAAATCGATAAATCGATAAATCGTTAAATCGATAAATCGTTAAATCGATAAATCGTTAAATCGATAAATCGTTAAATCGATAAATCGTTAAATCGATAAATCGTTAAATCGATAAATCGTTAAATCGATAAATCGTTAAATCGATAAATCGTTAAATCGATAAATCGTTAAATCGATAAATCGATAAATCGATAAATCGATAAATCGATAAATCGAGAAATCATTAAATCATTAAATCGATAAATCGATAAATCGATGGATAGTTTAATCGATAAATAGATAAATCCATTGATGAATAGATAGATAAATCAATAAATCGATAAATCGATAAATCGATAAATCGATAAATCGATAAATCGATAAATCGATAAATCGTTAAATCGATGGATAGATTAATCGATAAATCGATTAATCGATAAATCGATAAATCGATTAATCGATAAATCGATAAAATGATAAATCGATAAATCGATAAATCGATAAATCAATAAATCGATAAATAGATAAATAGATAAATCGATAAATCGATAAATCGATAAATCGTTAAATGGATAAATCGTTAAATCGTTTAATCGATAAATCGTTAAATCGTTAAATCGTTAAATCGTTAAATCGATAAATCGATAAATCGATAAATCGATAAATCGATAAATCGATAAATCGAAAAATCGATAATTCGATAAATCGATGGATAGATTAATCGATAAATTGATAAATCCATTGATGAATAGATAGATAAATCGATAAATCGATAAATCGATAAATCGATAAATCGATAAATCGATAAATCGATAAATCGATAAATCGATAAATCGATAAATCGATAAATCGATAAATCGATAAATCGATAAATCGATAAATCGATAAATCGATAAATCAATAAATCGATAAATCGATAAATCGTTAAATCGATAAATCGTTAAATCGTTAAATCGATGGATAGATTAATCGATAAATAGATAAATCCATTGATGAATAGATAGATAAATCGATATATCGATATATCGATAAATCGATAAATCGATAAATCGATAAATATGTCAATCCATAAATAAATAGAAAAGTAAATAGATAAATTGTTAAATAGATCAATCGATACATAGATAGATAAATCGATAAATCCTAAAATAGATAAATCGATAGAAAGATAGATAGATTAATCGATAAATCGTTAAATCGCTATATAGATAGATAAATAAGTCGATAAATCGATAAATCGATAAATCGATAAATCGATAAATCGATAAATCGATAAATCGATAAATCGATAAATCGATAAATCGATAAATCGATAAATCGATAAATCGATAAATCGATAAATCGATAAATCGATAAATCGATAAATCGATAAATCGATAAATCGATAAATCGATAAATCGATAAATCGATAAATCGATAAATCGATAAATCGATAAATCGATAAATCGATAAATCGATAAATCGATAAATCGATAAATCGATAAATCGATAAATCGATAAATCGATAAATCGATAAATCGATAAATCGATAAATCGATAAATCGATAAATCGATAAATCGATAAATCGATAAATCGATAAATCGATAAATCGATAAATCGATAAATCGATAAATCGATAAATCGATAAATCGATAAATCGATAAATCGATAAATCGATAAATCGATAAATCGATAAATCGATAAATCGATAAATCGATAAATCGATAAATCGATAAATCGATAAATCGATAAATCGATAAATCGATAAATCGTTAAATCGATAAATCGTTAAATCGATAAATCGTTAAAACGATAAATCGTTAAATCGATAAATCGTTAAATCGATAAATCGTTAAATCGATAAATCGTTAAATCGATAAATCGTTAAATCGATAAATCGATAAATCGATAAATCGATAAATCGATAAATCGATAAATCGATAAATCGATAAATCGATAAATCGATAAATCGATAAATCGATAAATCAATAAATCGATAAATCGATAAATCGATAAATCGATAAATCGATAAATCGATAAATCGATAAATCGATAAATCGATAAATCGATAAATCGATAAATCGATAAATCGATAAATCGATAAATCGATAAATCGATAAATCGATAAATCGATAAATCGATAAATCGATAAATCGATAAATCGATAAATCGATAGATCGATAAATCGATAGATCGATAAATCAATAAATCGATAAATCGTTAAATCGATAAATCGATTAATTGATAAATCGTTAAATCGATAAATCGATAAATCGTTAAATGGATAAATCGTTAAATCTTTAAATCGAGAAATCGTTAAATCATTAAATCGATAAATCGATAAATCGATGGATAGATTATTAGATAGATAAATCGATTAATCGATAAATCGATAAATCGATAAATCGATAAATCGATAAATCGATAAATCGATAAATCGATAAATCGATAAATCGATAAATCGATAAATCGATAAATCGATAAATCGATAAATCGATAAATCGATAAATCGATAAATCGATAAATCGATAAATCGATAAATCGATAAATCGATAAATCGATAAATCGATAAATCGATAAATCGATAAATCGATAAATCGATAAATCGATAAATCGATAAATCGATAAATCGATAAATCGATAAATCGATAAATCGATAAATCGATAAATCGATAAATCGATAAATCGATAAATCGATAAATCGATAAATCGATAAATCGATAAATCGATAAATCGATAAATCGATAAATCGATAAATCGATAAATCGATAAATCGATAAATCGATAAATCGATAAATCGATAAAACGATAAATCGATAAATCGATAAATCGATAAATCGATAAATCGATAAATCGATAAATCGATAAATCGATAAATCGATAAATCGATAAATCGATAAATCGATAAATCGATAAATCGATAAATCGATAAATCGATAAATCGATAAATCGATAAATCGATAAATCGATAAATCGATAAATCGATAAATCGATAAATCGATAAATCGATAAATCGATAAATCGATTAATCGATTAATCGATAAATCGATAAATCGATAAATCGATAAATCGATAAATCGATAAATCGATAAATCGATAAATCGATAAATCGATAAATCGATAAATCGATAAATCGATAAATCGATAAATCGATAAATCGATAAATCGATAAATCGATAAATCGATAAATCGATAAATCGATAAATCGATAAATCGATAAATCGATAAATCGATAAATCGTTAAATCGATAAATCGTTAAATCGATAAATCGTTAAATCGATAAATCGTTAAATCGATAAATCGATAAATCGATAAATCGATAAATCGATAAATCGATAAATCGATAAATCGATAGAAAGATAGATAGATTAATCGATAAATCGTTAAATCGCTATATAGATAGATAAATAAATCGATAAATCGATAAATCGATAAATCGATAAATCGATAAATCGATAAATCGATAAATCGATAAATCGATAAATCGATAAATCGATAAATCGATAAATCGATAAATCGATAAATCGATAAATCGATAAATCGATAAATCGATAAATCGATAGATCGATAAATCGATAGATCGATAAATCAATAAATCGATAAATCGTTAAATCGATAAATCGTTAAATCGATAAATCGATTAATTGATAAATCGTTAAATCGATAAATCGATAAATCGTTAAATGGATAAATCGTTAAATCTTTAAATCGAGAAATCGTTAAATCATTAAATCGATAAATCGATAAATCGATGGATAGATTATTAGATAGATAAATCGATAAATCGATAAATCGATAAATCGATAAATCGATAAATCGATAAATCGATAAATCGATAAATCGATAAATCGATAAATCGATAAATCGATAAATCGATAAATCGATAAATCGATAAATCGATAAATCGATAAATCGATAAATCGATAAATCGATAAATCGATAAATCGATAAATCGATAAATCGATAAATCGATAAATCGATAAATCGATAAATCGATAAATCGATAAATCGATAAATCGATAAATCGATAAATCGATAAATCGATAAATCGATAAATCGATAAATCGATAAATCGATAAATCGATAAATCGATAAATCGATAAATCGATAAATCGATAAATCGATAAATCGATAAATCGATAAATCGATAAATCGATAAATCGATAAATCGATAAATCGATAAATCGATAAATCGATAAATCGATAAATCGATAAATCGATAAATCGATAAATCGATAAATCGATAAATCGATAAATCGTTAAATCGATAAATCGTTAAATCGATAAATCGTTAAATCGATAAATCGTTAAATCGATAAATCGATAAATCGATAAATCGATACATCGATAATTTGATAAATCGATAATTTGATAAATCGATAATTTGATAAATCGATAATTTGATAAATCGATAAATCGATAAATCGATAAATCGTTAAATCGATAAATCGATAAATCGATAAATCGATAAATCGATAAATCGATAAATCGATAAATCGATAAATCGATAAATCGATAAATCGATAAATCGATAAATCGATAAATCGATAAATCGTTAAATCGTTAAATCGTTAAATCGTTAAATCGTTAAATCGTTAAATCGTTAAATCGTTAAATCGTTAAATCGATAAATCGATAAATCGATAAATCGATAAATCGATAAATCGATAAATCGATAAATCGATAAATCGATAAATCGATAAATCGATAAATCGATAAATCGATAAATCGATAAATCGATAAATCGATAAATCGATAAATCGATAAATCGATAAATCGATAAATCGATAAATCGATAAATCGATAAATCGATAAATCGATAAATCGATAAATCGATAAATCGATAAATCGATAAATCGATAAATCGATAAATCGATAAATCGATAAATCGATAAATCGATAAATCGTTAAATCGATAAATCGTTAAATCGATAAATCGTTAAATCGATAAATCGATAAATCGATAAATCGATAAATCGATAAATCGATAAATCGATAAATCGATAAATCGATAAATCGATAAATCGATAAATCGATAAATCGATAAATCGATAAATAGATAAATAGATAAATCGATAGAAAGATAGATAGATTAATCGATAAATCGTTAAATCGCTATATAGATAGATAAATAAATCGATAAATCGCTATATAGATAGATAAATAAATCGATAAATCGATAAATCGATAAATCGATAAATCGATAAATCGATAAATCGATAAATCGATAAATCGATAAATCGATAAATCGATAAATCGATAAATCGATAAATGGATAAATCGTTAAATCGTTTAATCGATAAATCGTTAAATCGTTAAATCGTTAAATCGTTAAATCGATAAATCGATAAATCGATAAATCGATAAATCGATAAATCGATAAATCGATAAATCGAAAAATCGATAATTCGATAAATCGATGGATAGATTAATCGATAAATTGATAAATCCATTGATGAATAGATAGATAAATCGATAAATCGATAAATCGATAAATCGATAAATCGATAAATCGATAAATCGATAAATCGATAAATCGATAAATCGATAAATCGATAAATCGATAAATCGATAAATCGATAAATCGATAAATCGATAAATCGATAAATCAATAAATCGATAAATCGATAAATCGTTAAATCGATAAATCGTTAAATCGTTAAATCGATGGATAGATTAATCGATAAATAGATAAATCCATTGATGAATAGATAGATAAATCGATATATCGATATATCGATAAATCGATAAATCGATAAATCGATAAATATGTCAATCCATAAATAAATAGAAAAGTAAATAGATAAATTGTTAAATAGATCAATCGATACATAGATAGATAAATCGATAAATCCTAAAATAGATAAATCGATAGAAAGATAGATAGATTAATCGATAAATCGTTAAATCGCTATATAGATAGATAAATAAGTCGATAAATCGATAAATCGATAAATCGATAAATCGATAAATCGATAAATCGATAAATCGATAAATCGATAAATCGATAAATCGATAAATCGATAAATCGATAAATCGATAAATCGATAAATCGATAAATCGATAAATCGATAAATCGATAAATCGATAAATCGATAAATCGATAAATCGATAAATCGATAAATCGATAAATCGATAAATCGATAAATCGATAAATCGATAAATCGATAAATCGATAAATCGATAAATCGATAAATCGATAAATCGATAAATCGATAAATCGATAAATCGATAAATCGATAAATCGATAAATCGATAAATCGATAAATCGATAAATCGATAAATCGATAAATCGATAAATCGATAAATCGATAAATCGATAAATCGATAAATCGATAAATCGATAAATCGATAAATCGATAAATCGATAAATCGATAAATCGATAAATCGATAAATCGATAAATCGATAAATCGATAAATCGATAAATCGATAAATCGTTAAATCGATAAATCGTTAAATCGATAAATCGTTAAAACGATAAATCGTTAAATCGATAAATCGTTAAATCGATAAATCGTTAAATCGATAAATCGTTAAATCGATAAATCGTTAAATCGATAAATCGTTAAATCGATAAATCGATAAATCGATAAATCGATAAATCGATAAATCGATAAATCGATAAATCGATAAATCAATAAATCGATAAATCGATAAATCGATAAATCGATAAATCGATAAATCGATAAATCGATAAATCGATAAATCGATAAATCGATAAATCGATAAATCGATAAATCGATAAATCGATAAATCGATAAATCGATAAATCGATAAATCGATAAATCGATAAATCGATAAATCGATAAATCGATAAATCGATAAATCGATAAATCGATAAATCGATAAATCGATAAATCGATAGATCGATAAATCGATAGATCGATAAATCAATAAATCGATAAATCGTTAAATCGATAAATCGTTAAATCGATAAATCGATTAATTGATAAATCGTTAAATCGATAAATCGATAAATCGTTAAATGGATAAATCGTTAAATCTTTAAATCGAGAAATCGTTAAATCATTAAATCGATAAATCGATAAATCGATGGATAGATTATTAGATAGATAAATCGATAAATCGATAAATCGATAAATCGATAAATCGATAAATCGATAAATCGATAAATCGATAAATCGATAAATCGATAAATCGATAAATCGATAAATCGATAAATCGATAAATCGATAAATCGATAAATCGATAAATCGATAAATCGATAAATCGATAAATCGATAAATCGATAAATCGATAAATCGATAAATCGATAAATCGATAAATCGATAAATCGATAAATCGATAAATCGATAAATCGATAAATCGATAAATCGATAAATCGATAAATCGATAAATCGATAAATCGATAAATCGATAAATCGATAAATCGATAAATCGATAAATCGATAAATCGATAAATCGATAAATCGATAAATCGATAAATCGATAAATCGATAAATCGATAAATCGATAAATCGATAAATCGATAAATCGATAAATCGATAAATCGATAAATCGATAAATCGATAAATCGATAAATCGATAAATCGATAAATCGATAAAACGATAAATCGATAAATCGATAAATCGATAAATCGATAAATCGATAAATCGATAAATCGATAAATCGATAAATCGATAAATCGATAAATCGATAAATCGATAAATCGATAAATCGATAAATCGATAAATCGATAAATCGATAAATCGATAAATCGATAAATCGATAAATCGATAAATCGATAAATCGATAAATCGATAAATCGATAAATCGATAAATCGATAAATCGATAAATCGATAAATCGATAAATCGATAAATCGATAAATCGATAAATCGATAAATCGATAAATCGATAAATCGATAAATCGATAAATCGATAAATCGATAAATCGATAAATCGATAAATCGATAAATCGATAAATCGATAAATCGATAAATCGATAAATCGATAAATCGATAAATCGATAAATCGATAAATCGATAAATCGATAAATCGTTAAATCGATAAATCGTTAAATCGATAAATCGTTAAATCGATAAATCGATAAATCGATAAATCGATAAATCGATAAATCGATAAATCGATAGAAAGATAGATAGATTAATCGATAAATCGTTAAATCGCTATATAGATAGATAAATAAATCGATAAATCGATAAATCGATAAATCGATAAATCGATAAATCGATAAATCGATAAATCGATAAATCGATAAATCGATAAATCGATAAATCGATAAATCGATAAATCGATAAATCGATAAATCGATAGATCGATAAATCGATAGATCGATAAATCAATAAATCGATAAATCGTTAAATCGATAAATCGTTAAATCGATAAATCGATTAATTGATAAATCGTTAAATCGATAAATCGATAAATCGTTAAATGGATAAATCGTTAAATCTTTAAATCGAGAAATCGTTAAATCATTAAATCGATAAATCGATAAATCGATGGATAGATTATTAGATAGATAAATCGATAAATCGATAAATCGATAAATCGATAAATCGATAAATCGATAAATCGATAAATCGATAAATCGATAAATCGATAAATCGATAAATCGATAAATCGATAAATCGATAAATCGATAAATCGATAAATCGATAAATCGATAAATCGATAAATCGATAAATCGATAAATCGATAAATCGATAAATCGATAAATCGATAAATCGATAAATCGATAAATCGATAAATCGATAAATCGATAAATCGATAAATCGATAAATCGATAAATCGATAAATCGATAAATCGATAAATCGATAAATCGATAAATCGATAAATCGATAAATCGATAAATCGATAAATCGATAAATCGATAAATCGATAAATCGATAAATCGATAAATCGATAAATCGATAAATCGATAAATCGATAAATCGATAAATCGATAAATCGATAAATCGATAAATCGATAAATCGTTAAATCGATAAATCGTTAAATCGATAAATCGTTAAATCGATAAATCGTTAAATCGATAAATCGATAAATCGATAAATCGATAAATCGATACATCGATAATTTGATAAATCGATAATTTGATAAATCGATAAATCGATAAATCGATAAATCGATAAATCGATAAATCGATAAATCGTTAAATCGATAAATCGATAAATCGATAAATCGATAAATCGATAAATCGATAAATCGATAAATCGATAAATCGATAAATCGATAAATCGATAAATCGATAAATCGATAAATCGATAAATCGTTAAATCGTTAAATCGTTAAATCGTTAAATCGTTAAATCGTTAAATCGTTAAATCGATAAATCGATAAATCGATAAATCGATAAATCGATAAATCGATAAATCGATAAATCGATAAATCGATAAATCGATAAATCGATAAATCGATAAATCGATAAATCGATAAATCGATAAATCGATAAATCGATAAATCGATAAATCGATAAATCGATAAATCGATAAATCGATAAATCGATAAATCGATAAATCGATAAATCGATAAATCGATAAATCGATAAATCGATAAATCGATAAATCGATAAATCGATAAATCGATAAATCGATAAATCGATAAATCGATAAATCGATAAATCGTTAAATCGATAAATCGTTAAATCGATAAATCGTTAAATCGATAAATCGTTAAATCGATAAATCGATAAATCGATAAATCGATAAATCGATAAATCGATAAATCGATAAATCGATAAATCGATAAATCGATAAATCGATAAATCGATAAATCGATAAATAGATAAATAGATAAATCGATAGAAAGATAGATAGATTAATCGATAAATCGTTAAATCGCTATATAGATAGATAAATAAATCGATAAATCGCTATATAGATAGATAAATAAATCGATAAATCGATAAATCGATAAATCGATAAATCGATAAATCGATAAATCGATAAATCGATAAATCGATAAATCGATAAATCGATAAATCGATAAATCGATAAATCGATAAATCGATAAATCGATAAATCGATAAATCGATAAATCGATAAATCGATAAATCGATAAATCGATAAATCGATAAATCGATAAATCGATAAATCGATAAATCGATAAATCGATAAATCGATAAATCGATAAATCGATAAATCGATAAATCGATAAATCGATAAATCGATAAATCGATAAATCGATAAATCGATAAATCGATAAATCGATAAATCGATAAATCGATAAATCGATAAATCGATAAATCGATAAATCGATAAATCGATAAATCGATAAATCGATAAATCGATAAATCGATAAATCGATAAATCGATAAATCGATAAATCGATAAATCGATAAATCGATAAATCGATAAATCGATAAATCGATAAATCGATAAATCGATAAATCGATAAATCGATAAATCGATAAATCGATAAATCGATAAATCGATAAATCGATAAATCGATAAATCGATAAATCGTTAAATCGATAAATCGTTAAATCGATAAATCGATAAATCGTTAAATCGATAAATCGATAAATCGATAAATCGATAAATCGATAAATCGATAAATCGTTAAATCGATAAATCGTTAAATCGATAAATCGATAAATCGTTAAATCGATAAATCGTTAAATCGTTAAATCGATAAATCGATAAATCGATAAATCGATAAACCGATAAATAATTAAATCGTTAAATCGATAAATCGATAAATCGATTAATTGATAAATCGTTAAATCGATAAATCGATAAATCGTTAAATGGATAAATCGTTAAATCGAGAAATCGTTAAATCATTAAATCGATAAATCGATGGATAGATTATTCGATAAATAGATAAATCCATTGATGAATAGATAGATAAATCGATAAATCGATAAATCGATAAATCGATAAATCGATAAATCGATAAATCGATAAATCGATAAATCGATAAATCGATAAATCGATAAGTCGATAAATCGATAAATCGATAAATCGATAAATCGATAAATCGATAAATCGATAAATCGATAAATCGATAAATCGAAAAATCGAAAAGTCGAAAAATCGAAAAGTCGAAAAATCGATAAATCGATAAATCGATAAATCGATAAATCGATAAATCGATAAATCGATAAATCGATAAATCGATAAATCGATAAATCGATAAATCGATAAATCGATAAATCGATAAATCGTTAAATCGATAAATCGTTAAATCGATAAATCGTTAAATCGATAAATCGTTAAATCGATAAATCGTTAAATCGATAAATCGATAAATCGATAAATCGATAAATCGATAAATCGATAAATCGATAAATCGATAAATCGATAAATCGATAAATCGATAAATCGATAAATCGATAAATCGATAAATCGATAAATCGATAAATCGATAAATCGATAAATCGATAAATCGATAAATCGATAAATCGATAAATCGATAAATCGATAAATCGATAAATCGATAAATCGATAAATCGATAAATCGATAAATCGATAAATCGATAAATCGATAAATCGATAAATCGATAAATCGATAAATCGATAAATCGATAAATCGATAAATCGATAAATCGATAAATCGATAAATCGATAAATCGATAAATCGTTAAATCGATAAATCGTTAAATCGATAAATCGTTAAATCGATAAATCGTTAAATCGATAAATCGATAAATCGATAAATCGATAAATCGATAAATCGATAAATCGATAAATCGATAAATCGATAAATCGTTAAATCGATAAATCGATAAATCGTTAAATCTCTAAATCGAGAAATCGTTAAATCGTTAAATCATTAAATCGATAAATCGATAAGTCGATGGATAGATTAATCGATAAATAGATAAATCCATTGATGAATAGATAGATAAATCGATATATCGATATATCGATAAATCGATAAATCGATAAATCGATAAATCGATAAATCGATAAATCGATAAATCGATAAATCGATAAATCGATAAATCGTTAAATCGATAAATCGATAAATCGTTAAATCGATAAATCGTTAAATCGATAAATCGATAAATCCATAAATCGATTAATTGATAAATCGTTAAATCGATAAATCGTTAAATGGATAAATCGTTAAATCGTTAAATCGAGAAATTGTTAAATCATTAAATCGATAAATCGATAAATCGATGGATAGTTTAATCGATAAATAGATAAATCCATTGATGAATAGATAGATAAATCAATAAATCGATAAATCGATAAATCGATAAATCGATAAATCGATAAATCGATAAATCGATAAATCGATAAATCGATAAATCGATAAATCGATAAATCGATAAATCGTTAAATCGATAAATCGATAAATCGTTAAATCGATAAATCGTTAAATCGATAAATCGATAAATCCATAAATCGATTAATTGATAAATCGTTAAATCGATAAATCGTTAAATGGATAAATCGTTAAATCGTTAAATCGAGAAATTGTTAAATCATTAAATCGATAAATCGATAAATCGATGGATAGTTTAATCGATAAATAGATAAATCCATTGATGAATAGATAGATAAATCAATAAATCGATAAATCGATAAATCGATAAATCGATAAATCGATAAATCGATAAATCGATAAATCGATAAATCGATAAATCGATAAATCGATAAATCGATAAATCGATAAATCGATAAATCGATAAATCGATAAATCGATAAATCGTTAAATCGATGGATAGATTAATCGAAAAATCGATAAATCGATAAATCGATAAATCGATAAATCGATAAATCGATAAATCGATAAATCGATAAATCGATAAAATCGATAAATCGATAAATCGATAAATCAATAAATCGATAAATAGATAAATCGATAAATCGATAAATCGATAAATCGATAAATCGTTAAATGGATAAATCGTTAAATCGTTTAATCGATAAATCGTTAAATCGTTAAATCGTTAAATCGTTAAATCGATAAATCGATAAATCGATAAATCGTTAAATCGATAAATCGTTAAATCGATAAATCGATAATTCGATAAATCGATGGATAGATTAATCGATAAATTGATAAATCCATTGATGAATAGATAGATAAATCGATAAATCGATAAATCGATAAATCGATAAATCGATAAATCGATAAATCGATAAATCAAAAAATCGATAAATCGATAAATCGATAAATCGATAAATCAATAAATCAATAAATCGATAAATCAAAAAATCAATAAATCGATAATTCGATAAATCGATAAATCGGTAAATCGTTAAATCGATGGATAGATTAATCGATAAATCGATAAATCGATAAATCGATAAATCGATAAATCGATAAATCGATAAATCGATAAATCGTTAAATCGATAAATCGTTAAATCAATAAATCGATAAATCGATAAATCGATAAATCGATAAATCGATAAATCGATAAATCGATAAATCGATAAATCGATAAATCGATAAATCGATAAATCGATAAATCGTTAAATCGTTAAATCGATAAATCGATTAATTGATAAATCGTTAAATCGATAAATCGAGAAATCGTTAAATGGATAAATCGTTAAATCGTTAAATCTTTAAATCGAGAAATCGTTAAATCGTTAAATCATTAAATCGATAAATCGATAAATCGATGGATAGATTAATCGATAAATAGATAAATCCATTGATGAATAGTTAGATAAATCGATATATCGATATATCGATAAATCGATAAATCGATAAATCGATAAATCGATAAATCGATAAATCGATAAATCGATAAATCGATAAATCGATAAATCGATAAATCGATAAATCGATAAATCGATAAATCGATAAATCGATAAATCGATAAATCGATAAATCGATAAATCGATAAATCGATAAATCGATAAATCGATAAATCGATAAATCGATAAATCGATAAATCGATAAATCGATAAATCGATAAATCGATAAATCGATAAATCGATAAATCGATAAATCGATAAATCGATAAATCGATAAATCGTTAAATCGATAAATCGATAAATCGTTAAATCGATAAATCGTTAAATCGATAAATCGATAAATCGTTAAATCGATAAATCGTTAAATCGATAAATCGATAAATCGATAAATCGATAAATCGATTAATTGATAAATCGTTAAATCGATAAATCGTTAAATGGATAAATCGTTAAATCGTTAAATCGAGAAATCATTAAATCGATAAATCGATAAATCGATGGATAGTTTAATCGATAAATAGATAAATCCATTGATGAATAGATAGATAAATCAATAAATCGATAAATCGATAAATCGATAAATCGATAAATCGATAAATCGATAAATCGATAAATCGTTAAATCGATAAATCGATAAATCGTTAAATCGATGGATAGATTAATCGATAAATCGATTAATCGATAAATCGATAAATCGATAAATCGATAAATCGATAAATCGATAAATCGATAAATCGATAAATCGATAAATCGATAAATCGATAGAAAGATAGACAGATTAATCGATAAATCGTTAAATCGCTATATAGATAGATAAATAAATCGATAAATCGATAAATCGATAAATCGATAAATCGATAAATCGATAAATCGATAAATCGATAAATCGATAAATCGATAAATCGATAAATCGATAAATCGATAAATCGATAAATCGATAAATCGATAAATCGATAAATCGATAAATCGATAAATCGATAAATCGATAAATCGTTAAATCGATAAATCGTTAAATCGATAAATCGTTAAATCGATAAATCGTTAAATCGATAAATCGATAAATCGATAAATCGATAAATCGATAAATCGATAAATCGTTAAATCGATAAATCGATAAATCGTTAAATCTCTAAATCGAGAAATCGTTAAATCGTTAAATCATTAAATCGATAAATCGATAAATCGATGGATAGATTAATCGATAAATAGATAAATCCATTGATGAATAGATAGATAAATCGATATATCGATATATCGATAAATCGATAAATCGATAAATCGATAAATCGATAAATCGATAAATCGATAAATCGATAAATCGATAAATCGATAAATCGATAAATCGTTAAATCGATAAATCGATAAATCGTTAAATCGATAAATCGTTAAATCGATAAATCGATAAATCCATAAATCGATTAATTGATAAATCGTTAAATCGATAAATCGTTAAATGGATAAATCGTTAAATCGTTAAATCGAGAAATTGTTAAATCATTAAATCGATAAATCGATAAATCGATGGATAGTTTAATCGATAAATAGATAAATCCATTGATGAATAGATAGATAAATCAATAAATCGATAAATCGATAAATCGATAAATCGATAAATCGATAAATCGATAAATCGATAAATCGATAAATCGATAAATCGATAAATCGATAAATCGATAAATCGATAAATCGATAAATCGATAAATCGATAAATCGATAAATCGATAAATCGTTAAATTGATAAATCGATAAATCGTTAAATCGATAAATCGTTAAATCGATAAATCGATAAATCCATAAATCGATTAATTGATAAATCGTTAAATCGATAAATCGTTAAATGGATAAATCGTTAAATCGTTAAATCGAGAAATTGTTAAATCATTAAATCGATAAATCGATAAATCGATGGATAGTTTAATCGATAAATAGATAAATCCATTGATGAATAGATAGATAAATCAATAAATCGATAAATCGATAAATCGATAAATCGATAAATCGATAAATCGATAAATCGATAAATCGATAAATCGATAAATCGATAAATCGATAAATCGATAAATCGATAAATCGATAAATCGATAAATCGTTAAATCGATGGATAGATTAATCGAAAAATCGATAAATCGATAAATCGATAAATCGATAAATCGATAAATCGATAAATCGATAAATCGATAAATCGATAAAATCGATAAATCGATAAATCGATAAATCAATAAATCGATAAATAGATAAATCGATAAATCGATAAATCGATAAATCGATAAATCGTTAAATGGATAAATCGTTAAATCGTTTAATCGATAAATCGTTAAATCGTTAAATCGTTAAATCGTTAAATCGATAAATCGATAAATCGATAAATCGTTAAATCGATAAATCGTTAAATCGATAAATCGATAATTCGATAAATCGATGGATAGATTAATCGATAAATTGATAAATCCATTGATGAATAGATAGATAAATCGATAAATCGATAAATCGATAAATCGATAAATCGATAAATCGATAAATCGATAAATCAAAAAATCGATAAATCGATAAATCGATAAATCGATAAATCGATAAATCAATAAATCAATAAATCGATAAATCAAAAAATCAATAAATCGATAATTCGATAAATCGATAAATCGGTAAATCGTTAAATCGATGGATAGATTAATCGATAAATCGATAAATCGATAAATCGATAAATCGATAAATCGATAAATCGATAAATCGATAAATCGTTAAATCGATAAATCGTTAAATCAATAAATCGATAAATCGATAAATCGATAAATCGATAAATCGATAAATCGATAAATCGATAAATCGATAAATCGATAAATCGATAAATCGTTAAATCGTTAAATCGATAAATCGATTAATTGATAAATCGTTAAATCGATAAATCGAGAAATCGTTAAATGGATAAATCGTTAAATCGTTAAATCTTTAAATCGAGAAATCGTTAAATCGTTAAATCATTAAATCGATAAATCGATAAATCGATGGATAGATTAATCGATAAATAGATAAATCCATTGATGAATAGTTAGATAAATCGATATATCGATATATCGATAAATCGATAAATCGATAAATCGATAAATCGATAAATCGATAAATCGATAAATCGATAAATCGATAAATCGATAAATCGATAAATCGATAAATCGATAAATCGATAAATCGATAAATCGATAAATCGATAAATCGATAAATCGATAAATCGATAAATCGATAAATCGATAAATCGATAAATCGATAAATCGATAAATCGATAAATCGATAAATCGATAAATCGATAAATCGATAAATCGATAAATCGATAAATCGATAAATCGATAAATCGATAAATCGATAAATCGATAAATCGATAAATCGTTAAATCGATAAATCGATAAATCGTTAAATCGATAAATCGTTAAATCGATAAATCGATAAATCGTTAAATCGATAAATCGTTAAATCGATAAATCGATAAATCGATAAATCGATAAATCGATTAATTGATAAATCGTTAAATCGATAAATCGTTAAATGGATAAATCGTTAAATCGTTAAATCGAGAAATCATTAAATCGATAAATCGATAAATCGATGGATAGTTTAATCGATAAATAGATAAATCCATTGATGAATAGATAGATAAATCAATAAATCGATAAATCGATAAATCGATAAATCGATAAATCGATAAATCGATAAATCGATAAATCGTTAAATCGATAAATCGATAAATCGTTAAATCGATGGATAGATTAATCGATAAATCGATTAATCGATAAATCGATTAATCGATTAATCGATAAATCGATAAAATGATAAATCGATAAATCGATAAATCGATAAATCGATAAATCGATAAATCAATAAATCGATAAATCGATAAATAGATAAATAGATAAATCGATAAATCGATAAATCGATAAATCGATAAATCGTTAAATGGATAAATCGTTAAATCGTTTAATCGATAAATCGTTAAATCGTTAAATCGTTAAATCGATAAATCGATAAATCGATAAATCGATAAATCGATAAATCGATAAATCGATAAATCGATAAATCGATAATTCGATAAATCGATGGATAGATTAATCGATAAATTGATAAATCCATTGATGAATAGATAGATAAATCGATAAATCGATAAATCGATAAATCGATAAATCGATAAATCGATAAATCGATAAATCGATAAATCGATAAATCGATAAATCGATAAATCGATAAATCGATAAATCGATAAATCGATAAATCGATAAATCGATAAATCGATAAATCGATAAATCGATAAATCGATAAATCGATAAATCGATAAATCGATAAATCGATAAATCGATAAATCGATAAATCGATAAATCGATAAATCGATAAATCGATAAATCGATAAATCGATAAATCGATAAATCGATAAATCGATAAATCGATAAATCGATAAATCGATAAATCGATAAATCGATAAATCGATAAATCGATAAATCGATAAATCGATAAATCGATAAATCGATAAATCGATAAATCGATAAATCGATAAATCGATAAATCGATAAATCGATAAATCGATAAATCGATAAATCGATAAATCGATAAATCGATAAATCGATAAATCGATAAATCGATAAATCGATAAATCGATAAATCGATAAATCGATAAATCGATAAATCGATAAATCGATAAATCGATAAATCGATAAATCGATAAATCGATAAATCGATAAATCGATAAATCGATAAATCGATAAATCGATAAATCGATAAATCGATAAATCGATAAATCGATAAATCGATAAATCGATAAATCGATAAATCGATAAATCGATAAATCGATAAATCGATAAATCGATAAATCGATAAATCGATAAATCGATAAATCGATAAATCGATAAATCGATAAATCGATAAATCGATAAATCGATAAATCGATAAATCGATAAATCGATAAATCGATAAATCGATAAATCGATAAATCGATAAATCGATAAATCGATAAATCGATAAATCGATAAATCGATAAATCGATAAATCGATAGAAAGATAGACAGATTAATCGATAAATCGTTAAATCGCTATATAGATAGATAAATAAATCGATAAATCGATAAATCGATAAATCGATAAATCGATAAATCGATAAATCGATAAATCGATAAATCGATAAATCGATAAATCGATAAATCGATAAATCGATAAATCGATAAATCGATAAATCGATAAATCGATAAATCGATAAATCGATAAATCGATAAATCGATAAATCGATAAATCGATAAATCGATAAATCGATAAATCGATAAATCGATAAATCGATAAATCGATAAATCGATAAATCGATAAATCGATAAATCGATAAATCGATAAATCGATAAATCGATAAATCGATAAATCGATAAATCGATAAATCGATAAATCGATAAATCGATAAATCGATAAATCGATAAATCGATAAATCGATAAATCGATAAATCGATAAATCGATAAATCGATAAATCGATAAATCGATAAATCGATAAATCGATAAATCGATAAATCGATAAATCGATAAATCGATAAATCGATAAATCGATAAATCGATAAATCGATAAATCGATAAATCGATAAATCGATAAATCGATAAATCGATAAATCGATAAATCGATAAATCGATAAATCGATAAATCGATAAATCGATAAATCGATAAATCGATAAATCGATAAATCGATAAATCGATAAATCGATAAATCGATAAATCGATAAATCGATAAATCGATAAATCGATAAATCGATAAATCGATAAATCGATAAATCGATAAATCGTTAAATCGATAAATCGTTAAATCGATAAATCGTTAAATCGATAAATCGTTAAATCGATAAATCGTTAAATCGATAAATCGTTAAATCGATAAATCGTTAAATCGATAAATCGATAAATCGATAAATCGATAAATCGATAAATCGATAAATCGATAAATCGATAAATCGATAAATCGATAAATCGATAAATCGATAAATCGATAAATCGATAAATCGATAAATCGATAAATCGATAAATCGATAAATCGATAAATCGATAAATCGATAAATCGATAAATCGATAAATCGATAAATCGATAAATCGATAAATCGATAAATCGATAAATCGATAAATCGATAAATCGATAAATCGATAAATCGATAAATCGATAAATCGATAAATCGATAAATCGATAAATCGATAAATCGATAGATCGATAAATCGATAGACCGATAAATCAATAAATCGATAAATCGTTAAATCGATAAATCGTTAAATCGATAAATCGATTAATTGATAAATCGTTAAATCGATAAATCGATAAATCGTTAAATGGATAAATCGTTAAATCTTTAAATCGAGAAATCGTTAAATCATTAAATCGATAAATCGATAAATCGATGGATAGATTATTAGATAGATAAATCGATAAATCGATAAATCGATAAATCGATAAATCGATAAATCGATAAATCGATAAATCGATAAATCGATAAATCGATAAATCGATAAATCGATAAATCGATAAATCGATAAATCGATAAATCGATAAATCGATAAATCGATAAATCGATAAATCGATAAATCGATAAATCGATAAATCGATAAATCGATAAATCGATAAATCGATAAATCGATAAATCGATAAATCGATAAATCGATAAATCGATAAATCGATAAATCGATAAATCGATAAATCGATAAATCGATAAATCGATAAATCGATAAATCGATAAATCGATAAATCGATAAATCGATAAATCGATAAATCGATAAATCGATAAAACGATAAATCGATAAATCGATAAATCGATAAATCGATAAATCGATAAATCGATAAATCGATAAATCGATAAATCGATAAATCGATAAATCGATAAATCGATAAATCGATAAATCGATAAATCGATAAATCGATAAATCGATAAATCGATAAATCGATAAATCGATAAATCGATAAATCGATAAATCGATAAATCGATAAATCGATAAATCAATAAATCGATAAATCGATAAATCGATACATCGATAAATCGATACATCGATAAATCGATACATCGATAAATCGATAAATCGATAAATCGATAAATCGATAAATCGATAAATCGATAAATCGATAAATCGATAAATCGATAAATCGATAAATCGATAAATCGATAAATCGATAAATCGATAAATCGATAAATCGATAAATCGATAAATCGATAAATCGATAAATCGATAAATCGATAAATCGATAAATCGATAAATCGATAAATCGATAAATCGATAAATCGATAAATCGATAAATCGATAAATCGATAAATCGATAAGTCGATAAATCGATAAATCGATAAATCGATAAATCGATAAATCGATAAATCGATAAATCGATATATCGATAAATCGATATATCGATAAATCGATAAATCGATAAATCGATAAATCGATAAATCGATAAATCGATAAATCGATAAATCGAAAAATCGATAAATCGAAAAATCGATAAATCGAAAAATCGATAAATCGTTAAATCGATAAATCGATAAATCGATAAATCGATAAATCGATAAATCGATAAATCGATAAATCGTTAAATCGATAAATCGTTAAATCGATAAATCGTTAAATCGATAAATCGTTAAATCGATAAATCGTTAAATCGATAAATCGTTAAATCGATAAATCGTTAAATCGATAAATCGATAAATCGATAAATCGATAAATCGATAAATCGATAAATCGATAAATCGAGAAATCATTAAATCATTAAATCGATAAATCGATAAATCGATGGATAGTTTAATCGATAAATAGATAAATCCATTGATGAATAGATAGATAAATCAATAAATCGATAAATCGATAAATCGATAAATCGATAAATCGATAAATCGATAAATCGATAAATCGATAAATCGATAAATCGATAAATCGATAAATCGATAAATCGTTAAATCGATGGATAGATTAATCGATAAATCGATTAATCGATAAATCGATAAATCAATTAATCGATAAATCGATAAATCGATAAATCGATAAATCGATAAATCAATAAATCGATAAATAGATAAATAGATAAATCGATAAATCGATAAATCGATAAATCGTTAAATGGATAAATCGTTAAATCGTTTAATCGATAAATCGTTAAATCGTTAAATCGTTAAATCGTTAAATCGTTAAATCGTTAAATCGATAAATCGATAAATCGATAAATCGATAAATCGATAAATCGATAAATCGATAAATCGAAAAATCGATAATTCGATAAATCGATGGATAGATTAATCGATAAATTGATAAATCCATTGATGAATAGATAGATAAATCGATAAATCGATAAATCGATAAATCGATAAATCGATAAATCGATAAATCGATAAATCAATAAATCGATAAATCGATAAATCGTTAAATCGATAAATCGTTAAATCGTTAAATCGATGGATAGATTAATCGATAAATAGATAAATCCATTGATGAATAGATAGATAAATCGATATATCGATATATCGATAAATCGATAAATCGATAAATCGATAAATATGTCAATCCATAAATAAATAGAAAAGTAAATAGATAAATTGTTAAATAGATCAATCGATACATAGATAGATAAATCGATAAATCCTAAAATAGATAAATCGATAGAAAGATAGATAGATTAATCGATAAATCGTTAAATCGCTATATAGATAGATAAATAAGTCAATAAATCGATAAATCGATAAATCGATAAATCGATAAATCGATAAATCGATAAATCGATAAATCGATAAATCGATAAATCGATAAATCGATAAATCGATAAATCGTTAAATCGATAAATCGATAAATCGATAAATCGATAAATCGTTAAATCGATAAATCGTTAAATCGATAAATCGATAAATCCATAAATCGATTAATTGATAAATCGTTAAATCGATAAATCGTTAAATGGATAAATCGTTAAATCGTTAAATCGAGAAATCGTTAAATCATTAAATCGATAAATCGATAAATCGATGGATAGTTTAATCGATAAATAGATAAATCCATTGATGAATAAATCGATAAATCGATAAATCGATAAATCGATAAATCGATAAATCGATAAATCGATAAATCGATAAATCGATAAATCGATAAATCGATAAATCGATAAATCGATAAATCGATAAATCGATAAATCGATAAATCGATAAATCGATAAATCGATAAATCGATAAATCGATAAATCGATAAATCGATAAATCGATAAATCGATAAATCGATAAATCGATAAATCGATAAATCGATAAATCGATAAATCGATAAATCGATAAATCGATAAATCGATAAATCGATAAATCGATAAATCGATAAATCGATAAATCGATAAATCGATAAATCGATAAATCGATAAATCGATAAATCGATAAATCGATAAATCGATAAATCGATAAATCGATAAATCGATAAATCGATAAATCGATAAATCGATAAATCGATAAATCGATAAATCGATAAATCGATAAATCGATAAATCGATAAATCGATAAATCGATAAATCGATAAATCGATAAATCGTTAAATCGATAAATCGTTAAATCGATAAATCGTTAAATCGATAAATCGTTAAATCGATAAATCGTTAAATCGATAAATCGTTAAATCGATAAATCGTTAAATCGATAAATCGTTAAATCGATAAATCGTTAAATCGATAAATCGTTAAATCGATAAATCGTTAAATCGATAAATCGATAAATCGATAAATCGATAAATCGATAAATCGATAAATCGATAAATCGATAAATCGATAAATCGATAAATCGATAAATCGATAAATCGATAAATCGATAAATCGATAAATCGATAAATCGATAAATCGATAAATCGATAAATCGATAAATCGATAAATCGATAAATCGATAAATCGATAAATCGATAAATCGATAAATCGATAAATCGATAAATCGATAAATCGATAAATCGATAGATCGATAAATCAATAAATCGATAAATCAATAAATCGATAAATCGTTAAATCGATAAATCGTTAAATCGATAAATCGATTAATTGATAAATCGTTAAATCGATAAATCGATAAATCGTTAAATGGATAAATCGTTAAATCTTTAAATCGAGAAATCGTTAAATCGATAAATCGATAAATCGATAAATCGATAAATCGATAAATCGATAAATCGATAAATCGATAAATCGATAAATCGATAAATCGATAAATCGATAAATCGATAAATCGATAAATCGATAAATCGATAAATCGATAAATCGATAAATCGATAAATCGATAAATCGATAAATCGATAAATCGATAAATCGATAAATCGATAAATCGATAAATCGATAAATCGATAAATCGATAAATCGATAAATCGATAAATCGATAAATCGATAAATCGATAAATCGATAAATCGATAAATCGATAACGATAAATCGATAAATCGATAATCGATAAATCGATAAATCGATAAATCGATAAATCGATAAATCGATAAATCGATAAATCGATAAATCGATAAATCGATAAATCGATAAATCGATAAATCGATAAATCGATAAATCGATAAATCGATAAATCGATAAATCGATAATCGATAAATCGATAAATCGATAAATCGATAAATCGATAAATCGATAAATCGATAAATCGATAAATCGATAAATCGATAAATCGATAAATCGATAAATCGATAAATCGATAAATCGATAAATCGATAAATCGATAAATCGATAAATCGATAAATCGATAAATCGATAAATCGATAAATCGATAAATCGATAATCGATAAATCGATAAATCGATAAATCGATAAATCGATAAATCGATAAATCGATAAATCGATAAATCGATAAATCGATAAATCGATAAATCGATAAATCGATAAATCGATAAATCGATAAATCGATAAATCGATAAATCGATAAATCGATAAATCGATAAATCGATAAATCGATAAATCGATAAATCGATAAATCGATAAATCGATAAATCGATAAATCGATAAATCGATAAATCGATAAATCGATAAAATCGATAAATCGATAAATCGATAAATCGATAAATCGATAAATCGATAAATCGATAAATCGATAAATCGATAAATCGATAAATCGATAATCGATAAATCGATAAATCGATAAATCGATAAATCGATAAATCGATAAATCGATAAATCGATAAATCGATAAATCGATAAATCGATAAATCGATAAAATCGATAAATCGATAAATCGATAAATCGATAAATCGATAAATCGATAAATCGATAATCGATAAATCGTTAAATCGATAAATCGTTAAATCGATAAATCGTTAAATCGATAAATCGTTAATCGTAAATCGTTAAATCGATAATCATAAATCGATAAATCGATAAATCGATAAATCGTTAAATCGATAAATCGATAAATCGATAAATCGATAAATCGATAAATCGATAAATCGATAAATCGATAAATCGATAATCGATAAATCGATAAATCGATAAATCGATAAATCGATAAATCGATAAATCGATAAATCGATAAATCGATAAATCGATAAATCGATAAATCGATAAATCGATAAATCGATAAATCGATAAATCGATAAATCGATAAATCGATAGATCGATAAATCAATAAATCGATAAATCGTTAAATCGATAAATCGTTAAATCGATAAATCGATTAATTGATAAATCGTTAAATCGATAAATCGATAAATCGTTAAATGGATAAATCTTTAAATCGAGAAATCGTTAAATCATTAAATCGATAAATCGATAAATCGATAAATCGATAAATCGATAAATCGATAAATCGATAAATCGATAAATCGATAAATCGATAAATCGATAAATCGATAAATCGATAAATCGATAAATCGATAAATCGATAAATCGATAAATCGATAAATCGATAAATCGATAAATCGATAAATCGATAAATCGATAAATCGATAAATCGATAAATCGATAAATCGATAAATCGATAAATCGATAAATCGATAAATCGATAAATCGATAAATCGATAAATCGATAAATCGATAAATCGATAAATCGATAAATCGATAAATCGATAAATCGATAAATCGATAAATCGATAAATCGATAAATCGATAAATCGATAAATCGATAAATCGATAAATCGATAAATCGATAAATCGATAAATCGATAAATCGATAAATCGATAAATCGATAAATCGATAAATCGATAAATCGATAAATCGATAAATCGATAAATCGATAAATCGATAAATCGATAAATCGATAAATCGATAAATCGATAAATCGATAAATCGATAAATCGATAAATCGATAAATCGATAAATCGATAAATCGATAAATCGATAAATCGATAAATCGATAAATCGATAAATCGATAAATCGATAAATCGATAATTCGATAAATCGATAAATCGATAAATCGATAAATCGATAAATCGATAAATCGATAAATCGATAAATCGATAAATCGATAAATCGATAAATCGATAAATCGATAAATCAATAAATCGATAAATCGATAAATCGATAAATCGATAAATCGATAAATCGATAAATCGATAAATCGATAAATCGATAAATCGATAAATCGATAAATCGATAAATCGATAAATCGATAAATCGATAAATCGATAAATCGATAAATCGATAAATCGTTAAATCGATAAATCGATAAATCGATAAATCGATAAATCGATAAATCGATAAATCGATAAATCGATAAATCGATAAATCGATAAATCGAAAAATCGATAATTCGATAAATCGATGGATAGATTAATCGATAAATTGATAAATCCATTGATGAATAGATAGATAAATCGATAAATCGATAAATCGATAAATCGTTAAATCGTTAAATCGTTAAATCGATAAATCGATAAATCGATAAATCGATAAATCGATAAATCGATAAATCGATAAATCGATAAATCGATAAATCGATAAATCGATAAATCGATAAATCGATAAATCGATAAATCGATAAATCGATAAATCGATAAATCGATAAATCGATAAATCGATAAATCGATAAATCGATAAATCGATAAATCGATAAATCGATAAATCGATAAATCGATAAATCGATAAATCGATAAATCGATAAATCGATAAATCGATAAATCGATAAATCGATAAATCGATAAATCGATAAATCGATAAATCGATAAATCGATAAATCGATAAATCGATAAATCGATAAATCGATAAATCGATAAATCGATAAATCGATAAATCGATAAATCGATAAATCGATAAATCGATAAATCGATAAATCGATAAATCGATAAATCGATAAATCGATAAATCGATAAATCGATAAATCGATAAATCGATAAATCGATAAATCGATAAATCGATAAATCGATAAATCGATAAATCGATAAATCGATAAATCGATAAATCGATAAATCGATAAATCGATAAATCGATAAATCGATAAATCGATAAATCGATAAATCGATAAATCGATAAATCGATAAATCGATAAATCGATAAATCGATAAATCGATAAATCGATAAATCGATACATCGATACATCGATACATCGATAAATCGTTAAATCGATAAATCGATACATCGATAAATCGATACATCGATAAATCGATAAATCGATAAATCGATAAATCGATAAATCGATAAATCGATAAATCGATAAATCGATAAATCGATAAATCGATAAATCGATAAATCGATAAATCGATAAATCGATAAATCGATAAATCGATAAATCGATAAATCGATAAATCGATAAATCGATAAATCGATAAATCGATAAATCGATAAATCGATAAATCGAAAAATCGATAAATCGAAAAATCGATAAATCGAAAAATCGATAAATCGAAAAATCTATAAATCGAAAAATCGATAAATCGAAAAATCGATAAATCGTTAAATCGATAAATCGTTAAATCGATAAATCGTTAAATCGATAAATCGTTAAATCGATAAATCGATAAATCGATAAATCGATAAATCGATAAATCGATAAATCGATAAATCGATAAATCGATAAATCGATAAATCGATAAATCGATAAATCGATAAATCGATAAATCGATAATACGATAAATCGATAAATCGATAAATCGATAAATCGATAAATCGATAAATCGATAAATCGATAAATCGATAAATCGATAAATCGATAAATCGATAAATCGATAAATCGATAAATCGATAAATCGATAAATCGATAAATCGATAAATCAATAAATCGATAAATCGTTAAATCGATAAATCGTTAAATCGTTAAATCGATGGATAGATTAATCGATAAATAGATAAATCCATTGATGAATAGATAGATAAATCGATATATCGATATATCGATATATCGATAAATCGATAAATCGATAAATCGATAAATATGTCAATCCATAAATAAATAGAAAAGTAAATAGATAAATTGTTAAATAGATCAATCGATACATAGATAGATAAATCGATAAATCCTAAAATAGATAAATCGATAGAAAGATAGATAGATTAATCGATAAATCGTTAAATCGCTATATAGATAGATAAATAAGTCGATAAATCGATAAATCGATAAATCGATAAATCGATAAATCGATAAATCGATAAATCGATAAATCGATAAATCGATAAATCGATAAATCGATAAATCGATAAATCGATAAATCGATAAATCGATAAATCGATAAATCGATAAATCGATAAATCGATAAATCGATAAATCGATAAATCGATAAATCGTTAAATCGATAAATCGATAAATCGATAAATCGTTAAATCGATAAATCGTTAAATCGATAAATCGATATATCCATAAATCGATTAATTGATAAATCGTTAAATCGATAAATCGTTAAATGGATAAATCGTTAAATCGTTAAATCGAGAAATCGTTAAATCATTAAATCGATAAATCGATAAATCGATGGATAGTTTAATCGATAAATAGATAAATCCATTGATGAATAGATAGATAAATCGATAAATCGATAAATCGATAAATCGATAAATCGATAAATCGATAAATCGATAAATCGATAAATCGATAAATCGATAAATCGATAAATCGATAAATCGATAAATCGATAAATCGATAAATCGATAAATCGATAAATCGATAAATCGATAAATCGATAAATCGATAAATCGATAAATCGATAAATCGATAAATCGATAAATCGATAAATCGATAAATCGATAAATCGATAAATCGATAAATCGATAAATCGATAAATCGATAAATCGATAAATCGATAAATCGATAAATCGATAAATCGATAAATCGATAAATCGATAAATCGATAAATCGATAAATCGATAAATCGATAAATCGATAAATCGATAAATCGATAAATCGATAAATCGATAAATCGATAAATCGATAAATCGATAAATCGATAAATCGATAAATCGATAAATCGATAAATCGATAAATCGTTAAATCGATAAATCGTTAAATCGATAAATCGTTAAATCGATAAATCGTTAAATCGATAAATCGTTAAATCGATAAATCGTTAAATCGATAAATCGTTAAATCGATAAATCGATAAATCGATAAATCGATAAATCGATAAATCGATAAATCGATAAATCGATAAATCGATAAATCGATAAATCGATAAATCGATAAATCGATAAATCGATAAATCGATAAATCGATAAATCGATAAATCGATAAATCGATAAATCGATAAATCGTTAAATTGATAAATCGATAAATCGATTAATTGATAAATCGTTAAATCGATAAATCGATAAATCGTTAAATGGATAAATCGTTAAATCTTTAAATCGAGAAATCGTTAAATCATTAAATCGATAAATCGATAAATCGATGGATAGATTATTAGATAGATAAATCGATTAATCGATAAATCGATAAATCGATTAATCGATAAATCGATTAATCGATAAATCGATTAATCGATAAATCGATTAATCGATAAATCGATTAATCGATAAATCGATAAATCGATAAATCGATAAATCGATAAATCGATAAATCGATAAATCGATAAATCGATAAATCGATAAATCGATAAATCGATAAATCGATAAATCGATAAATCGATAAATCTCGATAAATCGATAAATCGATAAATCGATAAATCGATAAATCGATAAATCGATAAATCGATAAATCGATAAATCGATAAATCGATAAATCGATAAATCGATAAATCGATAAATCGATAAATCGATAAATCGATAAATCGATAAATCGATAAATCGATAAATCGATAAATCGATAAATCGATAAATCGATAAATCGATAAATCGATAAATCGATAAATCGATAAATCGATAAATCGATAAATCGATAAATCGATAAATCGATAAATCGATAAATCGATAAATCGATAAATCGATAAATCGATAAATCGATAAATCGATAAATCGATAAATCGATAAATCGATAAATCGATAAATCGATAAATCGATAAATCGATAAATCGATAAATTGATAAATCGATAAATCGATAAATCGATAAATCGTTAAATCGATAAATCGTTAAATCGATAAATCGATAAATCGATAAATCGATAAATCGATAAATCGATAAATCGATAAATCGATAAATCGATAAATCGATAAATCTATAAATCGATAAATCGATAAATCGATAGAAAGATAGATAGATTAATCGATAAATCGTTAAATCGCTATATAGATAGATAAATAAATCGATAAATCGATAAATCGATAAATCGATAAATCGATAAATCGATAAATCGATAAATCGATAAATCGATAAATCGATAAATGGATAAATCGATAAATCGATAAATCGATAAATGGATAAATGGATAAATCGATAAATCGATAAATCGATAAATCGATAAATCGATAAATCGATAAATCGAT
Source organism: Nineta flava (assembly GCA_963920215.1). Lineage (NCBI taxonomy): Eukaryota > Metazoa > Arthropoda > Insecta > Neuroptera > Chrysopidae > Nineta > Nineta flava. Next base: position 40,565,797 of record OY986046.1, read on the forward strand.
AAATCGATAAATCGATAATTCGATAAATCGATAAATCGATAAATCGATAAATCGATAAATCGATAAATCGATAAATCGATAAATCGATAAATCGATAAATCGATAAATCGATAAATCGATAAATCGATAAATCGATAAATCGATAAATCGATAAATCGATAAATCGATAAATCGATAAATCGATAAATCGATAAATCGATAAATCGATAAATCGATAAATCGATAAATCGATAAATCGATAAATCGATAAATCGATAAATCGATAAATCGATAAATCGATAAATCGATAAATCGATAAATCGATAAATCGATAAATCGATAAATCGATAAATCGATAAATCGATAAATCGATAAATCGATAAATCGATAAATCGATAAATCGATAAATCGATAAATCGATAAATCGATAAATCGATAAATCGATAAATCGATAAATCGATAAATCGATAAATCGATAAATCGATAAATCGATAAATCGATAAATCGATAAATCGATAAATCGATAAATCGAGAAATCGAGAAATCGATAAATCGATAAATCGATAAATCGATAAATCGATAAATCGATAAATTGATAAATCGATAAATCGATAAATCGATAAATCGATAAATCGTTAAATCGATAAATCGTTAAATCGATAAATCGTTAAATCGATAAATCGTTAAATCGATAAATCGATAAATCGATAAATCGATAAATCGATAAATCGATAAATCGATAAATCGATAAATCGATAAATCGATAAATCGATAAATCGATAAATCGATAAATCGATAAATCGATAAATCGATAAATCGATAAATCGATAAATCGATAAATCGATAAATCGATAAATCGATAAATCGATAAATCGATAAATCGATAAATCGATAAATCGATAAATCGATAAATCGATAAATCGATAAATCGATAAATCGATAAATCGATAAATCGATAAATCGATAAATCGATAAATCGATAAACCGATAAATCGTTAAATCGATAAATCGTTAAATCGTTAAATCGATAAATCGTTAAATCGATAAATCGTTAAATCGATAAATCGATAAATCGATAAATCGATAAATCGATAAATCGATAAATCGATAAATTGATAAATCGATAAATCGATAAATCGATAAATCGATAAATCGATAAATCGATAAATCGATAGAAAGATAGATAGATTAATCGATAAATCGTTAAATCGCTATATAGATAGATAAATAAATCGATAAATCGATAAATCGATAAATCGATAAATCGATAAATCGATAAATCGATAAATCGATAAATCGATAAATCGATAAATCGATAAATCGATAAATCGATAAATCGATAAATCGATAAATCGATAAATCGATAAATCGATAAATCGATAAATCGATAAATCGATAAATCGATAAATCGATAAATCGATAAATCGATAAATCGATAAATCGATAAATCGATAAATCGATAAATCGATAAATCGATAAATCGATAAATCGATAAATCGATAAATCGATAAATCGATAAATCGATAAATCGATAAATCGATAAATCGATAAATCGATAAATCGATAAATTGATAAATCGATAAATCGATAAATCGATAAATCGATAAATCAAAAAATCGATAAATCGATAAATCGATAAATCGATAAATCGATAAATCGATAAATCGATAAATCGATAAATCGATAAATCGATAAATCGATAAATCGATAAATCGATAAATCGATAAATCGATACATCGATACATCAATAAATCGTTAAATCGATAAATCGATAAATCGATAAATCGATAAATCGATACATCGATACATCGATACATCGATAAATCGATAAATCAATAAATCGATAAATCGATAAATCGATAAATCAAAAAATCGATAAATCGATAAATCGATAAATCGATAAATCGATAAATCGATAAATCGATAAATCGATAAATCGATAAATCGATAAATCGATAAATCGATAAATCGATAAATCGATAAATCGATACATCGATACATCAATAAATCGTTAAATCGATAAATCGATAAATCGATAAATCGATACATCGATACATCGATACATCGATAAATCGATAAATCAATAAATCGATAAATCAATAAATCAATAAATCAATAAATCGATAAATCGATAAATCGATACATCGATACATCGATAAATCGATAAATCGATAAATCGATAAATCGATAAATCGTTAAATCGTTAAATCGTTAAATCGTTAAATCGTTAAATCGTTAAATCGTTAAATCGTTAAATCGTTAAATCGATAAATCGATAAATCGATAAATCGATAAATCGATAAATCGATAAATCGATAAATCGATAAATCGATAAATCGATAAATCGATAAATCGATAAATCGATAAATCGATAAATCGATAAATCGATAAATCGATAAATCGATAAATCGATAAATCGATAAATCGATAAATCGATAAATCGATAAATCGATAAATCGATAAATCGATAAATCGATAAATCGATAAATCGATAAATCGATAAATCGATAAATCGATAAATCGATAAATCGATAAATCGATAAATCGATAAATCGATAAATCGATAAATCGATAAATCGATAAATCGATAAATCGATAAATCGATAAATCGATAAATCGATAAATCGATAAATCGATAAATCGATAAATTGATAAATCGATAAATCGATAAATCGATAAATCGTTAAATCGATAAATCGTTAAATCGATAAATCGATAAATCGATAAATCGATAAATCGATAAATCGATAAATCGATAAATCGATAAATCGATAAATCGATAAATCGATAAATCGATAAATCGAAAAATCGATAAATCGATAAATCGAAAAATCGATAAATCGATAAATCGAAAAATCGATAAATCGATAAATCGATAAATCGATAAATCGATAAATCGATAAATCGATAAATCGATAAATCGATAAATCGATAAATCGATAAATCGATAAATCGATAAATCGAAAAATCGATAAATCGATAAATCGATAAATCGTTAAATCGATAAATCGATAAATCGATAAATCGATAAATCGATAAATCGATAAATCGATAAATCGATAAATCGATAAATCGATAAATCGTTAAATCGATAAATCGTTAAATCGATAAATCGATAAATCGTTAAATCGATAAATCGTTAAATCGATAAATCGATAAATCGATAAATCGATAAATCGATAAATCGATAAATCGATAAATCGATAAATCGATAAATCGATAAATCGATAAATCGTTAAATCGTTAAATCGTTAAATCGTTAAATCGTTAAATCGTTAAATCGTTAAATCGTTAAATCGTTAAATCGTTAAATCGTTAAATCGTTAAATCGATAAATCGTTAAATCGATAAATCGTTAAATCGATAAATCGATAAATCGATAAATCGATAAATCGATAAATCGATAAATCGATAAATCGATAAATCGATAAATCGATAAATCGATAAATCGATAAATCGATAAATCGATAAATCGAAAAATCGAAAAATCGATAAATCGATAAATCGATACATCGATAAATCGATACATCGATAATTTGATAAATCTATAAATCGATAAACCGATAAATCGATAAATCGATAAATCGATAAATCGATAAATCGATAAATCGATAAATCAATAAATCGTTAAATCGATAAATCGTTAAATCGATAAATCGTTAAATCGATAAACCGTTAAATCGATAAATCGATAAATCGATAAATCGATAAATCGATAAATCGATAAATCGATAAATCGATAAATCGATAAATCGATAAATCGATAAATCGATAAATCGATAAATCGATAAATCGATAAATCGATAAATCGATAAATCGATAAATCGATAAATCGATAAATCGATAAATCGATAAATCGATAAATCGATAAATCGTTAAATCGATAAATCGTTAAATCGATAAATCGTTAAATCGATAAATCGTTAAATCGATAAATCGTTAAATCGATAAATCGTTAAATCGATAAATTGATAAATCGTTAAATCGATAAATCGATAAATCGATAAATCGTTAAATGGATAAATCGTTAAATCTTTAAATCGAGAAATCGTTAAATCATTAAATCGATAAATCGATAAATCGATGGATAGATTATTAGATAGATAAATCGATTAATCGATAAATCGATTAATCGATTAATCGATAAATCGATTAATCGATAAATGGATTAATCGATAAATCGATAAATCGATAAATCGATAAATCGATAAATCGATAAATCGATAAATCGATAAATCGATAAATCGATAAATCGATAAATCGATAAATCGATAAATCGAAAAATCGATAAATCGATAAATCGATAAATCGATAAATCGATAAATCGATAAATCGATAAATCGATAAATCGATAAATCGATAAATCGATAAATCGATAAATCGATAAATCGATAAATCGATAAATCGATAAATCGATAAATCGATAAATCGCTAAATCGATAAATCGTTAAATCGATAAATCGTTAAATCGATAAATCGTTAAATCGATAAATCGATAAATCGATAAATCAATAAATCGATAAATCGATAAATCGATAAATCGATAAATCGATAAATCGATAAATCGATAAATAGATAAATAGATAAATCGATAGAAAGATAGATAGATTAATCGATAAATCGTTAAATCGCTATATAGATAGATAAATAAATCGATAAATCGATAAATCGATAAATCGATAAATCGATAAATCGATAAATCGATAAATCGATAAATCGATAAATCGATAAATCGATAAATCGATAAATCGATAAATCGATAAATCGATAAATCGATAAATCGATAAATCGATAAATCGATAAATCGATAAATCGATAAATCGATAAATCGATAAATCGATAAATCGATAAATCGATAAATCGATAAATCGATAAATCGATAAATCGATAAATCGATAAATCGATAAATCGATAAATCGATAAATCGATAAATCGATAAATCGATAAATCGATAAATCGATAAATCGATAAATCGATAAATCGATAAATCGATAAATCGATAAATCGATAAATCGATAAATCGATAAATCGATAAATCGATAAATCGATAAATCGATAAATCGATAAATCGATAAATCGATAAATCGATAAATCGATAAATCGATAAATCGATAAATCGATAAATCGATAAATCGATAAATCGATAAATCGATAAATCGATAAATCGATAAATCGATAAATCGATAAATCGATAAATCGATAAATCGATAAATCGATAAATCGATAAATCGATAAATCGATAAATCGATAAATCGATAAATCGATAAATCGATAAATCGATAAATCGATAAATCGATAAATCGATAAATCGATAAATCGATAAATCGATAAATCGATAAATCGATAAATCGTTAAATCGATAAATCGTTAAATCAATAAATCGATAAATCGATAAATCGATAAATCGATAAATCGATAAATCGATAAATCGATAAATCGATAAATCGATAAATCGATAAATCGATAAATCGATAAATCGATAAATCGATAAATCGATAAATCGATAAATCGATAAATCGATAAATCGATAAATCGTTAAATCGTTAAATCGATAAATCGTTAAATCGTTAAATCGATAAATCGATAAATCGTTAAATCGATAAATCGATAAATCGATAAATCGATAAATCGATAAATCGATAAATCGATAAATCGATAAATCGATAAATCGATAAATCGATAAATCGATAAATCGATAAATCGATAAATCGATAAATCGATAAATCGATAAATCGATAATTTGATAAATCGATAAATCGATAAATCGATAAATCGATAAATCGATAAATCGATAAATCGATAAATCGATAAATCGATAAATCGATAAATCGATAAATCGATAAATCGTTAAATCGATAAATCGATAAATCGATAAATCGATAAATCGATAAATCGATAAATCGATAAATCGATAAATCGATAAATCGATAAATCGATAAATCGATAAATCGATAAATCGATAAATCGATAAATCGATAAATCGATAAATCGATAAATCGATAAATCGATAAATCGATAAATCGATAAATCGATAAATCGATAAATCGATAAATCGATAAATCGATAAATCGATAAATCGATAAATCGATAAATCGATAGTTCGATAAATCGATAAATCGATAAATCGATAAATCGATAAATCGATAGATCGATAAATCGTTAAATCGATAAATCGTTAAATCGATAAATCGTTAAATCGATAAATCGTTAAATCGATAAATTGATAAATCGTTAAATCGATAAATCGATAAATCGTTAAATGGATAAATCGTTAAATCTTTAAATCGAGAAATCGTTAAATCATTAAATCGATAAATCGATAAATCGATGGATAGATTATTAGATAGATAAATCGATTAATCGATAAATCGATTAATCGATAAATCGATTAATCGATTAATCGATAAATGGATAAATCGATAAATCGATAAATCGATAAATCGATAAATCGATAAATCGATAAATCGATAAATCGATAAATCGATAAATCGATAAATCGATAAATCGATAAATCGATAAATCGATAAATCGATAAATCGATAAATCGATAAATCGATAAATCGATAAATCGATAAATCGATAAATCGATAAATCGATAAATCGATAGATCGATAAATCGATAAATCGATAAATCGATAAATCGATAAATCGATAAATCGATAAATCGATAAATCGATAAATCGATAAATCGATAAATCGATAAATCGATAAATCGATAAATCGATAAATCGATAAATCGTTAAATCGATAAATCGTTAAATCGATAAATCGTTAAATCGATAAATCGTTAAATCGATAAATCGTTAAATCGATAAATCGATAAATCGATAAATCGATAAATCGATAAATCGATAAATCGATAAATCGATAAATCGATAAATCGATAGAAAGATAGATAGATTAATCGATAAATCGTTAAATCGCTATATAGATAGATAAATAAATCGATAAATCGATAAATCGATAAATCGATAAATCGATAAATCGATAAATCGATAAATCGATAAATCGATAAATCGATAAATCGATAAATCGATAAATCGATAAATCGATAAATCGATAAATCGATAAATCGATAAATCGATAAATCGATAAATCGATAAATCGATAAATCGATAAATCGATAAATCGATAAATCGATAAATCGATAAATCGATAAATCGATAAATCGATAAATCGATAAATCGATAAATCGATAAATCGATAAATCGATAAATCGATAAATCAATAAATCGATAAATCGATAAATCGATACATCGATACATCGATACATCGATACATCGATACATCGATACATCGATACATCGATACATCGATACATCGATAAATCGATTAATCGATAAATCGATAAATCGATAAATCGATAAATCGATAAATCGATAAATCGATAAATCGATAAATCGATAAATCGATAAATCGATAAATCGATAAATCGATAAATCGATAAATCGATAAATCGATAAATCGATAAATCGATAAATCGATAAATCGATAAATCGATATATCGATAAATCGATATATCGATAAATCGATATATCGATAAATCGATATATCGATAAATCGATAAATCGATATATCGATAAATCGATATATCGATAAATCGATAAATCGATAAATCGATAAATCGATAAATCGATAAATCGATAAATCGATAAATCGATAAATCGATAAATCGATAAATCGATAAATCGATAAATCGATAAATCGATAAATCGATAAATCGATAAATCGATAAATCGATAAATCGATAAATCGATAAATCGATAAATCGAAAAATCGATAAATCGAAAAATCGATAAATCGAAAAATCGATAAATCGTTAAATCGATAAATCGATAAATCGATAAATCGTTAAATCGATAAATCGTTAAATCGATAAATCGTTAAATCGATAAATCGTTAAATCGATAAATCGTTAAATCGATAAATCGTTAAATCGATAAATCGTTAAATCGATAAATCGTTAAATCGATAAATCGTTAAATCGATAAATCGATAAATCGATAAATCGATAAATCGATAAATCGATAAATCGATAAATCGATAAATCGATAAATCGAGAAATCATTAAATCATTAAATCGATAAATCGATAAATCGATGGATAGTTTAATCGATAAATAGATAAATCCATTGATGAATAGATAGATAAATCAATAAATCGATAAATCGATAAATCGATAAATCGATAAATCGATAAATCGATAAATCGATAAATCGATAAATCGATAAATCGATAAATCGATAAATCGATAAATCGTTAAATCGATGGATAGATTAATCGATAAATCGATTAATCGATAAATCGATAAATCGATTAATCGATAAATCGATAAAATGATAAATCGATAAATCGATAAATCAATAAATCGATAAATAGATAAATAGATAAATCGATAAATCGATAAATCGATAAATCGATAAATCGTTAAATGGATAAATCGTTAAATCGTTTAATCGATAAATCGTTAAATCGTTAAATCGTTAAATCGTTAAATCGTTAAATCGATAAATCGATAAATCGATAAATCGATAAATCGAAAAATCGATAATTCGATAAATCGATGGATAGATTAATCGATAAATTGATAAATCCATTGATGAATAGATAGATAAATCGATAAATCGATAAATCGATAAATCGATAAATCGATAAATCGATAAATCGATAAATCAATAAATCGATAAATCGATAAATCGTTAAATCGATAAATCGTTAAATCGTTAAATCGATGGATAGATTAATCGATAAATAGATAAATCCATTGATGAATAGATAGATAAATCGATATATCGATATATCGATAAATCGATAAATCGATAAATCGATAAATATGTCAATCCATAAATAAATAGAAAAGTAAATAGATAAATTGTTAAATAGATCAATCGATACATAGATAGATAAATCGATAAATCCTAAAATAGATAAATCGATAGAAAGATAGATAGATTAATCGATAAATCGTTAAATCGCTATATAGATAGATAAATAAGTCAATAAATCGATAAATCGATAAATCGATAAATCGATAAATCGATAAATCGATAAATCGATAAATCGATAAATCGATAAATCGATAAATCGATAAATCGATAAATCGATAAATCGATAAATCGTTAAATCGATAAATCGATAAATCGATAAATCGATAAATCGATAAATCGATAAATCGATAAATCGTTAAATCGATAAATCGTTAAATCGATAAATCGATAAATCCATAAATCGATTAATTGATAAATCGTTAAATCGATAAATCGTTAAATGGATAAATCGTTAAATCGTTAAATCGAGAAATCGTTAAATCATTAAATCGATAAATCGATAAATCGATGGATAGTTTAATCGATAAATAGATAAATCCATTGATGAATAAATCGATAAATCGATAAATCGATAAATCGATAAATCGATAAATCGATAAATCGATAAATCGATAAATCGATAAATCGATAAATCGATAAATCGATAAATCGATAAATCGATAAATCGATAAATCGATAAATCGATAAATCGATAAATCGATAAATCGATAAATCGATAAATCGATAAATCGATAAATCGATAAATCGATAAATCGATAAATCGATAAATCGATAAATCGATAAATCGATAAATCGATAAATCGATAAATCGATAAATCGATAAATCGATAAATCGATAAATCGATAAATCGATAAATCGATAAATCGATAAATCGATAAATCGTTAAATCGATAAATCGTTAAATCGTTAAATCGTTAAATCGATAAATCGTTAAATCGATAAATCGTTAAATCGATAAATCGTTAAATCGATAAATCGTTAAATCGATAAATCGTTAAATCGATAAATCGATAAATCGATAAATCGATAAATCGATAAATCGATAAATCGATAAATCGATAAATCGATAAATCGATAAATCGATAAATCGATAAATCGATAAATCGATAAATCGATAAATCGATAAATCGATAAATCGATAAATCGATAAATCGATAAATCGATAAATCGATAAATCGATAAATCGATAAATCGATAAATCGATAAATCGATAAATCGATAAATCGATAAATCGATAAATCGATAAATCGATAAATCGATAGATCGATAAATCAATAAATCGATAAATCGTTAAATCGATAAATCGTTAAATCGATAAATCGATTAATTGATAAATCGTTAAATCGATAAATCGATAAATCGTTAAATGGATAAATCGTTAAATCTTTAAATCGAGAAATCGTTAAATCATTAAATCGATAAATAGATAAATCGATAAATCGATAAATCGATAAATCGATAAATCGATAAATCGATAAATCGATAAATCGAAAAATCGATAAATCGAAAAATCGATAAATCGTTAAATCGATAAATCGTTAAATCGATAAATCGTTAAATCGATAAATCGTTAAATCGATAAATCGATAAATCGATAAATCGATAAATCGATAAATCGATAAATCGATAAATCGATAAATCGATAAATCGATAAATCGATAAATCGATAAATCGATAATACGATAAATCGATAAATCGATAAATCGATAAATCGATAAATCGATAAATCGATAAATCGATAAATCGATAAATCGATAAATCGATAAATCGATAAATCGATAAATCGATAAATCGATAAATCGATAAATCGATAAATCGATAAATCGATAAATCAATAAATCGATAAATCGTTAAATCGATAAATCGTTAAATCGTTAAATCGATGGATAGATTAATCGATAAATAGATAAATCCATTGATGAATAGATAGATAAATCGATATATCGATATATCGATATATCGATAAATCGATAAATCGATAAATCGATAAATATGTCAATCCATAAATAAATAGAAAAGTAAATAGATAAATTGTTAAATAGATCAATCGATACATAGATAGATAAATCGATAAATCCTAAAATAGATAAATCGATAGAAAGATAGATAGATTAATCGATAAATCGTTAAATCGCTATATAGATAGATAAATAAGTCGATAAATCGATAAATCGATAAATCGATAAATCGATAAATCGATAAATCGATAAATCGATAAATCGATAAATCGATAAATCGATAAATCGATAAATCGATAAATCGATAAATCGATAAATCGATAAATCGATAAATCGATAAATCGATAAATCGATAAATCGATAAATCGATAAATCGATAAATCGATAAATCGTTAAATCGATAAATCGATAAATCGATAAATCGTTAAATCGATAAATCGTTAAATCGATAAATCGATATATCCATAAATCGATTAATTGATAAATCGTTAAATCGATAAATCGTTAAATGGATAAATCGTTAAATCGTTAAATCGAGAAATCGTTAAATCATTAAATCGATAAATCGATAAATCGATGGATAGTTTAATCGATAAATAGATAAATCCATTGATGAATAGATAGATAAATCGATAAATCGATAAATCGATAAATCGATAAATCGATAAATCGATAAATCGATAAATCGATAAATCGATAAATCGATAAATCGATAAATCGATAAATCGATAAATCGATAAATCGATAAATCGATAAATCGATAAATCGATAAATCGATAAATCGATAAATCGATAAATCGATAAATCGATAAATCGATAAATCGATAAATCGATAAATCGATAAATCGATAAATCGATAAATCGATAAATCGATAAATCGATAAATCGATAAATCGATAAATCGATAAATCGATAAATCGATAAATCGATAAATCGATAAATCGATAAATCGATAAATCGATAAATCGATAAATCGATAAATCGATAAATCGATAAATCGATAAATCGATAAATCGATAAATCGATAAATCGATAAATCGATAAATCGATAAATCGATAAATCGATAAATCGATAAATCGATAAATCGATAAATCGATAAATCGTTAAATCGATAAATCGTTAAATCGATAAATCGTTAAATCGATAAATCGTTAAATCGATAAATCGTTAAATCGATAAATCGTTAAATCGATAAATCGATAAATCGATAAATCGATAAATCGATAAATCGATAAATCGATAAATCGATAAATCGATAAATCGATAAATCGATAAATCGATAAATCGATAAATCGATAAATCGATAAATCGATAAATCGATAAATCGATAAATCGATAAATCGATAAATCGTTAAATTGATAAATCGATAAATCGATTAATTGATAAATCGTTAAATCGATAAATCGATAAATCGTTAAATGGATAAATCGTTAAATCTTTAAATCGAGAAATCGTTAAATCATTAAATCGATAAATCGATAAATCGATGGATAGATTATTAGATAGATAAATCGATTAATCGATAAATCGATAAATCGATTAATCGATAAATCGATTAATCGATAAATCGATAAATCGATAAATCGATAAATCGATAAATCGATAAATCGATAAATCGATAAATCGATAAATCGATAAATCGATAAATCGATAAATCGATAAATCGATAAATCGATAAATCGATAAATCGATAAATCGATAAATCGATAAATCGATAAATCGATAAATCGATAAATCGATAAATCGATAAATCGATAAATCGATAAATCGATAAATCGATAAATCGATAAATCGATAAATCGATAAATCGATAAATCGATAAATCGATAAATCGATAAATCGATAAATCGATAAATCGATAAATCGATAAATCGATAAATCGATAAATCGATAAATCGATAAATCGATAAATCGATAAATCGATAAATCGATAAATCGATAAATCGATAAATCGATAAATCGATAAATCGATAAATCGATAAATCGATAAATCGATAAATCGATAAATCGATAAATCGATAAATCGATAAATCGATAAATCGATAAATCGATAAATCGATAAATCGATAAATCGATAAATCGATAAATTGATAAATCGATAAATCGATAAATCGATAAATCGTTAAATCGATAAATCGTTAAATCGATAAATCGATAAATCGATAAATCGATAAATCGATAAATCGATAAATCGATAAATCGATAAATCGATAAATCGATAAATCTATAAATCGATAAATCGATAAATCGATAGAAAGATAGATAGATTAATCGATAAATCGTTAAATCGCTATATAGATAGATAAATAAATCGATAAATCGATAAATCGATAAATCGATAAATCGATAAATCGATAAATCGATAAATCGATAAATCGATAAATCGATAAATGGATAAATCGATAAATCGATAAATCGATAAATGGATAAATGGATAAATCGATAAATCGATAAATCGATAAATCGATAAATCGATAAATCGATAAATCGATAATTCGATAAATCGATAAATCGATAAATCGATAAATCGATAAATCGATAAATCGATAAATCGATAAATCGATAAATCGATAAATCGATAAATCGATAAATCGATAAATCGATAAATCGATAAATCGATAAATCGATAAATCGATAAATCGATAAATCGATAAATCGATAAATCGATAAATCGATAAATCGATAAATCGATAAATCGATAAATCGATAAATCGATAAATCGATAAATCGATAAATCGATAAATCGATAAATCGATAAATCGATAAATCGATAAATCGATAAATCGATAAATCGATAAATCGATAAATCGATAAATCGATAAATCGATAAATCGATAAATCGATAAATCGATAAATCGATAAATCGATAAATCGATAAATCGATAAATCGATAAATCGATAAATCGATAAATCGATAAATCGATAAATCGATAAATCGATAAATCGATAAATCGATAAATCGATAAATCGATAAATCGATAAATCGATAAATCGATAAATCGATAAATCGATAAATCGATAAATCGATAAATCGATAAATCGATAAATCGAGAAATCGATAAATCGATAAATCGATAAATTGATAAATCGATAAATCGATAAATCGATAAATCGATAAATCGTTAAATCGATAAATCGTTAAATCGATAAATCGTTAAATCGATAAATCGTTAAATCGATAAATCGATAAATCGATAAATCGATAAATCGATAAATCGATAAATCGATAAATCGATAAATCGATAAATCGATAAATCGATAAATCGATAAATCGATAAATCGATAAATCGATAAATCGATAAATCGATAAATCGATAAATCGATAAATCGATAAATCGATAAATCGATAAATCGATAAATCGATAAATCGATAAATCGATAAATCGATAAATCGATAAATCGATAAATCGATAAATCGATAAATCGATAAATCGATAAATCGATAAATCGATAAATCGATAAATCGATAAATCGATAAATCGATAAATCGATAAATCGATAAACCGATAAATCGTTAAATCGATAAATCGTTAAATCGTTAAATCGATAAATCGTTAAATCGATAAATCGTTAAATCGATAAATCGATAAATCGATAAATCGATAAATCGATAAATCGATAAATCGATAAATTGATAAATCGATAAATCGATAAATCGATAAATCGATAAATCGATAAATCGATAAATCGATAGAAAGATAGATAGATTAATCGATAAATCGTTAAATCGCTATATAGATAGATAAATAAATCGATAAATCGATAAATCGATAAATCGATAAATCGATAAATCGATAAATCGATAAATCGATAAATCGATAAATCGATAAATCGATAAATCGATAAATCGATAAATCGATAAATCGATAAATCGATAAATCGATAAATCGATAAATCGATAAATCGATAAATCGATAAATCGATAAATCGATAAATCGATAAATCGATAAATCGATAAATCGATAAATCGATAAATCGATAAATCGATAAATCGATAAATCGATAAATCGATAAATCGATAAATCGATAAATCGATAAATCGATAAATCGATAAATCGATAAATCGATAAATCGATAAATTGATAAATCGATAAATCGATAAATCGATAAATCGATAAATCAAAAAATCGATAAATCGATAAATCGATAAATCGATAAATCGATAAATCGATAAATCGATAAATCGATAAATCGATAAATCGATAAATCGATAAATCGATAAATCGATAAATCGATAAATCGATACATCGATACATCAATAAATCGTTAAATCGATAAATCGATAAATCGATAAATCGATAAATCGATACATCGATACATCGATACATCGATAAATCGATAAATCAATAAATCGATAAATCGATAAATCGATAAATCAAAAAATCGATAAATCGATAAATCGATAAATCGATAAATCGATAAATCGATAAATCGATAAATCGATAAATCGATAAATCGATAAATCGATAAATCGATAAATCGATAAATCGATAAATCGATACATCGATACATCAATAAATCGTTAAATCGATAAATCGATAAATCGATAAATCGATACATCGATACATCGATACATCGATAAATCGATAAATCAATAAATCGATAAATCAATAAATCAATAAATCAATAAATCGATAAATCGATAAATCGATACATCGATACATCGATAAATCGATAAATCGATAAATCGATAAATCGATAAATCGTTAAATCGTTAAATCGTTAAATCGTTAAATCGTTAAATCGTTAAATCGTTAAATCGTTAAATCGTTAAATCGATAAATCGATAAATCGATAAATCGATAAATCGATAAATCGATAAATCGATAAATCGATAAATCGATAAATCGATAAATCGATAAATCGATAAATCGATAAATCGATAAATCGATAAATCGATAAATCGATAAATCGATAAATCGATAAATCGATAAATCGATAAATCGATAAATCGATAAATCGATAAATCGATAAATCGATAAATCGATAAATCGATAAATCGATAAATCGATAAATCGATAAATCGATAAATCGATAAATCGATAAATCGATAAATCGATAAATCGATAAATCGATAAATCGATAAATCGATAAATCGATAAATCGATAAATCGATAAATCGATAAATCGATAAATCGATAAATCGATAAATCGATAAATCGATAAATTGATAAATCGATAAATCGATAAATCGATAAATCGTTAAATCGATAAATCGTTAAATCGATAAATCGATAAATCGATAAATCGATAAATCGATAAATCGATAAATCGATAAATCGATAAATCGATAAATCGATAAATCGATAAATCGATAAATCGAAAAATCGATAAATCGATAAATCGATAAATCGAAAAATCGATAAATCGATAAATCGATAAATCGATAAATCGATAAATCGATAAATCGATAAATCGATAAATCGATAAATCGATAAATCGATAAATCGATAAATCGATAAATCGATAAATCGAAAAATCGATAAATCGATAAATCGATAAATCGTTAAATCGATAAATCGATAAATCGATAAATCGATAAATCGATAAATCGATAAATCGATAAATCGATAAATCGATAAATCGATAAATCGTTAAATCGATAAATCGTTAAATCGATAAATCGATAAATCGTTAAATCGATAAATCGTTAAATCGATAAATCGATAAATCGATAAATCGATAAATCGATAAATCGATAAATCGATAAATCGATAAATCGATAAATCGATAAATCGATAAATCGTTAAATCGTTAAATCGTTAAATCGTTAAATCGTTAAATCGTTAAATCGTTAAATCGTTAAATCGTTAAATCGTTAAATCGTTAAATCGTTAAATCGATAAATCGTTAAATCGATAAATCGTTAAATCGATAAATCGATAAATCGATAAATCGATAAATCGATAAATCGATAAATCGATAAATCGATAAATCGATAAATCGATAAATCGATAAATCGATAAATCGATAAATCGATAAATCGAAAAATCGAAAAATCGATAAATCGATAAATCGATACATCGATAAATCGATACATCGATAATTTGATAAATCTATAAATCGATAAACCGATAAATCGATAAATCGATAAATCGATAAATCGATAAATCGATAAATCAATAAATCGTTAAATCGATAAATCGTTAAATCGATAAATCGTTAAATCGATAAACCGTTAAATCGATAAATCGATAAATCGATAAATCGATAAATCGATAAATCGATAAATCGATAAATCGATAAATCGATAAATCGATAAATCGATAAATCGATAAATCGATAAATCGATAAATCGATAAATCGATAAATCGATAAATCGATAAATCGATAAATCGATAAATCGATAAATCGATAAATCGATAAATCGATAAATCGATAAATCGTTAAATCGATAAATCGTTAAATCGATAAATCGTTAAATCGATAAATCGTTAAATCGATAAATCGTTAAATCGATAAATCGTTAAATCGATAAATTGATAAATCGTTAAATCGATAAATCGATAAATCGATAAATCGTTAAATGGATAAATCGTTAAATCTTTAAATCGAGAAATCGTTAAATCATTAAATCGATAAATCGATAAATCGATGGATAGATTATTAGATAGATAAATCGATTAATCGATAAATCGATTAATCGATTAATCGATAAATCGATTAATCGATAAATGGATTAATCGATAAATCGATAAATCGATAAATCGATAAATCGATAAATCGATAAATCGATAAATCGATAAATCGATAAATCGATAAATCGATAAATCGATAAATCGATAAATCGAAAAATCGATAAATCGATAAATCGATAAATCGATAAATCGATAAATCGATAAATCGATAAATCGATAAATCGATAAATCGATAAATCGATAAATCGATAAATCGATAAATCGATAAATCGATAAATCGATAAATCGATAAATCGATAAATCGATAAATCGATAAATCGCTAAATCGATAAATCGTTAAATCGATAAATCGTTAAATCGATAAATCGTTAAATCGATAAATCGATAAATCGATAAATCAATAAATCGATAAATCGATAAATCGATAAATCGATAAATCGATAAATCGATAAATCGATAAATAGATAAATAGATAAATCGATAGAAAGATAGATAGATTAATCGATAAATCGTTAAATCGCTATATAGATAGATAAATAAATCGATAAATCGATAAATCGATAAATCGATAAATCGATAAATCGATAAATCGATAAATCGATAAATCGATAAATCGATAAATCGATAAATCGATAAATCGATAAATCGATAAATCGATAAATCGATAAATCGATAAATCGATAAATCGATAAATCGATAAATCGATAAATCGATAAATCGATAAATCGATAAATCGATAAATCGATAAATCGATAAATCGATAAATCGATAAATCGATAAATCGATAAATCGATAAATCGATAAATCGATAAATCGATAAATCGATAAATCGATAAATCGATAAATCGATAAATCGATAAATCGATAAATCGATAAATCGATAAATCGATAAATCGATAAATCGATAAATCGATAAATCGATAAATCGATAAATCGATAAATCGATAAATCGATAAATCGATAAATCGATAAATCGATAAATCGATAAATCGATAAATCGATAAATCGATAAATCGATAAATCGATAAATCGATAAATCGATAAATCGATAAATCGATAAATCGATAAATCGATAAATCGATAAATCGATAAATCGATAAATCGATAAATCGATAAATCGATAAATCGATAAATCGATAAATCGATAAATCGATAAATCGATAAATCGATAAATCGATAAATCGATAAATCGATAAATCGATAAATCGATAAATCGATAAATCGTTAAATCGATAAATCGTTAAATCAATAAATCGATAAATCGATAAATCGATAAATCGATAAATCGATAAATCGATAAATCGATAAATCGATAAATCGATAAATCGATAAATCGATAAATCGATAAATCGATAAATCGATAAATCGATAAATCGATAAATCGATAAATCGATAAATCGATAAATCGATAAATCGTTAAATCGTTAAATCGATAAATCGTTAAATCGTTAAATCGATAAATCGATAAATCGTTAAATCGATAAATCGATAAATCGATAAATCGATAAATCGATAAATCGATAAATCGATAAATCGATAAATCGATAAATCGATAAATCGATAAATCGATAAATCGATAAATCGATAAATCGATAAATCGATAAATCGATAAATCGATAAATCGATAATTTGATAAATCGATAAATCGATAAATCGATAAATCGATAAATCGATAAATCGATAAATCGATAAATCGATAAATCGATAAATCGATAAATCGATAAATCGATAAATCGTTAAATCGATAAATCGATAAATCGATAAATCGATAAATCGATAAATCGATAAATCGATAAATCGATAAATCGATAAATCGATAAATCGATAAATCGATAAATCGATAAATCGATAAATCGATAAATCGATAAATCGATAAATCGATAAATCGATAAATCGATAAATCGATAAATCGATAAATCGATAAATCGATAAATCGATAAATCGATAAATCGATAAATCGATAAATCGATAAATCGATAAATCGATAGTTCGATAAATCGATAAATCGATAAATCGATAAATCGATAAATCGATAGATCGATAAATCGTTAAATCGATAAATCGTTAAATCGATAAATCGTTAAATCGATAAATCGTTAAATCGATAAATTGATAAATCGTTAAATCGATAAATCGATAAATCGTTAAATGGATAAATCGTTAAATCTTTAAATCGAGAAATCGTTAAATCATTAAATCGATAAATCGATAAATCGATGGATAGATTATTAGATAGATAAATCGATTAATCGATAAATCGATTAATCGATAAATCGATTAATCGATTAATCGATAAATGGATAAATCGATAAATCGATAAATCGATAAATCGATAAATCGATAAATCGATAAATCGATAAATCGATAAATCGATAAATCGATAAATCGATAAATCGATAAATCGATAAATCGATAAATCGATAAATCGATAAATCGATAAATCGATAAATCGATAAATCGATAAATCGATAAATCGATAAATCGATAAATCGATAGATCGATAAATCGATAAATCGATAAATCGATAAATCGATAAATCGATAAATCGATAAATCGATAAATCGATAAATCGATAAATCGATAAATCGTTAAATCGATAAATCGTTAAATCGATAAATCGTTAAATCGATAAATCGTTAAATCGATAAATCGTTAAATCGATAAATCGATAAATCGATAAATCGATAAATCGATAAATCGATAAATCGATAAATCGATAAATCGATAAATCGATAGAAAGATAGATAGATTAATCGATAAATCGTTAAATCGCTATATAGATAGATAAATAAATCGATAAATCGATAAATCGATAAATCGATAAATCGATAAATCGATAAATCGATAAATCGATAAATCGATAAATCGATAAATCGATAAATCGATAAATCGATAAATCGATAAATCGATAAATCGATAAATCGATAAATCGATAAATCGATAAATCGATAAATCGATAAATCGATAAATCGATAAATCGATAAATCGATAAATCGATAAATCGATAAATCGATAAATCGATAAATCGATAAATCGATAAATCGATAAATCGATAAATCGATAAATCGATAAATCGATAAATCGATAAATCAATAAATCGATAAATCGATAAATCGATACATCGATACATCGATACATCGATACATCGATACATCGATACATCGATACATCGATACATCGATACATCGATAAATCGATTAATCGATAAATCGATAAATCGATAAATCGATAAATCGATAAATCGATAAATCGATAAATCGATAAATCGATAAATCGATAAATCGATAAATCGATAAATCGATAAATCGATAAATCGATAAATCGATAAATCGATAAATCGATAAATCGATAAATCGATAAATCGATAAATCGATAAATCGATAAATCGATAAATCGATAAATCGATAAATCGATATATCGATAAATCGATATATCGATAAATCGATATATCGATAAATCGATATATCGATAAATCGATATATCGATAAATCGATATATCGATAAATCGATAAATCGATAAATCGATAAATCGATAAATCGATAAATCGATAAATCGATAAATCGATAAATCGATAAATCGATAAATCGATAAATCGATAAATCGATAAATCGATAAATCGATAAATCGATAAATCGATAAATCGAAAAATCGATAAATCGAAAAATCGATAAATCGAAAAATCGATAAATCGAAAAATCGATAAATCGTTAAATCGATAAATCGATAAATCGATAAATCGTTAAATCGATAAATCGTTAAATCGATAAATCGTTAAATCGATAAATCGTTAAATCGATAAATCGTTAAATCGATAAATCGTTAAATCGATAAATCGTTAAATCGATAAATCGTTAAATCGATAAATCGTTAAATCGATAAATCGATAAATCGATAAATCGATAAATCGATAAATCGATAAATCGATAAATCGATAAATCGATAAATCGAGAAATCATTAAATCATTAAATCGATAAATCGATAAATCGATGGATAGTTTAATCGATAAATAGATAAATCCATTGATGAATAGATAGATAAATCAATAAATCGATAAATCGATAAATCGATAAATCGATAAATCGATAAATCGATAAATCGATAAATCGATAAATCGATAAATCGATAAATCGATAAATCGATAAATCGTTAAATCGATGGATAGATTAATCGATAAATCGATTAATCGATAAATCGATAAATCGATTAATCGATAAATCGATAAAATGATAAATCGATAAATCGATAAATCAATAAATCGATAAATAGATAAATAGATAAATCGATAAATCGATAAATCGATAAATCGATAAATCGTTAAATGGATAAATCGTTAAATCGTTTAATCGATAAATCGTTAAATCGTTAAATCGTTAAATCGTTAAATCGTTAAATCGATAAATCGATAAATCGATAAATCGATAAATCGAAAAATCGATAATTCGATAAATCGATGGATAGATTAATCGATAAATTGATAAATCCATTGATGAATAGATAGATAAATCGATAAATCGATAAATCGATAAATCGATAAATCGATAAATCGATAAATCGATAAATCAATAAATCGATAAATCGATAAATCGTTAAATCGATAAATCGTTAAATCGTTAAATCGATGGATAGATTAATCGATAAATAGATAAATCCATTGATGAATAGATAGATAAATCGATATATCGATATATCGATAAATCGATAAATCGATAAATCGATAAATATGTCAATCCATAAATAAATAGAAAAGTAAATAGATAAATTGTTAAATAGATCAATCGATACATAGATAGATAAATCGATAAATCCTAAAATAGATAAATCGATAGAAAGATAGATAGATTAATCGATAAATCGTTAAATCGCTATATAGATAGATAAATAAGTCAATAAATCGATAAATCGATAAATCGATAAATCGATAAATCGATAAATCGATAAATCGATAAATCGATAAATCGATAAATCGATAAATCGATAAATCGATAAATCGATAAATCGATAAATCGTTAAATCGATAAATCGATAAATCGATAAATCGATAAATCGATAAATCGATAAATCGATAAATCGTTAAATCGATAAATCGTTAAATCGATAAATCGATAAATCCATAAATCGATTAATTGATAAATCGTTAAATCGATAAATCGTTAAATGGATAAATCGTTAAATCGTTAAATCGAGAAATCGTTAAATCATTAAATCGATAAATCGATAAATCGATGGATAGTTTAATCGATAAATAGATAAATCCATTGATGAATAAATCGATAAATCGATAAATCGATAAATCGATAAATCGATAAATCGATAAATCGATAAATCGATAAATCGATAAATCGATAAATCGATAAATCGATAAATCGATAAATCGATAAATCGATAAATCGATAAATCGATAAATCGATAAATCGATAAATCGATAAATCGATAAATCGATAAATCGATAAATCGATAAATCGATAAATCGATAAATCGATAAATCGATAAATCGATAAATCGATAAATCGATAAATCGATAAATCGATAAATCGATAAATCGATAAATCGATAAATCGATAAATCGATAAATCGATAAATCGATAAATCGATAAATCGTTAAATCGATAAATCGTTAAATCGTTAAATCGTTAAATCGATAAATCGTTAAATCGATAAATCGTTAAATCGATAAATCGTTAAATCGATAAATCGTTAAATCGATAAATCGTTAAATCGATAAATCGATAAATCGATAAATCGATAAATCGATAAATCGATAAATCGATAAATCGATAAATCGATAAATCGATAAATCGATAAATCGATAAATCGATAAATCGATAAATCGATAAATCGATAAATCGATAAATCGATAAATCGATAAATCGATAAATCGATAAATCGATAAATCGATAAATCGATAAATCGATAAATCGATAAATCGATAAATCGATAAATCGATAAATCGATAAATCGATAAATCGATAGATCGATAAATCAATAAATCGATAAATCGTTAAATCGATAAATCGTTAAATCGATAAATCGATTAATTGATAAATCGTTAAATCGATAAATCGATAAATCGTTAAATGGATAAATCGTTAAATCTTTAAATCGAGAAATCGTTAAATCATTAAATCGATAAATAGATAAATCGATAAATCGATAAATCGATAAATCGATAAATCGATAAATCGATAAATCGATAAATCGATAAATCGATAAATCGATAAATCGATAAATCGATAAATCGATAAATCGATAAATCGATAAATCGATAAATCGATAAATCGATAAATCGATAAATCGATAAATCGATAAATCGATAAATCGATAAATCGATAAATCGATAAATCGATAAATCGATAAATCGATAAATCGATAAATCGATAAATCGATAAATCGATAAATCGATAAATCGATAAATCGATAAATCGATAAATCGATAAATCGATAAATCGATAAATCGATAAATCGATAAATCGATAAATCGATAAATCGATAAATCGATAAATCGATAAATCGATAAATCGATAAATCGATAAATCGATAAATCGATAAATCGATAAATCGATAAATCGATAAATCGATAAATCGATAAATCGATAAATCGATAAATCGATAAATCGATAAATCGATAAATCGATAAATCGATAAATCGATAAATCGATAAATCGATAAATCGATAAATCGATAAATCGATAAATCGATAAATCGATAAATCGATAAATCGATAAATCGATAAATCGATAAATCGATAAATCGATAAATCGATAAATCGATAAATCGATAAATCGATAAATCGATAAATCGATAAATCGATAAATCGATAAATCGATAAATCGATAAATCGATAAATCGTTAAATCGATAAATCGTTAAATCGATAAATCGATAAATCGATAAATCGATAAATCGATAAATCGATAAATCGATAAATCGATAAATCGATAAATCGATAAATCGATAAATCGATAAATCGATAAATCGATAAATCGATAAATCGATAAATCGATAAATCGATAAATCGATAAATCGATAAATCGATAAATCGATAAATCGATAAATCGATAAATCGATAAATCGTTAAATCGATAAATCGATAAATCGATAAATCGATAAATCGATAAATCGATAAATCGATAAATCGATAAATCGATAAATCGATAAATCGATAAATCGATAAATCGATAAATCGATAAATCGATAAATCGATAAATCGATAAATCGATAAATCGATAAATCGATAAATCGATAAATCGATAAATCGATAAATCGATAAATCGATAAATCGATAAATCGATAAATCGATAAATCGATAAATCGATAAATCGATAAATCGATAAATCGATAAATCGATAAATCGATAAATCGATAAATCGATAAATCGATAAATCGATAAATCGATAAATCGATAAATCGATAAATCGATAAATCGATAAATCGATAAATCGATAAATCGATAAATCGATACATCGATAAATCGTTAAATCGATAAATCGATAAATCGATAAATCGATAAATCGATAAATCGATAA
This sequence comes from Nineta flava, assembly GCA_963920215.1. Taxonomy (NCBI): domain Eukaryota; kingdom Metazoa; phylum Arthropoda; class Insecta; order Neuroptera; family Chrysopidae; genus Nineta; species Nineta flava. The sequence continues at coordinate 40,590,727 of OY986046.1, forward strand.
ATCGATAAATCGATAAATCGATAAATCGATAAATCGATAAATCGATAAATCGATAAATCGATAAATCGATAAATCGATAAATCGATAAATCGATAAATCGATAAATCGATAAATCGATAAATCGATAAATCGATAAATCGATAAATCGATAAATCGATAAATCGATAAATCGATAAATCGATAAATCGATAAATCGATAAATCGATAAATCGATAAATCGATAAATCGATAAATCGAAAAATCGATAAATCGAAAAATCGATAAATCGAAAAATCGATAAATCGAAAAATCGATAAATCGATAAATCGATAAATCGTTAAATCGATAAATCGATAAATCGATAAATCGATAAATCGATAAATCGATAAATCGATAAATCGATAAATCGATAAATCGATAAATCGATAAATCGATAAATCGATAAATCGATAATTCGATAAATCGATGGATAGATTAATCGATAAATTGATAAATCCATTGATGAATAGATAGATAAATCGATAAATCGATAAATCGATAAATCGATAAATCGATAAATCGATAAATCGATAAATCGATAAATCGATAAATCGATAAATCGATAAATCGATAAATCGATAAATCGATAAATCGATAAATCAATAAATCGATAAATCGTTAAATCGATAAATCGTTAAATCGTTAAATCGATGGATAGATTAATCGATAAATAGATAAATCCATTGATGAATAGATAGATAAATCGATATATCGATATATCGATAAATCGATAAATCGATAAATCGATAAATATGTCAATCCATAAATAAATAGAAAAGTAAATAGATAAATTGTTAAATAGATCAATCGATACATAGATAGATAAATCGATAAATCCTAAAATAGATAAATCGATAGAAAGATAGATAGATTAATCGATAAATCGTTAAATCGCTATATAGATAGATAAATAAGTCGATAAATCGATAAATCGATAAATCGATAAATCGATAAATCGATAAATCGATAAATCGATAAATCGATAAATCGATAAATCGATAAATCGATAAATCGATAAATCGATAAATCGATAAATCGATAAATCGATAAATCGATAAATCGATAAATCGATAAATCGATAAATCGATAAATCGTTAAATCGATAAATCGATAAATCGATAAATCGTTAAATCGATAAATCGTTAAATCGATAAATCGATATATCCATAAATCGATTAATTGATAAATCGTTAAATCGATAAATCGTTAAATGGATAAATCGTTAAATCGTTAAATCGAGAAATCGTTAAATCATTAAATCGATAAATCGATAAATCGATGGATAGTTTAATCGATAAATAGATAAATCCATTGATGAATAGATAGATAAATCGATAAATCGATAAATCGATAAATCGATAAATCGATAAATCGATAAATCGATAAATCGATAAATCGATAAATCGATAAATCGATAAATCGATAAATCGATAAATCGATAAATCGATAAATCGATAAATCGATAAATCGATAAATCGATAAATCGATAAATCGATAAATCGATAAATCGATAAATCGATAAATCGATAAATCGATAAATCGATAAATCGATAAATCGATAAATCGATAAATCGATAAATCGTTAAATCGATAAATCGTTAAATCGATAAATCGTTAAATCGTTAAATCGATAAATCGTTAAATCGATAAATCGTTAAATCGATAAATCGTTAAATCGATAAATCGTTAAATCGATAAATCGTTAAATCGATAAATCGTTAAATCGATAAATCGATAAATCGATAAATCGATAAATCGATAAATCGATAAATCGATAAATCGATAAATCGATAAATCGATAAATCGATAAATCGATAAATCGATAAATCGATAAATCGATAAATCGATAAATCGATAAATCGATAAATCGATAAATCGATAAATCGATAAATCGATAAATCGATAAATCGATAAATCGATAAATCGATAAATCGATAAATCGATAAATCGATAAATCGATAAATCGATAAATCGATAAATCGATAAATCGTTAAATTGATAAATCGATAAATCGATTAATTGATAAATCGTTAAATCGATAAATCGATAAATCGATAAATCGTTAAATGGATAAATCGTTAAATCTTTAAATCGAGAAATCGTTAAATCATTAAATCGATAAATCGATAAATCGATGGATAGATTATTAGATAGATAAATCGATTAATCGATAAATCGATAAATCGATTAATCGATAAATCGATTAATCGATAAATCGATTAATCGATAAATCGATAAATCGATAAATCGATAAATCGATAAATCGATAAATCGATAAATCGATAAATCGATAAATCGATAAATCGATAAATCGATAAATCGATAAATCGATAAATCGATAAATCGATAAATCGATAAATCGATAAATCGATAAATCGATAAATCGATAAATCGATAAATCGATAAATCGATAAATCGATAAATCGATAAATCGATAAATCGATAAATCGATAAATCGATAAATCGATAAATCGAAAAATCGATAAATCGATAAATCGATAAATCGATAAATCGAAAAATCGATAAATCGATAAATCGATAAATCGATAAATCGATAAATCGATAAATCGATAAATCGATAAATCGATAAATCGATAAATCGATAAATCGATAAATCGATAAATCGATAAATCGATAAATCGATAAATCGATAAATCGATAAATCGATAAATCGATAAATCGATAAATCGATAAATTGATAAATCGATAAATCGATAAATCGATAAATCGTTAAATCGATAAATCGTTAAATCGATAAATCGATAAATCGATAAATCGATAAATCGATAAATCGATAAATCGATAAATCGATAAATCGATAAATCGATAAATCTATAAATCGATAAATCGATAAATCGATAGAAAGATAGATAGATTAATCGATAAATCGTTAAATCGCTATATAGATAGATAAATAAATCGATAAATCGATAAATCGATAAATGGATAAATCGATAAATGGATAAATCGATAAATCGATAAATGGATAAATCGATAAATGGATAAATCGATAAATCGATAAATCGATAAATCGATAAATCGATAAATCGATAAATCGATAAATCGATAAATCGATAAATCGATAAATCGATAAATCGATAAATCGATAAATCGATAAATCGATAAATCGATAAATCGATAAATCGATAAATCGATAAATCGATAAATCGATAAATCGATAAATCGTTAAATCGATAAATCGTTAAATCGATAAATCGATAAATCGATAAATCGATAAATCGATAAATCGATAAATCGATAAATCGATAAATCGATAAATCTATAAATCGATAAATCGATAAATCGATAGAAAGATAGATAGATTAATCGATAAATCGTTAAATCGCTATATAGATAGATAAATAAATCGATAAATCGATAAATCGATAAATGGATAAATCGATAAATCGATAAATGGATAAATCGATAAATGGATAAATCGATAAATGGATAAATCGATAAATCGATAAATCGATAAATCGATAAATCGATAAATCGATAAATCGATAAATCGATAAATCGATAAATCGATAAATCGATAAATCGATAAATCGATAAATCGATAAATCGATAAATCGATAAATCGATAAATCGATAAATCGATAAATCGATAAATCGATAAATCGATAAATCGATAAATCGATAAATCGATAAATCGATAAATCGATAAATCGATAAATCGATAAATCGATAAATCGATAAATCGATAAATCGATAAATCGATAAATCGATAAATCGATAAATCGATAAATCGATAAATCGATAAATCGATAAATCGATAAATCGATAAATCGATAAATCGATAAATCGATAAATCGATAAATCGATAAATCGATAAATCGATAAATCGATAAATCGATAAATCGATAAATCGATAAATCGATAAATCGATAAATCGATAAATCGATAAATCGATAAATCGATAAATCGATAAATCGATAAATCGATAAATCGATAAATCGATAAATCGATAAATCGATAAATCGATAAATCGATAAATCGATAAATCGATAAATCGATAAATCGATAAATCGATAAATCGATAAATCGATAAATCGATAAATCGATAAATCGATAAATCGATAAATCGATAAATCGATAAATCGATAAATCGATAAATCGATAAATCGATAAATCGATAAATCGATAAATCGATAAATCGATAAATCGATAAATCGATAAATCGATAAATCGATAAATCGATAAATCGATAAATCGATAAATCGATAAATCGATAAATCGATAAATCGATAAATCGATAAATCGATAAATCGATAAATCGATAAATCGATAAATCGATAAATCGATAAATCGATAAATCGATAAATCGATAAATCGATAAATCGATAAATCGATAAATCGATAAATCGATAAATCGATAAATCGATAAATCGATAAATCGATAAATCGATAAATCGATAAATCGATAAATCGATAAATCGATAAATCGATAAATCGATAAATCGATAAATCGATAAATCGATAAATCGATAAATCGATAAATCGATAAATCGATAAATCGATAAATCGATAAATCGATAAATCGATAAATCGATAAATCGATAAATCGATAAATCGATAAATCGATAAATCGATAAATCGATAAATCGATAAATCGATAAATCGATAAATCGATAAATCGATAAATCGATAAATCGATAAATCGATAAATCGATAAATCGATAAATCGATAAATCGATAAATCGATAAATCGATAAATCGATAAATCGATAAATCGATAAATCGTTAAATCGATAAATCGTTAAATCGATAAATCGATAAATCGATAAATCGATAAATCGATAAATCGATAAATCGATACATCGATACATCGATACATCGATACATCGATACATCGATACATCGATACATCGATACATCGATACATCGATACATCGATACATCGATAAATCGATAAATCAATAAATCGATAAATCGTTAAATCGATAAATCGATAAATCGATAAATCGATAAATCGATAAATCGTTAAATCGTTAAATCGTTAAATCGTTAAATCGTTAAATCGTTAAATCGTTAAATCGATAAATCGTTAAATCGATAAATCGTTAAATGGATAAATCGATAAATCGATAAATCGATAAATCGATAAATCGATAAATCGATAAATCGATAAATCGATAAATCGATAAATCGATAAATCGATAAATCGATAAATCGATAAATCGATAAATCGATAAATCGATAAATCGATAAATCGATAAATCGATAAATCGATACATCGATAATTTGATAAATCGATAAATCGATAAATCGATAAATCGATAAATCGATAAATCGATAAATCGATAAATCGATAAATCGATAAATCGATAAATCGTTAAATCGATAAATCGTTAAATCGATAAATCGTTAAATCGATAAATCGATAAATCGATAAATCGATAAATCGATAAATCGATAAATCGATAAATCGATAAATCGATAAATCGATAAATCGATAAATCGATAAATCGATAAATCGATAAATCGATAAATCGATAAATCGATAAATCGATAAATCGATAAATCGATAAATCGATAAATCGATAAATCGATAAATCGATAAATCGATAAATCGATAAATCGATAAATCGATAGATCGATAAATCGATAAATCGTTAAATCGATAAATTGATAAATCGTTAAATCGATAAATCGATAAATCGATAAATCGTTAAATGGATAAATCGTTAAATCTTTAAATCGAGAAATCGTTAAATCATTAAATCGATAAATCGATGGATAGATTATTAGATAGATAAATCGATTAATCGATTAATCGATAAATCGATTAATCGATAAATGGATTAATCGATAAATGGATTAATCGATAAATCGATAAATCGATAAATCGATAAATCGATAAATCGATAAATCGATAAATCGATAAATCGATAAATCGATAAATCGATAAATCGATAAATCGATAAATCGATAAATCGATAAATCGATAAATCGATAAATCGATAAATCGATAAATCGATAAATCGATAAATCGATAAATCGATAAATCGATAAATCGATAAATCGATAAATCGATAAATCGATAAATCGATAAATCGATAAATCGATAAATCGATAAATCGATAAATCGATAAATCGATAAATCGATAAATCGATAAATCGATAAATCGATAAATCGATAAATCGATAAATCGATAAATCGATAAATCGATAAATCGATAAATCGATAAATCGATAAATCGATAAATCGATAAATCGTTAAATCGATAAATCGTTAAATCGTTAAATCGATAAATCGTTAAATCGATAAATCGTTAAATGGATAAATCGATAAATCGATAAATCGATAAATCGATAAATCGATAAATCGATAAATCGATAAATCGATAAATCGATAAATCGATAAATCGATAAATCGATAAATCGATAAATCGATAAATCGATAAATCGATAAATCGTTAAATCGTTAAATCGTTAAATCGTTAAATCGTTAAATCGTTAAATCGTTAAATCGTTAAATCGTTAAATCGATAAATCGATAAATCGATAAATCGATAAATCGATAAATCGATAAATCGATAAATCGATAAATCGATAAATCGATAAATCGAAAAATCGATACATCGATAATTTGATAAATCGATAAATTGATAAATCGATAAATCGATAAATCGATAAATCGATAAATCGATAAATCGATAAATCGATAAATCGATAAATCGATAAATCGATAAATCGTTAAATCGATAAATCGTTAAATCGATAAATCGTTAAATCGATAAACCGATAAATCGATAAATCGATAAATCGATAAATCGATAAATCGATAAATCGATAAATCGATAAATCGATAAATCGATAAATCGATAAATCGATAAATCGATAAATCGATAAATCGATAAATCGATAAATCGATAAATCGATAAATCGTTAAATCGATAAATCGTTAAATCGATAAATCGTTAAATCGATAAATCGTTAAATCGATAAATTGATAAATCGATAAATTGATAAATCGTTAAATCGATAAATCGTTAAATGGATAAATCGTTAAATCTTTAAATCGAGAAATCGTTAAATCATTAAATCGATAAATCGATAAATCGATGGATAGATTATTAGATAGATAAATCGATTAATCGATAAATCGATTAATCGATTAATCGATAAATCGATTAATCGATTAATCGATAAATGGATTAATCGATAAATGGATTAATCGATAAATCGATAAATCGATAAATCGATAAATCGATAAATCGATAAATCGATAAATCGATAAATCGATAAATCGATAAATCGATAAATCGATAAATCGATAAATCGATAAATCGATAAATCGATAAATCGATAAATCGATAAATCGATAAATCGATAAATCGATAAATCGATAAATCGATAAATCGATATATCGATAAATCGATAAATCGATAAATCGATAAATCGATAAATCGATAAATCGATAAATCGATAAATCGATAAATCGATAAATCGATAAATCGATAAATCGATAAATCGATAAATCGATAAATCGCTAAATCGATAAATCGTTAAATCGATAAATCGTTAAATCGATAAATCGATAAATCGATAAATCAATAAATCGATAAATCGATAAATCGATAAATCGATAAATCGATAAATCGATAAATCGATAAATCGATAAATCGATAAATCGATAAATCGATAAATCGATAAATCGATAAATCGATAAATAGATAAATAGATAAATCGATAGAAAGATAGATAGATTAATCGATAAATCGTTAAATCGCTATATAGATAGATAAATAAATCGATAAATCGATAAATCGATAAATCGATAAATCGATAAATCGATAAATCGATAAATCGATAAATCGATAAATCGATAAATCGATAAATCGATAAATCGATAAATCGATAAATCGATAAATCGATAAATCGATAAATCGATAAATCGATAAATCGATAAATCGATAAATCGATAAATCGATAAATCGATAAATCGATAAATCGATAAATCGATAAATCGATAAATCGATAAATCGATAAATCGATAAATCGATAAATCAATAAATCGATAAATCAATAAATCGATAAATCGATAAATCGATAAATCGATAAATCGATAAATCGATAAATCGATAAATCGATAAATCGATAAATCGATAAATCGATAAATCGATAAATCGATAAATCGATAAATCGATAAATCGATAAATCGATAAATCGATAAATCGATAAATCGATAAATCGATAAATCGATAAATCGATAAATCGATAAATCGATAAATCGATAAATCGATACATCGATACATCGATACATCGATACATCGATACATCGATACATCGATAAATCGATAAATCGATAAATCGATACATCGATAAATCGATACATCGATAAATCGATACATCGATACATCGATAAATCGATACATCGATAAATCGAACAATCGATAAATCGATAAATCGATAAATCGATAAATCGAACAATCGATAAATCGATAAATCGATAAATCGATAAATCGATAAATCGATAAATCGATAAATCGATAAATCGATAAATCGATAAATCGATAAATCGATAAATCGATAAATCGATAAATCGATAAATCGATAAATCGATAAATCGATAAATCGATAAATCGATAAATCGATAAATCGATAAATCGATAAATCGATAAATCGATAAATCGATAAATCGATAAATCGATAAATCGATAAATCGATAAATCGATAAATCGATAAATCGATAAATCGATAAATCGATAAATCGATAAATCGATAAATCGATAAATCGTTAAATCGATAAATCGTTAAATCGATAAATCGATAAATCAATAAATCGATAAATCGATAAATCGATAAATCGATAAATCGATAAATCGATAAATCGATAAATCGATAAATCGATAAATCGATAAATCGATAAATCGTTAAATCGATAAATCGATAAATCGATAAATCGATAAATCGATAAATCGATAAATCGATAAATCGTTAAATCGTTTAATCGTTAAATCGTTAAATCGTTAAATCGTTAAATCGTTAAATCGTTAAATCGATAAATCGTTAAATCGATAAATCGATAAATCGATAAATCGATAAATCGATAAATCGATAAATCGATAAATCGATAAATCGATAAATCGATAAATCGATAAATCGATAAATCGATAAATCGATACATCGATAAATCGATAAATCGATAAATCGATACATCGATAAATCGATACATCGATAATTTGATAAATCGATAAATCGATAAATCGATAAATCGATAAATCGATAAATCGATAAATCGATAAATCGATAAATCGATAAATCGATAAATCGATAAATCGATAAATCGTTAAATCGATAAATCGTTAAATCGATAAATCGTTAAATCGATAAATCGTTAAATCGATAAATCGATAAATCGATAAATCGATAAATCGATAGTTCGATAAATCGATAAATCGATAAATCGATAAATCGATAAATCGATAAATCGATAAATCGTTAAATCGATAAATCGTTAAATCGATAAATCGATAAATCGTTAAATCGATAAATTGATAAATCGTTAAATCGATAAATCGATAAATCGTTAAATGGATAAATCGTTAAATCTTTAAATCGAGAAATCGTTAAATCATTAAATCGATAAATCGATAAATCGATGGATAGATTATTAGATAGATAAATCGATTAATCGATAAATCGATTAATCGATTAATCGATAAATCGAGTAATCGATAAATGGATTAATCGATAAATCGATAAATCGATAAATCGATAAATCGATAAATCGATAAATCGATAAATCGATAAATCGATAAATCGATAAATCGATAAATCGATAAATCGATAAATCGATAAATCGATAAATCGATAAATCGATAAATCGATAAATCGATAAATCGATAAATCGATAAATCGATAAATCGATAAATCGATAAATCGATAAATCGATAAATCGATAAATCGATAAATCGATAAATCGATAAATCGATAAATCGATAATAAGATAATTAGATAAATCGATAGAAAGATAGATAGATAAATCGATAAATCGATAAATCGATAAATCGATAAATCGATAAATCGATAAATCGATAAATCGATAAATCGATAAATCGATAAATCGATAAATCGATAAATCGATAAATCGATAAATCGATAAATCGATAAATCGATAAATCGATAAATCGATAAATCGATAAATCGATAAATCGATAAATCGATAAATCGATAAATCGATAAATCGATAAATCGATAAATCGATAAATCGATAAATCGATAAATCGATAAATCGATAAATCGATAAATCGATAAATCGATAAATCGATAAATCGATAAATCGATAAATCGATAAATCGATAAATCGATAAATCGATAAATCGATAAATCGATAAATCGATAAATCGATAAATCGATAAATCGATAAATCGATAAATCGATAAATCGATAAATCGATAAATCGATAAATCGATAAATCGATAAATCGATAAATCGATAAATCGATAAATCGATAAATCGATAAATCGATAAATCGATAAATCGATAAATCGATAAATCGATAAATCGATAAATCGATAAATCGATAAATCGATAAATCGATAAATCGATAAATCGATAAATCGATAAATCGATAAATCGATAAATCGATAAATCGATAAATCGATAAATCGATAAATCGATAAATCGATAAATCGATAAATCGATAAATCGATAAATCGATAAATCGATAAATCGATAAATCGATAAATCGATAAATCGATAAATCGATAAATCGATAAATCGATAAATCGTTAAATCGATAAATCGTTAAATCGATAAATCGATAAATCGATAAATCGATAAATCGATAAATCGATAAATCGATAAATCGATAAATCGATAAATCGATAAATCGATAAATCGATAAATCGATAAATCGATAAATCGATAAATCGATAAATCGATAAATCGATAAATCGATAAATCGATAAATCGATAAATCGATAAATCGATAAATCGATAAATCGATAAATCGATAATAAGATAAATAGATAAATCGATAGAAAGATAGATAGATTAATCGATAAATCGTTAAATCGCTATATAGATAGATAAATAAATCGATAAATCGATAAATCGATAAATCGATAAATCGATAAATCGATAAATCGATAAATCGATAAATCGATAAATCGATAAATCGATAAATCGATAAATCGATAAATCGATAAATCGATAAATCGATAAATCGATAAATCGATAAATCGATAAATCGATAAATCGATAAATCGATAAATCGATAAATCGATAAATCGATAAATCGATAAATCGATAAATCGATAAATCGATAAATCGATAAATCGATAAATCGATAAATCGATAAATCGATAAATCGATAAATCGATAAATCGATAAATCGATAAATCGATAAATCGATAAATCGATAAATCGATAAATCGATAAATCGATAAATCGATAAATCGATAAATCGATAAATCGATAAATCGATAAATCGATAAATCGATAAATCGATAAATCGATAAATCGATAAATCGATAAATCGATAAATCGATAAATCGATAAATCGATAAATCGATAAATCGATAAATCGATAAATCGATAAATCGATAAATCGATAAATCGATAAATCGATAAATCGATAAATCGATAATTCGATAGATCGATAAATCAATAAATCGATAAATCGTTAAATCGATAAATCGTTAAATCGATAAATCGATAAATCGATTAATTGATAAATCGTTAAATCGATAAATCGATAAATCGATAAATCGTTAAATGGATAAATCGTTAAATCTTTAAATCGAGAAATCGTTAAATCATTAAATCGATAAATCGATAAATCGATGGATAGATTATTAGATAGATAAATCGATTAATCGATAGATTATTAGATAGATAAATCGATTAATCGATAAATCGATAAATCGATAAATCGATAAATCGATAAATCGATAAATCGATAAATCGATAAATCGATAAATCGATAAATCGATAAATCGATAAATCGATACATCGATAAATCGATACATCGATAAATCGATACATCGATAAATCGATACATCGATAAATCGTTAAATCGATAAATCGTTAAATCGATAAATCGATAAATCGATAAATCGATAAATCGATAAATCGATAAATCGATAAATCGATAAATCGATAAATCGTTAAATCGATAAATCGTTAAATCGATAAATCGTTAAATCGATAAATCGTTAAATCGATAAATCGATAAATCGATAAATCGATAAATCGATAAATCGATAAATCGATAAATCGATAAATCGATAAATCGATAAATCGATAAATCGATAAATCGATAAATCGATAAATCGATAAATCGATAAATCGATAAATCGATAAATCGTTAAATCGTTAAATCGTTAAATCGATAAATCGTTAAATCGATAAATCGATAAATCGATAAATCGATAAATCGATAAATCGATAAATCGATAAATCGATAAATCGATAAATCGATAAATCGATAAATCGATAAATCGATAAATCGATAAATCGATAAATCGATAAATCGATAAATCGATAAATCGATAAATCGATAAATCGATAAATCGATAAATCGATAAATCGAAAAATCGATACATCGATAAATCGATACATCGACAAATCGATAAATCGATAATTTGATAAATCGATAAATCGATAAATTGATAAATCGATAAATCGATAAATCGTTAGATAAATCGTTAAATCGATAAATCGATAAATCGATAAATCGATAAATCGATAAATCGATAAATCGATAAATCGATAAATCGATAAATCGATAAATCGATAAATCGATAAATCGATAAATCGATAAATCGATAAATCGATAAATCGATAAATCGATAAATCGATAAATCGATAAATCGATAAATCGATAGATCGATAAATCGTTAAATCGATAAATCGTTAAATCGATAAATCGTTAAATCGATAAATTTATAAATCGTTAAATCGATAAATCGTAAAATCGTTAAATGGATAAATCGTTAAATCTTTAAATCGAGAAATCGTTAAATCATTAAATCGATAAATCGATAAATCGATGGATAGATTATTAGATAGATAAATCGATTAATCGATAAATCGATTAATCGATTAATCGATTAATCGATTAATCGATAAATCGATTAATCGATAAATCGATTAATCGATAAATGGATTAATCGAAAAATCGATAAATCGATAAATCGATAAATCGATAAATCGATAAATCGATAAATCAATAAATCGATAAATCGATAAATCGATAAATCGATAAATCGATAAATCGATAAATCGATAAATCGATAAATCGATAAATCGATAAATCGATAAATCGATAAATCGATAAATCGATAAATCGATAAATCGATAAATCGATAAATCGATAAATCGATAAATCGATAAATCGATAAATCGTTAAATCGATAAATCGTTAAATCGATAAATCGTTAAATCGATAAATCGATAAATCGATAAATCGATAAATCGATAAATCGATAAATCGATAAATCGATAAATCGATAAATCGATAAATCGATAAATCGATAAATCGATAAATCGATAAATCGATAAATCGATAAATCGATAAATCGATAAATCGATAAATCGATAAATCGATAAATCGATAAATCGATAAATAGATAAATAGATAAATCGATAGAAAGATAGATAGATTAATCGATAAATCGTTAAATCGCTATATAGATAGATAAATAAATCGATAAATCGATAAATCGATAAATCGATAAATCGATAAATCGATAAATCGATAAATCGATAAATCGATAAATCGATAAATCGATAAATCGATAAATCGATAAATCGATAAATCGATAAATCGATAAATCGATAAATCGATAAATCGATAAATCGATAAATCGATAAATCGATAAATCGATAAATCGATAAATCGATAAATCGATAAATCGATAAATCGATAAATCGATAAATCGATAAATCGATAAATCGATAAATCGATAAATCGATAAATCGATAAATCGATAAATCGATAAATCGATAAATCGATAAATCGATAAATCGATAAATCGATAAATCGATAAATCGATAAATCGATAAATCGATAAATCGATAAATCGATAAATCGATAAATCGATAAATCGATAAATCGATAAATCGTTAAATCGATAAATCGTTAAATCGATAAATCGTTAAATCGATAAATCGTTAAATCGATAAATCGATAAATCGATAAATCGATAAATCGATAAATCGATAAATCGATAAATCGATAAATCGATAAATCGATAAATCGATAAATCGATAAATCGATAAATCGATAAATCGATAAATCGATAAATCGATAAATCGATAAATCGATAAATCGATAAATCGATAAATCGATAAATCGATAAATCGATAAATCGATAAATCGATAAATCGATAAATCGATAAATCGATAAATCGATAATAAGATAAATAGATAAATCGATAGAAAGATAGATAGATTAATCGATAAATCGTTAAATCGCTATATAGATAGATAAATAAATCGATAAATCGATAAATCGATAAATCGATAAATCGATAAATCGATAAATCGATAAATCGATAAATCGATAAATCGATAAATCGATAAATCGATAAATCGATAAATCGATAAATCGATAAATCGATAAATCGATAAATCGATAAATCGATAAATCGATAAATCGATAAATCGATAAATCGATAAATCGATAAATCGATAAATCGATAAATCGATAAATCGATAAATCGATAAATCGATAAATCGATAAATCGATAAATCGATAAATCGATAAATCGATAAATAAATCGATAAATCGATAAATCGATAAATCGATAAATCGATAAATCGATAAATCGATAAATCGATAAATCGATAAATCGATAAATCGATAAATCGATAAATCGATAAATCGATAAATCGATAAATCGATAAATCGATAAATCGATAAATCGATAAATCGATAAATCGATAAATCGATAAATCGATAAATCGATAAATCGATAAATCGATAAATCGATAAATCGATAAATCGATAATTCGATAGATCGATAAATCAATAAATCGATAAATCGTTAAATCGATAAATCGTTAAATCGATAAATCGATAAATCGATTAATTGATAAATCGTTAAATCGATAAATCGATAAATCGATAAATCGTTAAATGGATAAATCGTTAAATCTTTAAATCGAGAAATCGTTAAATCATTAAATCGATAAATCGATAAATCGATGGATAGATTATTAGATAGATAAATCGATTAATCGATAGATTATTAGATAGATAAATCGATTAATCGATAAATCGATAAATCGATAAATCGATAAATCGATAAATCGATAAATCGATAAATCGATAAATCGATAAATCGATAAATCGATAAATCGATAAATCGATAAATCGATAAATCGATAAATCGATAAATCGATACATCGATAAATCGATACATCGATAAATCGATACATCGATAAATCGATACATCGATAAATCGTTAAATCGATAAATCGTTAAATCGATAAATCGTTAAATCGATAAATCGATAAATCGATAAATCGATAAATCGATAAATCGATAAATCGATAAATCGATAAATCGATAAATCGATAAATCGTTAAATCGATAAATCGTTAAATCGATAAATCGTTAAATCGATAAATCGTTAAATCGATAAATCGATAAATCGATAAATCGATAAATCGATAAATCGATAAATCGATAAATCGATAAATCGATAAATCGATAAATCGATAAATCGATAAATCGATAAATCGATAAATCGATAAATCGATAAATCGATAAATCGATAAATCGATAAATCGTTAAATCGTTAAATCGTTAAATCGATAAATCGTTAAATCGATAAATCGATAAATCGATAAATCGATAAATCGATAAATCGATAAATCGATAAATCGATAAATCGATAAATCGATAAATCGATAAATCGATAAATCGATAAATCGATAAATCGATAAATCGATAAATCGATAAATCGATAAATCGATAAATCGATAAATCGATAAATCGATAAATCGATAAATCGAAAAATCGATACATCGATAAATCGATACATCGACAAATCGATAAATCGATAATTTGATAAATCGATAAATCGATAAATTGATAAATCGATAAATCGATAAATCGTTAAATCGATAAATCGATAAATCGATAAATCGATAAATCGATAAATCGATAAATCGATAAATCGATAAATCGATAAATCGATAAATCGATAAATCGATAAATCGATAAATCGATAAATCGATAAATCGATAAATCGATAAATCGATAAATCGATAAATCGATAGATCGATAAATCGTTAAATCGATAAATCGTTAAATCGATAAATCGTTAAATCGATAAATTTATAAATCGTTAAATCGATAAATCGTAAAATCGTTAAATGGATAAATCGTTAAATCTTTAAATCGAGAAATCGTTAAATCATTAAATCGATAAATCGATAAATCGATGGATAGATTATTAGATAGATAAATCGATTAATCGATAAATCGATTAATCGATAAATCGATTAATCGATTAATCGATAAATCGATTAATCGATAAATCGATTAATCGATAAATGGATTAATCGAAAAATCGATAAATCGATAAATCGATAAATCGATAAATCGATAAATCGATAAATCAATAAATCGATAAATCGATAAATCGATAAATCGATAAATCGATAAATCGATAAATCGATAAATCGATAAATCGATAAATCGATAAATCGATAAATCGATAAATCGATAAATCGATAAATCGATAAATCGATAAATCGATAAATCGATAAATCGTTAAATCGATAAATCGTTAAATCGATAAATCGTTAAATCGATAAATCGATAAATCGATAAATCGATAAATCGATAAATCGATAAATCGATAAATCGATAAATCGATAAATCGATAAATCGATAAATCGATAAATCGATAAATCGATAAATCGATAAATCGATAAATCGATAAATCGATAAATCGATAAATCGATAAATCGATAAATCGATAAATCGATAAATCGATAAATCGATAAATCGATAAATCGATAAATCGATAAATCGATAAATCGATAAATCGATAAATAGATAAATAGATAAATCGATAGAAAGATAGATAGATTAATCGATAAATCGTTAAATCGCTATATAGATAGATAAATAAATCGATAAATCGATAAATCGATAAATCGATAAATCGATAAATCGATAAATCGATAAATCGATAAATCGATAAATCGATAAATCGATAAATCGATAAATCGATAAATCGATAAATCGATAAATCGATAAATCGATAAATCGATAAATCGATAAATCGATAAATCGATAAATCGATAAATCGATAAATCGATAAATCGATAAATCGATAAATCGATAAATCGATAAATCGATAAATCGATAAATCGATAAATCGATAAATCGATAAATCGATAAATCGATAAATCGATAAATCGATAAATCGATAAATCGATAAATCGATAAATCGATAAATCGATAAATCGATAAATCGATAAATCGATAAATCGATAAATCGATAAATCGATAAATCGATAAATCGATAAATCGATAAATCGATAAATCGATAAATCGATAAATCGATAAATCGATAAATCGATAAATCGATAAATCGATAAATCGATAAATCGATAAATCGATAAATCGATAAATCGATAAATCGATAAATCGATAAATCGATAAATCGATAAATCGATAAATCGATAAATCGATAAATCGATAAATCGATAAATCGATAAATCGATAAATCGATAAATCGATAAATCGATAAATCGATAAATCGATAAATCGATAAATCGATAAATCGATAAATCGATAAATCGATAAATCGATAAATCGATAAATCGATAAATCGATAAATCGATAAATCGATAAATCGATAAATCGATAAATCGATAAATCGATAAATCGATAAATCGATAAATCGATAAATCGATAAATCGATAAATCGATAAATCGATAAATCGATAAATCGATAAATCGATAAATCGATAAATCGATAAATCGATAAATCGATAAATCGATAAATCGATAAATCGATAAATCGATAAATCGATAAATCGATAAATCGTTAAATCGATAAATCGATAAATCGATAAATCGTTAAATCGATATATCGATAAATCGATAAATCGATAAATCGATAAATCGATAAATCGTTAAATCGATAAATCGATTAATTGATAAATCGTTAAATCGATAAATCGATAAATTGTTAAATGGATAAATCGTTAAATCGAGAAATCGAGAAATCGAGAAATCGAGAAATCGTTAAATCATTAAATCGATAAATCGATGGATAGATTATTCGATAAATAGATAAATCCATTGATGAATAGATAGATAAATCGATATATCGATAAATCGATAAATCGATAAATCGATAAATCGATAAATCGATAAATCGATAAATCGATAAATCGATAAATCGATAAATCGATAAATCGATAAATCGATAAATCGATAAATCGATAAATCGATAAATCGATAAATCGTTAAATCGATAAATCGATAAATCGATAAATCGATAAATCGTTAAATGGATAAATCGTTAAATCGAGAAATCGTTAAATCATTAAATCGATAAATCGATGGATAGATTATTCGATAAATAGATAAATCCATTGATGAAAAGATAGATAAATCGATAAATCGATAAATCGATAAATCGATAAATCGATAAATCGTTAAATCGATAAATCGATAAATCGATTAATTGATAAATCGTTAAATCGATAAATCGATAAATCGATAAATCGTTAAATGGATAAATCGTTAAATCTTTAAATCGAGAAATCGTTAAATCATTAAATCGATAAATCGATAAATCGATGGATAGATTATTAGATAGATAAATCGATTAATCGATAGATTATTAGATAGATAAATCGATTAATCGATAAATCGATAAATCGATAAATCGATAAATCGATAAATCGATAAATCGATAAATCGATAAATCGATAAATCGATAAATCGATAAATCGATAAATCGATAAATCGATAAATCGATAAATCGATAAATCGATAAATCGATACATCGATAAATCGATACATCGATAAATCGATACATCGATAAATCGATACATCGATAAATCGTTAAATCGATAAATCGTTAAATCGATAAATCGTTAAATCGATAAATCGATAAATCGATAAATCGATAAATCGATAAATCGATAAATCGATAAATCGATAAATCGATAAATCGATAAATCGTTAAATCGATAAATCGTTAAATCGATAAATCGTTAAATCGATAAATCGTTAAATCGATAAATCGATAAATCGATAAATCGATAAATCGATAAATCGATAAATCGATAAATCGATAAATCGATAAATCGATAAATCGATAAATCGATAAATCGATAAATCGATAAATCGATAAATCGATAAATCGATAAATCGTTAAATCGTTAAATCGTTAAATCGATAAATCGTTAAATCGATAAATCGATAAATCGATAAATCGATAAATCGATAAATCGATAAATCGATAAATCGATAAATCGATAAATCGATAAATCGATAAATCGATAAATCGATAAATCGATAAATCGATAAATCGATAAATCGATAAATCGATAAATCGATAAATCGATAAATCGATAAATCGATAAATCGAAAAATCGATACATCGATAAATCGATACATCGACAAATCGATAAATCGATAATTTGATAAATCGATAAATCGATAAATTGATAAATCGATAAATCGATAAATCGTTAAATCGATAAATCGATAAATCGATAAATCGATAAATCGATAAATCGATAAATCGATAAATCGATAAATCGATAAATCGATAAATCGATAAATCGATAAATCGATAAATCGATAAATCGATAAATCGATAAATCGATAAATCGATAAATCGATAAATCGATAGATCGATAAATCGTTAAATCGATAAATCGTTAAATCGATAAATCGTTAAATCGATAAATTTATAAATCGTTAAATCGATAAATCGTAAAATCGTTAAATGGATAAATCGTTAAATCTTTAAATCGAGAAATCGTTAAATCATTAAATCGATAAATCGATAAATCGATGGATAGATTATTAGATAGATAAATCGATTAATCGATAAATCGATTAATCGATAAATCGATTAATCGATAAATCGATTAATCGATTAATCGATAAATCGATTAATCGATAAATCGATTAATCGATAAATGGATTAATCGAAAAATCGATAAATCGATAAATCGATAAATCGATAAATCGATAAATCGATAAATCAATAAATCGATAAATCGATAAATCGATAAATCGATAAATCGATAAATCGATAAATCGATAAATCGATAAATCGATAAATCGATAAATCGATAAATCGATAAATCGATAAATCGATAAATCGATAAATCGATAAATCGATAAATCGATAAATCGTTAAATCGATAAATCGTTAAATCGATAAATCGTTAAATCGATAAATCGATAAATCGATAAATCGATAAATCGATAAATCGATAAATCGATAAATCGATAAATCGATAAATCGATAAATCGATAAATCGATAAATCGATAAATCGATAAATCGATAAATCGATAAATCGATAAATCGATAAATCGATAAATCGATAAATCGATAAATCGATAAATCGATAAATCGATAAATCGATAAATCGATAAATCGATAAATAGATAAATAGATAAATCGATAGAAAGATAGATAGATTAATCGATAAATCGTTAAATCGCTATATAGATAGATAAATAAATCGATAAATCGATAAATCGATAAATCGATAAATCGATAAATCGATAAATCGATAAATCGATAAATCGATAAATCGATAAATCGATAAATCGATAAATCGATAAATCGATAAATCGATAAATCGATAAATCGATAAATCGATAAATCGATAAATCGATAAATCGATAAATCGATAAATCGATAAATCGATAAATCGATAAATCGATAAATCGATAAATCGATAAATCGATAAATCGATAAATCGATAAATCGATAAATCGATAAATCGATAAATCGATAAATCGATAAATCGATAAATCGATAAATCGATAAATCGATAAATCGATAAATCGATAAATCGATAAATCGATAAATCGATAAATCGATAAATCGATAAATCGATAAATCGATAAATCGATAAATCGATAAATCGATAAATCGATAAATCGATAAATCGATAAATCGATAAATCGATAAATCGATAAATCGATAAATCGATAAATCGATAAATCGATAAATCGATAAATCGATAAATCGATAAATCGATAAATCGATAAATCGATAAATCGATAAATCGATAAATCGATAAATCGATAAATCGATAAATCGATAAATCGATAAATCGATAAATCGATAAATCGATAAATCGATAAATCGATAAATCGATAAATCGATAAATCGATAAATCGATAAATCGATAAATCGATAAATCGATAAATCGATAAATCGATAAATCGATAAATCGATAAATCGATAAATCGATAAATCGATAAATCGATAAATCGATAAATCGATAAATCGATAAATCGATAAATCGATAAATCGATAAATCGATAAATCGATAAATCGATAAATCGATAAATCGATAAATCGATAAATCGATAAATCGTTAAATCGATAAATCGATAAATCGATAAATCGTTAAATCGATATATCGATAAATCGATAAATCGATAAATCGATAAATCGATAAATCGTTAAATCGATAAATCGATTAATTGATAAATCGTTAAATCGATAAATCGATAAATTGTTAAATGGATAAATCGTTAAATCGAGAAATCGAGAAATCGAGAAATCGAGAAATCGTTAAATCATTAAATCGATAAATCGATGGATAGATTATTCGATAAATAGATAAATCCATTGATGAATAGATAGATAAATCGATATATCGATAAATCGATAAATCGATAAATCGATAAATCGATAAATCGATAAATCGATAAATCGATAAATCGATAAATCGATAAATCGATAAATCGATAAATCGATAAATCGATAAATCGATAAATCGATAAATCGATAAATCGTTAAATCGATAAATCGATAAATCGATAAATCGATAAATCGTTAAATGGATAAATCGTTAAATCGAGAAATCGTTAAATCATTAAATCGATAAATCGATGGATAGATTATTCGATAAATAGATAAATCCATTGATGAAAAGATAGATAAATCGATAAATCGATAAATCGATAAATCGATAAATCGATAAATCGATAAATCGATAAATCGATAAATCGATAAATCGATAAATCGATAAATCGATAAATCGATAAATCGATAAATCGATAAATCGATAAATCGATAAATCGATAAATCGATAAATCGATAAATCGATAAATCGATAAATCGATAAATCGATAAATCGATAAATCGATAAATCGATAAATCGATAAATCGATAAAATGATAAATCGATAAATCGATAAATCGATAAATCGTTAAATCGATAAATCGTTAAATCGATAAATCGATAAATCGATAATTCGATAAATCGTTAAATCGTTAAATCGATAAATCGATAAATCGATAAATCGAAAAGTCGTTAAATCGTTAAATCTTTAAATCGAGAAATCGTTAAATCGTTAAATCATTAAATCGATAAATCGATAAATCGATGGATAGATTAATCGATAAATAGATAAATCCATTGATGAATAGATAGATAAATCGATATATCGATAAATCGATAAATCGATAAATCGATAAATCGATAAATCGATAAATCGATAAATCGATAAATCGATAAATCGATAAATCGATAAATCGATAAATCGATAAATCGATAAATCGATAAATCGATAAATCGATAAATCGATAAATCGATAAATCGATAAATCGATAAATCGATAAATCGATAAATCGATAAATCGATAAATCGATAAATCGATAAATCGATAAATCGATAAATCGATAAATCGATTGATCGATTTATCGATCGATAAATCGAATCGTTAATGATTTAACGATTTCTCGATTTCTCGATTTCTCGATTTCTCGATTTAACGATTTATCCATTTAACAATTTATCGATTTATCGATTTAACGATTTATCAATTAATCGATTTATCGATTTAACGATTTATCGATTTATCGATTTATCGATTTATCGATTTATCGATATATCGATTTAACGATTTATCGATTTATCGATTTATCGATTTAACGATTTATCGATTTATCGATTTATCGATTTATCGATTTATCGATTTATCGATTTATCGATTTATCGATTTATCGATTTATCGATTTATCGATTTATCGATTTATCGATTTATCGATTTATCGATTTATCGATTTATCGATTTATCGATTTATCGATTTATCGATTTATCGATTTATCGATTTATCGATTTATCGATTTATCGATTTATCGATAAATCGATAAATCGTTAAATCGATAAATCGTTAAATCGATAAATCGTTAAATCGATAAATCGATAAATCGTTAAATGGATAAATCGTTAAATCTTTAAATCGATAAATCGATGGATAGATTATTCGATAAATAGATAAATCCATTGATGAAAAGATAGATAAATCGATATATCGATAAATCGATAAATCGATAAATCGATAAATCGATAAATCGATAAATCGTTAAATCGATAAATCGTTAAATCGATAAATCGATAAATCGATAAATCGAAAAATCGAAAAATCGAAAAATCGAAAAATCGATAAATCGTTAAATCGTTAAATCGATAAATCGTTAAATCGTTAAACCGTTAAATCGATAAATCGATAAATCGATAAATCGATAAATCGATAAATCGATAAATCGATAAATCGATAAATCGATAAATCGATAAATCGATAAATCGATAAATCGATAAATCGATAAATCGATAAATCGATAAATCGATAAATCGATAAATCGATAAATCGATAAATCGATAAATCGATAAATCGATAAATCGATAAATCGATAAATCGATAAATCGATAAATCGATAAATCGATAAACCGATAAATCGATAAATCGATAAATCGATAAATCGATAAATCGATAAATCGATAAATCGATAAATCGATAAATCGATAAATCGATAAATCGATAAATCGATAAATCGATAAATCGATAAATCGATAAATCGATAAATCGATAAATCGATAAATCGATAAATCGATAAATCGATAAATCGATAAATCGATAAATCGATAAATCGATAAATCGATAAATCGATAAATCGATAAATCGATAAATCGATAAATCGATAAATCGATAAATCGATAAATCGATAAATCGATAAATCGATAAATCGATAAATCGATAAATCGATAAATCGATAAATCGATAAATCGATAAATCGATAAATCGATAAATCGATAAATCGTTAAATCGATAAATCGATAAATCGATAAATCGATAAATCGAAAAGTCGTTAAATCGTTAAATCTTTAAATCGAGAAATCGTTAAATCGTTAAATCATTAAATCGATAAATCGATAAATCGATGGATAGATTAATCGATAAATAGATAAATCCATTGATGAATAGATAGATAAATCGATATATCGATATATCGATAAATCGATAAATCGATAAATCGATAAATCGATAAATCGATAAATCGATAAATCGATAAATCGATAAATCGATAAATCGATAAATCGATAAATCGATAAATCGATAAATCGATAAATCGATAAATCGATAAATCGATAAATCGATAAATCGATAAATCGATAAATCGATAAATCGATAAATCGATAAATCGTTAAATCGATAAATCGATAAATCGTTAAATCGATAAATCGTTAAATCGATAAATCGATAAATCGATAAATCGATAAATCGATAAATCGATAAATCGATTAATTGATAAATCGTTAAATCTATAAATCGTTAAATGGATAAATCGTTAAATCGTTAAATCGTTAAATCGTTAAATCGAGAAATCGTTAAATCATTAAATCGATAAATCGATGGATAGTTTAATCGATAAATAGATAAATCCATTGATGAATAGATAGATAAATCAATAAATCGATAAATCGATAAATCGATAAATCGATAAATCGATAAATCGATAAATCGATAAATCGATAAATCGATAAATCGATAAATCGATAAATCGATAAATCGATAAATCGATAAATCGATAAATCGATAAATCGATAAATCGATAAATCGATAAATAGTTAAATCGATGGATAGATTAATCGATAAATCGATAAATCGATAAATCGATAAATCGATAAATCGATAAATCGATAAATCGATAAATCGATAAATAGATAAATCGATAAATCGATAAATCGATAAAATGATAAATCGATAAATCGATAAATCGATAAATCAATAAATCAATAAATCGATAAATCGATAAATAGATAAATCGATAAATCGATAAATCGATAAATCGTTAAATGGATATATCGTTCAATCGTTCAATCGTTTAATCGATAAATCGTTAAATCGTTAAATCGTTAAATCGTTAAATCGTTAAATCGTTAAATCGATAAATCGATAAATCGATAAATCGATAATTCGATAAATCGATGGATAGATTAATCGATAAATTGATAAATCCATTGATGAATAGATAGATAAATCGATAAATCGATAAATCGATAAATCGATAAATCGATAAATCGATAAATCGATAAATCGATAAATCGATAAATCGATAAATCGATAAATCGATAAATCGATAAATCGATAAATCGATAAATCGATAAATCGATAAATCGATAAATCAATAAATTAATAAATCAATAAATCAATAAATCAATAAATCGATAAATCGATAAATCGATAAATCGATAAATCGTTAAATCGATAAATCGTTAAATCAATAAATCGATAAATCGATAAATCGATAAATCGATAAATCGATAAATCGATAAATCGATAAATCGATAAATCGATAAATCGATAAATCGATAAATCGATAAATCGATAAATCGATAAATCGTTAAATCGATAAATCGTTAAATCGATAAATCGTTAAATCGATAAATCGTTAAATCGATAAATCGTTAAATCGATAAATCGTTAAATGGATAATCGTTAAATCGTTAAATCTTTAAATCGAGAAATCGTTAAATCGTTAAATCATTTAATCGATAAATCGATAAATCGATGGATAGATTAATCGATAAATAGATAAATCCATTGATGAATAGATAGATAAATCGATATATCGATATATCGATAAATCGATAAATCGATAAATCGATAAATCGATAAATCGATAAATCGATAAATCGATAAATCGATAAATCGATAAATCGATAAATCGATAAATCGATAAATCGATAAATCGATAAATCGATAAATCGATAAATCGATAAATCGATAAATCGATAAATCGATAAATCGATAAATCGATAAATCGATAAATCGATAAATCGATAAATCGATAAATCGATAAATCGATAAATCGATAAATCGATAAATCGATAAATCGTTAAATCGATAAATCGATAAATCGTTAAATCGATAAATCGTTAAATCGATAAATCGATAAATCGATAAATCGATAAATCGATAAATCGATAAATCGATAAATCGATTAATTGATAAATCGTTAAATCGATAAATCGTTAAATGGATAAATCGTTAAATCGTTAAATCGAGAAATCGTTAAATCAATAAATCGATAAATCGATAAATCGATGGATAGTTTAATCGATAAATAGATAAATCCATTGATGAATAGATAGATAAATCAATAAATCGATAAATCGATAAATCGATAAATCGATAAATCGATAAATCGATAAATCGTTAAATCGATAAATCGTTAAATCGATAAATCGTTAAATCGATAAATCGATAAATCGATAAATCGATAAATCGATAAATCGATAAATCGATAAATCGATAAATCGATAAATCGATAAATCGATAAATCGATTAATTGATAAATCGTTAAATCGATAAATCGTTAAATGGATAAATCGTTAAATCGTTAAATCGAGAAATCGTTAAATCATTAAATCGATAAATCGATAAATCGATGGATAGTTTAATCGATAAATAGATAAATCCATTGATGAATAGATAGATAAATCAATAAATCGATAAATCGATAAATCGATAAATCGATAAATCGATAAATCGATAAATCGATAAATCGATAAATCGATAAATCGTTAAATCGATGGATAGATTAATCGATAAATCGATAAATCGATAAATCGATAAATCGATAAATCGATAAATCGATAAATCGATAAATCGATAAATCGATAAAATGATAAATCGATAAATCGATAAATCGATAAATCGATAAATCGATAAATCAATAAATCGATAAATAGATAAATCGATAAATCGATAAATCGTTAAATGGATAAATCGTTAAATCGTTTAATCGATAAATCGTTAAATCGTCAAATCGTAAAATCGATAAATCGATAAATCGATAAATCGATAAATCGATAAATCGATAATTCGATAAATCGATGGATAGATTAATCGATAAATTGATAAATCCATTGATGAATAGATAGATAAATCGATAAATCGATAAATCGATAAATCGATAAATCGATAAATCGATAAATCGATAAATTGATAAATCGATATATCGATAAATCGATAAATCGATAAATCGATAAATCGATAAATCGATAAATCGATAAATCGATAAATCGATAAATCGATAAATCGATAAATCGTTAAATCGATAAATCGATAAATCGTTAAATCGATAAATCGATAAATCGATAAATCGATAAATCGATAAATCGATAAATCGATAAATCGATAAATCGATAAATCGATAAATCGATAAATCGATAAATCGATAAATCGTTAAATCGTTAAATCAATAAATCGATAAATCGATAAATCGCAAAGTCGTTAAATCGTTAAATCTTTAAATCGAGAAATCGTTAAATCGTTAAATCATTAAATCGATAAATCGATAAATCGATAAATCGATGGATAGATTAATCGATAAATAGATAAATCCATTGATGAATAGATAGATAAATCGATATATCGATATATCGATAAATCGATAAATCGATAAATCGATAAATCGATAAATCGATAAATCGATAAATCGATAAATCGATAAATCGATAAATCGATAAATCGATAAATCGATAAATCGATAAATCGATAAATCGATAAATCGATAAATCGATAAATCGATAAATCGATAAATCGATAAATCGATAAATCGATAAATCGATAAATCGATAAATCGATAAATCGATAAATCGATAAATCGATAAATCGATAAATCGATAAATCGATAAATCGATAAATCGATAAATCGATAAATCGATAAATCGATAAATCGATAAATCGATAAATCGATAAATCGATAAATCGATAAATCGATAAATCGATAAATCGATAAATCGATAAATCGATAAATCGATAAATCGATAAATCGATAAATCGATAAATCGATAAATCGATAAATCGATAAATCGATAAATCGATAAATCGATAAATCGATAAATCGATAAATCGATAAATCGATAAATCGATAAATCGATAAATCGATAAATCGATAAATCGATAAATCGATAAATCGATAAATCGATAAATCGATAAATCGATAAATCGATAAATCGATAAATCGATAAATCGATAAATCGATAAATCGATAAATCGATAAATCGATAAATCGATAAATCGATAAATCGATAAATCGATAAATCGATAAATCGATAAATCGATAAATCGATAAATCGATAAATCGATAAATCGATAAATCGATAAATCGATAAATCGATAAATCGATAAATCGATAAATCGATAAATCGATAAATCGATAAATCGATAAATCGATAAATCGATAAATCGATAAATCGATAAATCGATAAATCGATAAATCGATAAATCGATAAATCGATAAATCGATTAATCGATAAATCGATAAATCGATAAATCGATAAATCGATAAATCGATAAATCGATAAATCGATAAATCGATAAATCGATAAATCGATAAATCGATTAATTGATAAATCGTTAAATCGATAAATCGTTAAATGGATAAATCGTTAAATCGTTAAATCGTTAAATCGAGAAATCGTTAAATCATTAAATCGATAAATCGATGGATAATTTAATCGATAAATAGATAAATCCATTGATGAATAGATAGATAAATCAATAAATCGATAAATCGATAAATCGATAAATCGATAAATCGATAAATCGATAAATCGATAAATCGATAAATCGATAACTCGATAAATCGATAAATCGATAAATCGATAAATCGATAAATCGATAAATCGATAAATCGATAAATCGATAAATAGTTAAATCGATGGATAGATTAATCGATAAATCGATAAATCGATAAATCGATAAATCGATAAATCGATAAATCGATAAAATGATAAATCGATAAATCGATAAATCGATAAATCGATAAATCAATAAATCGATAAATAGATAAATAGATAAATCGATAAATCGATAAATCGATAAATCGATAAATCGTTAAATGGATAAATCGTTCAATCGTTTAATCGATAAATCGTTAAATCGTTAAATCGTTAAATCGTTAAATCGTTAAATCGTTAAATCGATAAATCGATAAATCGATAAATCGATAAATCGATAATTCGATAAATCGATGGATAGATTAATCGATAAATTGATAAATCCATTGATGAATAGATAGATAAATCGATAAATCGATAAATCGATAAATCGATAAATCGATAAATCGATAAATCGATAAATCGATAAATCGATAAATCGATAAATCGATAAATCGATAAATCGATAAATCGATAAATCGATAAATCGATAAATAGATAAATCGATAAATCGATAAATCGTTAAATGGATAAATCGTTAAATCGTTTAATCGATAAATCGTTAAATCGTTAAATCATTAAATCGATAAATCGATGGATAGTTTAATCGATAAATAGATAAATCCATTGATGAATAGATAGATAAATCAATAAATCTATAAATCGATAAATCGATAAATCGATAAATCGATAAATCGATAAATCGATAAATCGATAAATCGATAAATCGATAAATCGATAAATCGATAAATCGATAAATCGATAAATCGATAAATCGATTAATCGATAAATCGATAAATCGATAAATCGATAAATCGATAAATCGATAAATCGATAAATCGATAAATAGTTAAATCGATGGATAGATAAATCGATAAATCGATAAATCGATAAATCGATAAATCGATAAATCGATAAATCGATAAATCGATAAATCGTTAAATCGATAAATCGTTAAATCAATAAATCGATAAATCGATAAATCGATAAATCGATAAATCGATAAATCGATAAATCGATAAATCGATAAATCGATAAATCGATAAATCGATAAATCGTTAAATCGATAAATCGTTAAATCGATAAATCGTTAAATCGATAAATCGATAAATCGTTAAATCGATAAATCGTTAAATCGATAAATCGATAAATCGTTAAATGGATAAATCGTTAAATCGTTAAATCTTTAAATCGAGAAATCGTTAAATCGTTAAATCATTAAATCGATAAATCGATAAATCGATGGATAGATTAATCGATAAATAGATAAATCCATTGATGAATAGATAGATAAATCGATATATCGATATATCGATAAATCGATAAATCGATAAATCGATAAATCGATAAATCGATAAATCGAAAAATCGATAAATCGATAAATCGATAAATCGATAAATCGATAAATCGATAAATCGATAAATCGATAAATCGATAAATCGATAAATCGATAAATCGATAAATCGATAAATCGATAAATCGATAAATCGATAAATCGTTAAATCGATAAATCGATAAATCGTTAAATCGATAAATCGTTAAATCGATAAATCGTTAAATCGATAAATCGATAAATCGATAAATCGATAAATCGATAAATCGATAAATCGATAAATCGAAAAGTTATTAAATCGTTAAATCTTTAAATCGAGAAATCGTTAAATCGTTAAATCATTAAATCGATAAATCGATAAATCGATGGATAGATTAATCGATAAATAGATAAATCCATTGATGAATAGATAGATAAATCGATATATCGATAAATCGATAAATCGATAAATCGATAAATCGATAAATCGATAAATCGATAAATCGATAAATCGATAAATCGATAAATCGATAAATCGATAAATCGATAAATCGATAAATCGATAAATCGATAAATCGATAAATCGATAAATCGATAAATCGATAAATCGATAAATCGATAAATCGATAAATCGATAAATCGATAAATCGATAAATCGATAAATCGATAAATCGATAAATCGATAAATCGATAAATCGATAAATCGATAAATCGATAAATCGATAAATCGATAAATCGATAAATCGATAAATCGATAAATCGATAAATCGATAAATCGATAAATCGATAAATCGATAAATCGATAAATCGATAAATCGATAAATCGATAAATCGATAAATCGATAAATCGATAAATCGATAAATCGATAAATCGATAAATCGATAAATCGATAAATCGATAAATCGATAAATCGATAAATCGATAAATCGATAAATCGATAAATCGATAAATCGATAAATCGATAAATCGATAAATCGATAAATCGATAAATCGATAAATCGATAAATCGATAAATCGATAAATCGATAAATCGATAAATCGATAAATCGATAAATCGATAAATCGATAAATCGATAAATCGATAAATCGATAAATCGATAAATCGATAAATCGATAAATCGATAAATCGATAAATCGATAAATCGATAAATCGATAAATCGATAAATCGATAAATCGATAAATCGATAAATCGATAAATCGATAAATCGATAAATCGATAAATCGATAAATCGATAAATCGATAAATCGATAAATCGATAAATCGATAAATCGATAAATCGATAAATCGATAAATCGATAAATCGATAAATCGATAAATCGATAAATCGATAAATCGATAAATCGATAAATCGATAAATCGATAAATCGATAAATCGATAAATCGATAAATCGATAAATCGATAAATCGATAAATCGATAAATCGATAAATCGATAAATCGATAAATCGATAAATCGATAAATCGATAAATCGATAAATCGATAAATCGATAAATCGATAAATCGATAAATCGATAAATCGATAAATCGATAAATCGATAAATCGATAAATCGATAAATCGATAAATCGATAAATCGATAAATCGATAAATCGATAAATCGATAAATCGATAAATCGATAAATCGATAAATCGATAAATCGATAAATCGAAAAATCGATAAATCGATAAATCGATAAATCGATAAATCGATAAATCGTTAAATCGATAAATCGATAAATCGATTAATTGATAAATCGTTAAATCGATAAATCGTTAAATGGATAAATCGTTAAATCGAGAAATCGAGAAATCGTTAAATCATTAAATCGATAAATCGATGGATAGATTATTCGATAAATAGATAAATCCATTGATGAATAGATAGATAAATCGATAAATCGATAAATCGAAAAATCGAAAAATCGAAAAATCGAAAAATCGAAAAATCGAAAAATCGATAAATCGATAAATCGATAAATCGATAAATCGATAAATCGATAAATCGATAAATCGATAAATCGATAAATCGATAAATCGATAAATCGATAAATCGATAAATCGATAAATCGAAAAATCGAAAAATCGATAAATCGATAAATCGATAAATCGATAAATCGATAAATCGATAAATCGATAAATCGATAAATCGATAAATCGATAAATCGATAAATCGATAAATCGATAAATCGATAAATCGATAAATCGATGGATAGTTTAATCGATAAATAGATAAATCCATTGATGAATAGATAGATAAATCAATAAATCTATAAATCGATAAATCGATAAATCGATAAATCGATAAATCGATAAATCGATAAATCGATAAATCGATAAATCGATAAATCGATAAATCGATAAATCGATAAATCGATAAATCGATAAATCGATAAATCGATAAATCGATAAATCGATAAATCGATAAATCGATAAATCGATAAATCGATAAATCGATAAATCGATAAATCGATAAATCGATAAATCGATAAATCGATAAATCGATAAATCGATAAATCGATAAATCGATAAATCGATAAATCGATAAATCGATAAATCGATAAATCGATAAATCGATAAATCGATAAATCGATAAATCGATAAATCGATAAATCGATAAATCGATAAATCGATAAATCGATAAATCGATAAATCGATAAATCGATAAATCGATAAATCGATAAATCGATAAATCGATAAATCGATAAATCGATAAATCGATAAATCGATAAATCGATAAATCGATAAATCGATAAATCGATAAATCGATAAATCGATAAATCGATAAATCGATAAATCGATAAATCGATAAATCGATAAATCGATAAATCGATAAATCGATAAATCGATAAATCGATAAATCGATAAATCGATAAATCGATAAATCGATAAATCGATAAATCGATAAATCGATAAATCGATAAATCGATAAATCGATAAATCGATAAATCGATAAATCGATAAATCGATAAATCGATAAATCGATAAATCAAAAAATCAAAAAATCAAAAAATCAAAAAATCAAAAAATCAAAAAATCAAAAAATCAAAAAATCAAAAAATCAAAAAATCAAAAAATCAAAAAATCAAAAAATCAAAAAATCAAAAAATCAAAAAATCAAAAAATCAAAAAATCAAAAAATCAAAAAATCAAAAAATCAAAAAATCAAAAAATCAAAAAATCAAAAAATCAAAAAATCAAAAAATCAAAAAATCAAAAAATCGATAAATCGATAAATCGATAAATCGATAAATCGATAAATCGATAAATCGATAAATCGATAAATCGATAAATCGATAAATCGATAAATCGATAAATCGATAAATCGATAAATCGATAAATCGATAAATCGATAAATCGATAAATCGATAAATCGATAAATCGATAAATCGATAAATCGATAAATCGATAAATCGATAAATCGATAAATCGATAAATCGATAAATCGATAAATCAATAAATCGATAAATCGTTAAATCGTTAAATCGATAAATCGTTAAATCGATAAATCGTTAAATCGATAAATCGATAAATCGATAAATCGATAAATCGATAAATCGATAAATCGTTAAATCGATAAATCGTTAAATCGATAAATCGATAAATCGATAAATCGATTAATTGATAAATCGTTAAATCGATAAATCGTTAAATGGATAAATCGTTAAATCGAGAAATCGAGAAATCGAGAAATCGTTAAATCATTAAATCGATAAATCGATGGATAGATTATTCGATAAATAGATAAATCCATTGATGAATAGATAGATAAATCGATAAATCGATAAATCGATAAATCGATAAATCGATAAATCGAAAAATCGAAAAATCGAAAAATCGAAAAATCGATAAATCGATAAATCGATAAATCGATAAATCGATAAATCGATAAATCGATAAATCGATAAATCGATAAATCGATAAATCGATAAATCGATAAATCGATAAATCGATAAATCGATAAATCGATAAATCGATAAATCGATAAATCGATAAATCGATAAATCGATAAATCGATAAATCGATAAATCGATAAATCGATAAATCGATAAATCGATAAATCGATAAATCGATGGATAGTTTAATCGATAAATAGATAAATCCATTGATGAATAGATAGATAAATCAATAAATCTATAAATCGATAAATCGATAAATCGATAAATCGATAAATCGATAAATCGATAAATCGATAAATCGATAAATCGATAAATCGATAAATCGATAAATCGATAAATCGATAAATCGATAAATAGTTAAATCGATGGATAGATAAATCGATAAATCGATAAATCGATAAATCGATAAATCGATAAATCGTTAAATCGATAAATCGTTAAATCAATAAATCGATAAATCGATAAATCGATAAATCGATAAATCGATAAATCGATAAATCGATAAATCGATAAATCGTTAAATCGATAAATCGTTAAATCGATAAATCGTTAAATCGATATATCGATAAATCGTTAAATCGATAAATCGTTAAATCGATAAATCGATAAATCGTTAAATGGATAAATCGTTAAATCGTTAAATCTTTAAATCGAGAAATCGTTAAATCGTTAAATCATTAAATCGATAAATCGATAAATCGATGGATAGATTAATCGATAAATAGATAAATCCATTGATGAATAGATAGATAAATCGATATATCGATATATCGATAAATCGATAAATCGATAAATCGATAAATCGATAAATCGATAAATCGATAAATCGATAAATCGATAAATCGATAAATCGATAAATCGATAAATCGATAAATCGATAAATCGATAAATCGATAAATCGATAAATCGATAAATCGATAAATCGATAAATCGATAAATCGATAAATCGATAAATCGATAAATCGATAAATCGATAAATCGATAAATCGATAAATCGATAAATCGATAAATCGATAAATCGATAAATCGATAAATCGATAAATCGATAAATCGATAAATCGATAAATCGATAAATCGATAAATCGATAAATCGATAAATCGATAAATCGATAAATCGATAAATCGATAAATCGATAAATCGATAAATCGATAAATCGATAAATCGATAAATCGATAAATCGATAAATCGATAAATCGATAAATCGATAAATCGATAAATCGATAAATCGATAAATCGATAAATCGATAAATCGATAAATCGATAAATCGATAAATCAAAAAATCAAAAAATCAAAAAATCGATAAATCGATAAATCGATAAATCGATAAATCGATAAATCGATAAATCGATAAATCGATAAATCGATAAATCGATAAATCGATAAATCGATAAATCGATAAATCGATAAATCGATAAATCGATAAATCGATAAATCGATAAATCGATAAATCGATAAATCGATAAATCGATAAATCGATAAATCGATAAATCGATAAATCGATAAATCGATAAATCGATAAATCGATAAATCGATAAATCGATAAATCGATAAATCGATAAATCGATAAATCGATAAATCGATAAATCGATAAATCGATAAATCGATAAATCGATAAATCGATAAATCGATAAATCGATAAATCGATAAATCGATAAATCGATAAATCGATAAATCGATAAATCGATAAATCGATAAATCGATAAATCGATAAATCGATAAATCGATAAATCGATAAATCGATAAATCGATAAATCGATAAATCGATAAATCGATAAATCGATAAATCGTTAAATCGATAAATCGTTAAATCGATAAATCGATAAATCGATAAATCGATAAATCGATAAATCGATAAATCGTTAAATCGATAAATCGATAAATCGATAAATCGATTAATTGATAAATCGTTAAATCGATAAATCGTTAAATGGATAAATCGTTAAATCGAGAAATCGAGAAATCGAGAAATCGTTAAATCATTAAATCGATAAATCGATGGATAGATTATTCGATAAATAGATAAATCCATTGATGAATAGATAGATAAATCGATAAATCGATAAATCGATAAATCGAAAAATCGAAAAATCGATAAATCGATAAATCGATAAATCGATAAATCGATAAATCGATAAATCGATAAATCGATAAATCGATAAATCGATAAATCGATAAATCGATAAATCGATAAATCGATAAATCGATAAATCGATAAATCGATAAATCGATAAATCGATAAATCGATAAATCGATAAATCGATAAATCGATAAATCGATAAATCGATAAATCGATAAATCGATAAATCGATAAATCGATAAATCGATAAATCGATAAATCGATAAATCGATAAATCGATAAATCGATGGATAGTTTAATCGATAAATAGATAAATCCATTGATGAATAGATAGATAAATCAATAAATCTATAAATCGATAAATCGATAAATCGATAAATCGATAAATCGATAAATCGATAAATCGATAAATCGATAAATCGATAAATCGATAAATCGATAAATCGATAAATCGATAAATCGATAAATCGATAAATCGATAAATCGATAAATAGTTAAATCGATGGATAGATAAATCGATAAATCGATAAATCGATAAATCGATAAATCGTTAAATCGATAAATCGTTAAATCAATAAATCGATAAATCGATAAATCGATAAATCGATAAATCGATAAATCGATAAATCGATAAATCGATAAATCGATAAATCGTTAAATCGATAAATCGTTAAATCGATAAATCGTTAAATCGATATATCGATAAATCGTTAAATCGATAAATCGTTAAATCGATAAATCGATAAATCGAAAAGTTATTAAATCGTTAAATCTTTAAATCGAGAAATCGTTAAATCGTTAAATCATTAAATCGATAAATCGATAAATCGATGGATAGATTAATCGATAAATAGATAAATCCATTGATGAATAGATAGATAAATCGATATATCGATAAATCGATAAATCGATAAATCGATAAATCGATAAATCGATAAATCGATAAATCGATAAATCGATAAATCGATAAATCGATAAATCGATAAATCGATAAATCGATAAATCGATAAATCGATAAATCGATAAATCGATAAATCGATAAATCGATAAATCGATAAATCGATAAATCGATAAATCGATAAATCGATAAATCGATAAATCGATAAATCGATAAATCGATAAATCGATAAATCGATAAATCGATAAATCGATAAATCGATAAATCGATAAATCGATAAATCGATAAATCGATAAATCGATAAATCGATAAATCGATAAATCGATAAATCGATAAATCGATAAATCGATAAATCGATAAATCGATAAATCGATAAATCGATAAATCGATAAATCGATAAATCGATAAATCGATAAATCGATAAATCGATAAATCGATAAATCGATAAATCGATAAATCGATAAATCGATAAATCGATAAATCGATAAATCGATAAATCGATAAATCGATAAATCGATAAATCGATAAATCGAAAAATCGATAAATCGATAAATCGATAAATCGATAAATCGATAAATCGATAAATCGATAAATCGATAAATCGATAAATCGATAAATCGATAAATCGATAAATCGATAAATCGATAAATCGATAAATCGATAAATCGATAAATCGATAAATCGATAAATCGATAAATCGATAAATCGATAAATCGATAAATCGATAAATCGATAAATCGATAAATCGATAAATCGATAAATCGATAAATCGATAAATCGATAAATCGATAAATCGATAAATCGATAAATCGATAAATCGATAAATCGATAAATCGATAAATCGATAAATCGATAAATCGATAAATCGATAAATCGATAAATCGATAAATCGATAAATCGATAAATCGATAAATCGATAAATCGATAAATCGATAAATCGATAAATCGATAAATCGATAAATCGATAAATCGATAAATCGATAAATCGATAAATCGATAAATCGATAAATCGATAAATCGATAAATCGATAAATCGATAAATCGATAAATCGATAAATCGATAAATCGATAAATCGATAAATCGATAAATCGATAAATCGATAAATCGATAAATCGATAAATCGATAAATCGATAAATCGATAAATCGATAAATCGATAAATCGATAAATCGATAAATCGATAAATCGATAAATCGATAAATCGATAAATCGATAAATCGATAAATCGATAAATCGATAAATCGATAAATCGATAAATCGATAAATCGATAAATCGATAAATCGATAAATCGATAAATCGATAAATCGATAAATCGATAAATCAAAAAATCAAAAAATCGATAAATCGATAAATCGATAAATCGATAAATCGATAAATCGATAAATCGATAAATCGATAAATCGATAAATCGATAAATCGATAAATCGATAAATCGATAAATCGATAAATCGATAAATCGATAAATCGATAAATCGATAAATCGATAAATCGATAAATCGATAAATCGATAAATCGATAAATCGATAAATCGATAAATCGATAAATCGATAAATCGATAAATCGATAAATCGATAAATCGATAAATCGATAAATCGATAAATCGATAAATCGATAAATCGATAAATCGATAAATCGATAAATCGATAAATCGATAAATCGATAAATCGATAAATCGATAAATCGATAAATCGATAAATCGATAAATCGATAAATCGATAAATCGATAAATCGATAAATCGATAAATCGATAAATCGTTAAATCGATAAATCGATAAATCGATTAATTGATAAATCGTTAAATCGATAAATCGTTAAATGGATAAATCGAGAAATCGAGAAATCGAGAAATCGAGAAATCGAGAAATCGTTAAATCATTAAATCGATAAATCGATGGATAGATTATTCGATAAATAGATAAATCCATTGATGAATAGATAGATAAATCGATAAATCGATAAATCGATAAATCGAAAAATCGAAAAATCGAAAAATCGATAAATCGATAAATCGATAAATCGATAAATCAATAAATCGATAAATCGATAAATCGATAAATCGATAAATCGATAAATCGATAAATCGATAAATCGATAAATCGATAAATCGATAAATCGATAAATCGATAAATCGATAAATCGATAAATCGATAAATCGATAAATCGATAAATCGATAAATCGATAAATCGATAAATCGATAAATCGATAAATCGATAAATCGATAAATCGATAAATCGATAAATCGATAAATCGATAAATCGATAAATCGATAAATCGATAAATCGATAAATCGATAAATCGATAAATCGATAAATCGATAAATCGATAAATCGAAAAATCGATAAATCGATAATTCGATATATCGATAAATCGATAAATCGATAAATCGATAAATCGTTAAATGGATAAATCGTTAAATCGAGAAATCGTTAAATCATTAAATCGATAAATCGATGGATAGATTATTCGATAAATAGATAAATCCATTGATGAAAAGATAGATAAATCGATATATCGATAAATCGATAAATCGATAAATCGATAAATCGATAAATCGATAAATCGATAAATCGATAAATCGATAAATCGATAAATCGATAAATCGATAAATCGATAAATCGATAAATCGATAAATCGATAAATCGATAAATCGATAAATCGATAAATCGATAAATCGATAAATCGATAAATCGATAAATCGATAAATCGATAAATCGTTAAATCGATAAAACGATAAATCGATAAATCGTTAAATCGATAAATCGATAAATCGTTAAATCGATAAATCGATAAATCGATAAATCGATAAATCGTTAAATCGTTAAATCGATAAATCGATAAATCGATAAATCGAAAAGTCGTTAAATCGTTAAATCTTTAAATCGAGAAATCGTTAAATCGTTAAATCATTAAATCGATAAATCGATAAATCGATGGATAGATTAATCGATAAATAGATAAATCCATTGATGAATAGATAGATAAATCGATATATCGATATATCGATAAATCGATAAATCGATAAATCGATAAATCGATAAATCAATAAATCGATAAATCGATAAATCGATAAATCGATAAATCGATAAATCGATAAATCGATAAATCGATAAATCGATAAATCGATAAATCGTTAAATCGATAAATCGATAAATCGTTAAATCGATAAATCGTTAAATCGATAAATCGATAAATCGATAAATCGATAAATCGATAAATCGATAAATCGATTAATTGATAAATCGTTAAATCGATAAATCGTTAAATGGATAAATCGTTAAATCGTTAAATCGAGAAATCGTTAAATCATTAAATCGATAAATCGATAAATCGATGGATAGTTTAATCGATAAATAGATAAATCCATTGATGAATAGATAGATAAATCAATTAATCGATAAATCGATAAATCGATAAATCGATAAATCGATAAATCGATAAATCGATAAATCGATAAATCGATAAATCGATAAATCGATAAATCGATAAATCGATAAATCGATAAATCGATAAATCGATAAATCGATAAATCGATAAATCGATAAATCGATAAATCGATAAATCGATAAATCGATAAATCGATAAATCGATAAATCGATAAATCGATAAATCGATAAATCGATAAATCGATAAATCGATAAATCGATAAATCGATAAATCGATAAATCGATAAATAGTTAAATCGATGGATAGATTAATCGATAAATCGATAAATCGATAAATCGATAAATCGATAAATCGATAAATCGATAAATCGATAAATCGATAAATCGATAAATCGATAAATCGATAAATCGATAAAATGATAAATCGATAAATCAATAAATCGATAAATCGATAAATCGATAAATCGATAAATCGTTAAATGGATAAATCGTTCAATCGTTTAATCGATAAATCGTTAAATCGTAAAATCGTTAAATCGTTAAATCGATAAATCGATAAATCGATAAATCGATAAATCGATAATTCGATAAATCGATGGATAGATTAATCGATAAATTGATAAATCCATTGATGAATAGATAGGTAAATCGATAAATCGATAAATCGATAAATCGATAAATCGATAAATCGATAAATCGATAAATCGATAAATCGATAAATCGATAAATCGATAAATCGATAAATCGATAAATCAATAAATCAATAAATCGATAAATCAATAAATCGATAAATCGATAAATCGATAAATCGATAAATCGATAAATCGATAAATCGATAAATCGATAAATCGTTAAATCGATAAATCGTTAAATCAATAAATCGATAAATCGATAAATCGATAAATCGATAAATCGATAAATCGATAAATCGATAAATCGTTAAATCGATAAATCGTTAAATCGATAAATCGTTAAATCTATAAATCGTTAAATCGATAAATCGTTAAATCGATAAATCGTTAAATCGATAAATCGATAAATCGTTAAATGGATAAATCGTTAAATCGTTAAATCTTTAAATCGAGAAATCGTTAAATCGTTAAATCATTAAATCGATAAATCGATAAATCGATAAATCGATAGATAGATTAATCGATAAATAGATAAATCCATTGATGAATAGATAGATAAATCGATATATCGATATATCGATAAATCGATAATTCGATAAATCGATAAATCGATAAATCGATAAATCGATAAATCGATAAATCGATAAATCGATAAATCGATAAATCGATAAATCGATAAATCGATAAATCGATAAATCGATAAATCGATAAATCGATAAATCGATAAATCGATAAATCGATAAATCGATAAATCGATAAATCGATAAATCGATAAATCGATAAATCGATAAATCGATAAATCGATAAATCGTTAAATCGATAAATCGTTAAATCGATAAATCGATAAATCGATAAATCGATAAATCGATAAATCGATAAATCGATAAATCGATAAATCGATAAATCGATAAATCGATAAATCGATAAATCGATAAATCGATAAATCGATAAAACGATAAATCGATAAATCGATAAATCGTTAAATCGATAAATCGATAAATCGTTAAATCGATAAATCGATAAATCGATAAATCGATAAATCGATAAATCGATAAATCGTTAAATCGTTAAATCGATAAATCGATAAATCGATAAATCGAAAAGTCGTTAAATCGTTAAATCTTTAAATCGAGAAATCGTTAAATCGTTAAATCATTAAATCGATAAATCGATAAATCGATAAATCGATAAATCGATGGATAGATTAATCGATAAATAGATAAATCTATTGATGAATAGATAGATAAATCGATATATCGATATATCGATAAATCGATAAATCGATAAATCGATAAATCGATAAATCGATAAATCGATAAATCGATAAATCAATAAATCGATAAATCGATAAATCGATAAATCGATAAATCGATAAATCGATAAATCGATAAATCGATAAATCGATAAATCGTTAAATCGATAAATCGATAAATCGTTAAATCGATAAATCGTTAAATCGATAAATCGATAAATCGATAAATCGATAAATCGATTAATTGATAAATCGTTAAATCGATAAATCGTTAAATGGATAAATCGTTAAATCGTTAAATCGTTAAATCATTAAATCGAGAAATCGTTAAATCATTAAATCGATAAATCGATAAATCGATGGATAGTTTAATCGATAAATAGATAAATCCATTGATGAATAGATAGATAAATCAATTAATCGATAAATAGATAAATCCATTGATGAATAGATAGATAAATCAATTAATCGATAAATCGATAAATCGATAAATCGATAAATCGATAAATCGATAAATCGATAAATCGATAAATCGATAAATCGATAAATCGATAAATCGATAAATCGATAAATCGATAAATCGATAAATCGATAAATCGATAAATCGATAAATCGATAAATCGATAAATCGATAAATCGATAAATCGATAAATCGATAAATCGATAAATCGATAAATCGATAAATCGATAAATCGATAAATCGATAAATCGATAAATCGATAAATCGATAAATCGATAAATCGATAAATCGATAAATCGATAAATCGATAAATCGATAAATCGATAAATCGATAAATCGATAAATCGATAAATCGATAAATCGATAAATCGATAAATCGATAAATCGATAAATAGTTAAATCGATGGATAGATTAATCGATAAATCGATAAATCGATAAATCGATAAATCGATAAATCGATAAATCGATAAATCGATAAATCGATAAAATGAT
The DNA here is from genome assembly GCA_963920215.1 of Nineta flava. Classification (NCBI taxonomy): domain Eukaryota; kingdom Metazoa; phylum Arthropoda; class Insecta; order Neuroptera; family Chrysopidae; genus Nineta; species Nineta flava. The sequence continues at coordinate 40,634,343 of OY986046.1, forward strand.
AAATCGATAAATCAATAAATCGATAAATAGATAAATCGATAAATCGATAAATCGATAAATCGTTAAATGGATAAATCGTTCAATCGTTTAATCGATAAATCGTTAAATCGTTAAATCGTTAAATCGTTAAATCGATAAATCGATAAATCGATAAATCGATAATTCGATAAATCGATGGATAGATTAATCGATAAATTGATAAATCCATTGATGAATAGATAGATAAATCGATAAATCGATAAATCGATAAATCGATAAATCGATAAATCGATAAATCGATAAATCGATAAATCGATAAATCGATAAATCGATAAATCGATAAATCGATAAATCGATAAATCGATAAATCGATAAATCGATAAATCGATAAATCGATAAATCGATAAATCGATAAATCGATAAATCGATAAATCGATAAATCGATAAATCGATAAATCGATAAATCGATAAATCGATAAATCGATAAATCGATAAATCGATAAATCGATAAATCGATAAATCGATAAATCGATAAATCGATAAATCGATAAATCGATAAATCGATAAATCGATAAATCGATAAATCGTTAAATCGATAAATCGATAAATCGATAAATCGATAAATCGATAAATCGATAAATCGATAAATCGTTAAATCGTTAAATCGTTAAATCGTTAAATCGATAAATCGATAAATCGATAAATCGATAAATCGATAAATCGATAAATCGATAAATCGATAAATCGATAAATCGATAAATCGATAAATCAATAAATCGATAAATAGATAAATCGATAAATCGTTAAATGGATAAATCGTTAAATCGTTTAATCGATAAATCGTTAAATCGTTAAATCGTAAAATCGATAAATCGATAAATCGATAAATCGATAATTCGATAAATCGATAATTCGATAAATCGATGGATAGATTAATCGATAAATTGATAAATCCATTGATGAATAGATAGATAAATCGATAAATCGATAAATCGATAAATCGATAAATCGATAAATCGATAAATCGATAAATCGATAAATCGATAAATCGATAAATCGATAAATCGATAAATCGATAAATCGATAAATCGTTAAATCGATAAATCGATAAATCGTTAAATCGATAAATCGATAGATCGATAAATCGATAAATCGATAAATCGATAAATCGATAAATCGATAAATCGATAAATCGATAAATCGATAAATCGTTAAATCGTTAAATCGATAAATCGATAAATCGATAAATCGAAAAGTCGTTAAATCGTTAAATCTTTAAATCGAGAAATCGTTAAATCGTTAAATCGTTAAATCATTAAATCGATAAATCGATAAATCGATGGATAGATTAATCGATAAATAGATAAATCCATTGATGAATAGATAGATAAATCGATATATCGATATATCGATAAATCGATATATCGATATATCGATAAATCGATAAATCGATAAATCGATAAATCAATAAATCGATAAATCGATAAATCGATAAATCGATAAATCGATAATTCGATAAATCGATAAATCGATAAATCGATAAATCGATAAATCGATAAATCGATAAATCGATAAATCGATAAATCGATAAATCGATAAATCGATAAATCGATAAATCGATAAATCGATAAATCGATAAATCGATAAATCGATAAATCGATAAATCGATAAATCGATAAATCGATAAATCGATAAATCGTTAAATCGATAAATCGATAAATCGTTAAATCGATAAATCGTTAAATCGATAAATCGTTAAATCGATAAATCGTTAAATCGATAAATCGATAAATCGAATAATTGATAAATCGTTAAATCGATAAATCGTTAAATGGATAAATCGTTAAATCGTTAAATCGTTAAATCGTTAAATCGAGAAATCGTTAAATCATTAAATCGATAAATCGATAAATCGATGGATAGTTTAATCGATAAATAGATAAATCCATTGATGAATAGATAGATAAATCAATAAATCGATAAATCGATAAATCGATAAATCGATAAATCGATAAATCGATAAATCGATAAATCGATAAATCGATAAATCGATAAATCGATAAATCGATAAATAGTTAAATCGATGGATAGATTAATCGATAAATCGATAAATCGATAAATCGATAAATCGATAAATCGATAAATCGATAAATCGATAAATCGATAAATCGATAAATCGATAAAATGATAAATCGATAAATCGATAAACCGATAAATCAATAAATCGATAAATAGATAAATCGATAAATCGATAAATCGATAAATCGATAAATCGATAAATCGATAAATCGATAAATCGATAAATCGATAAATCGATAAATCGATAAATCGATAAATCGATAAATCGATAAATCGATAAATCGATAAATCGATAAATCGATAAATCGATAAATCGATAAATCGATAAATCGATAAATCGATAAATCGATAAATCGATAAATCGATAAATCGATAAATCGATAAATCGATAAATCGATAAATCGATAAATCGATAAATCGATAAATCGATAAATCGATAAATCGATAAATCGATAAATCGATAAATCGATAAATCGATAAATCGATAAATCGATAAATCGATAAATCGATAAATCGATAAATCGATAAATCAATAAATCAATAAATCGATAAATCAATAAATCGATAAATCGATAAATCGATAAATCGATAAATCGGTAAATCGTTAAATCGATGGATAGATTAATCGATAAATCGATAAATCGTTAAATCGATAACTCGTTAAATCAATAAATCGATAAATCGATAAATCGATAAATCGATAAATCGATAAATCGATAAATCGATAAATCGATAAATCGTTAAATCGTTAAATCGATAAATCGTTAAATTGATAAATCGTTAAATCGTTAAATCGATAAATCGTTAAATCGATAAATCGTTAAATCGATAAATCGATTAATTGATAAATCGTTAAATCGATAAATCGATAAATCGTTAAATGGATAAATCGTTAAATCGTTAAATCTTTCAATCGAGAAATCGTTAAATCGTTAAATCATTAAATCGATAAATCGATAAATCGATGGATAGATTAATCGATAAATAGATAAATCCATTGATGAATATATAGATAAATCGATATATCGATAAATCGATAAATCGATAAATCGATAAATCGATAAATCGATAAATCGATAAATCGATAAATCGATAAATCGATAAATCGATAAATCGATAAATCGATAAATCGATAAATCGATAAATCGATAAATCGATAAATCGATAAATCGATAAATCGATAAATCGATAAATCGATAAATCGATAAATCGATAAATCGATAAATCGATAAATCGATAAATCGATAAATCGATAAATCGATAAATCGATAAATCGATAAATCGATAAATCGATAAATCGATAAATCGATAAATCGATAAATCGATAAATCGATAAATCGATAAATCGATAAATCGATAAATCGATAAATCGATAAATCGATAAATCGATAAATCGATAAATCGATAAATCGATAAATCGATAAATCGATAAATCGATAAATCGATAAATCGATAAATCGATAAATCGATAAATCGATAAATCGATAAGTCGATAAATCGATAAATCGATAAATCGATAAATCGATAAATCGATAAATCGATAAATCGATAAATCGATAAATCGATAAATCGATAAATCGATAAATCGATAAATCGATAAATCGATAAATCGATAAATCGATAAATCGATAAATCGATAAATCGATAAATCGATAAATCGATAAATCGATAAATCGATAAATCGATAAATCGATAAATCGATAAATCGTTAAATCGATAAATCTTTAAATCGTTAAATCGTTAAATCGATGGATAGATTAATCGATATATAGATTAATCGATAAATAGATAAATCCATTGATGCATAGATAGATAAATCGATATATCGATATATCGATAAATCGATAAATCAATAAATCGATAGATATATCAATCCATAAATAAATAGAAAAGTAAGTCGATAAATTGTTAAATAGATAAATCGATACATAGATAGATAAATCGATAAATCGATAAATAGATAAATCGATAGAAAGATAGATAGATTAATCGATAAATCGTTAAATCGCTATATAGATAGATAAAAAAATCGATAAATCGATAAATCGATAAATCGATAAATCGATAAATCGATAAATCAATAAATCGATAAATCAAAAAATCGATAAATCGATAAATCGATAAATCGATAAATCGATAAATCGATAAATCGATAAATTGATAAATCGATAAATCGATAAATCGATAAATCGATAAATCGATAAATCGATAAATCGATAAATCGATAAATCGATAAATCGATAAATCGATAAATAAATAGATAGTTAAATAAATAAATTGTTAAATAGATAAATCGAAAGATATATAGATAAATCGATAAATCGATAAATCGATAAATCGATAAATCGATAAATCGATAAATCGATAAATCGATAAATCGATAAATCGATAAATCGATAAATCGATAAATCGATAAATCGATAAATCGATAAATCGATAAATCGATAAATCGATAAATCGATAAATCGATAAATCGATAAATCGATAAATCGATAAATCGATAAATCGATAAATCGATAAATCGATAAATCGATAAATCGATAATTCGATAAATCGATAAATTGATAAATCGATAAATCGATAAATCGATAAATCGATAAATCGATAAATCGATAAATCGATAAATCGATAAATCGATAAATCGATAAATCGATAAATCGATAAATCGATAAATCGATAAATCGATAAATCGATAAATCGTTAAATCGATAAATTGTTAAATCGTTAAATCGATAAATCGATAAATCGATTAATTGATAAATCGTTAAATCGATAAATCGTTAAATGGATAAATCGTTAAATCGTTAAATCGAGAAATCGTTAAATCATTAAATCGATAAATCGATAAATCGATGGAAAGATTAATCGATAAATTCATTGATGAATAGATAGATAAATCGATATATCGATAAATCGATAAATCGATAAATCGATAAATCGATAAATCGATAAATCGATAAATCGATAAATCGATAAATCGATAAATCGATAAATCGATAAATCGATAAATCGATAAATCGATAAATCGATAAATCGATAAATCGATAAATCGATAAATCGATAAATCGATAAATCGATAAATCGATAAATCGATAAATCGATAAATCGATAAATCGATAAATCGATAAATCGATAAATCGATAAATCGATAAATCGATAAATCGATAAATCGATAAATCGATAAATCGATAAATCGATAAATCGATAAATCGATAAATCGATAAATCGATAAATCGATAAATCGATAAATCGATAAATCGATAAATCGATAAATCGATAAATCGATAAATCGATAAATCGATAAATCGATAAATCGATAAATCGATAAATCGATAAATCGATAAATCGATAAATCGATAAATCGATAAATCGATAAATCGATAAATCGATAAATCGATAAATCGATAAATCGATAAATCGATAAATCGATAAATCGATAAATCGATAAATCGATAAATCGATAAATCGATAAATCGATAAATCGATAAATCGATAAATCGATAAATCGATAAATCGATAAATCGATAAATCGATAAATCGATAAATCGATAAATCGATAAATCGATAAATCGATAAATCGATAAATCGATAAATCGATAAATCGATAAATCGATAAATCGATAAATCGATAAATCGATAAATCGATAAATCGATAAATCGATAAATCGATAAATCGATAAATCGATAAATCGATAAATCGATAAATCGATAAATCGATAAATCGATAAATCGATAAATCGATAAATCGATAAATCGATAAATCGATAAATCGATAAATCGATAAATCGATAAATCGATAAATCGATAAATCGATAAATCGATAAATCGATAAATCGATAAATCGATAAATCGATAAATCGATAAATCGATAAATCGATAAATCGATAAATCGATAAATCGATAAATCGATAAATCGATAAATCGATAAATCGATAAATCGATAAATCGATAAATCGATAAATCGATAAATCGATAAATCGATAAATCGATAAATCGATAAATCGATAAATCGATAAATCGATAAATCGATAAATCGATAAATCGATAAATCGATAAATCGATAAATCGATAAATCGATAAATCGATAAATCGATAAATCGATAAATCGATAAATCGATAAATCGATAAATCGTTAAATCGATAAATCGATAAATCGATAAATCGTTAAATCGATAAATCGATAAATCGATAAATCGATAAATCGATAAATCGATAAATCGATAAATCGATAAATCGATAAATCGATAAATCGTTACATCGATAAATCGATAAATCGATAAATCGAAAAATCGAAAAATCGAAAAATCGAAAAATCGAAAAATCGATAAATCGATAAATCGATAAATCGATAAATCGATAAATCGATAAATCGATAAATCAATAAATCGATAAATCGATAAATCGATAAATCGATAAATCGATAAATCGAAAAATCGATAAATCGAAAAATCGATAAATCGATAAATCGATAAATCGATAAATCGATAAATCGATAAATCGATAAATCGTTAAATCGATAAATCTTTAAATCGTTAAATCGTTAAATCGATGGATAGATTAATCGATAAATAGATAAATCCATTGATGAATAGATAGATAAATCGATATATCGATATATCGATAAATCGATAAATCAATAAATCGATAAATATATCAATCCATAAATAAATAGGAAAGTAAATAGATAAATTGTTAAATAGATAAATCGATACATAGATAGAAAAATCGATAAATCGATAAATCGATAAATCGATTAATTGATAAATCGATAAATCGATAAATCGTTAAATCGTTAAATCGATAAATCGATAAATCGATAAATCGATAAATCGATAAATCGATTAATTGATAAATCGATTAATCGATTAATTGATAAATCGTTAAATCGATAAATCGTTAAATGGATAAATCGTTAAATCGTTAAATCGAGAAATCGTTCAATCATTAAATCGATAAATCGATAAATCGATGGATAGATTAATCGATAAATAGATAAATCCATTGATGAATAGATAGATAAATCGATAAATCGATAAATCGATAAATCGATAAATCGATAAATCGATAAATCGATAAATCGATAAATCGATAAATCGATAAATCGATAAATCGATAAATCGATAAATCGATAAATCGATAAATCGATAAATCGATAAATCGATAAATCGATAAATCGATAAATCGATAAATCGATAAATCGATAAATCGATAAATCGATAAATCGATAAATCGATAAATCGATAAATCGATAAATCGATAAATCGATAAATCGATAAATCGATAAATCGATAAATCGATAAATCGATAAATCGATAAATCGATAAATCGATAAATCGATAAATCGATAAATCGATAAATCGATAAATCGATAAATCGATAAATCGATAAATCGATAAATCGATAAATCGATAAATCGATAAATCGATAAATCGATAAATCGATAAATCGATAAATCGATAAATCGATAAATCGATAAATCGATAAATCGATAAATCGATAAATCGATAAATCGATAAATCGATAAATCGATAAATCGATAAATCGATAAATCGATAAATCGATAAATCGATAAATCGATAAATCGATAAATCGTTAAATCGTTAAATCGATAAATCGATAAATCGATAAATCGTTAAATCGATAAATCGATAAATCGATAAATCGATAAATCGATAAATCGATAAATCGATAAATCGATAAATTGAAAAATCGATAAATCGATAAATCGATAAATCAATAAATCGATAAATCAAAAAATCGATAAATCGATAAATCGATAAATCGATAAATCGATAAATCGATAAATCGATAAATTGATAAATCGATAAATCGATAAATCGATAAATCGATAAATCGATAAATCGATAAATCGATAAATCGATAAATCGATAAATCGATAAATCGATAAATCGATAAATCGATAAATAAATAGATAGTTAAATAAATAAATTGTTAAATAGATAAATCGAAAGATATATAGATAAATCGATAAATCGATAAATCGATAAATCGATAAATCGATAAATCGATAAATCGATAAATCGATAAATCGATAAATCGATAAATCGATAAATCGATAAATCGATAAATCGATAAATCGATAAATCGATAAATCGATAAATCGATAAATCGATAAATCGATAAATCGATAAATCGATAAATCGATAAATCGATAAATCGATAAATCGATAAATCGATAATTCGATAAATCGATAAATTGATAAATCGATAAATCGATAAATCGATAAATCGATAAATCGATAAATCGATAAATCGATAAATCGATAAATCGATAAATCGATAAATCGATAAATCGATAAATCGATAAATCGATAAATCGATAAATCGATAAATCGTTAAATCGATAAATTGTTAAATCGTTAAATCGATAAATCGATAAATCGATTAATTGATAAATCGTTAAATCGATAAATCGTTAAATGGATAAATCGTTAAATCGTTAAATCGAGAAATCGTTAAATCATTAAATCGATAAATCGATAAATCGATGGAAAGATTAATCGATAAATAGATAAATTCATTGATGAATAGATAGATAAATCGATATATCGATAAATCGATAAATCGATAAATCGATAAATCGATAAATCGATAAATCGATAAATCGATAAATCGATAAATCGATAAATCGATAAATCGATAAATCGATAAATCGATAAATCGATAAATCGATAAATCGATAAATCGATAAATCGATAAATCGATAAATCGATAAATCGATAAATCGATAAATCGATAAATCGATAAATCGATAAATCGATAAATCGATAAATCGATAAATCGATAAATCGATAAATCGATAAATCGATAAATCGATAAATCGATAAATCGATAAATCGATAAATCGATAAATCGATAAATCGATAAATCGATAAATCGATAAATCGATAAATCGATAAATCGATAAATCGATAAATCGATAAATCGATAAATCGATAAATCGATAAATCGATAAATCGATAAATCGATAAATCGATAAATCGATAAATCGATAAATCGATAAATCGATAAATCGATAAATCGATAAATCGATAAATCGATAAATCGATAAATCGATAAATCGATAAATCGATAAATCGATAAATCGATAAATCGATAAATCGATAAATCGATAAATCGATAAATCGATAAATCGATAAATCGATAAATCGATAAATCGATAAATCGATAAATCGATAAATCGATAAATCGATAAATCGATAAATCGATAAATCGATAAATCGATAAATCGATAAATCGATAAATCGATAAATCGATAAATCGATAAATCGATAAATCGATAAATCGATAAATCGATAAATCGATAAATCGATAAATCGATAAATCGATAAATCGATAAATCGATAAATCGATAAATCGATAAATCGATAAATCGATAAATCGATAAATCGATAAATCGATAAATCGATAAATCGATAAATCGATAAATCGATAAATCGATAAATCGATAAATCGATAAATCGATAAATCGATAAATCGATAAATCGATAAATCGATAAATCGATAAATCGATAAATCGATAAATCGATAAATCGATAAATCGATAAATCGATAAATCGATAAATCGATAAATCGATAAATCGATAAATCGATAAATCGATAAATCGATAAATCGATAAATCGATAAATCGATAAATCGATAAATCGATAAATCGATAAATCGATAAATCGATAAATCGATAAATCGATAAATCGATAAATCGATAAATCGATAAATCGATAAATCGATAAATCGATAAATCGTTAAATCGATAAATCGATAAATCGATAAATCGTTAAATCGATAAATCGATAAATCGATAAATCGATAAATCGATAAATCGATAAATCGATAAATCGATAAATCGATAAATCGATAAATCGTTACATCGATAAATCGATAAATCGATAAATCGAAAAATCGAAAAATCGAAAAATCGAAAAATCGATAAATCGATAAATCGATAAATCGATAAATCGATAAATCGATAAATCGATAAATCAATAAATCGATAAATCGATAAATCGATAAATCGATAAATCGATAAATCGAAAAATCGATAAATCGAAAAATCGATAAATCGATAAATCGATAAATCGATAAATCGATAAATCGATAAATCGATAAATCGTTAAATCGATAAATCTTTAAATCGTTAAATCGTTAAATCGATGGATAGATTAATCGATAAATAGATAAATCCATTGATGAATAGATAGATAAATCGATATATCGATATATCGATAAATCGATAAATCAATAAATCGATAAATATATCAATCCATAAATAAATAGGAAAGTAAATAGATAAATTGTTAAATAGATAAATCGATACATAGATAGAAAAATCGATAAATCGATAAATCGATAAATCGATTAATTGATAAATCGATAAATCGATAAATCGTTAAATCGTTAAATCGATAAATCGATAAATCGATAAATCGATAAATCGATAAATCGATTAATTGATAAATCGATTAATCGATTAATTGATAAATCGTTAAATCGATAAATCGTTAAATGGATAAATCGTTAAATCGTTAAATCGAGAAATCGTTCAATCATTAAATCGATAAATCGATAAATCGATGGATAGATTAATCGATAAATAGATAAATCCATTGATGAATAGATAGATAAATCGATAAATCGATAAATCGATAAATCGATAAATCGATAAATCGATAAATCGATAAATCGATAAATCGATAAATCGATAAATCGATAAATCGATAAATCGATAAATCGATAAATCGATAAATCGATAAATCGATAAATCGATAAATCGATAAATCGATAAATCGATAAATCGATAAATCGATAAATCGATAAATCGATAAATCGATAAATCGATAAATCGATAAATCGATAAATCGATAAATCGATAAATCGATAAATCGATAAATCGATAAATCGATAAATCGATAAATCGATAAATCGATAAATCGATAAATCGATAAATCGATAAATCGATAAATCGATAAATCGATAAATCGATAAATCGATAAATCGATAAATCGATAAATCGATAAATCGATAAATCGATAAATCGATAAATCGATAAATCGATAAATCGATAAATCGATAAATCGATAAATCGATAAATCGATAAATCGATAAATCGATAAATCGATAAATCGATAAATCGATAAATCGATAAATCGATAAATCGATAAATCGATAAATCGATAAATCGATAAATCGTTAAATCGTTAAATCGATAAATCGATAAATCGATAAATCGTTAAATCGATAAATCGATAAATCGATAAATCGATAAATCGATAAATCGATAAATCGATAAATCGATAAATTGAAAAATCGATAAATCGATAAATCGATAAATCGATAAATCGATAAATTGATAAATCGATAAATCGATAAATCGATAAATCGATAAATCGATAAATCGATAAATCGATAAATCGATAAATCGATAAATCGATAAATCGATAAATCGATAAATCGATAAATCGATAAATCGATAAATCGTTAAATCGATAAATCTTTAAATCGTTAAATCGTTAAATCGATGGATAGATTAATCGATAAATAGATAAATCCATTGATGAATAGATAGATAAATCGATTTATCGATATATCGATAAATCGATAAATCAATAAATCGATAAATATATCAATCCATAAATAAATAGGAAAGTAAATAGATAAATTGTTAAATAGATAAATCGATACATAGATAGATTAATCGATAAATCGTTAAATCGCTATATAGATAGATAAAAAAATCGATAATACGATAAGTCGATAAATCGATAAATAATCGATAAATCGATAAATAATCGATAAATCGATAAATAATCGATAAATCGATAAATCGATAAATCGATAAATCGATAAATCGATAAATCGATAAATCGATAAATCGTTAAATCGATAAATCGTTAAATCGATAAATCGATAAATCGATAAATCGATAAATCGATAAATCGATAAATCGATAAATCGATAAATCGATAAATCGATAAATCGATAAATCGATAAATCGATAAATCGATAAATCGATAAATCGATAAATCGATAAATCGATAAATCGATAAATCGATAAATCGATAAATCGATAAATCGATAAATCGATAAATCGATAAATCGATAAATCGATAAATCGATAAATCGATAAATCGATAAATCGATAAATCGATAAATCGATAAATCGATAAATCGATAAATCGATAAATCGATAAATCGATAAATCGATAAATCGATAAATCGATAAATCGATAAATCGATAAATCGATAAATCGATAAATCGATAAATCGATAAATCGATAAATCGATAAATCGATAAATCGATAAATCGATAAATCGATAAATCGATAAATCGATAAATCGATAAATCGATAAATCGATAAATCGATAAATCGTTAAATCGATAAATCGTTAAATCGATAAATCGTTAAATCGATAAATCGTTAAATCGATAAATCGTTAAATCGATAAATCGATAAATCGATAAATCGATAAATCGATAAATCGATAAATCGATAAATCGATAAATCGATAAATCGATAAATCGTTAAATCGATAAATCGTTAAATCGATAAATCGATAAATCGATAAATCGATAAATCGATAAATCGATAAATCGATAAATCGATAAATCGATAAATCGATAAATCGATAAATCGATAAATCGATAAATCGATATATCGATAAATCGATAAATCGATAAATCGATAAATCGATGAATCGATAAATCGATAAATCGATAAATCGATAAATCGATAAATCGATAAATCGTTAAATCGATAAATCTTTAAATCTTTAAATCGTTAAATCGTTAAATCGATGGATAGATTAATCGATAAATAGATAAATCCATTGATGAATAGATAGATAAATCGATTTATCGATATATCGATAAATCGATAAATCAATAAATCGATAAATATATCAATCCATAAATAAATAGGAAAGTAAATAGATAAATTGTTAAATAGATAAATCGATACATAGATAGATTAATCGATAAATCGTTAAATCGCTATATAGATAGATAAAAAAATCGATAATACGATAAGTCGATAAATCGATAAGTCGATAAATCGATAAATAATCGATAAATCGATAAATCGATAAATCGATAAATCGATAAATCGATAAATCGATAAATCGATAAATCGATAAATCGATAAATCGATAAATCGATAAATCGATAAATCGATAAATCGATACATCAATACATCGATAAATCGATAAATCGATAAATCGATAAATCGATAAATCGATAAATCGATAAATCGTTAAATCGATTAATCCATTAATTGATAAATCGTTAAATCGATAAATCGATTAATCGATAAATCGATAAATTGATAAATCGATAAATCGATAAATCGATAAATCGATAAATCGATAAATCGATAAATCGATAAATCGATAAATCGATAAATCGTTAAATCGATAAATCGTTAAATCGATAAATCGTTAAATCGTTAAATCGATAAATCGATAAATCGATAAATCGATTAATTGATAAATCGATTAATCGATTAATTGATAAATCGTTAAATCGATAAATCGTTAAATGGATAAATCGTTAAATCGTTAAATCGAGAAATCGTTAAATCATTAAATCGATAAATCGATAAATCGATGGATAGATTAATCGATAAATAGATAAATCCATTGATGAATAGATAGATAAATCGATATATCGATAAATCGTTAAATCGATAAATCGATAAATCGATAAATCGATAAATCGATAAATCGATAAATCGATAAATCGATAAATCGATAAATCGATAAATCGATAAATCGATAAATCGATAAATCGATAAATCGATAAATCGATAAATCGATAAATCGATAAATCGATAAATCGATAAATCGATAAATCGATAAATCGATAAATCGATAAATCGATAAATCGATAAATCGATAAATCGATAAATCGATAAATCGATAAATCGATAAATCGATAAATCGATAAATCGATAAATCGATAAATCGATAAATCGATAAATCGATAAATCGATAAATCGATAAATCGATAAATCGATAAATCGATAAATCGATAAATCGATAAATCGATAAATCGATAAATCGATAAATCGATAAATCGATAAATCGATAAATCGATAAATCGATAAATCGATAAATCGATAAATCGATAAATCGATAAATCGATAAATCGATAAATCGATAAATCGATAAATCGATAAATCGATAAATCGATAAATCGATAAATCGATAAATCGATAAATCGATAAATCGATAAATCGATAAATCGATAAATCGATAAATCGATAAATCGATAAATCGATAAATCGATAAATCGATAAATCGATAAATCGATAAATCGATAAATCGATAAATCGATAAATCGATAAATCGATAAATCGATAAATCGATAAATCGATAAATCGATAAATCGATAAATCGATAAATCGTTAAATCGATAAATCGTTAAATCGATAAATCGTTAAATCGATAAATCGATAAATCGTTAAATCGATAAATCGTTAAATGGATAAATCGTTAAATGGATAAATCGTTAAATCGATAAATCGATAAATCGATAAATCGATAAATCGATAAATCGATAAATCGATAAATCGATAAATCGTTAAATCGATAAATCGTTAAATCGTTAAATCGATAAATCGTTAAATCGATAAATCGATAAATCGATTAATTGATAAATCGTTAAATCGATAAATCGATAAATCGTTAAATGGATAAATCGTTAAATCGAGAAATCGTTAAATCATTAAATCGATAAATCGATAAATCGATAAATCGATAAATCGATAAATCGATAAATCGTTAAATCGATAAATCTTTAAATCGTTAAATCGTTAAATCGATGGATAGATTAATCGATAAATAGATAAATCCATTGATGAATAGATAGATAAATCGATTTATCGATATATCGATAAATCGATAAATCAATAAATCGATAAATATATCAATCCATAAATAAATAGGAAAGTAAATAGATAAATTGTTAAATAGATAAATCGATACATAGATAGATTAATCGACAAATCGTTAAATCGCTATATAGATAGATAAAAAAATCGATAATACGATAAGTCGATAAATCGATAAGTCGATAAATCGATAAATAATCGATAAATCGATAAATCGATAAATCGATAAATCGATAAATCGATAAATCGATAAATCGATAAATCGATAAATCGATAAATCGATAAATCGATAAATCGATAAATCGATAAATCGATAAATCGATAAATCGATAAATCGATAAATCGATACATCAATACATCGATAAATCGATAAATCGATAAATCGATAATTCGATAAATCGATAAATCGATAAATCGATAAATCGATAAATCGATAAATCGTTAAATCGATTAATCCATTAATTGATAAATCGTTAAATCGATAAATCGATAAATCGATAAATTGATAAATCGATAAATCGATAAATCGATAAATCGATAAATCGATAAATCGATAAATCGATAAATCGATAAATCGATAAATCGATAAATCGATAAATCGATAAATCGTTAAATCGATAAATCGTTAAATCGATAAATCGTTAAATCGTTAAATCGATAAATCGATAAATCGATAAATCGATAAATCGATTAATAGATAAATCGATTAATCGATTAATTGATAAATCGTTAAATCGATAAATCGTTAAATGGATAAATCGTTAAATCGTTAAATCGAGAAATCGTTAAATCATTAAATCGATAAATCGATAAATCGATGGATAGATTAATCGATAAATAGATAAATCCATTGATGAATAGATAGATAAATCGATATATCGATAAATCGTTAAATCGTTAAATCGATAAATCGATAAATCGATAAATCGATAAATCGATAAATCGATAAATCGATAAATCGATAAATCGATAAATCGATAAATCGATAAATCGATAAATCGATAAATCGATAAATCGATAAATCGATAAATCGATAAATCGATAAATCGATAAATCGATAAATCGATAAATCGATAAATCGATAAATCGATAAATCGATAAATCGATAAATCGATAAATCGATAAATCGATAAATCGATAAATCGATAAATCGATAAATCGATAAATCGATAAATCGATAAATCGATAAATCGATGAATCGATAAATCGATAAATCGATAAATCGATAAATCGATAAATCGATAAATCGATAAATCGATAAATCGATAAATCGATAAATCGATAAATCGTTAAATCGATAAATCGTTAAATCGATAAATCGTTAAATCGATAAATCGATAAATCGATTAATTGATAAATCGTTAAATCGATAAATCGTTAAATGGATAAATCGTTAAATGGATAAATCGTTAAATCGATAAATCGATAAATCGATAAATCGATAAATCGATAAATCGTTAAATCGATAAATCGTTAAATCGTTAAATCGTTAAATCGATAAATCGTTAAATCGATAAATCGATAAATCGATTAATTGATAAATCGTTAAATCGATAAATCGATAAATCGTTAAATGGATAAATCGTTAAATCGAGAAATCGTTAAATCATTAAATCGATAAATCGATAAATCGATGGATAGATTAATCGATAAATAGATAAATCCATTGATGAATAGATAGATAAATCGATATATCGATAAATCGGTAAATCGATAAATCGATAAATCGATAAATCGATAAATCGATAAATCGATAAATCGATAAATCGATAAATCGATAAATCGATAAATCGATAAATCGATAAATCGATAAATCGATAAATCGATAAATCGATAAATCGATAAATCGATAAATCGATAAATCGATAAATCGATAAATCGATAAATCGATAAATCGATAAATCGATAAATCGATAAATCGATAAATCGATAAATCGATAAATCGATAAATCGATAAATCGATAAATCGATAAATCGATAAATCGATAAATCGATAAATCGATAAATCGATAAATCGATAAATCGATAAATCGATAAATCGATAAATCGATAAATCGATAAATCGATAAATCGATAAATCGATAAATCGATAAATCGATAAATCGATAAATCGATAAATCGATAAATCGATAAATCGATAAATCGATAAATCGTTAAATCGATAAATCGTTAAATCGATAAATCGATAAATCGATAAATCGATAAATCGTTAAATCGATAAATCGTTTAATCGATAAATCGATAAATCGATTAATTGATAAATCGTTAAATCGATAAATCGTTAAATGGATAAATCGTTAAATGGATAAATCGTTAAATCGAGAAATCGTTAAATCATTAAATCGATAAATCGATAAATCGATGGATAGATTAATCGATAAATAGATAAGTCCATTGATGAATAGATAGATAAATCGATATATCGATAAATCGATAAATCGATAAATCGATAAATCGATAAATCGATAAATCGATAAATCGATAAATCGATAAATCGATAAATCGATAAATCGATAAGTCGATAAATCGATAAATCGATAAATCGATAAATCGATAAATCGATAAATCGATAAATCGATAAATCGATAAATCGTTAAATCGATAATTCTTTAAATCGTTAAATCGTTAAATCGATGGATAGATTAATCGATAAATAGATAAATCCATTGATGAATAGATAGATAAATCGATATATCGATATATCGATAAATCGATAAATCAATAAATCGATAAATATATCAATCCATAAATAAATAGAAAAGTAAATAGATAAATTGTTAAATAGATAAATCGATACATAGATAGATAAATCGATAAATCGATAAATAGATAAATCGATAGAAAGATAGATAGATTAATCGATAAATCGTTAAATCGCTATATAGATAGATAAATAAATCGATAAATCGATAAGTCGATAAATCGGTAAGTCGATAAATCGATAAATCGATAAATCGATAAATCGATAAATCGATAAATCGAGAAATCGAGAAATCGAGAAATCGAGAAATCGAGAAATCGAGTAATCGATAAATCGATAAATCGATAAATCGATAGATCGATAAATCGATAAATCGATAGATCGACAAATCGATAAATCGATACATCAATACATCGATAAATCGATAAATCGATAAATCGATACATCAATACATCGATAAATCGATAAATCGATAAATCGATAAATCGATAAATCGATAAATCGATAAATCGATAAATCGATAAATCGATAAATCGATAAATCGATAAATCGATAAATCGATAAATCGATAAATCGATAAATCGATAAATCGATAAATCGATAAATCGATAAATCGATAAATCGATAAATCGATTAATCGATAAATCGATAAATCGTTAAATCGATAAATCGTTAAATCGATAAATCGTTTAATCGATAAATCGATAAATTGATTAATTGATAAATCGTTAAATCGATAAATCGATAAATCGATAAATCGATAAATCGATAAATCGATAAATCGATAAATCGATAAATCGATAAATCGATAAATCGATAAATCGATAAATCGTTAAATCGTTAAATCGATAAATCGATAAATCGATAAATCGATAAATCGATAAATCGATAAATCGATAAATCGTTAAATCGATAAATCGATAAATCGATAAATCGATAAATCGATAAATCGATAAATCGATAAATCGATAAATCGATAAATCGATAAATCGATAAATCGATAAATCGATAAATCGATAAATCGATAAATCGATAAATCGATAAATCGATAAATCGATAAATCGATAAATCGATAAATCGATAAATCGATAAATCGATAAATCGATAAATCGATAAATCGATAAATCGATAAATCGATAAATCGATAAATCGATAAATCGATAAATCGATAAATCGATAAATCGATAAATCGATAAATCGATAAATCGATAAATCGATAAATCGATAAATCGATAAATCGATAAATCGATAAATCGATAAATCGATAAATCGATAAATCGATAAATCGATAAATCGATAAATCGATAAATCGATAAATCGATAAATCGATAAATCGATAAATCGATAAATCGATAAATCGATAAATCGATAAATCGATAAATCGATAAATCGATAAATCGTTAAATCGATAAATCGTTAAATCGATAAATCGTTAAATCGATAAATCGTTAAATCGATAAATCGTTAAATCGATAAATCGATAAATCGATAAATCGATAAATCGATAAATCGATAAATCGATAAATCGATAAATCGATAAATCGATAAATCGATAAATCGATAAATCGATAAATCGATAAATCGATAAATCGATAAATCGATAAATCGTTAAATCGATAAATCGTTAAATCGATAAATCGATAAATCGATAAATCGATAAATCGATAAATCGATAAATCGATAAATCGATAAATCGATAAATCGATAAATCGATAAATCGATAAATCGATAAATCGATAAATCGATAAATCGATGAATCGATAAATCGATAAATCGATAAATCGATAAATCGATAAATCGATAAATCGATAAATCGTTAAATCGATAAATCTTTAAATCGTTAAATCGTTAAATCGATGGATAGATTAATCGATAAATAGATAAATCCATTGATGAATAGATAGATAAATCGATTTATCGATATATCGATAAATCGATAAATCAATAAATCGATAAATATATCAATCCATAAATAAATAGGAAAGTAAATAGATAAATTGTTAAATAGATAAATCGATACATAGATAGATTAATCGATAAATCGTTAAATCGCTATATAGATAGATAAAAAAATCGATAATACGATAAGTCGATAAATCGATAAGTCGATAAATCGATAAATAATCGATAAATCGATAAATCGATAAATCGATAAATCGATAAATCGATAAATCGATAAATCGATAAATCGATAAATCGATAAATCGATAAATCGATAAATCGATAAATCGATAAATCGATAAATCGATAAATCGATACATCAATACATCGATAAATCGATAAATCGATAAATCGATAAATCGATAAATCGATAAATCGTTAAATCGATTAATCCATTAATTGATAAATCGTTAAATCGATAAATCGATAAATCGATAAATTGATAAATCGATAAATCGATAAATCGATAAATCGATAAATCGATAAATCGATAAATCGATAAATCGATAAATCGATAAATCGATAAATCGATAAATCGATAAATCGATAAATCGATAAATCGATAAATCGATAAATCGATAAATCGTTAAATCGATAAATCGTTAAATCGATAAATCGTTAAATCGTTAAATCGATAAATCGATTAATTGATAAATCGATTAATCGATTAATTGATAAATCGTTAAATCGATAAATCGTTAAATGGATAAATCGTTAAATCGTTAAATCGAGAAATCGTTAAATCATTAAATCGATAAATCGATAAATCGATGGATAGATTAATCGATAAATAGATAAATCCATTGATGAATAGATAGATAAATCGATAAATCGATAAATCGATAAATCGATAAATCGATAAATCGATAAATCGATAAATCGATAAATCGTTAAATCGATAAATCGTTAAATCGATAAATCGATAAATCGATAAATCGATAAATCGATAAATCGATAAATCGATAAATCGATAAATCGATATATCGATAAATCGATAAATCGATAAATCGATAAATCGATAAATCGATAAATCGATAAATCGATAAATCGATGAATCGATAAATCGATAAATCGATAAATCGATAAATCGATAAATCGATAAATCGATAAATCGTTAAATCGATAAATCTTTAAATCGTTAAATCGTTAAATCGATGGATAGATTAATCGATAAATAGATAAATCCATTGATGAATAGATAGATAAATCGATTTATCGATATATCGATAAATCGATAAATCAATAAATCGATAAATATATCAATCCATAAATAAATAGGAAAGTAAATAGATAAATTGTTAAATAGATAAATCGATACATAGATAGATTAATCGATAAATCGTTAAATCGCTATATAGATAGATAAAAAAATCGATAATACGATAAGTCGATAAATCGATAAGTCGATAAATCGATAAATAATCGATAAATCGATAAATCGATAAATCGATAAATCGATAAATCGATAAATCGATAAATCGATAAATCGATAAATCGATAAATCGATAAATCGATAAATCGATAAATCGATAAATCGATAAATCGATAAATCGATAAATCGATAAATCGATAAATCGATAAATCGATACATCAATACATCGATAAATCGATAAATCGATAAATCGATAAATCGATAAATCGATAAATCGTTAAATCGATTAATCCATTAATTGATAAATCGTTAAATCGATAAATCGATAAATCGATAAATTGATAAATCGATAAATCGATAAATCGATAAATCGATAAATCGATAAATCGATAAATCGATAAATCGATAAATCGATAAATCGATAAATCGATAAATCGATAAATCGATATATCGATAAATCGATAAATCGATAAATCGATAAATCGATAAATCGATAAATCGATAAATCGATAAATCGATGAATCGATAAATCGATAAATCGATAAATCGATAAATCGATAAATCGATAAATCGATAAATCGTTAAATCGATAAATCTTTAAATCGTTAAATCGTTAAATCGATGGATAGATTAATCGATAAATAGATAAATCCATTGATGAATAGATAGATAAATCGATTTATCGATATATCGATAAATCGATAAATCAATAAATCGATAAATATATCAATCCATAAATAAATAGGAAAGTAAATAGATAAATTGTTAAATAGATAAATCGATACATAGATAGATTAATCGATAAATCGTTAAATCGCTATATAGATAGATAAAAAAATCGATAATACGATAAGTCGATAAATCGATAAGTCGATAAATCGATAAATAATCGATAAATCGATAAATCGATAAATCGATAAATCGATAAATCGATAAATCGATAAATCGATAAATCGATAAATCGATAAATCGATAAATCGATAAATCGATAAATCGATAAATCGATAAATCGATAAATCGATAAATCGATACATCAATACATCGATAAATCGATAAATCGATAAATCGATAAATCGATAAATCGATAAATCGATAAATCGATAAATCGATAAATCGATAAATCGATAAATCGATAAATCGATAAATCGATAAATCGATAAATCGATAAATCGATAAATCGATAAATCGATAAATCGATAAATCGATAAATCGATAAATCGATAAATCGATAAATCGATAA
Organism: Nineta flava; assembly: GCA_963920215.1. Lineage (NCBI taxonomy): Eukaryota > Metazoa > Arthropoda > Insecta > Neuroptera > Chrysopidae > Nineta > Nineta flava. The sequence goes on from OY986046.1 coordinate 40,656,561, forward strand.
ATCGATAAATCGATAAATCGATAAATCGATAAATCGATAAATCGATAAATCGATAAATCGATAAATCGATAAATCGATAAATCGATAAATCGTTAAATCGATAAATCGTTAAATCGATAAATCGTTAAATCGATAAATCGATAAATCGTTAAATCGATAAATCGTTAAATGGATAAATCGTTAAATGGATAAATCGTTAAATCGATAAATCGATAAATCGATAAATCGATAAATCGATAAATCGATAAATCGATAAATCGATAAATCGATAAATCGATAAATCGATAAATCGATAAATCGTTAAATCGATAAATCGTTAAATCGTTAAATCGATAAATCGTTAAATCGATAAATCGATAAATCGATTAATTGATAAATCGTTAAATCGATAAATCGATAAATCGTTAAATGGATAAATCGTTAAATCGAGAAATCGTTAAATCATTAAATCGATAAATCGATAAATCGATAAATCGATAAATCGATAAATCGATAAATCGATAAATCGTTAAATCGATAAATCTTTAAATCGTTAAATCGTTAAATCGATGGATAGATTAATCGATAAATAGATAAATCCATTGATGAATAGATAGATAAATCGATTTATCGATATATCGATAAATCGATAAATCAATAAATCGATAAATATATCAATCCATAAATAAATAGGAAAGTAAATAGATAAATTGTTAAATAGATAAATCGATACATAGATAGATTAATCGACAAATCGTTAAATCGCTATATAGATAGATAAAAAAATCGATAATACGATAAGTCGATAAATCGATAAGTCGATAAATCGATAAATAATCGATAAATCGATAAATCGATAAATCGATAAATCGATAAATCGATAAATCGATAAATCGATAAATCGATAAATCGATAAATCGATAAATCGATAAATCGATAAATCGATAAATCGATAAATCGATAAATCGATAAATCGATAAATCGATAAATCGATAAATCGATACATCAATACATCGATAAATCGATAAATCAATAAATCGATAATTCGATAAATCGATAAATCGATAAATCGATAAATCGATAAATCGATAAATCGATAAATCGTTAAATCGATTAATCCATTAATTGATAAATCGTTAAATCGATAAATCGATAAATCGATAAATTGATAAATCGATAAATCGATAAATCGATAAATCGATAAATCGATAAATCGATAAATCGATAAATCGATAAATCGATAAATCGATAAATCGATAAATCGATAAATCGTTAAATCGATAAATCGTTAAATCGATAAATCGTTAAATCGTTAAATCGATAAATCGATAAATCGATAAATCGATAAATCGATAAATCGATTAATTGATAAATCGATTAATCGATTAATTGATAAATCGTTAAATCGATAAATCGTTAAATGGATAAATCGTTAAATCGTTAAATCGAGAAATCGTTAAATCATTAAATCGATAAATCGATAAATCGATGGATAGATTAATCGATAAATAGATAAATCCATTGATGAATAGATAGATAAATCGATATATCGATAAATCGTTAAATCGTTAAATCGATAAATCGATAAATCGATAAATCGATAAATCGATAAATCGATAAATCGATAAATCGATAAATCGATAAATCGATAAATCGATAAATCGATAAATCGATAAATCGATAAATCGATAAATCGATAAATCGATAAATCGATAAATCGATAAATCGATAAATCGATAAATCGATAAATCGATAAATCGATAAATCGATAAATCGATAAATCGATAAATCGATAAATCGATAAATCGATAAATCGATAAATCGATAAATCGATAAATCGATAAATCGATAAATCGATAAATCGATAAATCGATAAATCGATAAATCGATAAATCGATAAATCGATAAATCGATAAATCGATAAATCGATAAATCGATAAATCGATAAATCGATAAATCGATAAATCGATAAATCGATAAATCGATAAATCGATAAATCGATAAATCGATAAATCGATAAATCGTTAAATCGATAAATCGTTAAATCGATAAATCGTTAAATCGATAAATCGATAAATCGATTAATTGATAAATCGTTAAATCGATAAATCGTTAAATGGATAAATCGTTAAATGGATAAATCGTTAAATCGATAAATCGATAAATCGATAAATCGATAAATCGATAAATCGATAAATCGATAAATCGTTAAATCGATAAATCGTTAAATCGTTAAATCGTTAAATCGATAAATCGTTAAATCGATAAATCGATAAATCGATTAATTGATAAATCGTTAAATCGATAAATCGATAAATCGTTAAATGGATAAATCGTTAAATCGAGAAATCGTTAAATCATTAAATCGATAAATCGATAAATCGATGGATAGATTAATCGATAAATAGATAAATCCATTGATGAATAGATAGATAAATCGATATATCGATAAATCGGTAAATCGATAAATCGATAAATCGATAAATCGATAAATCGATAAATCGATAAATCGATAAATCGATAAATCGATAAATCGATAAATCGATAAATCGATAAATCGATAAATCGATAAATCGATAAATCGATAAATCGATAAATCGATAAATCGATAAATCGATAAATCGATAAATCGATAAATCGATAAATCGATAAATCGATAAATCGATAAATCGATAAATCGATAAATCGATAAATCGATAAATCGATAAATCGATAAATCGATAAATCGATAAATCGATAAATCGATAAATCGATAAATCGATAAATCGATAAATCGATAAATCGATAAATCGATAAATCGATAAATCGATAAATCGATAAATCGATAAATCGATAAATCGATAAATCGATAAATCGATAAATTGATAAATCGATAAATCGATAAATCGATAAATCGATAAATCGATAAATCGATAAATCGATAAATCGATAAATCGATAAATCGATAAATCGATAAATCGATAAATCGATAAATCGTTAAATCGATAAATCGTTAAATCGATAAATCGTTAAATCGATAAATCGATAAATCGATTAATTGATAAATCGTTAAATCGATAAATCGTTAAATGGATAAATCGTTAAATGGATAAATCGTTAAATCGATAAATCGATAAATCGATAAATCGATAAATCGATAAATCGATAAATCGTTAAATCGATAAATCGTTAAATCGTTAAATCGTTAAATCGATAAATCGTTAAATCGATAAATCGATAAATCGATTAATTGATAAATCGTTAAATCGATAAATCGATAAATCGTTAAATGGATAAATCGTTAAATCGAGAAATCGTTAAATCATTAAATCGATAAATCGATAAATCGATGGATAGATTAATCGATAAATAGATAAATCCATTGATGAATAGATAGATAAATCGATATATCGATAAATCGGTAAATCGATAAATCGATAAATCGATAAATCGATAAATCGATAAATCGATAAATCGATAAATCGATAAATCGATAAATCGATAAATCGATAAATCGATAAATCGATAAATCGATAAATCGATAAATCGATAAATCGATAAATCGATAAATCGATAAATCGATAAATCGATAAATCGATAAATCGATAAATCGATAAATCGATAAATCGATAAATCGATAAATCGATAAATCGATAAATCGATAAATCGATAAATCGATAAATCGATAAATCGATAAATCGATAAATCGATAAATCGATAAATCGATAAATCGATAAATCGATAAATCGATAAATCGATAAATCGATAAATCGATAAATCGATAAATCGATAAATCGATAAATCGATAAATCGATAAATCGATAAATCGATAAATCGATAAATCGATAAATCGATAAATCGATAAATCGATAAATCGTTAAATCGATAAATCGTTAAATCGATAAATCGATAAATCGTTAAATCGATAAATCGTTTAATCGATAAATCGATAAATCGATTAATTGATAAATCGATAAATCGATTAATTGATAAATCGTTAAATCGATAAATCGTTAAATGGATAAATCGTTAAATGGATAAATCGTTAAATCGAGAAATCGTTAAATCATTAAATCGATAAATCGATAAATCGATGGATAGATTAATCGATAAATAGATAAATCCATTGATGAATAGATAGATAAATCGATATATCGATAAATCGATAAATCGATAAATCGATAAATCGATAAATCGATAAATCGATAAATCGATAAATCGATAAATCGATAAATCGATAAATCGATAAATCGATAAATCGATAAGTCGATAAATCGATAAATCGATAAATCGATAAATCGATAAATCGATAAATCGATAAATCGATAAATCGATAAATCGTTAAATCGATAATTCTTTAAATCGTTAAATCGTTAAATCGATGGATAGATTAATCGATAAATAGATAAATCCATTGATGAATAGATAGATAAATCGATATATCGATATATCGATAAATCGATAAATCAATAAATCGATAAATATATCAATCCATAAATAAATAGAAAAGTAAATAGATAAATTGTTAAATAGATAAATCGATACATAGATAGATAAATCGATAAATCGATAAATAGATAAATCGATAGAAAGATAGATAGATTAATCGATAAATCGTTAAATCGCTATATAGATAGATAAATAAATCGATAAATCGATAAGTCGATAAATCGATAAGTCGATAAATCGATAAATCGATAAATCGATAAATCGATAAATCGATAAATCGATAAATCGATAAATCGAGAAATCGAGAAATCGAGAAATCGAGAAATCGAGAAATCGAGAAATCGAGAAATCGAGTAATCGATAAATCGATAAATCGATAAATCGATAGATCGATAAATCGATAAATCGATAGATCGATAAATCGATAAATCGATACATCAATACATCGATAAATCGATAAATCGATAAATCGATACATCAATACATCGATAAATCGATAAATCGATAAATCGATAAATCGATAAATCGATAAATCGATAAATCGATAAATCGATAAATCGATAAATCGATAAATCGATAAATCGATAAATCGATAAATCGATAAATCGATAAATCGATAAATCGATAAATCGATAAATCGATAAATCGATAAATCGATAAATCGATAAATCGATAAATCGATAAATCGATAAATCGATTAATCGATAAATCGATAAATCGTTAAATCGATAAATCGTTAAATCGATAAATCGTTTAATCGATAAATCGATAAATTGATTAATTGATAAATCGTTAAATCGATAAATCGATAAATCGATAAATCGATAAATCGATAAATCGATAAATCGATAAATCGTTAAATCGTTAAATCGATAAATCGTTAAATCGATAAATCGATAAATCGATTAATTGATAAATCGTTAAATCGATAAATCGATAAATCGTTAAATGGATAAATCGTTAAATCGAGAAATCGTTAAATCATTAAATCGATAAATCGATAAATCGATAAATCGATAAATCGATAAATCGATAAATCGATAAATCGATAAATCGATAAATCGATAAATCGATAAATCGATAAATCGATAAATCGATAAATCGATAAATCGATAAATCGATAAATCGATAAATCGATAAATCGATAAATCGTTAAATCGATAAATCGTTAAATCGATAAATCGTTAAATCGATAAATCGATAAATCGATTAATTGATAAATCGTTAAATCGATAAATCGTTAAATGGATAAATCGTTAAATGGATAAATCGTTAAATCGATAAATCGATAAATCGATAAATCGATAAATCGATAAATCGATAAATCGTTAAATCGATAAATCGTTAAATCGTTAAATCGTTAAATCGATAAATCGTTAAATCGATAAATCGATAAATCGATTAATTGATAAATCGTTAAATCGATAAATCGATAAATCGTTAAATGGATAAATCGTTAAATCGAGAAATCGTTAAATCATTAAATCGATAAATCGATAAATCGATGGATAGATTAATCGATAAATAGATAAATCCATTGATGAATAGATAGATAAATCGATATATCGATAAATCGGTAAATCGATAAATCGATAAATCGATAAATCGATAAATCGATAAATCGATAAATCGATAAATCGATAAATCGATAAATCGATAAATCGATAAATCGATAAATCGATAAATCGATAAATCGATAAATCGATAAATCGATAAATCGATAAATCGATAAATCGATAAATCGATAAATCGATAAATCGATAAATCGATAAATCGATAAATCGATAAATCGATAAATCGATAAATCGATAAATCGATAAATCGATAAATCGATAAATCGATAAATCGATAAATCGATAAATCGATAAATCGATAAATCGATAAATCGATAAATCGATAAATCGATAAATCGATAAATCGATAAATCGATAAATCGATAAATCGATAAATCGATAAATCGATAAATCGATAAATCGATAAATCGATAAATCGATAAATCGATAAATCGATAAATCGATAAATCGATAAATCGATAAATCGATAAATCGATAAATCGATAAATCGATAAATCGATAAATCGATAAATCGATAAATCGTTAAATCGATAAATCGTTAAATCGATAAATCGTTAAATCGATAAATCGATAAATCGATTAATTGATAAATCGTTAAATCGATAAATCGTTAAATGGATAAATCGTTAAATGGATAAATCGTTAAATCGATAAATCGATAAATCGATAAATCGATAAATCGATAAATCGATAAATCGTTAAATCGATAAATCGTTAAATCGTTAAATCGTTAAATCGATAAATCGTTAAATCGATAAATCGATAAATCGATTAATTGATAAATCGTTAAATCGATAAATCGATAAATCGTTAAATGGATAAATCGTTAAATCGAGAAATCGTTAAATCATTAAATCGATAAATCGATAAATCGATGGATAGATTAATCGATAAATAGATAAATCCATTGATGAATAGATAGATAAATCGATATATCGATAAATCGGTAAATCGATAAATCGATAAATCGATAAATCGATAAATCGATAAATCGATAAATCGATAAATCGATAAATCGATAAATCGATAAATCGATAAATCGATAAATCGATAAATCGATAAATCGATAAATCGATAAATCGATAAATCGATAAATCGATAAATCGATAAATCGATAAATCGATAAATCGATAAATCGATAAATCGATAAATCGATAAATCGATAAATCGATAAATCGATAAATCGATAAATCGATAAATCGATAAATCGATAAATCGATAAATCGATAAATCGATAAATCGATAAATCGATAAATCGATAAATCGATAAATCGATAAATCGATAAATCGATAAATCGATAAATCGATAAATCGATAAATCGATAAATCGATAAATCGATAAATCGATAAATCGATAAATCGATAAATCGATAAATCGATAAATCGATAAATCGATAAATCGATAAATCGATAAATCGATAAATCGATAAATCGTTAAATCGATAAATCGTTAAATCGATAAATCGATAAATCGTTAAATCGATAAATCGTTTAATCGATAAATCGATAAATCGATTAATTGATAAATCGATAAATCGATTAATTGATAAATCGTTAAATCGATAAATCGTTAAATGGATAAATCGTTAAATGGATAAATCGTTAAATCGAGAAATCGTTAAATCATTAAATCGATAAATCGATAAATCGATGGATAGATTAATCGATAAATAGATAAATCCATTGATGAATAGATAGATAAATCGATATATCGATAAATCGATAAATCGATAAATCGATAAATCGATAAATCGATAAATCGATAAATCGATAAATCGATAAATCGATAAATCGATAAATCGATAAATCGATAAGTCGATAAATCGATAAATCGATAAATCGATAAATCGATAAATCGATAAATCGATAAATCGATAAATCGATAAATCGTTAAATCGATAATTCTTTAAATCGTTAAATCGTTAAATCGATGGATAGATTAATCGATAAATAGATAAATCCATTGATGAATAGATAGATAAATCGATATATCGATATATCGATAAATCGATAAATCAATAAATCGATAAATATATCAATCCATAAATAAATAGAAAAGTAAATAGATAAATTGTTAAATAGATAAATCGATACATAGATAGATAAATCGATAAATCGATAAATAGATAAATCGATAGAAAGATAGATAGATTAATCGATAAATCGTTAAATCGCTATATAGATAGATAAATAAATCGATAAATCGATAAGTCGATAAATCGATAAGTCGATAAATCGATAAATCGATAAATCGATAAATCGATAAATCGATAAATCGATAAATCGATAAATCGAGAAATCGAGAAATCGAGAAATCGAGAAATCGAGAAATCGAGAAATCGAGAAATCGAGTAATCGATAAATCGATAAATCGATAAATCGATAGATCGATAAATCGATAAATCGATAGATCGATAAATCGATAAATCGATACATCAATACATCGATAAATCGATAAATCGATAAATCGATACATCAATACATCGATAAATCGATAAATCGATAAATCGATAAATCGATAAATCGATAAATCGATAAATCGATAAATCGATAAATCGATAAATCGATAAATCGATAAATCGATAAATCGATAAATCGATAAATCGATAAATCGATAAATCGATAAATCGATAAATCGATAAATCGATAAATCGATAAATCGATAAATCGATAAATCGATAAATCGATTAATCGATAAATCGATAAATCGTTAAATCGATAAATCGTTAAATCGATAAATCGTTTAATCGATAAATCGATAAATTGATTAATTGATAAATCGTTAAATCGATAAATCGATAAATCGATAAATCGATAAATCGATAAATCGATAAATCGATAAATCGTTAAATCGTTAAATCGATAAATCGTTAAATCGATAAATCGATAAATCGATTAATTGATAAATCGTTAAATCGATAAATCGATAAATCGTTAAATGGATAAATCGTTAAATCGAGAAATCGTTAAATCATTAAATCGATAAATCGATAAATCGATAAATCGATAAATCGATAAATCGATAAATCGATAAATCGATAAATCGATAAATCGATAAATCGATAAATCGATAAATCGATAAATCGATAAATCGATAAATCGATAAATCGATAAATCGATAAATCGTTAAATCGTTAAATCGATAAATCGTTAAATCGTTAAATCGATAAATCGATAAATCGATTAATTGATAAATCGTTAAATCGATAAATCGATAAATCGATAAATCGTTAAATGGATAAATCGTTAAATCGTTAAATCATTAAATCGATAAATCGATAAATCGATAAATCGATGGATAGATTAATCGATAAATAGATAAATCCATTGATGAATAGATAGATAAATCGATATATCGATATATCGATAAATCGATAAATCGATAAATCGATAAATCGATAAATCGATAAATCGATAAATCGATAAATCGATAAATCGATAAATCGATAAATCGATAAATCGTTAAATCGATAAATCGATAAATCGTTAAATCGATAAATCGTTAAATCGATAAATCGATTAATTGATAAATCGATAAATCGATTAATTGATAAATCGTTAAATCGATAAATCGTTAAATGGATAAATCGTTAAATCGAGAAATCGTTAAATCATTAAATCGATAAATCGATAAATCGATGGATAGATTAATCGATAAATAGATAAATCCATTGATGAATAGATAGATAAATCGATATATCGATATATCGATAAATCGATAAATCGATAAATCGATAAATCGATAAATCGATAAATCGATAAATCGATAAATCGATAAATCGATAAATCGATAAATCGATAAATCGTTAAATCGATAATTCTTTAAATCGTTAAATCGTTAAATCGATGGATAGATTAATCGATAAATAGATAAATCCATTGATGAATAGATAGATAAATCGATATATCGATATATCGATATATCGATAAATCGATAAATCAATAAATCGATAAATATATCAATCCATAAATAAATAGAAAAGTAAATAGATAAATTCTTAAATAGATAAATCGATACATAGATAGATAAATCGATAAATCGATAAATAGATAAATCGATAGAAAGATAGATAGATTAATCGATAAATCGTTAAATCGCTATATAGATAGATAAATAAATCGATAAGTCGATAAATCGATAAATCGATAAATCGATAAATCGATAAATCGATACATCAATACATCGATAAATCGATAAATCGATAAATCGATAAATCGATAAATCGATAAATCGATAAATCGATAAATCGATAAATCGATAAATCGATAAATCGATAAATCGTTAAATCGATTAATCCATTAATTGATAAATCGTTAAATCGATAAATCGATAAATCGATAAATTGATAAATCGATAAATCGATAAATCGATAAATCGATAAATCGATAAATCGATAAATCGATAAATCGATAAATCGATAAATCGATAAATCGATAAATCGATAAATCGATAAATCGATAAATCGATAAATCGATAAATCGATAAATCGATAAATCGATAAATCGTTAAATCGATAAATCTTTAAATCGTTAAATCGATGGATAGATTAATCGATAAATAGATAAATCCATTGATGAATAGATAGATAAATCGATTTATCGATATATCGATAAATCGATAAATCAATAAATCGATAAATATATCAATCCATAAATAAATAGGAAAGTAAATAGATAAATTGTTAAATAGATAAATCGATACATAGATAGATTAATCGACAAATCGTTAAATCGCTATATAGATAGATAAAAAAATCGATAATACGATAAGTCGATAAATCGATAAGTCGATAAATCGATAAATAATCGATAAATCGATAAATCGATAAATCGATAAATCGATAAATCGATAAATCGATAAATCGATAAATCGATAAATCGATAAATCGATATATCGATAAATCGATAAATCGATAAATCGATAAATCGATAAATCGATAAATCGATAAATCGATAAATCGATAAATCGATAAATCGATACATCAATACATCGATAAATCGATAAATCGATAAATCGATAAATCGATAAATCGATACATCGATAAATCGATAAATCGATAAATCGATAAATCGATAAATCGTTAAATCGATTAATCCATTAATTGATAAATCGTTAAATCGATAAATCGATAAATCGATAAATTGATAAATCGATAAATCGATAAATCGATAAATCGATAAATCGATAAATCGATAAATCGATAAATCGATAAATCGATAAATCGATAAATCGTTAAATCGATAAATCGTTAAATCGATAAATCGTTAAATCGTTAAATCGATAAATCGATAAATCGATAAATCGATAAATCGATAAATCGATAAGTCGATAAATCGATTAATTGATAAATCGATAAATCGATTAATTGATAAATCGTTAAATCGATAAATCGTTAAATGGATAAATCGTTAAATCGTTAAATCGAGAAATCGTTAAATCAATAAATCGATAAATCGATAAATCGATGGATAGATTAATCGATAAATAGATAAATCCATTGATGAATAGATAGATAAATCGATATATCGATAAATCGTTAAATCGTTAAATCGATAAATCGATAAATCGATAAATCGATAAATCGATAAATCGATAAATCGATAAATCGATAAATCGATAAATCGATAAATCGATAAATCGATAAATCGATAAATCGATAAATCGATAAATCGATAAATCGATAAATCGATAAATCGATAAATCGATAAATCGATAAATCGATAAATCGATAAATCGATAAATCGATAAATCGATAAATCGATAAATCGATAAATCGATAAATCGATAAATCGATAAATCGATAAATCGATAAATCGATAAATCGATAAATCGATAAATCGATAAATCGATAAATCGATAAATCGATAAATCGATAAATCGATAAATCGATAAATCGATAAATCGATAAATCGATAAATCGATAAATCGATAAATCGATAAATCGATAAATCGATAAATCGATAAATCGATAAATCGATAAATCGATAAATCGATAAATCGATAAATCGATAAATCGATAAATCGATAAATCGATAAATCGATAAATCGATAAATCGATAAATCGATAAATCGATAAATCGATAAATCGATAAATCGATAAATCGATAAATCGATAAATCGATAAATCGATAAATCGATAAATCGATAAATCGATAAATCGATAAATCGATAAATCGATAAATCGATAAATCGATAAATCGATAAATCGATAAATCGATAAATCGATAAATCGATAAATCGATAAATCGATAAATCGATAAATCGATAAATCGATAAATCGATAAATCGATAAATCGATAAATCGATAAATCGATAAATCGATAAATCGATAAATCGATAAATCGATAAATCGATAAATCGATAAATCGATAAATCGATAAATCGATAAATCGATAAATCGATAAATCGATAAATCGATAAATCGATAAATCGATAAATCGATAAATCGATAAATCGTTAAATCGATAAATCGATAAATCGTTAAATCGATAAATCGATAAATCGTTAAATCGATAAATCGTTTAATCGATAAATCGATAAATCGATTAATTGATAAATCGATAAATCGATTAATTGATAAATCGTTAAATCGATAAATCGTTAAATGGATAAATCGTTAAATGGATAAATCGTTAAATCGAGAAATCGTTAAATCATTAAATCGATAAATCGATAAATCGATGGATAGATTAATCGATAAATAGATAAATCCATTGATGAATAGATAGATAAATCGATATATCGATAAATCGATAAATCGATAAATCGATAAATCGATAAATCGATAAATCGATAAATCGATAAATCGATAAATCGATAAATCGATAAATCGATAAATCGATAAATCGATAAATCGATAAATCGATAAATCGATAAATCGATAAATCGATAAATCGATAAATCGATAAATCGATAAATCGATAAATCGATAAATCGATAAATCGATAAATCGATAAATCGATAAGTCGATAAATCGATAAATCGATAAATCGATAAATCGATAAATCGATAAATCGATAAATCGTTAAATCGATAATTCTTTAAATCGTTAAATCGTTAAATCGATGGATAGATTAATCGATAAATAGATAAATCCATTGATGAATAGATAGATAAATCGATATATCGATATATCGATAAATCGATAAATCAATAAATCGATAAATATATCAATCCATAAATAAATAGAAAAGTAAATAGATAAATTGTTAAATAGATAAATCGATACATAGATAGATAAATCGATAAATCGATAAATAGATAAATCGATAGAAAGATAGATAGATTAATCGATAAATCGTTAAATCGCTATATAGATAGATAAATAAATCGATAAATCGATAAGTCGATAAATCGATATGTCGATAAATCGATAAATCGATAAATCGATAAATCGATAAATCGATAAATCGATAAATCGAGAAATCGAAAAATCGAGAAATCGAGAAATCGAGAAATCGAGAAATCGAGTAATCGATAAATCGATAAATCGATAAATCGATAGATCGATAAATCGATAAATCGATAGATCGATAAATCGATAAATCGATACATCAATACATCGATAAATCGATAAATCGATAAATCGATACATCAATACATCGATAAATCGATAAATCGATAAATCGATAAATCGATAAATCGATAAATCGATAAATCGATAAATCGATAAATCGATAAATCGATAAATCGATAAATCGATAAATCGATAAATCGATAAATCGATAAATCGATTAATCGATAAATCGATAAATCGTTAAATCGATAAATCGTTAAATCGATAAATCGTTTAATCGATAAATCGATAAATTGATTAATTGATAAATCGTTAAATCGATAAATCGATAAATCGATAAATCGATAAATCGATAAATCGATAAATCGATAAATCGATAAATCGATAAATCGATAAATCGATAAATCGTTAAATCGTTAAATCGATAAATCGTTAAATCGATAAATCGATAAATCGATTAATTGATAAATCGTTAAATCGATAAATCGATAAATCGTTAAATGGATAAATCGTTAAATCGAGAAATCGTTAAATCGAGAAATCGTTAAATCATTAAATCGATAAATCGATAAATCGATAAATCGATAAATCGATAAATCGATAAATCGATAAATCGATAAATCGATAAATCGTTAAATCGATAAATCGTTAAATCGTTAAATCGTTAAATCGATAAATCGTTAAATCGATAAATCGATTAATTGATAAATCGTTAAATCGATAAATCGATAAATCGTTAAATGGATAAATCGAGAAATCGTTAAATCATTAAATCGATAAATCGATAAATCGATGGATAGATTAATCGATAAATAGATAAATCCATTGATGAATAGATAGATAAATCGATATATCGATATATCGATAAATCGATAAATCGATAAATCGATAAATCGATAAATCGATAAATCGATAAATCGATAAATCGATAAATCGATAAATCGATAAATCGATAAATCGATAAATCGATAAATCGATAAATCGTTAAATCGATAAATCGATAAATCGTTAAATCGATAAATCGTTAAATCGATAAATCGATAAATCGATTAATTGATAAATCGATAAATCGATTAATTGATAAATCGTTAAATCGATAAATCGTTAAATGGATAAATCGTTAAATCGAGAAATCGTTAAATCATTAAATCGATAAATCGATAAATCGATGGATAGATTAATCGATAAATAGATAAATCCATTGATGAATAGATAGATAAATCGATATATCGATATATCGATAAATCGATAAATCGATAAATCGATAAATCGATAAATCGATAAATCGATAAATCGTTAAATCGATAATTCTTTAAATCGTTAAATCGTTAAATCGATGGATAGATTAATCGATAAATAGATAAATCCATTGATGAATAGATAGATAAATCGATATATCGATATATCGATAAATCGATAAATCAATAAATCGATAAATATATCAATCCATAAATAAATAGAAAAGTAAATAGATAAATTGTTAAATAGATAAATCGATACATAGATAGATAAATCGATAAATCGATAAATAGATAAATCGATAGAAAGATAGATAGATTAATCGATAAATCGTTAAATCGCTATATAGATAGATAAATAAATCGATAAGTCGATAAATCGATAAATCGATAATCGATAATCGATAAATCGATAAATCGATAAATCGATAAATCGATAAATCGATAAATCGATAAATCGATAAATCGATAAATCGATAAATCGATAAATCGATAAATCGATAAATCGATAAATCGATAAATCGATAAATCGATAAATCGATAAATCGATAAATCGATAAATCGATAAATCGATAAATCGATAAATCGATAAATCGATAAATCGATAAATCGATAAATCGATAAATCGATAAATCGATAAATCGATAAATCGATAAATCGATAAATCGATAAATCGATAAATCGATAAATCGATAAATCGATAAATCGATAAATCGATAAATCGATAAATCGATAAATCGTTAAATCGATAAATCGTTAAATCGATAAATCGATAAATCGTTAAATCGATAAATCGATAAATCGATAAATCGTTAAATCGATAAATCGTTAAATCGATAAATCGATAAATCGTTAAATCGATAAATCGATTAATTGATAAATCGTTAAATCGATAAATCGTTAAATGGATAAATCGTTAAATCGAGAAATCGTTAAATCATTAAATCGATAAATCAATAAATCGATAAATCGATAAATCGATAAATCGATAAGTCGATAAATCGATAAATCGATAAGTCGATAAATCGATAAATCGATAAATCGATAAATCGATAAATCGATAAATCGATAAATCGATAAATCGATAAATCGATAAATCGATAAATCGATAAATCGATAAATCGATAAATCGATAAATCGATAAATCGATAAATCGATAAATCGATAAATCGATAAATCGATAAATCGATAAATCGATAAATCGATAAATCGATAAATCGTTAAATCGATAAATCGTTAAATCGTTAAATCGATAAATCGATAAATCGATTAATTGATAAATCGTTAAATCGATAAATCGTTAAATGGATAAATCGTTAAATCGAGAAATCGTTAAATCATTAAATCGATAAATCAATAAATCGATAAATCGATAAATCGATAAATCGATAAATCGATAAATCGATAAATCGATAAATCGATAAATCGATAAATCGATAAATCGATAAGTCGATAAATCGATAAATCGATAAATCGATAAATCGATAAATCGATAAATCGATAAATCGATAAATCGATAAATCGATAAATCGAGAAATCGATAAATCGATAAATCGATAAATCGATAAATCGATAAATCGATAAATCGATAAATCGATAAATCGATAAATCGATAAATCGATAAATCGATAAATCGATAAATCGATAAATCGATAAATCGATAAATCGATAAATCGAAAAATCGATAAATCGTTAAATCGATAAATCGTAAAATCATTAAATCGATGGATAGATTAATCGATAAATAGATAAATCCATTGATGAATAGATAGATAAATCGATATATCGATATATCGATAAATCGATAAATCGATAAATATATCAATCCATAAATAAATAGAAAAGTAAATAGATAAATTGTTAAATAGATCAATCGATACATAGATAGATAAATCGATAAATCCATAAATAGATAAATCGATAGAAAGATAGATAGATAGATAGATTAATCGATAAATTATTAAATCGCTATATAGATAGATAAATAAATCGATAAATCGATAAATCGATAAATCGATAAATCGACAAATCGATAAATCGATATATCGATAAATCGATAAATCGATAAATCGATAAATCGATAAATCGATAAATCGATAAATCGATAAATCGATAAATCGATAAATCGATAAATCGATAAATCGATAAATCGATAAATCGATAAATCGATAAATCGATAAATCGATAAATCGATAAATCAATAAATCGATAAATCGATAAATCGATAAATCGATAAATCGATAAATCGATAAATCGATAAATCGATAAATCGATAAATCGATAAATCGATAAATCGATAAATCGATAAATCGATAAATCGATAAATCGATAAATCGATAAATCGATAAATCGATAAATCGATAAATCGTTAAATCGATGGATAGATTAATCGATAAATAGATAAATCCATTGATGAATAGATAGATAAATCGATATATCGATATATCGATATATCGATTAATCAATAAATCGATTAATATATCAATCCATAAATAAATAGAAAAGTAAATAGATAAATTGTTCAATAGATAAATCGATACATAGATAGATAAATCAATAAATCGATAAATAGAAAAATCGATAGAAAGATAGATAGATTAATCGATAAATCAATAAATAGATAAATCGATAGAAAGATAGATAGATTAATCGATAAATCGTTAAATCGCTATAAAGATAGATAAATAAATCGATAACTCGATATATCGATAACTCGATATATCGATAACTCGATATATCGATAACTCGATAAATCGATAAATCGATAAATCGATAAATCGATAAATCGATAAATCGATAAATCGATAAATCGATAAATCGATAAATCGATAAATCGATAAATCGATAAATCGATAAATCGACAAATCGACAAATCGATAAATCGATAAATCGTAAAATCGATAAATCGTTAAATCGATAAATGGATAAATCGTTAAATCGATAAATTGTTAAATCGTTAAATCGATAAATCGATAAATCGATAAATCGATAAATCGATGGATAGATTAATCGATAAATAGATAAATCCATTGATGAATAGATAGTTATCGATATTTCGATATTTCGATAAATCGATAAATCGATTAATCAATAAATCGATAAATAAACAGATAGTTAAATAGATAAATTGTTAAATAGATAAATCGAAAGATATATAGATAAATCGATAAATCGCTATAAAGATAGATAAATAAATCGATAACTCGATATATCGATAACTCGATATATCGATAACTCCTCGATATATCGATAACTCGATATATCGATAACTCGATATATCGATAACTCGATATATCGATAAGTCGATAAGTCGATAAGTCGATATATCGATAAATCGATAAATCGACAAATCGATAAATCGATAAATCCATAATTCGATAAATCGATAAATCGATAAATCGATAAATCGATAAATCGATAAATCGATAAATCGATAAATCGATAAATCGATAAATCGATAAATCGATAAATCGATAAATCGATAAATCGATAAATCGATAAATCGATAAATCGATAAATCGATAAATCGATAAATCGATAAATCGATAAATCGATAAATCGATAAATCGATAAATCGATAAATCGATAAATCGATAAATCGATAAATCGATAAATCGATAAATCGATAAATCGATAAATCGATAAATCGATAAATCGATAAATCGATAAATCGATAAATCGATAAATCGATAAATCGATAAATCGATAAATCGATAAATCGATAAATCGATAAATCGATAAATCGATAAATCGATAAATCGATAAATCGATAAATCGATAAATCGATAAATCGATAAATCGATAAATCGATAAATCGATAAATCGATAAATCGATAAATCGATAAATCGATAAATCGATAAATCGATAAATCGATAAATCGATAAATCGATAAATCGATAAATCGATAAATCGATAAATCGATAAATCGATAAATCGATAAATCGATAAATCGATAAATCGATAAATCGATAAATCGATAAATCGATAAATCGATAAATCGATAAATCGATAAATCGATAAATCGATAAATCGATAAATCGATAAATCGATAAATCGATAAATCGATAAATCGTTAAATCGATGGATAGATTAATCGATAAATAGATAAATCCATTGATGAATAGATAGATAAATCGATATATCGATATATCGATATATCGATATATCGATTAATCAATAAATCGATTAATATATCAATCCATAAATAAATAGAAAAGTAAATAGATAAATTGTTCAATAGATAAATCGATACATAGATAGATAAATCAATAAATCGATAAATAGATAAATCGATAGAGAGATAGATAGATTAATCGATAAATCAATAAATAGATAAATCGATAGAAAGATAGATAGATTAATCGATAAATCGTTAAATCGCTATAAAGATAGATAAATAAATCGATAACTCGATATATCAATAACTCGATATATCGATAACTCGATATATCGATAACTCGATAAATCGATAAATCGATAAATCGATAAATCGATAAATCGATAAATCGATAAATCGATAAATCGATAAATCGATAAATCGATAAATCGATAAATCGATAAATCGATAAATCGATAAATCGATAAATCGATAAATCGATAAATCGATAAATCGATAAATCGATAAATCGATAAATCGATAAATCGATAAATCGATAAATCGATAAATCGATAAATCGACAAATCGATAAATCGACAAATCGATAAATCGATAAATCGTTAAATCGATAAATGGATAAATCGTTAAATCGATAAATTGATAAATCGTTAAATCGATAAATCGATAAATCGATAAATCGATAAATCGATAAATCGATAAATCGATAAATCGATGGATAGATTAATCGATAAATAGATAAATCCATTGATGAATAGATAGTTATCGATATTTCGATATTTCGATAAATCGATAACTCGATATATCGATAACTCGATATATCGATAACTCGATAAATCGATAAATCGATAAATCGATAAATCGATAAATCGATAAATCGATAAATCGATAAATCGATAAATCGATAAATCGATAAATCGATAAATCGATAAATCGATAAATCGATAAATCGATAAATCGATAAATCGATAAATCGATAAATCGATAAATCGAAAAATCGATAAATCGAAAAATCGATAAATCGATAAATCGATAAATCGATAAATCGATAAATCGATAAATCGATAAATCGATAAATCGATAAATCGATAAATCGATAAATCGATAAATCGATAAATCGATAAATCGATAAATCGATAAATCGATAAATCGATAAATCGATAAATCGATAAATCGTTAAATCGATAAATCGTTAAATCGATAAATCGATAAATCGTTAAATCGATAAATCGATAAATCGTTAAATCGATAAATCGTTAAATCGATAAATCGTTAAATCGATAAATCGATTAATTGATAAATCGTTAAATCGATAAATCGTTAAATGGATAAATCGTTAAATCGAGAAATCGTTAAATCATTAAATCGATAAATCAATAAATCGATAAATCGATAAATCGATAAATCGATAAATCGATAAATCGATAAGTCGATAAATCGATAAATCGATAAGTCGATAAATCGATAAATCGATAAATCGATAAATCGATAAATCGATAAATCGATAAATCGATAAATCGATAAATCGATAAATCGATAAATCGATAAATCGATAAATCGATAAATCGATAAATCGATAAATCGATAAATCGATAAATCGATAAATCGATAAATCGATAAATCGATAAATCGATAAATCGATAAATCGATAAATCGATAAATCGATAAATCGATAAATCGATAAATCGATAAATCGTTAAATCGATAAATCGTTAAATCGTTAAATCGATAAATCGATAAATCGATTAATTGATAAATCGTTAAATCGATAAATCGTTAAATGGATAAATCGTTAAATCGAGAAATCGTTAAATCATTAAATCGATAAATCAATAAATCGATAAATCGATAAATCGATAAATCGATAAATCGATAAATCGATAAGTCGATAAATCGATAAATCGATAAATCGATAAATCGATAAATCGATAAATCGATAAATCGATAAATCGATAAATCGATAAATCGATAAATCGATAAATCGATAAATCGATAAATCGAGAAATCGATAAATCGATAAATCGATAAATCGATAAATCGATAAATCGATAAATCGATAAATCGATAAATCGATAAATCGATAAATCGATAAATCGATAAATCGATAAATCGATAAATCGATAAATCGATAAATCGATAAATCGATAAATCGATAAATCGATAAATCGATAAATCGATAAAACGATAAATCGATAAATCGAAAAATCGATAAATCGTTAAATCGATAAATCGTAAAATCATTAAATCGATGGATAGATTAATCGATAAATAGATAAATCCATTGATGAATAGATAGATAAATCGATATATCGATATATCGATAAATCGATAAATCGATAAATATATCAATCCATAAATAAATAGAAAAGTAAATAGATAAATTGTTAAATAGATCAATCGATACATAGATAGATAAATCGATAAATCCATAAATAGATAAATCGATAGAAAGATAGATAGATAGATAGATTAATCGATAAATTATTAAATCGCTATATAGATAGATAAATAAATCGATAAATCGATAAATCGATAAATCGACAAATCGATAAATCGATATATCGATAAATCGATAAATCGATAAATCGATAAATCGATAAATCGATAAATCGATAAATCGATAAATCGATAAATCAATAAATCGATAAATCGATAAATCGATAAATCGATAAATCGATAAATCGATAAATCGATAAATCGATAAATCGATAAATCGATAAATCGATAAATCGATAAATCGATAAATCGATAAATCGATAAATCGATAAATCGTTAAATCGATGGATAGATTAATCGATAAATAGATAAATCCATTGATGAATAGATAGATAAATCGATATATCGATATATCGATATATCGATTAATCAATAAATCGATTAATATATCAATCCATAAATAAATAGAAAAGTAAATAGATAAATTGTTCAATAGATAAATCGATACATAGATAGATAAATCAATAAATCGATAAATAGATAAATCGATAGAAAGATAGATAGATTAATCGATAAATCAATAAATAGATAAATCGATAGAAAGATAGATAGATTAATCGATAAATCGTTAAATCGCTATAAAGATAGATAAATAAATCGATAACTCGATATATCGATAACTCGATATATCGATAACTCGATATATCGATAACTCGATAAATCGATAAATCGATAAATCGATAAATCGATAAATCGATAAATCGATAAATCGATAAATCGATAAATCGATAAATCGATAAATCGATAAATCGATAAATCGATAAATCGATAAATCGACAAATCGATAAATCGACAAATCGATAAATCGATAAATCGTAAAATCGATAAATCGTTAAATCGATAAATGGATAAATCGTTAAATCGATAAATTGTTAAATCGTTAAATCGATAAATCGATAAATCGATAAATCGATAAATCGATGGATAGATTAATCGATAAATAGATAAATCCATTGATGAATAGATAGTTATCGATATTTCGATATTTCGATAAATCGATAAATCGATTAATCAATAAATCGATAAATAAACAGATAGTTAAATAGATAAATTGTTAAATAGATAAATCGAAAGATATATAGATAAATCGATAAATCGCTATAAAGATAGATAAATAAATCGATAACTCGATATATCGATAACTCGATATATCGATAACTCCTCGATATATCGATAACTCGATATATCGATAACTCGATATATCGATAAGTCGATAAGTCGATAAGTCGATAAGTCGATAAGTCGATATATCGATAAATCGATAAATCGACAAATCGATAAATCGATAAATCCATAATTCGATAAATCGATAAATCGATAAATCGATAAATCGATAAATCGATAAATCGATAAATCGATAAATCGATAAATCGATAAATCGATAAATCGATAAATCGATAAATCGATAAATCGATAAATCGATAAATCGATAAATCGATAAATCGATAAATCGATAAATCGATAAATCGATAAATCGATAAATCGATAAATCGATAAATCGATAAATCGATAAATCGATAAATCGATAAATCGATAAATCGATAAATCGATAAATCGATAAATCGATAAATCGATAAATCGATAAATCGATAAATCGATAAATCGATAAATCGATAAATCGATAAATCGATAAATCGATAAATCGATAAATCGATAAATCGATAAATCGATAAATCGATAAATCGATAAATCGATAAATCGATAAATCGATAAATCGATAAATCGATAAATCGATAAATCGATAAATCGATAAATCGATAAAGCGATAAATCGATAAAGCGATAAATCGATAAATCGATAAATCGATAAATCGATAAATCGATAAATCGATAAATCGATAAATCGATAAATCGATAAATCGATAAATCGATAAATCGATAAATCGATAAATCGATAAATCGATAAATCGATAAATCGATAAATCGATAAATCGATAAATCGATAAATCGATAAATCGATAAATCGATAAATCGATAAATCGATAAATCGATAAATCGATAAATCGATAAATCGATAAATCGATAAATCGATAAATCGATAAATCGATAAATCGATAAATCGATAAATCGTTAAATCGATGGATAGATTAATCGATAAATAGATAAATCCATTGATGAATAGATAGATAAATCGATATATCGATATATCGATATATCGATATATCGATTAATCAATAAATCGATTAATATATCAATCCATAAATAAATAGAAAAGTAAATAGATAAATTGTTCAATAGATAAATCGATACATAGATAGATAAATCAATAAATCGATAAATAGATAAATCGATAGAGAGATAGATAGATTAATCGATAAATCAATAAATAGATAAATCGATAGAAAGATAGATAGATTAATCGATAAATCGTTAAATCGCTATAAAGATAGATAAATAAATCGATAACTCGATATATCGATAACTCGATATATCGATAACTCGATATATCGATAACTCGATATATCGATAACTCGATAAATCGATAAATCGATAAATCGATAAATCGATAAATCGATAAATCGATAAATCGATAAATCGATAAATCGATAAATCGATAAATCGATAAATCGATAAATCGATAAATCGATAAATCGATAAATCGATAAATCGATAAATCGATAAATCGATAAATCGATAAATCGATAAATCGATAAATCGATAAATCGATAAATCGATAAATCGATAAATCGATAAATCGATAAATCGACAAATCGATAAATCGATAAATCGTAAAATCGATAAATCGTTAAATCGATAAATGGATAAATCGTTAAATCGATAAATTGATAAATCGTTAAATCGATAAATCGATAAATCGATAAATCGATAAATCGATAAATCGATAAATCGATGGATAGATTAATCGATAAATAGATAAATCCATTGATGAATAGATAGTTATCGATATTTCGATATTTCGATAAATCGATAACTCGATATATCGATAACTCGATATATCGATAACTCGATATATCGATAACTCGATATATCGATAACTCGATAAATCGATAAATCGATAAATCGATAAATCGATAAATCGATAAATCGATAAATCGATAAATCGATAAATCGATAAATCGATAAATCGATAAATCGATAAATCGATAAATCGATAAATCGATAAATCGATAAATCGATAAATCGATAAATCGATAAATCGATAAATCGATAAATCGATAAATCGATAAATCGATAAATCGATAAATCGATAAATCGATAAATCGATAAATCGATAAATCGATAAATCGATAAATCGATAAATCGATAAATCGATAAATCGATAAATCGATAAATCGATAAATCGATAAATCGATAAATCGATAAATCGATAAATCGATAAATCGATAAATCGATAAATCGATAAATCGATAAATCGATAAATCGATAAATCGATAAATCGATAAATCGATAAATCGATAAATCGATAAATCGATAAATCGATAAATCGATAAATCGATAAATCGATAAATCGATAAATCGATAAATCGATAAATCGATAAATCGATAAATCGATAAATCGATAAATCGATAAATCGATAAATCGATAAATCGATAAATCGATAAATCGATAAATCGATAAATCGATAAATCGATAAATCGATAAATCGATAAATCGATAAATCGATAAATCGATAAATCGATAAATCGATAAATCGATAAATCGATAAATCGATAAATCGATAAATCGATAAATCGATAAATCGATAAATCGATAAATCGATAAATCGATAAATCGATAAATCGATAAATCGATAAATCGATAAATCGATAAATCGATAAATCGATAAATCGATAAATCGATAAATCGATAAATCGATAAATCCATTGATGAATAGACAGTTATCGATATTTCGATATTTCGATAAATCGATAAATCGATTAATCAATAAATCGATAAATAAACAGATAGTTAAATAGATAAATTGTTAAATAGATAAATCGAAAGATATATAGATAAATCGATAAATCGATAAATCGATAAATCGATAAATCGATAAATCGATAAATCGATAAATCGATAATTCGATAAATCGATAAATCGATAAATCGATAATTCGATAAATCGATAATTCGAAAAATCGATAAATCAATAAATCGATAAATAAATAGATAGTAAAATAGATAAATTGTTAAATAGATAAATCGAAAGATATATAGATAAATCGATAAATCGATAAATCGATAAATCGATAAATCGATAAATCGATAAATCGATAAATCGATAAATCGATAAATCGATAAATCGATAAATCGATAAATCGATAAATCGATAAATCGATAAATCGATAAATCGATAAATCGATAAATCGATAAATCGATAAATCGATAAATCGATAAATCGATAAATAGATAAATCGATAGAAAGATAGATAGATTAATCGATAAATCGTTAAATCGCTATATCGATAAATCGATAAATCGATAAATCGATAAATCGATAAATCGATAAATCGATAAATCGATAAATCGATAAATCGATAAATCGATAAATCGATAAATCGATAAATCGATAAATCGATAAATCGATAAATCGATAAATCGATAAATCGATAAATCGATAAATCGATAAATCGATAAATCGATAGATAATTCGTTAAACCGATGAATCGATAAATAGGCAACTAGATAAATTGACAAATAGATACATAGATAAATCGATAAATCGATAGATAGATAGATAGATAAATCAATAAATAGATAAATCGATTGATGAATAAATCGATAAATCGATAAATCGATAAATCGATAAATCGATAAATCGATAAATCGATAAATCGATAAATCGATAAATCGATAAATCGATAAATCGATAAATCGATAAATCGATAAATCGATAAATCGATAAATCGATAAATCGATAAATCGATAAATCGATAAATCGATAAATCGATAAATCGATAAATCGATAAATCGATAAATCGATAAATCGATAAATCGATAAATCGATAAATCGATAAATCGATAAATCGATAAATCGATAAATCGATAAATCGATAAATCGATAAATCGATAAATCGATAAATCGATAAATCGATAAATCGATAAATCGATAAATCGATAAATCGATAAATCGATAAATCGATAAATCGATAAATCGATAAATCGATAAATCGTTAAATCGTTAAATCGATGGATAGATTAATCGATAAATAGATAAATCCATTGATGAATAGATAGATAAATCGATATATCGATATATCGATATATCGATTAATCAATAAATCGATTAATATATCAATCCATAAATAAATAGAAAAGTAAATAGATAAATTGTTAAATAGATAAATCGATACATAGATAGATAAATCAATAAATCGATAAATAGATAAATCGATAGAAAGATAGATAGATTAATCGATAAATCAATAAATAGATAAATCGATAGAAAGATAGATAGATTAATCGATAAATCGTTAAATCGCTATAAAGATAGATAAATAAATCGATAACTCGATATATCGATAACTCGATATATCGATAACTCGATATATCGATAACTCGATATATCGATAACTCGATATATCGATAACTCGATAAATCGATAAATCGATAAATCGATAAATCGATAAATCGATAAATCGATAAATCGATAAATCGATAAATCGATAAATCGATAAATCGATAAATCGATAAATCGATAAATCGACAAATCGATAAATCGATAAATCGTAAAATCGATACATCGTTAAATCGATAAATGGATAAATCGTTAAATCGATAAATTGTTAAATCGTTAAATCGATAAATCGATAAATCGATAAATCGATAAATCGATAAATCGATAAATCGATAAATCGATAAATCGATAAATCGATAAATCGATAAATCGATAAATCGATAAATCGATAAATCGATAAATCGATAAATCGATAAATCGATAAATCGATAAATCGATAAATCGATAAATCGATAAATCGATAAATCGATAAATCGACAAATCGACAAATCGATAAATCGTAAAATCGATAAATCGTTAAATCGATAAATGGATAAATCGTTAAATCGATAAATTGTTAAATCGTTAAATCGATAAATCGATAAATCGAAAAATCGATAAATCGATGGATAGATTAATCGATAAATAGATAAATCCATTGATGAATAGATAGTTATCGATATTTCGATATTTCGATAAATCGATAAATCGATTAATCAATAAATCGATAAATAAACAGATAGTTAAATAGATAAATTGTTAAATAGATAAATCGAAAGATATATAGATAAATGGATAAATCGATAAATCGATAATTCGATAATTCGATAAATCGATAAATCGATAAATCGATAATTCGATAAATCGATAATTCGAAAAATCGATAAATCAATAAATCGATAAATAAATAGATAGTTAAATAGATAAATTGTTAAATAGATAAATCGAAAGATATATAGATAAATCGATAAATCGATGAATCGATAAATCGATAAATCGATAAATCGATAAATCGATAAATCGATAAATCGATAAATCGATAATTCGATAAATCGATAAATCGATAAATCGATAATTCGATAAATCGATAATTCGAAAAATCGATAAATCAATAAATCGATAAATAAATAGATAGTTAAATAGATAAATTGTTAAATAGATAAATCGAAAGATATATAGATAAATCGATAAATCGATAAATCGATAAATCGATAAATCGATAAATCGATAAATCGATAAATCGATAAATCGATAATTCGATAATTCGATAAATCGATAAATCGATAATTCGATAAATCGATAATTCGAAAAATCGATAAATCAATAAATCGATAAATAAATAGATAGTTAAATAGATAAATTGTTAAATAGATAAATCGAAAGATATATAGATAAATCGATAAATCGATAAATCGATAAATCGATAAATCGAAAAATCGATAAATCGATAAATCGATAAATCGATAAATCGATAAATCGATAAATCGATAAATCGATAAATCGATAAATCGATAAATCGATAAATCGATAAATCGATAAATCGATAAATCGATAAATCGATAAATCGATAAATCGATAAATCGATAAATCGATAAATCGATAAATCGATAAATCGATAAATCGATAAATTGATAAATCGATAAATCGATAAATCGATAAATCGATAAATCGATAAATCGATAAATCGATAAATCGATAAATCGATAAATCGATAAATCGATAAATCGATAAATCGATAAATCGTTAAATCGATGGATAGATTAATCGATAAATAGATAAATCCATTGATGAATAGATAGATAAATCGATATATCGATATATCGATATATCGATATATCGATATATCGATTAATCAATAAATCGATTAATATATCAATCCATAAATAAATAGAAAAGTAAATAGATAAATTGTTCAATAGATAAATCGATACATAGATAGATAAATCAATAAATCGATAAATCGATAGAGAGATAGATAGATTAATCGATAAATCAATAAATAGATAAATCGATAGAAAGATAGATAGAAAAATCGATAAATCGTTAAATCGCTATAAAGATAGATAAATAAATCGATAACTCGATATATCGATAACTCGATATATCGATAACTCGATATATCGATAACTCGATAAATCGATAAATCGATAAATCGATAAATCGATAAATCGATAAATCGATAAATCGATAAATCGATAAATCGATAAATCGACAAATCGATAAATCGATAAATCGTAAAATCGATAAATCGTTAAATCGATAAATGGATAAATCGTTAAATCGATAAATTGTTAAATCGTTAAATCGATAAATCGATAAATCGATAAATCGATAAATCGATGGATAGATTAATCGATAAATAGATAAATCCATTGATGAATAGATAGTTATCGATATTTCGATATTTCGATAAATCGATAACTCGATATATCGATAACTCGATATATCGATAACTCGATATATCGATAACTCGATATATCGATAACTCGATATATCGATAACTCGATAAATCGATAAATCGATAAATCGATAAATCGATAAATCGATAAATCGATAAATCGATAAATCGATAAATCGATAAATCGATAAATCGATAAATCGATAAATCGATAAATCGATAAATCGATAAATCGATAAATCGATAAATCGATAAATCGATAAATCGATAAATCGATAAATCGATAAATCGATAAATCGATAAATCGATAAATCGATAAATCGATAAATCGATAAATCGATAAATCGATAAATCGATAAATCGATAAATCGATAAATCGATAAATCGATAAATCGATAAATCGATAAATCGATAAATCGATAAATCGATAAATCGATAAATCGATAAATCGATAAATCGATAAATCGATAAATCGATAAATCGATAAATCGATAAATCGATAAATCGATAAATCGATAAATCGATAAATCGATAAATCGATAAATAGATAAATCGATAAATCGATAAATCGATAAATCGATAAATCGATAAATCGATAAATCGATAAATCGATAAATCGATAAATCGATAAATCGATAAATCGATAAATCGATAAATCGATAAATCGATAAATCGATAAATCGATAAATCGATAAATCGATAAATCGATAAATCGATAAATCGACAAATCGACAAATCGATAAATCGATAAATCGTAAAATCGATAAATCGTTAAATCGATAAATGGATAAATCGTTAAATCGATAAATTGTTAAATCGTTAAATCGATAAATCGATAAATCGATAAATCGAAAAATCGATAAATCGATGGATAGATTAATCGATAAATAGATAAATCCATTGATGAATAGATAGTTATCGATATTTCGATATTTCGATAAATCGATAAATCGATTAATCAATAAATCGATAAATAAACAGATAGTTAAATAGATAAATTGTTAAATAGATAAATCGAAAGATATATAGATAAATCGATAAATCGATAAATCGATAATTCGATAATTCGATAAATCGATAAATCGATAATTCGAAAAATCGATAAATCAATAAATCGATAAATAAATAGATAGTTAAATAGATAAATTGTTAAATAGATAAATCGAAAGATATATAGATAAATCGATAAATCGATGAATCGATAAATCGATAAATCGATAAATGGATAAATCGATAAATCGATAAATCGATAAATCGATAAATCGATAAATCGATAAATCGATAAATCGATAATTCGATAAATCGATAAATCGATAAATCGATAATTCGATAAATCGATAATTCGAAAAATCGATAAATCAATAAATCGATAAATAAATAGATAGTTAAATAGATAAATTGTTAAATTGATAAATCGAAAGATATATAGATAAATCGATAAATCGATAAATCGATAAATCGATAAATCGATAAATCGATAAATCGATAAATCGATAAATCGATAAATCGATAAATCGATAAATCGATAAATCGATAAATCGATAAATCGATAAATCGATAAATCGATAGATCGATAAATCGATAAATCGATAAATCGATAAATCGATAAATCGATAAATCGATAAATCGATAAATCGATAAATCGATAAATCGATAAATCGATAAATCGATAAATCGATAAATCGATAAATCGATAAATCGATAAATCGATAAATCGATAAATCGATAAATCGATAAATCGATAAATCGATAAATCGATAAATCGATAAATCGATAAATCGATAAATCGATAAATCGATAAATCGATAAATCGATAAATCGATAAATCGATAAATCGATAAATCGATAAATCGATAAATCGATAAATCGATAAATCGATAAATCGATAAATCGATAAATCGATAAATCGATAAATCGATAAATCGATAAATCGATAAATCGATAAATCGATAAATCGATAAATCGATAAATCGATAAATCGATAAATCGATAAATCGATAAATCGATAAATCGATAAATCGATAAATCGATAAATCGATAAATCGATAAATCAATAAATCGATAAATCCATTGATGAATAGACAGTTATCGATATTTCGATATTTCGATAAATCGATAAATCGATTAATCAATAAATCGATAAATAAACAGATAGTTAAATAGATAAATTGTTAAATAGATAAATCGAAAGATATATAGATAAATCGATAAATCGATAAATCGATAAATCGATAAATCGATAATTCGATAAATCGATAAATCGATAATTCGATAAATCGATAATTCGAAAAATCGATAAATCAATAAATCGATAAATAAATAGATAGTAAAATAGATAAATTGTTAAATAGATAAATCGAAAGATATATAGATAAATCGATAAATCGATAAATCGATAAATCGATAAATCGATAAATCGATAAATCGATAAATCGATAAATCGATAAATCGATAAATCGATAAATCGATAAATCGATAAATCGATAAATCGATAAATCGATAAATCGATAAATCGATAAATCGATAAATCGATAAATCGATAAATCGATAAATCGATAAATCGATAAATCGATAAATCGATAAATCGATAAATCGATAAATCGATAAATCGATAAATCGATAAATCGATAAATCGATAAATCGATAAATCGATAAATCGATAAATCGATAAATCGATAAATCGATAAATCGATAAATCGATAAATCGATAAATCGATAAATCGATAAATCGATAAATCGATAAATCGATAAATCGATAAATCGATAAATCGATAAATCGATAAATCGATAAATCGATAAATCGATAAATCGATAAATCGATAAATCGATAAATCGATAAATCGATAAATCGATAAATCGATAAATCGATAAATCGATAAATCGATAAATCGATAAATCGATAAATCGTTAAATCGTTAAATCGATGGATAGATTAATCAATAAATAGATAAATCCATTGATGAATAGATAGATAAATCGATATATCGATATATCGATATATCGATTAATCAATAAATCGATTAATATATCAATCCATAAATAAATAGAAAAGTAAATAGATAAATTGTTAAATAGATAAATCGATACATAGATAGATAAATCAATAAATCGATAAATAGATAAATCGATAGAAAGATAGATAGATTAATCGATAAATCAATAAATAGATAAATCGATAGAAAGATAGATAGATTAATCGATAAATCGTTTAATCGCTATAAAGATAGATAAATAAATCGATAACTCGATATATCGATAACTCGATATATCGATAACTCGATATATCGATAACTCGATATATCGATAACTCGATATATCGATGACTCGATATATCGATAACTCGATAAATCGATAAATCGAAAAATCGATTAATCGAAAAATCGATAAATCGATAAATCGATAAATCGATAAATCGATAAATCGATAAACCGATAAATCGATAAATCGATAAATCGATAAATCGATAAATCGATAAATCGATAAATCGATAAATCGATAAATCGATAAATCGATAAATCGATAAATCGATAAATCGATAAATCGATAAATCGATAAATCGATAAATCGATAAATCGATAAATCGATAAATCGATAAATCGATAAATCGATAAATCGATAAATCGATAAATCGATAAATCGATAAATCGATAAATCGATAAATCGATAAATCGATAAATCGATAAATCGATAAATCGATAAATCGATAAATCGATAAATCGATAAATCGATAAATCGATAAATCGATAAATCGATAAATCGATAAATCGATAAATCGATAAATCGATAAATCGATAAATCGATAAATCGATAAATCGATAAATCGATAAATCGATAAATCGATAAATCGTTAAATCGTTAAATCGATGGATAGATTAATCAATAAATAGATAAATCCATTGATGAATAGATAGATAAATCGATATATCGATATATCGATATATCGATTAATCAATAAATCGATTAATATATCAATCCATAAATAAATAGAAAAGTAAATAGATAAATTGTTAAATAGATAAATCGATACATAGATAGATAAATCAATAAATCGATAAATAGATAAATCGATAGAAAGATAGATAGATTAATCGATAAATCAATAAATAGATAAATCGATAGAAAGATAGATAGATTAATCGATAAATCGTTTAATCGCTATAAAGATAGATAAATAAATCGATAACTCGATATATCGATAACTCGATATATCGATAACTCGATATATCGATAACTCGATATATCGATAACTCGATATATCGATGACTCGATATATCGATAACTCGATAAATCGATAAATCGAAAAATCGATTAATCGAAAAATCGATAAATCGATAAATCGATAAATCGATAAATCGATAAATCGATAAACCGATAAATCGATAAATCGATAAATCGATAAATCGATAAATCGATAAATCGATAAATCGATAAATCGATAAATCGATAAATCGATAAATCGATAAATCGATAAATCGACAAATCGATAAATCGATAAATCGATAAATCGTAAAATCGATAAATCGTTAAATCGATAAATGGATAAATCGTTAAATCGATAAATTGTTAAATCGTTAAATCGATAAATCGATAAATCGATAAATCGATAAATCGATAAATCGATAAATCGATAAATCGATAAATCGATAAATCGATAAATCGATAAATCGATAAATCGATAAATCGATAAATCGATAAATCGATAAATCGATAAATCGATAAATCGATAAATCGATAAATCGATAAATCGATAAATCGATAAATCGATAAATCGATAAATCGATAAATCGATAAATCGATAAATCGATAAATCGATAAATCGATAAATCGATAAATCGATAAATCGATAAATCGATAAATCGATAAATCGATAAATCGATAAATCGATAAATCGACAAATCGACAAATCGATAAATCGATAAATCGTAAAATCGATAAATCGTTAAATGGATAAATCGTTAAATCGATAAATTGTTAAATCGTTAAATCGATAAATCGATAAATCGAAAAATCGAAAAATCGATGGATAGATTAATCGATAAATAGATAAATCCATTGATGAATAGATAGTTATCGATATTTCGATAAATCGATAAATCGATTAATCAATAAATCGATAAATAAACAGATAGTTAAATAGATAAATTGTTAAATAGATAAATCGAAAGATATATAGATAAATCGATAAATCGATAATTCGATAATTCGATAATTCGATAATTCGATAAATCGATAAATCGATAAATCGATAATTCGATAAATCGATAATTCGAAAAATCGATAAATCAATAAATCGATAAATAAATAGATAGTTAAATAGATAAATTGTTAAATAGATAAATCGAAAGATATATAGATAAATCGATAAATCGATAAATCGATAAATCGAAAAATCGATAAATCGATAAATCGATAAATCGATAAATCGATAAATCGATAAATCGATAAATCGATAAATCGATAAATCGATAAATCGATAAATCGATAAATCGATAAATCGATAAATCGATAAATCGATAAATCGATAAATCGATAAATCGATAAATCGATAAATCGATAAATCGATAAATCGATAAATCGATAAATCGATAAATCGATAAATCGATAAATCGATAAATCGATAAATCGATAAATCGATAAATCGATAAATCGATAAATCGATAAATCGATAAATCGATAAATCGATAAATCGATAAATCGATAAATCGATAAATCGATAGATCGATAAATCGATAGATCGATAAATCGATAAATCGATAAATCGATAAATCGATAAATCGATAAATCGATAAATCGATAAATCGATAAATCGATAAATCGATAAATCGATAAATCGATAAATCGATAAATCGATAAATCGATAAATCGATAAATCGATAAATCGATAAATCGATAAATCGATAAATCGATAAATCGATAAATCGATAAATCGATAAATCGATAAATCGATAAATCGATAAATCGATAAATCGATAAATCGATAAATCGATAAATCGATAAATCGATAAATCGATAAATCGATAAATCGATAAATCGATAAATCGATAAATCGATAAATCGATAAATCGATAAATCGATAAATCGATAAATCGATAAATCGATAAATCGATAAATCGATAAATCGATAAATCGATAAATCAATAAATCGATAAATCCATTGATGAATAGACAGTTATCGATATTTCGATATTTCGATAAATCGATAAATCGATAAATCGATTAATCAATAAATCGATAAATAAACAGATAGTTAAATAGATAAATTGTTAAATAGATAAATCGAAAGATATATAGATAAATCGATAAATCGATAAATCGATAAATCGATAAATCGATAATTCGATAAATCGATAAATCGATAATTCGATAAATCGATAATTCGAAAAATCGATAAATCAATAAATCGATAAATAAATAGATAGTAAAATAGATAAATTGTTAAATAGATAAATCGAAAGATATATAGATAAATCGATAAATCGATAAATCGATAAATCGATAAATCGATAAATCGATAAATCGATAAATCGATAAATCGATAAATCGATAAATCGATAAATCGATAAATCGATAAATCGATAAATCGATAAATCGATAAATCGATAAATCGATAAATCGATAAATCGATAAATCGATAAATCGATAAATCGATAAATCGATAAATCGATAAATCGATAAATCGATAAATCGATAAATCGATAAATCGATAAATCGATAAATCGATAAATCGATAAATCGATAAATCGATAAATCGATAAATCGATAAATCGATAAATCGATAAATCGATAAATCGATAAATCGATAAATCGATAAATCGATAAATCGATAAATCGATAAATCGATAAATCGATAAATCGATAAATCGATAAATCGATAAATCGATAAATCGATAAATCGATAAATCGATAAATCGATAAATCGATAAATCGATAAATCGATAAATCGATAAATTGTTAAATCGTTAAATCGATGGATAGATTAATCAATAAATAGATAAATCCATTGATGAATAGATAGATAAATCGATATATCGATATATCGATATATCGATTAATCAATAAATCGATTAATATATCAATCCATAAATAAATAGAAAAGTAAATAGATAAATTGTTAAATAGATAAATCGATACATAGATAGATAAATCAATAAATCGATAAATAGATAAATCGATAGAAAGATAGATAGATTAATCGATAAATCAATAAATAGATAAATCGATAGAAAGATAGATAGATTAATCGATAAATCGTTTAATCGCTATAAAGATAGATAAATAAATCGATAACTCGATATATCGATAACTCGATATATCGATAACTCGATATATCGATAACTCGATATATCGATAACTCGATATATCGATAACTCGATATATCGATAACTCGATAAATCGATAAATCGAAAAATCGATTAATCGAAAAATCGATTAATCGAAAAATCGATAAATCGATAAATCGATAAATCGATAAATCGATAAATCGATAAACCGATAAATCGATAAATCGATAAATCGATAAATCGATAAATCGATAAATCGATAAATCGATAAATCGATAAATCGATAAATCGACAAATCGATAAATCGATAAATCGATAAATCGATAAATCGATAAATCGTAAAATCGATAAATCGTTAAATCGATAAATGGATAAATCGTTAAATCGTTAAATCGATAAATCGTTAAATCGATAAATCGATAAATCGATAAATCGATAAATCGATAAATCGATAAATCGATAAATCGATAAATCGATAAATCGATAAATCGATAAATCGATAAATCGATAAATCGATAAATCGATAAATCGATAAATCGATAAATCGATAAATCGATAAATCGATAAATCGATAAATCGATAAATCGATAAATCGATAAATCGATAAATCGATAAATCGATAAATCGATAAATCGATAAATCGATAAATCGATAAATCGATAAATCGATAAATCGATAAATCGATAAATCGATAAATCGATAAATCGATAAATCGATAAATCGATAAATCGATAAATCGATAAATCGATAAATCGATAAATCGATAAATCGATAAATCGATAAATCGATAAATCGATAAATCGATAAATCGATAAATCGATAAATCGATAAATCGATAAATCGATAAATCGATAAATCGACAAATCGACAAATCGATAAATCGATAAATCGTAAAATCGATAAATCGTTAAATCGATAAATGGATAAATCGTTAAATCGATAAATTGTTAAATCGTTAAATCGATAAATCGATAAATCGAAAAATCGAAAAATCGATGGATAGATTAATCGATAAATAGATAAATCCATTGATGAATAGATAGTTATCGATATTTCGATATTTCGATAAATCGATAAATCGATTAATCAATAAATCGATAAATAAACAGATAGTTAAATAGATAAATTGTTAAATAGATAAATCGAAAGATATATAGATAAATCGATAAATCGATAATTCGATAATTCGATAATTCGATAATTCGATAATTCGATAAATCGATAAATCGATAAATCGATAATTCGATAAATCGATAATTCGAAAAATCGATAAATCAATAAATCGATAAATAAATAGATAGTTAAATAGATAAATTGTTAAATAGATAAATCGAAAGATATATAGATAAATCGATAAATCGATAAATCGATAAATCGAAAAATCGATAAATCGATAAATCGATAAATCGATAAATCGATAAATCGATAAATCGATAAATCGATAAATCGATAAATCGATAAATCGATAAATCGATAAATCGATAAATCGATAAATCGATAAATCGATAAATCGATAAATCGATAAATCGATAAATCGATAAATCGATAAATCGATAAATCGATAAATCGATAAATCGATAAATCGATAAATCGATAAATCGATAAATCGATAAATCGATAAATCGATAAATCGATAAATCGATAAATCGATAAATCGATAAATCGATAAATCGATAAATCGATAAATCGATAAATCGATAAATCGATAAATCGATAAATCGATAAATCGATAAATCGATAAATCGATAAATCGATAAATCGATAAATCGATAAATCGATAAATCGATAAATCGATAAATCGATAAATCGATAAATCGACAAATCGATAAATCGATAAATCGTAAAATCGATAAATCGTTAAATCGATAAATGGATAAATCGTTAAATCGATAAATTGTTAAATCGTTAAATCGATAAATCGATAAATCGATAAATCGATAAATCGATAAATCGATAAATCGATAAATCGATAAATCGATAAATCGATAAATCGATAAATCGATGGATAGATTAATCGATAAATAGATAAATCCATTGATGAATAGATAGTTATCGATATTTCGATATTTCGATAAATCGATAAATCGATTAATCAATAAATCGATAAATAAACAGATAGTTAAATAGATAAATTGTTAAATAGATAAATCGAAAGATATATAGATAAATCGATAAATCGATAAATCGATAAATCGATAAATCGATAAATCGATAAATCGATAAATCGATAAATCGATAATTCGATAAATCGATAAATCGATAAATCGATAAATCGATAATTCGATAAATCGATAATTCGATAAATCGATAATTCGAAAAATCGATAAATCAATAAATCGATAAATAAATAGATAGTTAAATAGATAAATTGTTAAATAGATAAATCGAAAGATATATAGATAAATCGATAAATCGATAAATTGATAAATCGATAAATCGATAAATCGATAAATCGATAAATCGATAAATCGATAAATCGATAAATCGATAAATCGATAAATCGATAAATCGATAAATCGATAAATCGATAAATCGATAAATCGATAAATCGATAAATCGATAAATCGATAAATCGATAAATCGATAAATCGATAAATCGATAAATCGATAAATCGATAAATCGATAAATCGATAAATAGATAAATCGATAGAAAGATAGATAGATTAATCGATAAATCGTTAAATCGCTATATCAATAAATCTGTCGCGGTATCCTGGCTCTCTTTATCCTCAAAGGAGCGCTGCCCGAACCTGCAATGATTCCGATACTCGACAAAACAAAACAAAAATATATTAGTAAACGATATTACTAAATATTTTGTAATTGGAACAACACGCACGTTTTTGTTTAAAGAAAAGAAAGAAAAAAAATTAAATTAAACACAAGTTTTTACGAAACATAAAAAAAACCTGATTTTATTGCTTTAAAAAAAAAATGATTATCCAATTTCTTTTTCAACAATTATTTTAATTCTTTTTCACACAATGTTAAATTTCGAATTACTTGATCAAATTACTTGTACAAATTCCAACTTATACTTTGATCTGAATTGAACAACAATCGATATTAAACTTTGATAGTAACAGACAATACTTGATATTAAACTTTTATACTAATCGCACAATGATCGATTTCAAACTTCTGAACGAATCGCACAATGGCCGATTTAAAAACTCTGAACGAATCGCACAATGGCTGATTTAAAAACTGATTTGAATCGACACTGGTCACGGTTTATATACCCACCATGGGTCGTTCTAGAATATTATTGTTTTTTTTGAATAAATATTTTGTTTTTGACAATATATTTTTGCATGGAGGCTTCTAGAATATTTTAGTATATCAACACCCATGGACGTAGTCGGAGTGTTCAGATTATTTATAAAATTAATTAAAAATTATACCTCTCCCTGGGTTTGACCCATAGTCATACCCCGCTTGGTTGATATTTAAGCAGAGACTTAATGCACCGGGCCAGTGTCAATTTAAAATCTATACACAAATTGTATGATACATTCATAACTGTAAGCTAGCTTACGTCTGTTTACAAAAATTGTCTTGTTTTTACAAAATTATTTATTTGTGATCTGTTTATGTTATTTTGTAAAACATTCAATTTGTATAAATAACTTTTGATTCTCTTAAATTAAATTATATGCAATAATTTTTTTCAATTTTTGATTTTTTTCTTTCTAAATAGAAAAACTTTAAATCAAAAGTATCTATTAATCTTATTATCATTTTTCGACTTAAAAAAAAAATTTTGTTTAAGAAAAAAAATAAATCGAGCTATATTATTTTCTTTTTGTACTTTCAAAAAAAAACTCCTTCTTTTTGCAAGGAGAAAAATATTAATTTGTTAAATATTTTTCTTAATATTTTACTTTCATAATTAAAATGTGTGTTGAATCAAAAAAATTATTCTTAATAATTTTCATTACAACAAAATCTCCCCCTCTAGATTCCAACACACATTTTCTAATTTGCTTATTATATTTGGTCGACCAATTTTTGACTTAAGAACTATTTGAATTATTTCAATTGTACTAGTACATTTAGCTAGCTAGCATAACTTAAAACTGTATGTACACATCAGTTCTTCACTCTTCAATGGCGCCTGGTGTTGATTGCCGGTCGTCTGGGCCGCAAGTTGTACCCTGGCTCTAATGCTCTGGCCTCTGGCTCGTCCACACTTGGTACATCCTTGGTGGGAGGCACTGTATCCACAACATATATTCCAGCTGGTAAACTCCTCAGCACTCTGTAAGGCCCTTTCCATTTTGGTGCCAATCCACTATGGACACCCTCCACCTTACTGCTGAGCACTTGATTGCGCATCCAGACGGACTCTCCTGGTTGATAACTGAGTCCCGTTTCCACTTGGTCATTTACTTCGGCATTGGCCAATATTGTTTGCCGCGCTATCTCAACATTCTGTTGACGTCCTTGGCTTCTCTCGTTGGCCCAATCTTCAATATCTTGAGGCTCTTCAGCTGTTTGTATTTGCCAATCCCCAGGCTTCTTCATCTCAGCCCCCAGTAACAATTTGGCGGGCGAAAAACCAGTTGTTCGGTTTACTCTATTTCGTATTGCAAATAATGATTTGTGCAGTTGTTGATCCCAGTTTTTATGTTCTTGATCCAGTAAATGCAGACGCAACAACTTCTTCAATTCCTGGTTCTGTCTTTCCGTGGGGTTGGCTCTTGGATGGTATATTGGTGTAGTCCATATTTCTGTGTGCCAATCTCTGTTCACTGCTTTCCATTCTTTTGATCTGAACTGGGGACCATTATCACTAAGTACTGCTCTCGGATAACCATATCGACTGAATACTTCGTCTTTGAGTACTTGTGCTATCTTCGAGGTCGACGTGGCCCCCAATGGAAATGCTTCGATCCATCTAGTGAAAAGATCAGTCACAACCAATATATTTGTTTTTCCACGTGATGTGCGTGGGTATGGACCCATCAAGTCGATGCTGACTACCTCCCATGGTGAAGTAGGTCTTCGACTTCTCATTGCTGAACTTGGTTTCTTATTCAGTGGCTTCACTCTAGCACACGTATCACACCCTTTTACATATCTGCGTATGTCATCTTGCATCCCATACCAATACACGCGGTTACGGATCTGACGATACGTTTCTCTCCATCCAGGGTGTGCTGCTTCATCACTGTCATGATATTTTCTCAGAAAACCAAGTCGGCGTTCTTCGGGAACCACTGGCACTTCTTGTACCATCTGTTGACTATGGTACCAAAGGATCCCGTCAGCTACGGTGTAATTAGCTCGTGTTCTGTCCACTCGTCGACGTAGATTGCTTCTCAGTGGACTTGTGTTATCAACGATGTATCTTCTGATGGCAGTCACATCACGATCTTCATCCTGCCATCGTCTAATATCGTCGAGTGTGGGTGTTTCCACTTCAATTACATTGAGGGTTATCGGTGTTTTTGCCCTCTTATCAATCACCCACTCTGGAATGTCCTCCACTTCTTCATCTTCAGCCTTGCCCTGTGGTTGTCTGGACAAGGAGTCGGCGGCTTGATTATCTTTTCCGGGGACGTGAATTATTTCATAATCATAGGCTCCCAATGCTAATGCCCATCTTGTCAATTTGGCTCGACTATCTTTAGTTTTGTTCAGCCATTGGAGCGCTGCATGATCTGTGTATAATTTAAAATGTCTTCCTTCAAGATATCCTCGAAACTTCCTCAATGCCCAGATTATCGAGAGACATTCCTTTTCTGTCGTGGCGTACTTTTTTTCTGTGGGTCCAAGTTTCTTGCTGGCGTAGTTTATTATTCGTCTTGTCTTGCCATCATCTTCCATTTGAAATAATATTGCACCCAATCCGACGTCACTAGCATCCGTGTTTAAACAAAACGTCTTCTTAAAATCTGGATGAGCTAGTTTCGGTGCATTCACAATCGATGATTTCAAATTTTCGAACGCCTTCTGATGCAATGTTAGCCAGCGCCACTTTATGTTCTTCTTGAGCATTTCGCTTAGAGGTGCAGCTATATCTTCGTAGTTCTTCACGAAGCTCCTGTACCAACCACATAATCCCAAAAATTGTCGTAGTTGTCTTCGTGTTCTTGGTACAGGGTGATTACTGATAGCTTCATTCTTCTCTTCCTCTCTGTCAATGCCGTCTTCGCTCAAAATATGTCCCAGGTATTTGACTTTGTTGCTGCCAATGACACATTTGCTTGGTTTACAAGTTAATCCATGTTGTTCTAGTCTTTCAAGTACAAGATCCAGGTGATGTAAATGTTCCTTGACTGATCGACTGTAGATTAATATGTCATCCAGGTAAACTTGACAGAAATCTTCGATGTATCCAGATAGTACTTCGTTCATTAAACTCTGGAACGTAGCTGGCGCATTCTTCAATCCAAACGGCATGACGCGAAATTGATAGAGACCTCTTGGGGTGGTAAATGCTGTGTACTCTTTCGATTGTGGCTCCATCTCAATTTGCCAATAACCAGTCTGAAGATCCAATGTAGAAAATATTTTTGCTCCATTGACTTTTCTCAACATCTCTTGCAGATCTGGAATCGGAAACGCATTGCTCTTTGTAATATCATTCAATTTTCTGTAATCGACGCACAATCGAAAAGTACCATCTTTCTTCTTCGGCAATACGACGGGTGCGGCCCAAGGCGATGTGGATGGTTCTATTATGCCATCGCCTTCCATCTCTTCAATCATCTCTTCTAATACCCGTTGCTTCTCATTGTTGTACGGGTATGGTCGTAATTTGATGGGGGAATTCTTCGTGATCTCAATCTTGTGTGTGATCGTTTTTGTCCTTCCAACTTTGCCGAAAACGCTGGGATGTCGCCGAATGACATCTTTTAACTGCTCTTGGTTCTCAAGGAGTTTAATTTGTAATTCGCCCAATGCGTTGTTAATTGTTGCCACTTCTCTGTGGGCTCCATCTGGTTTTCTCCATGCAATGCGGACTCTCTTATCACACCCCAAGTAAATTATACCACTCCGGTAATCGATGCTCACACCATTTTTTGTTAAAAATTCATGACCAAGTATTAAATGATTCCGTAGGCCAGGTACAACCATTACTTCAACATTGAACTTCATTCTTGATATCATCACATCCATGCACATTTTTCCAAGAATTCTGAAAGTATTATTGCTTGTGGCTCCACTC
The DNA here is from genome assembly GCA_963920215.1 of Nineta flava. NCBI lineage: Eukaryota > Metazoa > Arthropoda > Insecta > Neuroptera > Chrysopidae > Nineta > Nineta flava. Next base: position 40,700,200 of record OY986046.1, read on the forward strand.
CCTGCACTATCTCTGACAGGGTGCCATTTTCCAATACTTCTTGCCAATTCTTCGCTGATAAAATTGTGTGATGCTTGACTATCGATCAGTGCCAATATTGATCTTCCACGCACATCAACTTCCACAATTGGCCCATTCTGGTGTGAGTTCTTGGTCTCCATTGTTGTCAAATGAACCGGTAATTGTTGGTGTTCACGCCGATGTTGTGCGTTTTTGTGGAGGTTAATGTGTACCCCAGAACCAATTTCCTCCTTCATTGATCCTGGGATTAGTTTCCCGACGGCCCAGGTCTATTTTGTTGTCCCCTTCTGGGACAGTTTCGACTTATGTGCCCCGCTTGGTGGCATACGAAGCACGTGCCTGGACTGCTAAGACGTGGTGGTGGTGGTGCTCTTGCTGGTGGTTCTTGCCGATTCCTCGCTGGCTCTTCATCCAATGTTCTAACGGTTATACGTAGCTCATCTAATGACTTTGGATTCGAAATCTTCACCAGCGGTCGTACATTGTCGCGTAGTAAATTCAATATTATGGGCACCACGTCATCAATGTTCCTATCGGCGTGCACTCTTCTGAATAGCTGCACCTTCATGTTGACGAACGCTTCTGTCTTCAATCCTGTGGGTTGGGAAATGGTCATCAAATCCAGTTCGGCTTTGGCTTTCCTTCCTATACTGTTGAAGAAACTCTCCAGTTGCCATTTCCACTCATCGAAGGTGTAGCCCAACCCACGATTCATCAATGCCCAATCTCTGGCTGGTCCTGTTAATTTTTTTGTGACCATCTCAATCCAACAATCTACGGGCAGATGTGTTTGTCGTAGTAATGCCGTTGCTCTGTTCAAAAAAACTACTGGATCTTCGGCCGGTCTACCACTGAACTGCGGCATGATGGACAGAAGCGTCGTTGTGTCCAATGCGGCGGAGCGAATGACTGTATTCACTTCTTGCGGATCAATGCGCATGTCGCGCAGTTGTTGTGTCTGACGCTCTTCGATCCGTATGATGTCATCCACGACTTTATTGTATTGTTCATTCATTTTCGTTTCCATGCCATCAAGTCGTGTGGTTACGTTGCTTTCTATGCCTTCGATTTGTGTGCGGTTTACAGCGACATCGGTTTTGATGTTCGTGATGTCAGCTTTCACAGTCTCGACGTCAGTGCTTATTTGGCTGATACGTCGTACGCACACTTCTCTTAGGTTCTCCATTCGCTCCGACAAGTCCTCTCTCAGCTCTTGTTGGACTTGTTGCATTATACTTAATGTCTGTTCGCCCACTCTTTCTTCAGATTCCTGAAGTCGATTTGTCATCCTCTCTTCGGACTCTTGAAGTCGACTACTCATTCGTTCGTCCACTCTTTCTTCAGACTCTTGAAGTTGGTTGGCCAATTTTTCATTAGATTCTTGAAGTCGTTCGCCCATTGTCTTGTCCATGTTGTTGAGCTTTGTCATCAATGCTGCGAGCATCTTCTCCATGCTTGCTGCAGCTGGCTCCTCCGGATCGGAAACCACACTTCTACGTAGTTCTGATGTGGGGTTGGCTGGTCCTTGAGTCCTTGAAGTTGGTGTTCCTTGTTGCCTAGATTGGTGCTCCTCCCATCTTGCCTGTAAGACCTCTCTTGTCCCAGTGCTGTCCAGTCCTTCAGATTCCATCATCTCACGCAGACGTTGCATGGGAATGCTGCGGCTTGCCATTGTGTGTCCTTTTTTCTTCGGTGCGTCTTCTGGGTCCTGTCACGGTCGCCACTTGTCGCGGTATCCTGGCTCTCTTTATCCTCAAAGGATTCCGATACTCGACAAAACAAAAAAAAATATATTAGTAAACGATATTACTAAATATTTTGTAATTGGAACAACACGCACGTTTTTGTTTAAAGAAAAGAAAGAAAAAAAATTAAATTAAACACAAGTTTTTACGAAACAAAAAAAAAACCTGATTTTATTGCTTTAAAAAAAAAATGATTATCCAATTTCTTTTTCAACAATTATTTTAATTCTTTTTCACACAATGTTAAATTTCGAATTACTTGATCAAATTACTTGTACAAATTCCAACTTATACTTTGATCTGAATTGAACAACAATCGATATTAAACTTTGATAGTAACAGACAATACTTGATATTAAACTTTTATACTAATCGCACAATGATCGATTTCAAACTTCTGAACGAATCGCACAATGGCCGATTTAAAAACTCTGAACGAATCGCACAATGGCTGATTTAAAAACTGATTTGAATCGACACTGGTCACGGTTTATATACCCACCATGGGTCGTTCTAGAATATTATTGTTTTTTTTGAATAAATATTTTGTTTTTGACAATATATTTTTGCATGGAGGCTTCTAGAATATTTTAGTATATCAACACCCATGGACGTAGTCGGAGTGTTCAGATTATTTATAAAATTAATTAAAAATTATACCTCTCCCTGGGTTTGACCCAGAGTCATACCCCGCTTGGTTGATATTTAAGCAGAGACTTAATGCACCGGGCCAGTGTCAATTTAAAATCTATACACAAATTGTATGATACATTCATAACTGTAAGCTAGCTTACGTCTGTTTACAAAAATTGTCTTGTTTTTACAAAATTATTTATTTGTGATCTGTTTATGTTATTTTGTAAAACATTCAATTTGTATAAATAACTTTTGATTCTCTTAAATTAAATTATATGCAATAATTTTTTTCAATTTTTGATTTTTTTCTTTCTAAATAGAAAAACTTTAAATCAAAAGTATCTATTAATCTTATTATCATTTTTCGACTTAAAAAAAAAACTTTGTTTAAGAAAAAAAATAAATCGAGCTATATTATTTTCTTTTTGTACTTTCAAAAAAAAACTCCTTCTTTTTGCAAGGAGAAAAATATTAATTTGTTAAATATTTTTCTTAATATTTTACTTTCATAATTAAAATGTGTGTTGAATCAAAAAAATTATTCTTAATAATTTTCATTACAACAAATCGATAAATCGATAAATCGATAAATCGATAAATCGATAAATCGATAAATCGATAAATCGATAAATCGATAAATCGATAAATCAATAAATCGATAAATCGATAAATCGATAAATCGATAAATCGATAAATCGATAAATCGATAAATCGATAAATCGATAAATCGATAAATCGATAAATCGATAAATCGATAAATCGATAAATCGATAAATCGATAAATCGATAGATAATTCGTTAAACCGATGAATCGATAAATAGGCAACTAGATAAATTGACAAATAGATACATAGATAAATCGATAAATCGATAGATAGATAGATAGATAAATCAATAAATAGATAAATCGATTGATGAATAGATAGATAAATCGATAAATCGATAAATCGATAAATCGATAAATCGATAAATCGATAAATCGATAAATCGATAAATCGATAAATCGATAAATCGATAAATCGATAAATCGATAAATCGATAAATCGATAAATCGATAAATCGATAAATCGATAAATCGATAAATCGATAAATCGATAAATCGATAAATCGATAAATCGATAAATCGATAAATCGATAAATCGATAAATCGATAAATCGATAAATCGATAAATCGATAAATCGATAAATCGATAAATCGATAAATCGATAAATCGATAAATCGATAAATCGATAAATCGATAAATCGATAAATCGATAAATCGATAAATCGATAAATCGATAAATCGATAAATCGATAAATCGATAAATCGATAAATCGATAAATCGATAAATCGATAAATCGATAAATCGATAAATCGATAAATCGATAAATCGATAAATCGATAAATCGATAAATCGATAAATCGATAAATCGATAAATCGATAAATCGATAAATCGATAAATCGATAAATCGTTAAATCGTTAAATCGATGGATAGATTAATCGATAAATAGATAAATCCATTGATGAAAAGATAGATAAATCGATATATCGATATATCGATATATCGATTAATCAATAAATCGATTAATATATCAATCCATAAATAAATAGAAAAGTAAATAGATAAATTGTTAAATAGATAAATCGATACATAGATAGATAAATCAATAAATCGATAAATAGATAAATCGATAGAAAGATAGATAGATTAATCGATAAATCAATAAATAGATAAATCGATAGAAAGATAGATAGATTAATCGATAAATCGTTAAATCGCTATAAAGATAGATAAATAAATCGATAACTCGATATATCGATAACTCGATATATCGATGACTCGATATATCGATAACTCGATAAATCGATAAATCGATAAATCGAAAAATCGATAAATCGAAAAATCGATAAATCGATAAATCGATAAATCGATAAATCGATAAATCGATAAATCGATAAATCGATAAATCGATAAATCGATAAATCGATAAATCGATAAATCGATAAATCGATAAATCGATAAATCGATAAATCGATAAATCGATAAATCAATAAATCGATAAATCGATAAATCGATAAATCGATAAATCGATAAATCGATAAATCGATAAATCGATAAATCGATAAATCGATAAATCGATAAATCGATAAATCGATAAATCGACAAATCGATAAATCGTAAAATCGTAAAATCGATAAATCGTAAAATCGATAAATGGATAAATCGTTAAATCGATAAATTGTTAAATCGTTAAATCGATAAATCGATAAATCGATAAATCGATAAATCGATAAATCGATAAATCGATAAATCGATAAATCGATAAATCGATGGATAGATTAATCGATAAATAGATAAATCCATTGATGAATAGATAGTTATCGATATTTCGATATTTCGATAAATCGATAAATCGATTAATCAATAAATCGATAAATAAACAGATAGTTAAATAGATAAATTGTTAAATAGATAAATCGAAAGATATATAGATAAATCGATAAATCGATAAATCGATAATTCGATAAATCGATAAATCGATAAATCGATAAATCGATAATTCGATAAATCGATAATTCGAAAAATCGATAAATCAATAAATCGATAAATAAATAGATAGTTAAATAGATAAATTGTTAAATAGATAAATCGAAAGATATATAGATAAATCGATAAATCGATAAATCGATAAATCGATAAATCGATAAATCGATAAATCGATAAATCGATAAATCGATAAATCGATAAATCGATAAATCGATAAATCGATAAATCGATAAATCGATAAATCGATAAATCGATAAATCGATAAATCGATAAATCGATAAATCGATAAATCGATAAATCGATGAATCGATAAATCGATAAATCGACAAATCGATAAATCGATAAATCGTAAAATCGATAAATCGTTAAATCGATAAATGGATAAATCGTTAAATCGATAAATTGTTAAATCGTTTAATCGATAAATCGATAAATCGATAAATCGGTAAATCGATAAATCGATAAATCCATAAATCGATAAATCGATAAATCGATAAATCGATAAATCGATAAATCGATAAATCGATAAATCGATAAATCGATAAATCGATAAATCGATAAATCGTTAAATCGTTAAATCGATAAATCGATAAATCGATAAATCGATAAATCGAAAAATCGATAAATCGATAAATCGATAAATCGATAAATCGATAAATCGATGGATAGATTAATCGATAAATCCATTGATGAATAGATAGTTATCGATATTTCGATATTTTGATAAATCGATAAATCGATTAATCAATAAATCGATAAATAAACAGATAGTTAAATAGATAAATTGTTAAATAGATAAATCGAAAGATATATAGATAAATCGATAAATCGATAAATCGATAAATCGATAAATCGATAAATCGATAATTCGATAAATCGAAAAATCGATAAATCGATAAATCGATAATTCGATAAATCGATAATTCGAAAAATCGATAAATCAATAAATCGATAAATAAATAGATAGTTAAATAGATAAATTGTTAAATAGATAAATCGAAAGATATATAGATAAATCGATAAATCGATAAATCGATAAATCGATAAATCGATAAATCGATAAATCGATAAATCGATAAATCGATAAATCGATAAATAGATAAATCGATAGAAAGATAGATAGATTAATCGATAAATAAATAAATCCATTGATGAATAGATAGTTATCGATATTTCGATATTTCGATATTTCGATAAATCGATAAATCGATTAATCAATAAATCGATAAATAAACAGATAGTTAAATAGATAAATTGTTAAATAGATAAATCGAAAGATATATAGATAAATCGATAAATCGATAAATCGATAAATCGATAAATCGATAATTCAATTAATCGATAAATCGATAAATCGATAATTCGATAAATCGATAATTCGAAAAATCGATAAATCAATAAATCGATAAATAAATAGATAGTAAAATAGATAAATTGTTAAATAGATAAATCGAAAGATATATAGATAAATCGATAAATCGATAAATCGATAAATCGATAAATCGATAAATCGATAAATCGATAAATCGATAAATCGATAAATCGATAAATCGATAAATCGATAAATCGATAAATCGATAAATCGATAAATCGATAGAAAGATAGATAGATTAATCGATAAATCGTTAAATCGCTATATCGATAAATCGATAAATCGATAAATCGATAAATCGATAAATCGATAAATCGATAAATCGATAAATCGATAAATCGATAAATCGATAAATCGATAAATCGATAGAAAGATAGATAGATTAATCGATAAATCGTTAAATCGCTATATCGATAAATCGATAAATCGATAAATCGATAAATCGATAAATCGATAAATCGATAAATCGATAAATCGATAAATCGATAAATCGATAAATCGATAAATCGATAAATCGATAAATCGATAAATCGATAAATCGATAAATCGATAAATCGATAAATCGATAAATCGATAAATCGATAAATCGATAAATCGATAGATTATTCGTTAAACCGATGAATCGATAAATAGGCAACTAGATAAATTGACAAATAGATACATAGATAAATCGATAAATCGATAGATAGATAGATAGATAAATCAATAAATAGATAAATCGATTGATGAATAGATAGATAAATCGATAAATCGATAAATCGATAAATCGATAAATCGATAAATCGATAAATCGATAAATCGATAAATCGATAAATCGATAAATCGATAAATCGATAAATCGATAAATCGATAAATCGATAAATCGATAAATCGATAAATCGATAAATCGATAAATCGATAAATCGATAAATCGATAAATCGATATATCGATAAATCGATAAATCGATAAATCGATAAATCGATAAATCGATAAATCGATAAATCGATAAATCGATAAATCGATAAATCGATAAATCGATAAATCGATAAATCGATAAATCGATAAATCGATAAATCGATAAATCGATAAATCGATAAATCGATAAATCGATAAATCGATAAATCGATTAATCGATAAATCGATAAATCGATAAATCGATAAATCGATAAATCGATGGATAGATTAATCGATAAATAGATAAATCCATTGATGAATAGATAGATAAATCGATAAATCGAAAAATCGATAAATCGATAAATCGATAAATTGATAAATCCATTAATTGATAAATCGATAAATCGATAAATCGATAAGTCGATAAATCGATAAATATATAAATCGATAGATAATTCGTTAAACCGATAAATCGATAAATCGATAGATAATTCGTTAAACCGATGAATCGATAAATAGGCAACTAGATAAATTGACAAATAGATACATAGATAAATCGATAAATCGATAGATAGATAGATAGATAAATCAATAAATAGATAAATCGATTGATGAATAGATAGATAAATCGATAAATCGATAAATCGAAAAATCCATAAATCGATAAATCGATAAATCGATAAATCGATAAATCGATAAATCGATAAATCGATAAATCGATAAATCGATAAATCGATAAATCGATAAATCGATAAATCGATAAATCGATAAATCGATAAACCGATAAATCGATAAACCGATAAATCGATAAATCGATTAATTGATAAATCGTTAAATCGATAAATCGATTAATTGATAAATCGATAAATCGATAAATTGATAAATCGTTAAATCGATAAATTGATAAATCGATAAATCGATTAATTGATAAATCGTTAAATCGATAAATCGATAAATCGATAAACCGATAAATCGATAAATCGTTAAATCAATGGATAGATTAATCGATAAATAGATAAATCCATTGATGAATAGATAGATAAATCGATATATCGATATATCGATAAATCAATAAATCGATAAATATATCAATCCATAAATAAATAGAAAAGTAAATAGATAAATTGTTAAATCGATAAATCGATAAATCGATAAATCGATAAATCGATAAATCGATAAATCGATAAATCGATAAATCGATAAATCGATAAATCGATAAATCGATAAATCGATAAATCGATAAATCGATAAATCGATAAATCGATAAATCGATAAATCGATAAATCGATAAATCGATAAATCGATAAATCGATAAATCGATAAATCGATAAATCGATAAATCGATAAATCGATAAATCGATAAATCGATAAATCGATAAATCGATAAATCGATAAATCGATAAATCGATAAATCGATAAATCGATAAATCGATAAATCGATAAACCGATAAATCGATAAATCGATAAATCGATAGATAATTCGTTAAACCGATAGTCCATGAATAAATAGAAAAGTAAATAGATAAATTGTTTAATAGATAAATCGATACATAGATAGATAAATCGCTAAATCGATAAATAGATAAATCGATAGAAAGATAGATACATTAATCGATAAATCATGAAATCGCTATATAGATAGATAAATAAATCGATAAATCGATAAATCGATAAATCGATAAATCGATAAATCGATAAATCGATAAATCGATAAATCGATAAATCGATAAATCGATAAATCGATAAATCAATAAATCGATAAATCGATAAATCGATAAATCGATAAATCGATAAATCGATAAATCGATAAATCGATAAATCGATAAATCGATAAATCGATAAATCGATAAATCGATAAATCGATAAATCGATAAATCGATAAATCGATAAATCGATAAATCGATAAATCGATAAATCGATAAATCGATAAATCGATAAATCGATAAATCGATAAATCGATAAATCGATAAATCGATAAATCGATAAATCGATAAATCGATAAATCGATAAATCGATAAATCGATAAATCGATAAATCGATAAATCGATAAATCGATAAATCGATAAATCGATAAATCGATAAATCGATAAATCGATAAATCGATAAATCGATAAATCGATAAATCGATAAATCGATAAATCGATAAATCGATAAATCGATAAATCGATAAATCGATAAATCGATAAATCGATAAATCGATAAATCGATAAATCGATAAATCGATAAATCGATAAATCGATAAATCGATAAATCGATAAATCGATAAATCGATAAATCGATAAATCGATAAATCGATAAATCGTTAAATCGTTAAATCGTTAAATCGTTAAATCGTTAAATCGTTAAATCGATAAATCGATAAATCGATAAATCGATAAATCGATAAATCGATAAATCGATAAATCGATAAATCGATGGATAGATTAATCGATAAATAGATAAATCCATTGATGAATAGATAGTTATCGATATTTCGATATTTCGATAAATCGATTAATCAATAAATCGATAAATAAACAGATAGTTAAATAGATAAATTGTTAAATAGATAAATCGAAAAATATATAGATAAATCGATAAATCGATAAATCGATAAATCGATAAATCGATAAATCGATAAATCGATAAATCGATAAATCGATAAATCGATAATTCGATAAATCGATAAATCGATAAATCGATAAATCGATAAATCGATAAATCGATAAATCGATAAATCGATAAATCGATAAATCGATAAATCGATAAATCGATAAATCGATAAATCGATAAATCGATAAATCGATAAATCGATAAATCGATAAATCGATAAATCGATAAATCGATAAATCGATAAATCGATAAATCGATAAATCGATAAATCGATAAATCGATAAATCGATAAATCGATAAATCGATAAATCGATAAATCGATAAATCGATAAATCGATAAATCGATAAATCGATAAATCGATAAATCGATAAATCGATAAATCGATAAATCGATAAATCGATAAATCGATAAATCGATAAATCGATAAATCGATAAATCGATAAATCGATAAATCGATAAATCGATAAATCGATAAATAGATAAATCGATAGAAAGATAGATAGATTAATCGATAAATAAATAAATCCATTGATGAATAGATAGTTATCGATATTTCGATATTTCGATATTTCGATATTTCGATAAATCGATAAATCGATTAATCAATAAATCGATAAATAAACAGATAGTTAAATAGATAAATTGTTAAATAGATAAATCGAAAGATATATAGATAAATCGATAAATCGATAAATCGATAAATCGATAAATCGATAAATCGATAATTCGATAAATCGATAAATCGATAAATCGATAATTCGAAAAATCGATAAATCAATAAATCGATAAATAAATAGATAGTTAAATAGATAAATTGTTAAATAGATAAATCGAAAGATATATAGATAAATCGATAAATCGATAAATCGATAAATCGATAAATCGATAAATCGATAAATCGATAAATCGATAAATCGATAAATCGATAAATCGATAAATCGATAAATCGATAAATCGATAAATCGATAAATCGATAAATCGATAAATCGATAAATCGATAAATCGATAAATCGATAAATCGATAAATCGATAAATCGATAAATCGATAAATCGATAAATCGATAAATCGATAGATAGATTAATCGATAAATCATTAAATCGCTATATCGATAAATCGATAAATCGATAAATCGATAAATCGATAAATCGATAAATCGATAAATCGATAAATCGATAAATCGATAAATCGATAAATCGATAAATCGATAAATCGATAAATCGATAAATCGATAAATCGATAGATAATTCGTTAAACCGATGAATCGATAAATAGGCAACTAGATAAATTGACAAATAGATACATAGATAAATCGATAAATCGATAGATAGATAGATAGATAAATCAATAAATAGATAAATCGATTGATGAATAGATAGATAAATCGATAAATCGATAAATCGATAAATCGATAAATCGATAAATCGATAAATCGATAAATCGATAAATCGATAAATCGATAAATCGATAAATCGATAAATCGATAAATCGATAAATCGATAAATCGATAAATCGATAAATCGATAAATCGATAAATCGATAAATCGATAAATCGATAAATCAATAAATCGATAAATCGATAAATCGATAAATCGATATATCGATAAATCGATAAATCGATAAATCGATAAATCGATAAATCGATAAATCGATAAATCGATAAATCGATAAATCGATAAATCGATAAATCGATAAATCGATAAATCGATGGATAGATTAATCGATAAATAGATAAATCCATTGATGAATAGATAGATAAATCGATAAATCGAAAAATCGATAAATCGATAAATCGATAAATTGATAAATCCATTAATTGATAAATCGATAAATCGATAAATCGATAAGTCGATAAATCGATAAATATATAAATCGATAGATAATTCGTTAAACCGATAAATCGATAAATCGATAGATAATTCGTTAAACCGATGAATCGATAAATAGGCAACTAGATAAATTGACAAATAGATACATAGATAAATCGATAAATCGATAGATAGATAGATAGATAAATCAATAAATAGATAAATCGATTGATGAATAGATAGATAAATCGAAAAATCGATAAATCGATAAATCGATAAATCGATAAATCGATAAATCGATAAATCGATAAATCGAAAAATCGATAAATCGAAAAATCGAAAAATCGATAAATCGATAAATCGATAAATCGATAAATCGATAAATCGATAAATCGATAAATCGATAAATCGATAAATCGATAAATCGATAAATCGATAAATCGATAAATCGATAAATCGATAAATCGATAAATCGATAAATCGATAAATCGATAAATCGATAAATCGATAAATCGATAAATCGATAAATCGATAAATCGATAAATCGATAAATCGATAAATCGATAAATCGATAAATCGATAAATCGATAAATCGATAAATCGATAAATCGATAAATCGATAAATCGATAAATCGATAAATCGATAAATCGATAAATCGATAAATCGATAAATCGATAAATCGATAAATCGATAAATCGATAAATCGATAAATCGATAAATCGATAAATCGATAAATCGATAAATCGATAAATCGATAAATCGATAAATCGATAAATCGATAAATCGATAAATCGATAAATCGATAAATCGATAAATCGATAAATCGATAAATCGATAAATCGATAAATCGATAAATCGATAAATCGATAAATCGATAAATCGATAAATCGATAAATCGATAAATCGATAAATCGATAAATCGATAAATCGATAAATCGATAAATCGATAAATCGATAAATCGATAAACCGATAAATCGATAAACCGATAGATCGATAAATCGATTAATTGATAAATCGTTAAATCGATAAATCGATTAATTGATAAATCGATAAATCGATAAATTGATAAATCGTTAAATCGATAAATTGATAAATCGATAAATCGATTAATTGATAAATCGTTAAATCGATAAATCGATAAATCGATAAACCGATAAATCGATAAATCGTTAAATCAATGGATAGGTTAATCGATAAATAGATAAATCCATTGATGAATAGATAGATAAATCGATATATCGATATATCGATAAATCAATAAATCGATAAATATATCAATCCATAAATAAATAGAAAAGTAAATAGATAAATTGTTAAATCGATAAATCGATAAATCGATAAATCGATAAATCGATAAATCGATAAATCGATAAATCGATAAATCGATAAATCGATAAATCGATAAATCGATAAATCGATAAATCGATAAATCGATAAATCGATAAATCGATAAATCGATAAATCGATAAATCGATAAACCGATAAATCGATAAATCGATAAATCGATAGATAATTCGTTAAACCGATAGTCCATGAATAAATAGAAAAGTAAATAGATAAATTGTTTAATAGATAAATCGATACATAGATAGATAAATCGCTAAATCGATAAATAGATAAATCGATAGAAAGATAGATAGATTAATCGATAAATCATGAAATCGCTATATAGATAGATAAATAAATCGATAAATCGATAAATCGATAAATCGATAAATCGATAAATCGATAAATCGATAAATCGATAAATCGATAAATCGATAAATCGATAAATCGATAAATCGATAAATCGATAAATCGATAAATCGATAAATCGATAAATCGATAAATCGATAAATCGATAAATCGATAAATCGATAAATCGATAAATCGATAAATCGATAAATCGATAAATCGATAAATCGATAAATCGATAAATCGATAAATCGATAAATCGATAAATCGATAAATCGATAAATCGATAAATCGATAAATCGATAAATCGATAAATCGATAGATCGATAAATCAATAAATCGATAAATATATCAATCCATAAATAAATAGATAAATTGTTAAATAGATAAATCGATACATAGATAGATAAATCAGTAAATCGATAAATAGATAATTCGATAGAAAGATAGATAGATTAATCGATAAATCGATAAATAGATAAATCGATAGAAATATAGATAGATTAATCGATAAATCGTTATATCGCTATAAAGATAGATAAATAAATCGATAACTCGATATATCGATTTATCGATATATCGATATATCGATATATCGATATATCGATAAATCGATATATCGATAAATCGATATATCGATAAATCGATATATCGATAAATCGATATATCGATAAATCGATATATCGATATATCGATATATCGATAAATCGATATATCGATAAATCGATAAATCGATAAACGGATAAATCGATAAACGGATAAATCGATAAATCGATAAATCGATAAATTGATAAATCGATAAATCGATAAATCGATAAATCGATAAATCGATAAATCGATAAATCGATAAATCGATAAATCGATAAATCGATAAATCGATAAATCGATAAATCGATAAATCGATAAATCGATAAATCGATAAATCGATAAATCGATAAATCGATAAATCGATAAATCGATAAATCGATAAATCGATAAATCGATAAATCGATAAATCGATAAATCGATAAATCGATAAATCGATAAATCGATAAATCGATAAATCGATAAATCGATAAATCGATAAATCGATAAATCGATAAATCGATAAATCGATAAATCGATAAATCGATAAATCGATAAATCGATAAATCGATAAATCGATAAATCGATAAATCGATAAATCGATAAATCGATAAATCGATAAATCGATAAATCGATAAATCGATAAATCGATAAATCGATAAATCGATAAATCGATAAATCGATAAATCGATAAATCGATAAATCGATAAATCGATAAATCGATAAATCGATAAATCGATAAATCGATAAATCGATAAATCGATAAATCGATAAATCGATAAATCGATAAATCGATAAATCGATAAATCGATAAATCGATAAATCGATAAATCGATAAATCGATAAATCGATAAATCGATAAATCGATAAATCGATAAATCGATAAATCGATAAATCGATAAATCGATAAATCGATAAATCGATAAATCGATAAATCGATAAATCGATAAATCGATAAATCGATAAATCGATAAATCGATAAATCGATAAATCGATAAATCGATAAATCGATAAATCGATAAATCGATAAATCGATAAATCGATAAATCGATAAATCGATAAATCGATAAATCGATAAATCGATAGATCGATAAATCAATAAATCGATAAATATATCAATCCATAAATAAATAGATAAATTGTTAAATAGATAAATCGATACATAGATAGATAAATCAGTAAATCGATAAATAGATAATTCGATAGAAAGATAGATAGATTAATCGATAAATCGATAAATAGATAAATCGATAGAAATATAGATAGATTAATCGATAAATCGTTAAATCGCTATAAAGATAGATAAATAAATCGATAACTCGATATATCGATTTATCGATATATCGATATATCGATATATCGATATATCGATAAATCGATAAATCGATAAATCGATAAATCGATAAATCGATAAATCGATAAATCGATAAATCGATAAATCGATAAATCGATAAATCGATAAATCGATAAATCGATAAATCGATAAATCGATAAATCGATAAATCGATAAATCGATAAATCGATAAATCGATAAATCGATAAATCGATAAATCGATAAATCGATAAATCGATAAATCGATAAATCGATAAATCGATAAATCGATAAATCGATAAATCGATAAATCGATAAATCGATAAATCGATAAATCGATAAATCGATAAATCGATAAATCGATAAATCGATAAATCGATAAATCGATAAATCGATAAATCGATAAATCGATAAATCGATAAATCGATAAATCGATAAATCGATAAATCGATAAATCGATAAATCGATAAATCGATAAATCGATAAATCGATAAATCGATAAATCGATTTGTCGATAAATCGATTAATCGATAAATCGATAAATCGATAAATCGATAAATCGATAGATAATTCGTTAAACCGATGAATCGATAAATAGGCAACTAGATAAATTGACAAATAGATACATAGATAAATCGATAAATCGATAGATAGATAGATAGATAAATCGAAAAATAGATAAATCGATTGATGAATAGATAGATAAATCGATAAATCGATAAATCGATAAATCGATAAATCGATAAATCGATAAATCGATAAATCGATAAATCGATAAATCGATAAATCGATAAATCGATAAATCGATAAATCGATAAATCGATAAATCGATAAATCGATAAATCGATAAATCGATAAATCGATAAATCGATAAATCGATAAATCGATAAATCGATAAATCGATAAATCGATGAATCGATAAATCGATAAATCGATAAATCGATAAATCGATAAATCGATAAACCGATAAATCGATAAACCGATAAATCGATAAATCGATTAATTGATAAATCGTTAAATCGATAAATCGATTAATTGATAAATCGATAAATCGATAAATTGATAAATCGTTAAATCGATAAATCGATAAATTGATAAATCTATAAATCGATTAATTGATAAATCGTTAAATCGATAAATCGATAAATCGATAAATCGATAAATCGATAAACCGATAAATCGATAAATCGTTAAATCGTTAAATCAATGGATAGATTAATCGATAAATAGATAAATCCATTGATGAATAGATAGATAAATCGATATATCGATATATCGATAAATCAATAAATCGATAAATATATCAATCCATAAATAAATAGAAAAGTAAATAGATAAATCGATAAATCGATAAATCGATAAATCGATAAATCGATAAATCGATAAATCGATAAATCGATAAATCGATAAATCGATAAATCGATAAATCGATAAATCGATAAATCGATAAATCGATAAATCGATAAATCGATAAATCGATAAATCGATAAATCGATAAATCGATAAATCGATAAACCGATAAATCGATAAATCGATAAATCGATAGATAATTCGTTAAACCGATAGTCCATGAATAAATAGAAAAGTAAATAGATAAATTGTTTAATAGATAAATCGATACATAGATAGATAAATCGCTAAATCGATAAATAGATAAATCGATAGAAAGATAGATAGATTAATCGATAAATCATGAAATCGCTATATAGATAGATAAATAAATCGATAAATCGATAAATCGATAAATCGATAAATCGATAAATCGATAAATCGATAAACCGATAAATCGATAAATCGATCAATCGATAAATCGATAAATCGATAAATCGATAAATCGATAAATCGATAAATCGATAAATCGATAAATCAATAAATCGATAAATATATCAATCCATAAATAAATAGAAAAGTAAATAGATAAATTGTTAAATAGATAAATCGATACATAGATAGATAAATCAGTAAATCGATAAATAGATAATTCGATAGAAAGATAGATAGATTAATCGATAAATCGATAAATAGATAAATCGATAGAAATATAGATAGATTAATCGATAAATCGTTAAATCGCTATAAAGATAGATAAATAAATCGATAACTCGATATATCGATTTATCGATATATCGATATATCGATAAATCGATATATCGATAAATCGATATATCGATATATCGATAAATCGATATATCGATAAATCGATAAATCGATAAATCGATAAACGGATAAATCGATAAATCGATAAATCGATAAATGGATAAATCGATAAATCGATAAATCGATAAATCGATAAATCGATAAATCGATAAATCGATAAATCGATAAATCGATAAATCGATAAATCGATAAATCGATAAATCGATAAATCGATAAATCGATAAATCGATAAATCGATAAATCGATAAATCGATAAATCGATAAATCGATAAATCGATAAATCGATAAATCGATAAATCGATAAATCGATAAATCGATAAATCGATAAATCGATAAATCGATAAATCGATAAATCGATAAATCGATAAATCGATAAATCGATAAATCGATAAATCGATAAATCGATGAATCGATAAATCGATAAATCGATAAATCGACAAATCGATAAATCGTAAAATCGATAAATCGTTAAATCGATAAATGGATAAATCGTTAAATCGATAAATTGTTAAATCGTTTAATCGATAAATCGATAAATTGTTAAATCGTTTAATCGATAAATCGATAAATCGATAAATCGGTAAATCGATAAATCGATAAATCGATAAATCGATAAATCGATAAATCGATAAATCGATAAATCGATAAATCGATAAATCGATAAATCGATAAATCGATAAATCGATAAATCGATAAATCGATAAATCGATAAATCGATAAATCGATAAATCGTTAAATCGATAAATCGATAAATCGATAAATCGATAAATCGATAAATCGATAAATCGATAAATCGATAAATCGATGGATAGATTAATCGATAAATAGATAAATCCATTGATGAATAGATAGTTATCGATATTTCGATATTTCGATAAATCGATAAATCGATTAATCAATAAATCGATAAATAAACAGATAGTTAAATAGATAAATTGTTAAATAGATAAATCGAAAGATATATAGATAAATCGATAAATCGATAAATCGATAAATCGATAAATCGATAATTCGATAAATCGAAAAATCGATAAATCGATAAATCGATAATTCGATAAATCGATAATTCGAAAAATCGATAAATCAATAAATCGATAAATAAATAGATAGTTAAATAGATAAATTGTTAAATAGATAAATCGAAAGATATATAGATAAATCGATAAATCGATAAATCGATAAATCGATAAATCGATAAATCGATAAATCGATAAATCGATAAATCGATAAATCGATGGATAGATTAATCGATAAATAGATAAATCCATTGATGAATAGATAGTTATCGATATTTCGATATTTCGATATTTCGATAAATCGATAAATCGATTAATCAATAAATCGATAAATAAACAGATAGTTAAATAGATAAATTGTTAAATAGATAAATCGAAAGATATATAGATAAATCGATAAATCGATAAATCGATAAATCGATAAATCGATAATTCAATAAATCGATAAATCGATAAATCGATAATTCGATAAATCGATAATTCGAAAAATCGATAAATCAATAAATCGATAAATAAATAGATAGTTAAATAGATAAATTGTTAAATAGATAAATCGAAAGATATATAGATAAATCGATAAATCGATAAATCGATAAATCGATAAATCGATAAATCGATAAATCGATAAATCGATAAATCGATAAATCGATAAATCGATAAATCGATAAATCGATAAATCGATAAATCGATAAATCGATAAATCGATAAATCGATAAATCGATAAATCGATAAATCGATAAATCGATAAATCGATAAATCGATAAATCGATAAATCGATAAATCGATAAATCGATAAATCGATAAATCGATAAATCGATAAATCGATAGAAAGATAGATAGATTAATCGATAAATCGTTAAATCGCTATATCGATAAATCGATAAATCGATAAATCGATAAATCGATAAATCGATAAATCGATAAATCGATAAATCGATAAATCGATAAATCGATAAATCGATAAATCGATAAATCGATAAATCGATAAATCGATAAATCGATAAATCGATAAATCGATAAATCGATAAATCGATAAATCGATAAATCGATAAATCGATAAATCGATAAATCGATAAATCGATAAATCGATAAATCGATAGATTATTCGTTAAACCGATGAATTGACAAATAGATACATAGATAAATCGATAAATCGATAGATAGATAGATAGATAAATCAATAAATAGATAAATCGATTGATGAATAGATAGATAAATCGATAAATCGATAAATCGATAAATCGATAAATCGATAAATCGATAAATCGATAAATCGATAAATCGATAAATCGATAAATCGATAAATCGATAAATCGATAAATCGATAAATCGATAAATCGATAAATCGATAAATCGATAAATCGATAAATCGATAAATCGATAAATCGATATATCGATAAATCGATAAATCGATAAATCGATAAATCGATAAATCGATAAATCGATAAATCGATAAATCGATAAATCGATAAATCGATAAATCGATAAATCGATAAATCGATAAATCGATAAATCGATAAATCGATAAATCGATAAATCGATTAATCGATAAATCGATAAATCGATAAATCGATAAATCGATAAATCGATGGATAGATTAATCGATAAATAGATAAATCCATTGATGAATAGATAGATAAATCGATAAATCGAAAAATCGATAAATCGATAAATCGATAAATTGATAAATCCATTAATTGATAAATCGATAAATCGATAAATCGATAAGTCGATAAATCGATAAATATATAAATCGATAGATAATTCGTTAAACCGATAAATCGATAAATCGATAGATAATTCGTTAAACCGATGAATCGATAAATAGGCAACTAGATAAATTGACAAATAGATACATAGATAAATCGATAAATCGATAGATAGATAGATAGATAAATCAATAAATAGATAAATCGATTGATGAATAGATAGATAAATCGATAAATCGATAAATCGAAAAATCCATAAATCGATAAATCGATAAATCGATAAATCGATAAATCGATAAATCGATAAATCGATAAATCGATAAATCGATAAATCGATAAATCGATAAATCGATAAATCGATAAATCGATAAATCGATAAACCGATAAATCGATAAACCGATAAATCGATAAATCGATTAATTGATAAATCGTTAAATCGATAAATCGATTAATTGATAAATCGATAAATCGATAAATTGATAAATCGTTAAATCGATAAATTGATAAATCGATAAATCGATTAATTGATAAATCGTTAAATCGATAAATCGATAAATCGATAAACCGATAAATCGATAAATCGTTAAATCAATGGATAGATTAATCGATAAATAGATAAATCCATTGATGAATAGATAGATAAATCGATATATCGATATATCGATAAATCAATAAATCGATAAATATATCAATCCATAAATAAATAGAAAAGTAAATAGATAAATTGTTAAATCGATAAATCGATAAATCGATAAATCGATAAATCGATAAATCGATAAATCGATAAATCGATAAATCGATAAATCGATAAATCGATAAATCGATAAATCGATAAATCGATAAATCGATAAATCGATAAATCGATAAATCGATAAATCGATAAATCGATAAATCGATAAATCGATAAATCGATAAATCGATAAATCGATAAATCGATAAATCGATAAATCGATAAATCGATAAATCGATAAATCGATAAATCGATAAATCGATAAACCGATAAATCGATAAATCGATAAATCGATAGATAATTCGTTAAACCGATAGTCCATGAATAAATAGAAAAGTAAATAGATAAATTGTTTAATAGATAAATCGATACATAGATAGATAAATCGCTAAATCGATAAATAGATAAATCGATAGAAAGATAGATACATTAATCGATAAATCATGAAATCGCTATATAGATAGATAAATAAATCGATAAATCGATAAATCGATAAATCGATAAATCGATAAATCGATAAATCGATAAATCGATAAATCGATAAATCGATAAATCGATAAATCGATAAATCGATAAATCGATAAATCGATAAATCGATAAATCGATAAATCGATAAATCGATAAATCGATAAATCGATAAATCGATAAATCGATAAATCGATAAATCGATAAATCGATAAATCGATAAATCGATAAATCGATAAATCGATAAATCGATAAATCGATAAATCGATAAATCGATAAATCGATAAATCGATAAATCGATAAATCGATAAATCGATAAATCGATAAATCGATAAATCGATAAATCGATAAATCGATAAATCGATAAATCGATAAATCGATAAATCGATAAATCGATAAATCGATAAATCGATAAATCGATAAATCGATAAATCGATAAATCGATAAATCGATAAATCGATAAATCGATAAATCGATAAATCGATAAATCGATAAATCGATAAATCGATAAATCGATAAATCGATAAATCGATAAATCGATAAATCGATAAATCGATAAATCGATAAATCGATAAATCGATAAATCGATAAATCGATAAATCGATAAATCGATAAATCGATAAATCGATAAATCGATAAATCGATAAATCGATAAATCGATAAATCGATAAATCGATAAATCGATAAATCGATAAATCGATAAATCGATAAATCGATAAATCGATAAATCGATAAATCGATAAATCGATAAATCGATAAATCGATAAATCGATAAATCGATAAATCGTTAAATCGTTAAATCGTTAAATCGTTAAATCGTTAAATCGTTAAATCGATAAATCGATAAATCGATAAATCGATAAATCGATAAATCGATAAATCGATAAATCGATAAATCGATGGATAGATTAATCGATAAATAGATAAATCCATTGATGAATAGATAGTTATCGATATTTCGATATTTCGATAAATCGATTAATCAATAAATCGATAAATAAACAGATAGTTAAATAGATAAATTGTTAAATAGATAAATCGAAAAATATATAGATAAATCGATAAATCGATAAATCGATAAATCGATAAATCGATAAATCGATAAATCGATAAATCGATAATTCGATAAATCGATAAATCGATAAATCGATAAATCGATAAATCGATAAATCGATAAATCGATAAATCGATAAATCGATAAATCGATCAATCGATAAATCGATAAATCGATAAATCGATAAATCGATAAATCGATAAATCGATAAATCGATAAATCGATAAATCGATAAATCGATAAATCGATAAATCGATAAATCGATAAATCGATAAATCGATAAATCGATAAATCGATAAATCGATAAATCGATAAATCGATAAATCGATAAATCGATAAATCGATAAATCGATAAATCGATAAATCGATAAATCGATAAATCGATAAATCGATAAATCGATAAATCGATAAATCGATAAATCGATAAATCGATAAATCGATTAATCGATAAATCGATAAATCGATAAATCGATAAATCGATAAATCGATAAATCGATAAATCGATAAATCGATAAATCGATAAATCGATAAATCGATAAATCGATAAATCGATAAATCGATAAATCGATAAATCGATAAATCGATAAATAGATAAATCGATAGAAAGATAGATAGATTAATCGATAAATAAATAAATCCATTGATGAATAGATAGTTATCGATATTTCGATATTTCGATATTTCGATAAATCGATAAATCGATTAATCAATAAATCGATAAATAAACAGATAGTTAAATAGATAAATTGTTAAATAGATAAATCGAAAGATATATAGATAAATCGATAAATCGATAAATCGATAAATCGATAAATCGATAAATCGATAATTCGATAAATCGATAAATCGATAAATCGATAATTCGAAAAATCGATAAATCAATAAATCGATAAATAAATAGATAGTTAAATAGATAAATTGTTAAATAGATAAATCGAAAGATATATAGATAAATCGATAAATCGATAAATCGATAAATCGATAAATCGATAAATCGATAAATCGATAAATCGATAAATCGAAAAATCGATAAATCGATAAATCGATAAATCGATAAATCGATAAATCGATAAATCGATAAATCGATAAATCGATAAATCGATAAATCGATAAATCGATAAATCGATAAATCGATAAATCGATAAATCGATAAATCGATAAATCGATAAATCGATAAATCGATAAATCGATAAATCGATAGATAGATTAATCGATAAATCATTAAATCGCTATATCGATAAATCGATAAATCGATAAATCGATAAATCGATAAATCGATAAATCGATAAATCGATAAATCGATAAATCGATAAATCGATAAATCGATAAATCGATAAATCGATAAATCGATAAATCGATAGATAATTCGTTAAACCGATGAATCGATAAATAGGCAACTAGATAAATTGACAAATAGATACATAGATAAATCGATAAATCGATAGATAGATAGATAGATAAATCAATAAATAGATAAATCGATTGATGAATAGATAGATAAATCGATAAATCGATAAATCGATAAATCGATAAATCGATAAATCGATAAATCGATAAATCGATAAATCGATAAATCGATAAATCGATAAATCGATAAATCGATAAATCGATAAATCGATAAATCGATAAATCGATAAATCGATAAATCGATAAATCGATAAATCGATAAATCGATAAATCGATAAATCAATAAATCGATAAATCGATAAATCGATAAATCGATATATCGATAAATCGATAAATCGATAAATCGATAAATCGATAAATCGATAAATCGATAAATCGATAAATCGATAAATCGATAAATCGATAAATCGATAAATCGATAAATCGATAAATCGATGGATAGATTAATCGATAAATAGATAAATCCATTGATGAATAGATAGATAAATCGATAAATCGAAAAATCGATAAATCGATAAATCGATAAATTGATAAATCCATTAATTGATAAATCGATAAATCGATAAATCGATAAGTCGATAAATCGATAAATATATAAATCGATAGATAATTCGTTAAACCGATAAATCGATAAATCGATAGATAATTCGTTAAACCGATGAATCGATAAATAGGCAACTAGATAAATTGACAAATAGATACATAGATAAATCGATAAATCGATAGATAGATAGATAGATAAATCAATAAATAGATAAATCGATTGATGAATAGATAGATAAATCGATAAATCGATAAATCGATAAATCGATAAATCGATAAATCGATAAATCGATAAATCGATAAATCGATAAATCGAAAAATCGATAAATCGAAAAATCGATAAATCGATAAATCGATAAATCGATAAATCGATAAATCGATAAATCGATAAATCGATAAATCGATAAATCGATAAATCGATAAATCGATAAATCGATAAATCGATAAATCGATAAATCGATAAATCGATAAATCGATAAATCGATAAATCGATAAATCGATAAATCGATAAATCGATAAATCGATAAATCGATAAATCGATAAATCGATAAATCGATAAATCGATAAATCGATAAATCGATAAATCGATAAATCGATAAATCGATAAATCGATAAATCGATAAATCGATAAATCGATAAATCGATAAATCGATAAATCGATAAATCGATAAATCGATAAATCGATAAATCGATAAATCGATAAATCGATAAATCGATAAATCGATAAATCGATAAATCGATAAATCGATAAATCGATAAATCGATAAATCGATAAATCGATAAATCGATAAATCGATAAATCGATAAATCGATAAATCGATAAATCGATAAATCGATAAATCGATAAATCGATAAATCGATAAATCGATAAATCGATAAATCGATAAATCGATAAATCGATAAATCGATAAATCGATAAATCGATAAATCGATAAATCGATAAATCGATAAACCGATAAATCGATAAACCGATAGATCGATAAATCGATTAATTGATAAATCGTTAAATCGATAAATCGATTAATTGATAAATCGATAAATCGATAAATTGATAAATCGTTAAATCGATAAATTGATAAATCGATAAATCGATTAATTGATAAATCGTTAAATCGATAAATCGATAAATCGATAAATCGATAAACCGATAAATCGATAAATCGTTAAATCAATGGATAGATTAATCGATAAATAGATAAATCCATTGATGAATAGATAGATAAATCGATATATCGATATATCGATAAATCAATAAATCGATAAATATATCAATCCATAAATAAATAGAAAAGTAAATAGATAAATTGTTAAATCGATAAATCGATAAATCGATAAATCGATAAATCGATAAATCGATAAATCGATAAATCGATAAATCGATAAATCGATAAATCGATAAATCGATAAATCGATAAATCGATAAATCGATAAATCGATAAATCGATAAATCGATAAATCGATAAATCGATAAATCGATAAATCGATAAATCGATAAATCGATAGATAATTCGTTAAACCGATGAATCGATAAATAGGCAACTAGATAAATTGACAAATAGATACATAGATAAATCGATAAATCGATAGATAGATAGATAGATAAATCGAAAAATAGATAAATCGATTGATGAATAGATAGATAAATCGATTGATGAATAGATAGATAAATCGATAAATCGATAAATCGATAAATCGATAAATCGATAAATCGATAAATCGATAAATCGATAAATCGATAAATCGATAAATCGATAAATCGATAAATCGATAAATCGATAAATCGATAAATCGATAAATCGATAAATCGATAAATCGATTAATCGATAAATCGATAAATCGATAAATCGATACATCGATAAATCGATAAATCGATAAATCGATAAATCGATAAATCGATAAATCGATAAATCGATAAATCGATAAATCGATAAATCGATAAATCGATAAATCGATAAATCGATAAATCGATAAATCGATAAATCGATAAATCGATAAATCGATAAATCGATAAATCGATAAATCGATAAATCGATAAATCGATAATTCGATAAATCGATAAATTGATAAATCGATTAATTGATAAATTGATAAATCGATAAATCGATAAATCGATAAATCGATAAATCGATCATTCGATAAATCGATTAATCGATAAATCGATAAATCGATAAATCGATAGATCGATAAATCGATAAATCGATAAATCGATAAATCGATTAATCGATTAATCGATAAATCGATAAATCGATAAATCGATAAATCGATAAATCGATAAATCGATAAGTCGATAAATTGATAAATCGATAAATCGATAAATCGATAAATCGATAAATCGATAAATCGATAAATCGATAAATCGATAAATCGATAAATCGATAAATCGATAAATCGATAAATCGATAAATCGATAATCGATAAATCGATAAATCGATTAATTGATAAATCGTTAAATCGATAAATCGATAAATCGATAAATCGATAAATCGATAAATTGATAAATCGATAAATCGATAAATCGATAAATCGATAAATCGATAAATCGATAAATCGATAAATCGATAAATCGATAAATCGATAAATCGATAAATCGATAAATCGATAAATCGATAAATCGTTAAATCGTTCAATCGTTAAATCGATGGATAGATTAATCGATAAATAGATAAATCCATTGATGAATAGATAGATAAATCGATATATCGATATATCGATAAATCGATAAATCAATAAATCGATAAATATATCAATCCATAAATAAATAGAAAAGTAAATAGATAAATTGTTAAATAGATAAATCGATACATAGATAGATAAATCGATAAATCGATAAATAGATAAATCGATAGAAAGATAGATAGATTAATCGATAAATCGTTAAATCGCTATATAGATAGATAAATAAATCGATAACTCGATATATCGATAAATCGATAAATCGATAAATCGATAAATCGATAAATCGATAAATCGATAAGTCGATAAATCGATAAATCGATAAATCGATAAATCGATAAATCGATAAATCGATAAATCGATAAATCGATAAATCGATAAATCGATAAATCGATAAATCGATAAATCGATAAATCGATAAATCGATAAATCGATAAATCGATAAATCGATAAATCGATAAATCGATAAATCGATAAATCGATAAATCGATAAATCGATAAATCGATAAATCGATAAATCGATAAATCGATAAATCGATAAATCGATAAATCGATAAATCGATAAATCGATAAATCGATAAATCGATAAATCGATAAATCGATAAATCGATAAATCGATAAATCGATAAATCGATAAATCGATAAATCGATAAATCGATAAATCGATAAATCGATAAATCGATAAATCGATAAATCGATAAATCGATAAATCGATAAATCGATAAATCGATAAATCGATAAATCGATAAATCGATAAATCGATAAATCGATAAATCGATTAATCGATTAATCGATAAATCGATTAATCGATAAATCGATTAATCGATAAATCGATAAATCGATAAATCGATAAATCGATAAATCGATAAATCGATAAATCGATAAATCGATAGATAATTCGTTAAACCGATGAATCGATAAATAGGCAACTAGATAAATTGACAAATAGATACATAGATAAATCGATAAATCGATAGATAGATAGATAGATAAATCGAAAAATAGATAAATCGATTGATGAATAGATAGATAAATCGATTGATGAATAGATAGATAAATCGATAAATCGATAAATCGATAAATCGATAAATCGATAAATCGATAAATCGATAAATCGATAAATCGATAAATCGATAAATCGATAAATCGATAAATCGATTAATCGATAAATCGATTAATCGATAAATCGATAAATCGATAAATCGATAAATCGATACATCGATAAATCGATAAATCGATAAATCGATAAATCGATAAATCGATAAATCGATAAATCGATAAATCGATAAATCGATAAATCGATAAATCGATAAATCGATAAATCGATAAATCGATAAATCGATAAATCGATAAATCGATAAATCGATAAATCGATAAATCGATAAATCGATAAATCGATAAATCGATAAATCGATAATTCATTAAATCGATAAATTGATAAATCGATTAATTGATAAATTGATAAATCGATAAATCGATAAATCGATAAATCGATCATTCGATAAATCGATTAATCGATAAATCGATAAATCGATAGATCGATAAATCGATAAATCGATAAATCGAT
Organism: Nineta flava; assembly: GCA_963920215.1. NCBI lineage: Eukaryota > Metazoa > Arthropoda > Insecta > Neuroptera > Chrysopidae > Nineta > Nineta flava. Next base: position 40,728,651 of record OY986046.1, read on the forward strand.
AAATCGATTAATCGATTAATCGATAAATCGATAAATCGATAAATCGATAAATCGATAAATCGATAAATCGATAAATCGATAAATCGATAAATCGATAAATCGATAAATCGATAAATCGATAAATCGATAAATCGATAAATCGATAAATCGATAAATCGATAAATCGATAAATCGATAAATCGATAAATCGATAAATCGATAAATCGATAAATCGATAAATGGATAAATCGTTAAATCGTTAAATCGTTAAATCGTTAAATCGTTAAATCGTTAAATCGTTAAATCGTTAAATCGTTAAATCGATAAATCGATAAATCGATAAATCGATAAATCGATAAATCGATAAATCGATAAATCGATAAATCGATAAATCGATAAATCGATAAATCGATAAATCGATAAATCGATAAATCGGTAAATCGATAAATCGATAAATCGATGGATAGATTAATCGATAAATAGATAAATCCATTGATGAATAGATAGTTATCGATATTTCGATATTTCGATAAATCGATTAATCAATAAATCGATAAATAAACAGATAGTTAAATAGATAAATTGTTAAATAGATAAATCGAAAATATATAGATAAATCGATAAATCGATAAATCGATAAATCGATAAATCGATAAATCGATAAATCGATAAATCGATAAATCGATAAATCGATAAATCGATAAATCGATAAATCGATAAATCGATAATTCGATAAATCGATAAATCGATAAATCGATAAATCGATAAATCGATAAATCGATAAATCGATAAATCGATAAATCGATAAATCGATAAATCGATAAATCGATAAATCGATAAATCGATAAATCGATAAATCGCTAAATCGATAAATCGATAAATCGATAAATCGATAAATCGATAAATCGATAAATCGATAAATCGATAAATCGATAAATCGATAAATCGATAAATCGATAAATCGATAAATCGATAAATCGATAAATCGATAAATCGATAAATCGATAAATCGATAAATCGATAAATCGATAAATCGATAAATCGATAAATCGATAAATCGATAAATCGATAAATCGATAAATCGATAAATCGATAAATCGATAAATCGATAAATCGATAAATCGATAAATCGATAAATCGATAAATCGATAAATCGATAAATCGATAAATCGATAAATCGATAAATCGATTTGTCGATAAATCGATTAATCGATAAATCGATAAATCGATAAATCGATAAATCGATAGATAATTCGTTAAACCGATGAATCGATAAATAGGCAACTAGATAAATTGACAAATAGATACATAGATAAATCGATAAATCGATAGATAGATAGATAGATAAATCGAAAAATAGATAAATCGATTGATGAATAGATAGATAAATCGATAAATCGATAAATCGATAAATCGATAAATCGATAAATCGATAAATCGATAAATCGATAAATCGATAAATCGATAAATCGATAAATCGATAAATCGATAAATCGATAAATCGATAAATCGATAAATCGATAAATCGATAAATCGATAAATCGATAAATCGATAAATCGATAAATCGATAAATCGATAAATCGATTAATCGATAAATCGATTAATCGATAAATCGATAAATCGATAAATCGATAAATCGATAAATCGATAAATCGATACATCGATAAATCGATAAATCGATAAATCGATAAATCGATAAATCGATAAATCGATAAATCGATAAATCGATAAATCGATAAATCGATAAATCGATAAATCGATAAATCGATAAATCGATAAATCGATAAATCGATAAATCGATAAATCGATAAATCGATAAATCGATAAATCGATAATTCGATAAATCGATAAATTGATAAATCGATTAATTGATAAATTGATAAATCGATAAATCGATAAATCGATAAATCGATAAATCGATCATTCGATAAATCGATTAATCGATAAATCGATAAATCGATAAATCGATAGATCGATAAATCGATAAATCGATAAATCGATAAATCGATTAATCGATTAATCGATAAATCGATAAATCGATAAATCGATAAATCGATAAATCGATAAATCGATAAGTCGATAAATTGATAAATCGATAAATCGATAAATCGATAAATCGATAAATCGATAAATCGATAAATCGATAAATCGATAAATCGATAAATCGATAAATCGATAAATCGATAAATCGATAAATCGATAAATCGATAAATCGATAAATCGATAATCGATAAATCGATAAATCGATTAATTGATAAATCGTTAAATCGATAAATCGATAAATCGATAAATCGATAAATCGATAAATTGATAAATCGATAAATCGATAAATCGATAAATCGATAAATCGATAAATCGATAAATCGATAAATCGATAAATCGATAAATCGATAAATCGATAAATCGATAAATCGATAAATCGATAAATCGATAAATCGATAAATCGTTAAATCGTTCAATCGTTAAATCGATGGATAGATTAATCGATAAATAGATAAATCCATTGATGAATAGATAGATAAATCGATATATCGATATATCGATAAATCGATAAATCAATAAATCGATAAATATATCAATCCATAAATAAATAGAAAAGTAAATAGATAAATTGTTAAATAGATAAATCGATACATAGATAGATAAATCGATAAATCGATAAATAGATAAATCGATAGAAAGATAGATAGATTAATCGATAAATCGTTAAATCGCTATATAGATAGATAAATAAATCGATAACTCGATATATCGATAAATCGATAAATCGATAAATCGATAAGTCGATAAATCGATAAGTCGATAAATCGATAAATCGATAAATCGATAAATCGATAAATCGATAAATCGATAAATCGATAAGTCGATAAATCGATAAGTCGATAAATCGATAAGTCGATAAATCGATAAGTCGATAAATCGATAAATCGATAAATCGATAAATCGATAAATCGATAAATCGATAAATCGATAAATCGATAAATCGATAAATCGATAAATCGATAAATCGATAAATCGATAAATCGATAAATCGATAAATCGATAAATCGATAAATCGATAAATCGATAAATCGATAAATCGATAAATCGATAAATCGATAAATCGATAAATCGATAAATCGATAAATCGATAAATCGATAAATCGATAAATCGATAAATCGATAAATCGATAAATCGATAAATCGATAAATCGATAAATCGATAAATCGATAAATCGATAAATCGATAAATCGATAAATCGATAAATCGATAAATCGATAAATCGATAAATCGATAAATCGATAAATCGATAAATCGATAAATCGATAAATCGATAAATCGATAAATCGATAAATCGATAAATCGATAAATCGATAAATCGATAAATCGATAAATCGATAAATCGATAAATCGATAAATCGATAAATCGATAAATCGATAAATCGATAAATCGATAAATCGATAAATCGATAAATCGATAAATCGATAAATCGATTAATCGATTAATCGATAAATCGATTAATCGATAAATCGATTAATCGATAAATCGATAAATCGATAAATCGATAAATCGATAAATCGATAAATCGATAAATCGATAAATCGATAAATCGATAAATCGATAGATAATTCGTTAAACCGATGAATCGATAAATAGGCAACTAGATAAATTGACAAATAGATACATAGATAAATCGATAAATCGATAGATAGATAGATAGATAAATCGAAAAATAGATAAATCGATTGATGAATAGATAGATAAATCGATTGATGAATAGATAGATAAATCGATAAATCGATAAATCGATAAATCGATAAATCGATAAATCGATAAATCGATAAATCGATAAATCGATAAATCGATTAATCGATAAATCGATTAATCGATAAATCGATAAATCGATACATCGATAAATCGATAAATCGATAAATCGATAAATCGATAAATCGATAAATCGATAAATCGATAAATCGATAAATCGATAAATCGATAAATCGATAAATCGATAAATCGATAAATCGATAAATCGATAAATCGATAAATCGATAAATCGATAAATCGATAAATCGATAAATCGATAAATCGATAAATCGATAATTCATTAAATCGATAAATTGATAAATCGATTAATTGATAAATTGATAAATCGATAAATCGATAAATCGATAAATCGATCATTCGATAAATCGATTAATCGATAAATCGATAAATCGATAGATCGATAAATCGATAAATCGATAAATCGATAAATCGATTAATCGATTAATCGATGAATCGATAAATCGATAAATCGATAAATCGATAAATCGATAAGTCGATAAATTGATAAATCGATAAATCGATAAATCGATAAATCGATAAATCGATAAATCGATAAATCGATAAATCGATAAATCGATAAATCGATAAATCGATAAATCGATAAATCGATAAATCGATAAATCGATAAATCGATAAATCGATAATCGATAAATCGATAAATCGATTAATTGATAAATCGTTAAATCGATAAATCGATAAATCGATAAATTGATAAATCGATAAATCGATAAATCGATAAATCGATAAATCGATAAATCGATAAATCGATAAATCGATAAACCGATAAATCGATAAACCGATAAATCGATAAATCGATTAATTGATAAATCGTTAAATCGATAAATCGATTAATTGATAAATCGATAAATCGATAAATTGATAAATCGTTAAATCGATAAATCGATAAATTGATAAATCTATAAATCGATTAATTGATAAATCGTTAAATCGATAAATCGATAAATCGATAAATCGATAAACCGATAAATCGATAAATCGTTAAATCAATGGATAGATTAATCGATAAATAGATAAATCCATTGATGAATAGATAGATAAATCGATATATCGATATATCGATAAATCAATAAATCGATAAATATATCAATCCATAAATAAATAGAAAAGTAAATAGATAAATCGATAAATCGATAAATCGATAAATCGATAAATCGATAAATCGATAAATCGATAAATCGATAAATCGATAAATCGATAAATCGATAAATCGATAAATCGATAAATCGATAAATCGATAAATCGATAAATCGATAAATCGATAAATCGATAAATCGATAAATCGATAAATCGATAAACCGATAAATCGATAAATCGATAAATCGATAGATAATTCGTTAAACCGATAGTCCATGAATAAATAGAAAAGTAAATAGATAAATTGTTTAATAGATAAATCGATACATAGATAGATAAATCGCTAAATCGATAAATAGATAAATCGATAGAAAGATAGATAGATTAATCGATAAATCATGAAATCGCTATATAGATAGATAAATAAATCGATAAATCGATAAATCGATAAATCGATAAATCGATAAATCGATAAATCGATAAACCGATAAATCGATAAATCGATAAATCGATAAATCGATAAATCGATAAATCGATAAATCGATAAATCGATAAATCGATAAATCAATAAATCGATAAATATATCAATCCATAAATAAATAGAAAAGTAAATAGATAAATTGTTAAATAGATAAATCGATACATAGATAGATAAATCAGTAAATCGATAAATAGATAATTCGATAGAAAGATAGATAGATTAATCGATAAATCGATAAATAGATAAATCGATAGAAATATAGATAGATTAATCGATAAATCGTTAAATCGCTATAAAGATAGATAAATAAATCGATAACTCGATATATCGATTTATCGATATATCGATATATCGATAAATCGATATATCGATAAATCGATATATCGATATATCGATAAATCGATATATCGATAAATCGATAAATCGATAAATCGATAAACGGATAAATCGATAAATCGATAAATCGATAAATGGATAAATCGATAAATCGATAAATCGATAAATCGATAAATCGATAAATCGATAAATCGATAAATCGATAAATCGATAAATCGATAAATCGATAAATCGATAAATCGATAAATCGATAAATCGATAAATCGATAAATCGATAAATCGATAAATCGATAAATCGATAAATCGATAAATCGATAAATCGATAAATCGATAAATCGATAAATCGATAAATCGATAAATCGATAAATCGATAAATCGATAAATCGATAAATCGATAAATCGATAAATCGATAAATCGATAAATCGATAAATCGATAAATCGATAAATCGATAAATCGATAAATCGATAAATCGATAAATCGATAAATCGATAAATCGATAAATCGATAAATCGATAAATCGATAAATCGATAAATCGATAAATCGATAAATCGATAAATCGATAAATCGATAAATCGATAAATCGATAAATCGATGAATCGATAAATCGATAAATCGATAAATCGACAAATCGATAAATCGTAAAATCGATAAATCGTTAAATCGATAAATGGATAAATCGTTAAATCGATAAATTGTTAAATCGTTTAATCGATAAATCGATAAATCGATAAATCGGTAAATCGATAAATCGATAAATCGATAAATCGATAAATCGATAAATCGATAAATCGATAAATCGATAAATCGATAAATCGATAAATCGATAAATCGATAAATCGATAAATCGATAAATCGATAAATCGATAAATCGATAAATCGTTAAATCGTTAAATCGATAAATCGATAAATCGATAAATCGATAAATCGATAAATCGATAAATCGATAAATCGATAAATCGATAAATCGATGGATAGATTAATCGATAAATAGATAAATCCATTGATGAATAGATAGTTATCGATATTTCGATATTTCGATAAATCGATAAATCGATTAATCAATAAATCGATAAATAAACAGATAGTTAAATAGATAAATTGTTAAATAGATAAATCGAAAGATATATAGATAAATCGATAAATCGATAAATCGATAAATCGATAATTCGATAAATCGAAAAATCGATAAATCGATAAATCGATAATTCGATAAATCGATAATTCGAAAAATCGATAAATCAATAAATCGATAAATAAATAGATAGTTAAATAGATAAATTGTTAAATAGATAAATCGAAAGATATATAGATAAATCGATAAATCGATAAATCGATAAATCGATAAATCGATAAATCGATAAATCGATAAATCGATAAATCGATAAATCGATGGATAGATTAATCGATAAATAGATAAATCCATTGATGAATAGATAGTTATCGATATTTCGATATTTCGATATTTCGATAAATCGATAAATCGATTAATCAATAAATCGATAAATAAACAGATAGTTAAATAGATAAATTGTTAAATAGATAAATCGAAAGATATATAGATAAATCGATAAATCGATAAATCGATAAATCGATAAATCGATAATTCAATAAATCGATAAATCGATAAATCGATAATTCGATAAATCGATAATTCGAAAAATCGATAAATCAATAAATCGATAAATAAATAGATAGTTAAATAGATAAATTGTTAAATAGATAAATCGAAAGATATATAGATAAATCGATAAATCGATAAATCGATAAATCGATAAATCGATAAATCGATAAATCGATAAATCGATAAATCGATAAATCGATAAATCGATAAATCGATAAATCGATAAATCGATAAATCGATAAATCGATAAATCGATAAATCGATAAATCGATAAATCGATAAATCGATAAATCGATAAATCGATAAATCGATAAATCGATAAATCGATAAATCGATAAATCGATAAATCGATAAATCGATAAATCGATAAATCGATAGAAAGATAGATAGATTAATCGATAAATCGTTAAATCGCTATATCGATAAATCGATAAATCGATAAATCGATAAATCGATAAATCGATAAATCGATAAATCGATAAATCGATAAATCGATAAATCGATAAATCGATAAATCGATAAATCGATAAATCGATAAATCGATAAATCGATAAATCGATAAATCGATAAATCGATAAATCGATAAATCGATAAATCGATAGATTATTCGTTAAACCGATGAATCGATAAATAGGCAACTAGATAAATTGACAAATAGATACATAGATAAATCGATAAATCGATAGATAGATAGATAGATAAATCAATAAATAGATAAATCGATTGATGAATAGATAGATAAATCGATAAATCGATAAATCGATAAATCGATAAATCGATAAATCGATAAATCGATAAATCGATAAATCGATAAATCGATAAATCGATAAATCGATAAATCGATAAATCGATAAATCGATAAATCGATAAATCGATAAATCGATAAATCGATAAATCGATAAATCGATAAATCGATAAATCGATAAATCGATAAATCGATAAATCGATATATCGATAAATCGATAAATCGATAAATCGATAAATCGATAAATCGATAAATCGATAAATCGATAAATCGATAAATCGATAAATCGATAAATCGATAAATCGATAAATCGATAAATCGATAAATCGATAAATCGATAAATCGATAAATCGATTAATCGATAAATCGATAAATCGATAAATCGATAAATCGATAAATCGATAAATCGATGGATAGATTAATCGATAAATAGATAAATCCATTGATGAATAGATAGATAAATCGATAAATCGAAAAATCGATAAATCGATAAATTGATAAATCCATTAATTGATAAATCGATAAATCGATAAATCGATAAGTCGATAAATCGATAAATATATAAATCGATAGATAATTCGTTAAACCGATAAATCGATAAATCGATAGATAATTCGTTAAACCGATGAATCGATAAATAGGCAACTAGATAAATTGACAAATAGATACATAGATAAATCGATAAATCGATAGATAGATAGATAGATAAATCAATAAATAGATAAATCGATTGATGAATAGATAGATAAATCGATAAATCGATAAATCGAAAAATCGATAAATCGATAAATCGATAAATCGATAAATCGATAAATCGATAAATCGATAAATCGATAAATCGATAAATCGATAAATCGATAAATCGATAAATCGATAAATCGATAAATCGATAAACCGATAAATCGATAAACCGATAAATCGATAAATCGATTAATTGATAAATCGTTAAATCGATAAATCGATTAATTGATAAATCGATAAATCGATAAATTGATAAATCGTTAAATCGATAAATTGATAAATCGATAAATCGATTAATTGATAAATCGTTAAATCGATAAATCGATAAATCGATAAACCGATAAATCGATAAATCGTTAAATCAATGGATAGATTAATCGATAAATAGATAAATCCATTGATGAATAGATAGATAAATCGATATATCGATATATCGATAAATCAATAAATCGATAAATATATCAATCCATAAATAAATAGAAAAGTAAATAGATAAATTGTTAAATCGATAAATCGATAAATCGATAAATCGATAAATCGATAAATCGATAAATCGATAAATCGATAAATCGATAAATCGATAAATCGATAAATCGATAAATCGATAAATCGATAAATCGATAAATCGATAAATCGATAAATCGATAAATCGATAAATCGATAAATCGATAAATCGATAAATCGATAAATCGATAAATCGATAAATCGATAAATCGATAAATCGATAAATCGATAAATCGATAAATCGATAAATCGATAAATCGATAAATCGATAAACCGATAAATCGATAAATCGATAAATCGATAGATAATTCGTTAAACCGATAGTCCATGAATAAATAGAAAAGTAAATAGATAAATTGTTTAATAGATAAATCGATACATAGATAGATAAATCGCTAAATCGATAAATAGATAAATCGATAGAAAGATAGATACATTAATCGATAAATCATGAAATCGCTATATAGATAGATAAATAAATCGATAAATCGATAAATCGATAAATCGATAAATCGATAAATCGATAAATCGATAAATCGATAAATCGATAAATCGATAAATCGATAAATCGATAAATCGATAAATCAATAAATCGATAAATCGATAAATCGATAAATCGATAAATCGATAAATCGATAAATCGATAAATCGATAAATCGATAAATCGATAAATCGATAAATCGATAAATCGATAAATCGATAAATCGATAAATCGATAAATCGATAAATCGATAAATCGATAAATCGATAAATCGATAAATCGATAAATCGATAAATCGATAAATCGATAAATCGATAAATCGATAAATCGATAAATCGATAAATCGATAAATCGATAAATCGATAAATCGATAAATCGATAAATCGATAAATCGATAAATCGATAAATCGATAAATCGATAAATCGATAAATCGATAAATCGATAAATCGATAAATCGATAAATCGATAAATCGATAAATCGATAAATCGATAAATCGATAAATCGATAAATCGATAAATCGATAAATCGATAAATCGATAAATCGATAAATCGATAAATCGATAAATCGATAAATCGATAAATCGATAAATCGATAAATCGATAAATCGATAAATCGATAAATCGATAAATCGATAAATCGATAAATCGATAAATCGATAAATCGATAAATCGATAAATCGATAAATCGATAAATCGATAAATCGATAAATCGATAAATCGATAAATCGATAAATCGATAAATCGATAAATCGATAAATCGATAAATCGATAAATCGATAAATCGATAAATCGTTAAATCGTTAAATCGTTAAATCGTTAAATCGTTAAATCGTTAAATCGATAAATCGATAAATCGATAAATCGATAAATCGATAAATCGATAAATCGATAAATCGATGGATAGATTAATCGATAAATAGATAAATCCATTGATGAATAGATAGTTATCGATATTTCGATATTTCGATAAATCGATTAATCAATAAATCGATAAATAAACAGATAGTTAAATAGATAAATTGTTAAATAGATAAATCGAAAAATATATAGATAAATCGATAAATCGATAAATCGATAAATCGATAAATCGATAAATCGATAAATCGATAAATCGATAAATCGATAATTCGATAAATCGATAAATCGATAAATCGATAAATCGATAAATCGATAAATCGATAAATCGATAAATCGATAAATCGATAAATCGATAAATCGATAAATCGATAAATCGATAAATCGATAAATCGATAAATCGATAAATCGATAAATCGATAAATCGATAAATCGATAAATCGATAAATCGATAAATCGATAAATCGATAAATCGATAAATCGATAAATCGATAAATCGATAAATCGATAAATCGATAAATCGATAAATCGATAAATCGATAAATCGATAAATCGATAAATCGATAAATCGATAAATCGATAAATCGATAAATCGATAAATCGATAAATCGATAAATCGATAAATCGATAAATCGATAAATCGATTAATCGATAAATCGATTAATCGATAAATCGATAAATCGATAAATCGATAAATCGATAAATCGATAAATCGATAAATCGATAAATCGATAAATCGATAAATCGATAAATCGATAAATCGATAAATCGATAAATCGATAAATCGATAAATAGATAAATCGATAGAAAGATAGATAGATTAATCGATAAATAAATAAATCCATTGATGAATAGATAGTTATCGATATTTCGATATTTCGATATTTCGATAAATCGATAAATCGATTAATCAATAAATCGATAAATAAACAGATAGTTAAATAGATAAATTGTTAAATAGATAAATCGAAAGATATATAGATAAATCGATAAATCGATAAATCGATAAATCGATAAATCGATAAATCGATAAATCGATAATTCGATAAATCGATAAATCGATAAATCGATAATTCGAAAAATCGATAAATCAATAAATCGATAAATAAATAGATAGTTAAATAGATAAATTGTTAAATAGATAAATCGAAAGATATATAGATAAATCGATAAATCGATAAATCGATAAATCGATAAATCGATAAATCGATAAATCGATAAATCGATAAATCGATAAATCGATAAATCGATAAATCGATAAATCGATAAATCGATAAATCGATAAATCGATAAATCGATAAATCGATAAATCGATAAATCGATAAATCGATAAATCGATAAATCGATAGAAAGATAGATAGATTAATCGATAAATCATTAAATCGCTATATCGATAAATCATTAAATCGCTATATCGATAAATCGATAAATCGATAAATCGATAAATCGATAAATCGATAAATCGATAAATCGATAAATCGATAAATCGATAAATCGATAAATCGATAAATCGATAAATCGATAAATCGATAAATCGATAAATCGATAGATAATTCGTTAAACCGATGAATCGATAAATAGGCAACTAGATAAATTGACAAATAGATACATAGATAAATCGATAAATCGATAGATAGATAGATAGATAAATCAATAAATAGATAAATCGATTGATGAATAGATAGATAAATCGATAAATCGATAAATCGATAAATCGATAAATCGATAAATCGATAAATCGATAAATCGATAAATCGATAAATCGATAAATCGATAAATCGATAAATCGATAAATCGATAAATCGATAAATCGATAAATCGATAAATCGATAAATCGATAAATCGATAAATCGATAAATCGATAAATCGATATATCGATAAATCGATAAATCGATAAATCGATAAATCGATAAATCGATAAATCGATAAATCGATAAATCGATAAATCGATAAATCGATAAATCGATGGATAGATTAATCGATAAATAGATAAATCCATTGATGAATAGATAGATAAATCGATAAATCGAAAAATCGATAAATCGATAAATCGATAAATTGATAAATCCATTAATTGATAAATCGATAAATCGATAAATCGATAAGTCGATAAATCGATAAATATATAAATCGATAGATAATTCGTTAAACCGATAAATCGATAAATCGATAGATAATTCGTTAAACCGATGAATCGATAAATAGGCAACTAGATAAATTGACAAATAGATACATAGATAAATCGATAAATCGATAGATAGATAGATAGATAAATCAATAAATAGATAAATCGATTGATGAATAGATAGATAAATCGATAAATCGATAAATCGATAAATCGATAAATCGATAAATCGATAAATCGATAAATCGATAAATCGAAAAATCGATAAATCGAAAAATCGAAAAATCGATAAATCGATAAATCGATAAATCGATAAATCGATAAATCGATAAATCGATAAATCGATAAATCGATAAATCGATAAATCGATAAATCGATAAATCGATAAATCGATAAATCGATAAATCGATAAATCGATAAATCGATAAATCGATAAATCGATAAATCGATAAATCGATAAATCGATAAATCGATAAATCGATAAATCGATAAATCGATAAATCGATAAATCGATAAATCGATAAATCGATAAATCGATAAATCGATAAATCGATAAATCGATAAATCGATAAATCGATAAATCGATAAATCGATAAATCGATAAATCGATAAATCGATAAATCGATAAATCGATAAATCGATAAATCGATAAATCGATAAATCGATAAATCGATAAATCGATAAATCGATAAATCGATAAATCGATAAATCGATAAATCGATAAATCGATAAATCGATAAATCGATAAATCGATAAATCGATAAATCGATAAATCGATAAATCGATAAATCGATAAATCGATAAATCGATAAATCGATAAATCGATAAATCGATAAATCGATAAATCGATAAATCGATAAATCGATAAATCGATAAATCGATAAATCGATAAATCGATAAATCGATAAATCGATAAATCGATAAATCGATAAATCGATAAATCGATAAATCGATAAATCGACAAACCGATAAATCGATAAACCGATAGATCGATAAATCGATTAATTGATAAATCGTTAAATCGATAAATCGATTAATTGATAAATCGATAAATCGATAAATTGATAAATCGTTAAATCGATAAATTGATAAATCGATAAATCGATTAATTGATAAATCGTTAAATCGATAAATCGATAAATCGATAAACCGATAAATCGATAAATCGTTAAATCAATGGATAGATTAATCGATAAATAGATAAATCCATTGATGAATAGATAGATAAATCGATATATCGATATATCGATAAATCAATAAATCGATAAATATATCAATCCATAAATAAATAGAAAAGTAAATAGATAAATTGTTAAATCGATAAATCGATAAATCGATAAATCGATAAATCGATAAATCGATAAATCGATAAATCGATAAATCGATAAATCGATAAATCGATAAATCGATAAATCGATAAATCGATAAATCGATAAATCGATAAATCGATAAATCGATAAATCGATAAATCGATAAATCGATAAATCGATAAATCGATAAATCGATAAACCGATAAATCGATAAATCGATAAATCGATAGATAATTCGTTAAACCGATAGTCCATGAATAAATAGAAAAGTAAATAGATAAATTGTTTAATAGATAAATCGATACATAGATAGATAAATCGCTAAATCGATAAATAGATAAATCGATAGAAAGATAGATAGATTAATCGATAAATCATGAAATCGCTATATAGATAGATAAATAAATCGATAAATCGATAAATCGATAAATCGATAAATCGATAAATCGATAAATCGATAAATCGATAAATCGATAAATCGATAAATCGATAAATCGATAAATCGATAAATCGATAAATCGATAAATCGATAAATCGATAAATCGATAAATCGATAAATCGATAAATCGATAAATCGATAAATCGATAAATCGATAAATCGATAAATCGATAAATCGATAAATCGATAAATCGATAAATCGATAAATCGATAAATCGATAAATCGATAAATCGATAAATCGATAAATCGATAAATCGATAAATCGATAAATCGATAAATCGATAAATCGATAAATCGATAAATCAATAAATCGATAAATATATCAATCCATAAATAAATAGATAAATTGTTAAATAGATAAATCGATACATAGATAGATAAATCAGTAAATCGATAAATAGATAATTCGATAGAAAGATAGATAGATTAATCGATAAATCGATAAATAGATAAATCGATAGAAATATAGATAGATTAATCGATAAATCGTTAAATCGCTATAAAGATAGATAAATAAATCGATAACTCGATATATCGATTTATCGATATATCGATATATCGATATATCGATAAATCGATATATCGATAAATCGATATATCGATAAATCGATATATCGATAAATCGATATATCGGTAAATCGATATATCGATAAATCGATATATCGATAAATCGATATATCGATATATCGATAAATCGATATATCGATAAATCGATATATCGATAAATCGATATATCGATAAATCGATAAATCGATAAACGGATAAATCGATAAATCGATAAATCGATAAATCGATAAATCGATAAATCGATAAATCGATAAATCGATAAATCGATAAATCGATAAATCGATAAATCGATAAATCGATAAATCGATAAATCGATAAATCGATAAATCGATAAATCGATAAATCGATAAATCGATAAATCGATAAATCGATAAATCGATAAATCGATAAATCGATAAATCGATAAATCGATAAATCGATAAATCGATAAATCGATAAATCGATAAATCGATAAATCGATAAATCGATAAATCGATAAATCGATAAATCGATAAATCGATAAATCGATAAATCGATAAATCGATAAATCGATAAATCGATAAATCGATAAATCGATAAATCGATAAATCGATAAATCGATAAATCGATAAATCGATAAATCGATAAATCGATAAATCGATAAATCGATAAATCGATAAATCGATAAATCGATAAATCGATAAATCGATAAATCGATAAATCGATAAATCGATAAATCGATAAATCGATAAATCGATAAATCGATAAATCGATAAATCGATAAATCGATAAATCGATAAATCGATAAATCGATAAATCGATAAATCGATAAATCGATAAATCGATAAATCGATAAATCGATAAATCGATAAATCGATAAATCGATAAATCGATAAATCGATAAATCGATAAATCGATAAATCGATAAATCGATAAATCGATAAATCGATAAATCGATAAATCGATAAATCGATAAATCGATAAATCGATAAATCGATAAATCGATAAATGGATAAATCGTTAAATCGTTAAATCGTTAAATCGTTAAATCGTTAAATCGTTAAATCGTTAAATCGTTAAATCGTTAAATCGATAAATCGATAAATCGATAAATCGATAAATCGATAAATCGATAAATCGATAAATCGATAAATCGATAAATCGATAAATCGATAAATCGGTAAATCGATAAATCGATAAATCGATGGATAGATTAATCGATAAATAGATAAATCCATTGATGAATAGATAGTTATCGATATTTCGATATTTCGATAAATCGATTAATCAATAAATCGATAAATAAACAGATAGTTAAATAGATAAATTGTTAAATAGATAAATCGAAAATATATAGATAAATCGATAAATCGATAAATCGATAAATCGATAAATCGATAAATCGATAAATCGATAAATCGATAAATCGATAAATCGATAAATCGATAATTCGATAAATCGATAAATCGATAAATCGATAAATCGATAAATCGATAAATCGATAAATCGATAAATCGATAAATCGATAAATCGATAAATCGATAAATCGATAAATCGATAAATCGATAAATCGATAAATCGATAAATCGATAAATCGATAAATCGATAAATCGATAAATCGATAAATCGATAAATCGATAAATCGATAAATCGATAAATCGATAAATCGATAAATCGATAAATCGATAAATCGATAAATCGATAAATCGATAAATCGATAAATCGATAAATCGATAAATCGATAAATCGATAAATCGATAAATCGATAAATCGATAAATCGATAAATCGATAAATCGATAAATCGATAAATCGATAAATCGATAAATCGATAAATCGATAAATCGATAAATCGATAAATCGATAAATCGATAAATCGATAAATCGATAAATCGATAAATCGATAAATCGATAAATCGATAAATCGATAAATCGATAAATCGATAAATCGATAAATCGATAAATCGATAAATCGATAAATCGATAAATCGATAAATCGATAAATCGATTTGTCGATAAATCGATTAATCGATAAATCGATAAATCGATAAATCGATAGATAATTCGTTAAACCGATGAATCGATAAATAGGCAACTAGATAAATTGACAAATAGATACATAGATAAATCGATAAATCGATAGATAGATAGATAGATAAATCGAAAAATAGATAAATCGATTGATGAATAGATAGATAAATCGATAAATCGATAAATCGATAAATCGATAAATCGATAAATCGATAAATCGATAAATCGATAAATCGATAAATCGATAAATCGATAAATCGATAAATCGATAAATCGATAAATCGATAAATCGATAAATCGATAAATCGATAAATCGATAAATCGATAAATCGATAAATCGATAAATCGATAAATCGATAAATCGATAAATCGATAAATCGATAAATCGATAAATCGATAAATCGATTAATCGATAAATCGATTAATCGATAAATCGATAAATCGATAAATCGATAAATCGATAAATCGATACATCGATAAATCGATAAATCGATAAATCGATAAATCGATAAATCGATAAATCGATAAATCGATAAATCGATAAATCGATAAATCGATAAATCGATAAATCGATAAATCGATAAATCGATAAATCGATAAATCGATAAATCGATAAATCGATAAATCGATAAATCGATAAATCGATAAATCGATAAATCGATAAATCGATAAATCGATAAATCGATAAATCGATAAATCGATAAATCGATAATTCGATAAATCGATAAATTGATAAATCGATTAATTGATAAATTGATAAATCGATAAATCGATAAATCGATAAATCGATAAATCGATCATTCGATAAATCGATTAATCGATAAATCGATAAATCGATAAATCGATAGATCGATAAATCGATAAATCGATAAATCGATTAATCGATTAATCGATAAATCGATAAATCGATAAATCGATAAATCGATAAATCGATAAATCGATAAGTCGATAAATTGATAAATCGATAAATCGATAAATCGATAAATCGATAAATCGATAAATCGATAAATCGATAAATCGATAAATCGATAAATCGATAAATCGATAAATCGATAAATCGATAAATCGATAAATCGATAAATCGATAAATCGATAATCGATAAATCGATAAATCGATTAATTGATAAATCGTTAAATCGATAAATCGATAAATCGATAAATCGATAAATTGATAAATCGATAAATCGATAAATCGATAAATCGATAAATCGATAAATCGATAAATCGATAAATCGATAAATCGATAAATCGATAAATCGATAAATCGATAAATCGATAAATCGATAAATCGATAAATCGATAAATCGATAAATCGATAAATCGATAAATCGTTAAATCGTTCAATCGTTAAATCGATGGATAGATTAATCGATAAATAGATAAATCCATTGATGAATAGATAGATAAATCGATATATCGATATATCGATAAATCGATAAATCAATAAATCGATAAATATATCAATCCATAAATAAATAGAAAAGTAAATAGATAAATTGTTAAATAGATAAATCGATACATAGATAGATAAATCGATAAATCGATAAATAGATAAATCGATAGAAAGATAGATAGATTAATCGATAAATCGTTAAATCGCTATATAGATAGATAAATAAATCGATAACTCGATATATCGATAAATCGATAAATCGATAAATCGATAAATCGATAAGTCGATAAATCGATAAGTCGATAAATCGATAAGTCGATAAATCGATAAATCGATAAATCGATAAATCGATAAATCGATAAATCGATAAATCGATAAATCGATAAATCGATAAATCGATAAATCGATAAATCGATAAATCGATAAATCGATAAATCGATAAATCGATAAATCGATAAATCGATAAATCGATAAATCGATAAATCGATAAATCGATAAATCGATAAATCGATAAATCGATAAATCGATAAATCGATAAATCGATAAATCGATAAATCGATAAATCGATAAATCGATAAATCGATAAATCGATAAATCGATAAATCGATAAATCGATAAATCGATAAATCGATAAATCGATAAATCGATAAATCGATAAATCGATAAATCGATAAATCGATAAATCGATAAATCGATAAATCGATAAATCGATAAATCGATAAATCGATAAATCGATAAATCGATAAATCGATAAATCGATAAATCGATAAATCGATAAATCGATAAATCGATAAATCGATAAATCGATAAATCGATAAATCGATAAATCGATAAATCGATAAATCGATAAATCGATAAATCGATAAATCGATAAATCGATAAATCGATAAATCGATAAATCGATAAATCGATAAATCGATAAATCGATAAATCGATAAATCGATAAATCGATAAATCGATAAATCGATAAATCGATAAATCGATAAATCGATAAATCGATAAATCGATAAATCGATAAATCGATAAATCGATAAATCGATAAATCGATAAATCGATAAATCGATAAATCGATAAATCGATAAATCGATAAATCGATAAATCGATAAATCGATTAATCGATAAATCGATTAATCGATTAATCGATAAATCGATTAATCGATAAATCGATAAATCGATAAATCGATAAATCGATAAATCGATAAATCGATAAATCGATAGATAATTCGTTAAACCGATGAATCGATAAATAGGCAACTAGATAAATTGACAAATAGATACATAGATAAATCGATAAATCGATAGATAGATAGATAGATAAATCGAAAAATAGATAAATCGATTGATGAATAGATAGATAAATCGATTGATGAATAGATAGATAAATCGATAAATCGATAAATCGATAAATCGATAAATCGATAAATCGATAAATCGATAAATCGATAAATCGATAAATCGATAAATCGATAAATCGATAAATCGATAAATCGATAAATCGATAAATCGATAAATCGATAAATCGATTAATCGATAAATCGATTAATCGATAAATCGATTAATCGATAAATCGATAAATCGATAAATCGATAAATCGATAAATCGATAAATCGATAAATCGATAAATCGATAAATCGATAAATCGATAAATCGATAAATCGATAAATCGATAAATCGATAAATCGATAAATCGATAAATCGATAAATCGATAAATCGATAAATCGATAAATCGATAAATCGATAAATCGATAAATCGATAAATCGATAATTCATTAAATCGATAAATTGATAAATCGATTAATTGATAAATTGATAAATCGATAAATCGATAAATCGATAAATCGATCATTCGATAAATCGATTAATCGATAAATCGATAAATCGATAGATCGATAAATCGATAAATCGATAAATCGATAAATCGATTAATCGATTAATCGATAAATCGATAAATCGATAAATCGATAAATCGATAAATCGATAAGTCGATAAATTGATAAATCGATAAATCGATAAATCGATAAATCGATAAATCGATAAATCGATAAATCGATAAATCGATAAATCGATAAATCGATAAATCGATAAATCGATAAATCGATAAATCGATAAATCGATAAATCGATAAATCGATAAATCGATAAATCGATAAATCGATAAATCGATAATCGATAAATCGATAAATCGATTAATTGATAAATCGTTAAATCGATAAATCGATAAATCGATAAATTGATAAATCGATAAATCGATAAATCGATAAATCGATAAATCGATAAATCGATAAATCGATAAATCGATAAATCGATAAATCGTTAAATCGTTCAATCGTTAAATCGATGGATAGATTAATCGATAAATAGATAAATCCATTGATGAATAGATAGATAAATCGATATATCGATATATCGATAAATCGATAAATCAATAAATCGATAAATATATCAATCCATAAATAAATAGAAAAGTAAATAGACAAATTGTTAAATAGATAAATCGATACATAGATAGATAAATCGATAAATCGATAAATAGATAAATCGATAGAAAGATAGATAGATTAATCGATAAATCGTTAAATCGCTATATAGATAGATAAATAAATCGATAACTCGATATATCGATAAATCGATAACTCGATATATCGATAAATCGATAAATCGATAAGTCGATAAATCGATAAGTCGATAAATCGATAAGTCGATAAATCGATAAATCGATAAATCGATAAATCGATAAATCGATAAATCGATAAATCGATAAATCGATAAATCGATAAATCGATAAATCGATAAATCGATAAATCGATAAATCGATAAATCGATAAATCGATAAATCGATAAATCGATAAATCGATAAATCGATAAATCGATAAATCGATAAATCGATAAATCGATAAATCGATAAATCGATAAATCGATAAATCGATAAATCGATAAATCGATAAATCGATAAATCGATAAATCGATAAATCGATAAATCGATAAATCGATAAATCGATAAATCGATAAATCGATAAATCGATAAATCGATAAATCGATAAATCGATAAATCGATAAATCGATAAATCGATAAATCGATAAATCGATAAATCGATAAATCGATAAATCGATAAATCGATAAATCGTTAAATCGATAAATCGATAAATCGATAAATCGATAAATCGATAAATCGATAAATCGATAAATCGATAAATCGATAAATCGATAAATCGATAAATAATAAATCGATAAATCGAAAAATCGAAAAATCGATAAATCGATAAATCGATAAATCGATAAATCGATAAATCGATAAATCGATAAATCGATAAATCGATAAATCGATAAATCGATAAATCGATAAATCGATAAATCGATAAATCGATAAATCGATAAATCGATAAATCGATAAATCGATAAATCGATAAATCGATAAATCGATAAATCGATAAATCGATAAATCGATAAATCGATAAATCGATAAATCGATAAATCGATAAATCGATAAATCGATAAATCGATAAATCGATAAATCGATAAATCGATAAACCGATAAATCGATAAATCGATAAATCGATAGATAATTCGTTAAACCGATAGTCCATGAATAAATAGAAAAGTAAATAGATAAATTGTTTAATAGATAAATCGATACATAGATAGATAAATCGCTAAATCGATAAATAGATAAATCGATAGAAAGATAGATAGATTAATCGATAAATCATGAAATCGCTATATAGATAGATAAATAAATCGATAAATCGATAAATCGATAAATCGATAAATCGATAAATCGATAAATCGATAAATCGATAAATCGATAAATCGATAAATCGATAAATCGATAAATCGATAAATCGATAAATCGATAAATCGATAAATCGATAAATCGATAAATCGATAAATCGATAAATCGATAAATCGATAAATCGATAAATCGATAAATCGATAAATCGATAAATCGATAAATCGATAAATCGATAAATCGATAAATCGATAAATCGATAAATCGATAAATCGATAAATCGATAAATCGATAAATCGATAAATCAATAAATCGATAAATATATCAATCCATAAATAAATAGATAAATTGTTAAATAGATAAATCGATACATAGATAGATAAATCAGTAAATCGATAAATAGATAATTCGATAGAAAGATAGATAGATTAATCGATAAATCGATAAATAGATAAATCGATAGAAATATAGATAGATTAATCGATAAATCGTTAAATCGCTATAAAGATAGATAAATAAATCGATAACTCGATATATCGATTTATCGATATATCGATATATCGATATATCGATAAATCGATATATCGATAAATCGATATATCGATAAATCGATATATCGATAAATCGATATATCGATATATCGATAAATCGATATATCGATAAATCGATATATCGATAAATCGATAAATCGATAAACGGATAAATCGATAAATCGATAAATCGATAAATCGATAAATCGATAAATCGATAAATCGATAAATCGATAAATCGATAAATCGATAAATCGATAAATCGATAAATCGATAAATCGATAAATCGATAAATCGATAAATCGATAAATCGATAAATCGATAAATCGATAAATCGATAAATCGATAAATCGATAAATCGATAAATCGATAAATCGATAAATCGATAAATCGATAAATCGATAAATCGATAAATCGATAAATCGATAAATCGATAAATCGATAAATCGATAAATCGATAAATCGATAAATCGATAAATCGATAAATCGATAAATCGATAAATCGATAAATCGATAAATCGATAAATCGATAAATCGATAAATCGATAAATCGATAAATCGATAAATCGATAAATCGATAAATCGATAAATCGATAAATCGATAAATCGATAAATCGATAAATCGATAAATCGATAAATCGATAAATCGATAAATCGATAAATCGATAAATCGATAAATCGATAAATCGATAAATCGATAAATCGATAAATCGATAAATCGATAAATCGATAAATCGATAAATCGATAAATCGATAAATCGATAAATCGATAAATCGATAAATCGATAAATCGATAAATCGATAAATCGATAAATCGATAAATCGATAAATCGATAAATCGATAAATCGATAAATCGATAAATCGATAAATCGATAAATCGATAAATCGATAAATCGATAAATCGATAAATCGATAAATCGATAAATCGATAAATCGATAAATCGATAAATCGATAAATCGATAAATGGATAAATCGATAAATGGATAAATCGTTAAATCGTTAAATCGTTAAATCGTTAAATCGTTAAATCGTTAAATCGATAAATCGATAAATCGATAAATCGATAAATCGATAAATCGATAAATCGATAAATCGATAAATCGATAAATCGATAAATCGATAAATCGATAAATCGATAAATCGATAAATCGGTAAATCGATAAATAGATAAATCGATGGATAGATTAATCGATAAATAGATAAATCCATTGATGAATAGATAGTTATCGATATTTCGATATTTCGATAAATCGATTAATCAATAAATCGATAAATAAACAGATAGTTAAATAGATAAATTGTTAAATAGATAAATCGAAAATATATAGATAAATCGATAAATCGATAAATCGATAAATCGATAAATCGATAAATCGATAAATCGATAAATCGATAATTCGATAAATCGATAAATCGATAAATCGATAAATCGATAAATCGATAAATCGATAAATCGATAAATCGATAAATCGATAAATCGATAAATCGATAAATCGATAAATCGATAAATCGATAAATCGATAAATCGATAAATCGATAAATCGATAAATCGATAAATCGATAAATCGATAAATCGATAAATCGATAAATCGATAAATCGATAAATCGATAAATCGATAAATCGATAAATCGATAAATCGATAAATCGATAAATCGATAAATCGATAAATCGATAAATCGATAAATCGATAAATCGATAAATCGATAAATCGATAAATCGATAAATCGATAAATCGATAAATCGATAAATCGATAAATCGATAAATCGATAAATCGATAAATCGATAAATCGATAAATCGATAAATCGATAAATCGATAAATCGATAAATCGATAAATCGATAAATCGATAAATCGATAAATCGATAAATCGATAAATCGATAAATCGATAAATCGATAAATCGATAAATCGATAAATCGATAAATCGATAAATCGATAAATCGATAAATCGATAAATCGATAAATCGATAAATCGATAAATCGATAAATCGATAAATCGATTTGTCGATAAATCGATTAATCGATAAATCGATTAATCGATAAATCGATAAATCGATAAATCGATAAATCGATAAATCGATAGATAATTCGTTAAACCGATGAATCGATAAATAGGCAACTAGATAAATTGACAAATAGATACATAGATAAATCGATAAATCGATAGATAGATAGATAGATAAATCGAAAAATAGATAAATCGATTGATGAATAGATAGATAAATCGATAAATCGATAAATCGATAAATCGATAAATCGATAAATCGATAAATCGATAAATCGATAAATCGATAAATCGATAAATCGATAAATCGATAAATCGATAAATCGATAAATCGATAAATCGATAAATCGATAAATCGATAAATCGATAAATCGATAAATCGATAAATCGATAAATCGATAAATCGATAAATCGATAAATCGATTAATCGATAAATCGATTAATCGATAAATCGATAAATCGATAAATCGATAAATCGATAAATCGATAAATCGATAAATCGATACATCGATAAATCGATAAATCGATAAATCGATAAATCGATAAATCGATAAATCGATAAATCGATAAATCGATAAATCGATAAATCGATAAATCGATAAATCGATAAATCGATAAATCGATAAATCGATAAATCGATAAATCGATAAATCGATAAATCGATAAATCGATAAATCGATAATTCGATAAATCGATAAATTGATAAATCGATTAATTGATAAATTGATAAATCGATAAATCGATAAATCGATAAATCGATAAATCGATCATTCGATAAATCGATTAATCGATAAATCGATAAATCGATAAATCGATAGATCGATAAATCGATAAATCGATAAATCGATAAATCGATTAATCGATTAATCGATAAATCGATAAATCGATAAATCGATAAATCGATAAATCGATAAATCGATAAATCGATAAGTCGATAAATTGATAAATCGATAAATCGATAAATCGATAAATCGATAAATCGATAAATCGATAAATCGATAAATCGATAAATCGATAAATCGATAAATCGATAAATCGATAAATCGATAAATCGATAAATCGATAATCGATAAATCGATAAATCGATTAATTGATAAATCGATAAATCGATAAATCGATAAATCGATAAATCGATAAATTGATAAATCGATAAATCGATAAATCGATAAATCGATAAATCGATAAATCGATAAATCGATAAATCGATAAATCGATAAATCGATAAATCGATAAATCGATAAATCGATAAATCGATAAATCGATAAATCGATAAATCGATAAATCGTTAAATCGTTCAATCGTTAAATCGATGGATAGATTAATCGATAAATAGATAAATCCATTGATGAATAGATAGATAAATCGATATATCGATATATCGATAAATCGATAAATCAATAAATCGATAAATATATCAATCCATAAATAAATAGAAAAGTAAATAGATAAATTGTTAAATAGATAAATCGATACATAGATAGATAAATCGATAAATCGATAAATAGATAAATCGATAGAAAGATAGATAGATTAATCGATAAATCGTTAAATCGCTATATAGATAGATAAATAAATCGATAACTCGATATATCGATAAATCGATAAATCGATAAATCGATAAATCGATAAGTCGATAAATCGATAAGTCGATAAATCGATAAGTCGATAAATCGATAAGTCGATAAATCGATAAATCGATAAATCGATAAATCGATAAATCGATAAATCGATAAATCGATAAATCGATAAATCGATAAATCGATAAATCGATAAATCGATAAATCGATAAATCGATAAATCGATAAATCGATAAATCGATAAATCGATAAATCGATAAATCGATAAATCGATAAATCGATAAATCGATAAATCGATAAATCGATAAATCGATAAATCGATAAATCGATAAATCGATAAATCGATAAATCGATAAATCGATAAATCGATAAATCGATAAATCGATAAATCGATAAATCGATAAATCGATAAATCGATAAATCGATAAATCGATAAATCGATAAATCGATAAATCGATAAATCGATAAATCGATAAATCGATAAATCGATAAATCGATAAATCGATAAATCGATAAATCGATAAATCGATAAATCGATAAATCGATAAATCGATAAATCGATAAATCGATAAATCGATAAATCGATAAATCGATAAATCGATAAATCGATAAATCGATAAATCGATAAATCGATAAATCGATAAATCGATAAATCGATAAATCGATAAATCGATAAATCGATAAATCGATAAATCGATAAATCGATAAATCGATAAATCGATAAATCGATAAATCGATAAATCGATAAATCGATAAATCGATAAATCGATTAATCGATTAATCGATAAATCGATTAATCGATAAATCGATTAATCGATAAATCGATAAATCGATAAATCGATAAATCGATAAATCGATAAATCGATAAATCGATAAATCGATAAATCGATAGATAATTCGTTAAACCGATGAATCGATAAATAGGCAACTAGATAAATTGACAAATAGATACATAGATAAATCGATAAATCGATAGATAGATAGATAGATAAATCGAAAAATAGATAAATCGATTGATGAATAGATAGATAAATCGATTGATGAATAGATAGATAAATCGATAAATCGATAAATCGATAAATCGATAAATCGATAAATCGATAAATCGATAAATCGATAAATCGATAAATCGATAAATCGATAAATCGATAAATCGATAAATCGATAAATCGATAAATCGATAAATCGATAAATCGATAAATCGATAAATCGATAAATCGATAAATCGATAAATCGATTAATCGATAAATCGATTAATCGATAAATCGATTAATCGATAAATCGATAAATCGATACATCGATAAATCGATAAATCGATAAATCGATAAATCGATAAATCGATAAATCGATAAATCGATAAATCGATAAATCGATAAATCGATAAATCGATAAATCGATAAATCGATAAATCGATAAATCGATAAATCGATAAATCGATAAATCGATAAATCGATAAATCGATAAATCGATAAATCGATAAATCGATAAATCGATAAATCGATAAATCGATAAATCGATAAATCGATAATTCATTAAATCGATAAATTGATAAATCGATTAATTGATAAATTGATAAATCGATAAATCGATAAATCGATAAATCGATCATTCGATAAATCGATTAATCGATAAATCGATAAATCGATAGATCGATAAATCGATAAATCGATAAATCGATAAATCGATTAATCGATTAATCGATAAATCGATAAATCGATAAATCGATAAATCGATAAATCGATAAGTCGATAAATTGATAAATCGATAAATCGATAAATCGATAAATCGATAAATCGATAAATCGATAAATCGATAAATCGATAAATCGATAAATCGATAAATCGATAAATCGATAAATCGATAAATCGATAAATCGATAAATCGATAATCGATAAATCGATAAATCGATTAATTGATAAATCGTTAAATCGATAAATCGATAAATCGATAAATTGATAAATCGATAAATCGATAAATCGATAAATCGATAAATCGATAAATCGATAAATCGATAAATCGATAAATCGTTAAATCGTTCAATCGTTAAATCGATGGATAGATTAATCGATAAATAGATAAATCCATTGATGAATAGATAGATAAATCGATATATCGATATATCGATAAATCGATAAATCAATAAATCGATAAATATATCAATCCATAAATAAATAGAAAAGTAAATAGACAAATTGTTAAATAGATAAATCGATACATAGATAGATAAATCGATAAATCGATAAATAGATAAATCGATAGAAAGATAGATAGATTAATCGATAAATCGTTAAATCGCTATATAGATAGATAAATAAATCGATAACTCGATATATCGATAAATCGATAACTCGATATATCGATAAATCGATAAATCGATAAGTCGATAAATCGATAAGTCGATAAATCGATAAGTCGATAAATCGATAAATCGATAAATCGATAAATCGATAAATCGATAAATCGATAAATCGATAAATCGATAAATCGATAAATCGATAAATCGATAAATCGATAAATCGATAAATCGATAAATCGATAAATCGATAAATCGATAAATCGATAAATCGATAAATCGATAAATCGATAAATCGATAAATCGATAAATCGATAAATCGATAAATCGATAAATCGATAAATCGATAAATCGATAAATCGATAAATCGATAAATCGATAAATCGATAAATCGATAAATCGATAAATCGATAAATCGATAAATCGATAAATCGATAAATCGATAAATCGATAAATCGATAAATCGATAAATCGATAAATCGATAAATCGATAAATCGATAAATCGATAAATCGATAAATCGATAAATCGATAAATCGATAAATCGATAAATCGATAAATCGATAAATCGATAAATCGATAAATCGATAAATCGATAAATCGATAAATCGATAAATCGATAAATCGATAAATCGATAAATCGATAAATCGATAAATCGATAAATCGATAAATCGATAAATCGATAAATCGATAAATCGATAAATCGATAAATCGATAAATCGATAAATCGATAAATCGATAAATCGATAAATCGATAAATCGATCAATCGATAAATCGACAAATCGATAAATCGATAAATCGATAAACCGATAAATCGATAAATCGATTAATTGATAAATTGTTAAATCGATATATCGATAAATTGATAAATCGATAAATCGATTAATTGATAAATCGTTAAATCGATAAATCGATTAATTGATAAATCGTTAAATCGATAAATCGATAAACCGATAAACCGATAAACCGATAAATCGATAAATCGTTAAATCGTTAAATCGATGGATAGATTAATCGATAAATAGATAAATCCATTGATGAATAGATAGATAAATCGATATATCGATATATCGATATATCGATAAATCAATAAATCGATAAATATATCAATCCATAAATAAATAGAAAAGTAAATAGATAAATTGTTAAATAGATAAATCGATACATAGATAGATAAATCAGTAAATCGATAAATAGATAATTCGATAGAAAGATAGATAGATTAATCGATAAATCGATAAATAGATAAATCGATAGAAATATAGATAGATTAATCGATAAATCGTTAAATCGCTATAAAGATAGATAAATAAATCGATAACTCGATATATCGATATATCGATAAATCGATAAATCGATAAATCGATAAATCGATAAATCGATAAATCGATAAATCGATAAATCGATAAATCGATAAATCGATAAATCGATAAATCGATAAATCGATAAATCGATAAATCGATAAATCGATAAATCGATAAATCGATAAATCGATAAATCGATAAATCGATAAATCCATAAATCGATAAATCGATAAATCGATAAATCGATAAATCGATAAATCGATAAATCGATAAATCGATAAATCGATAAATCGATAAATCGATAAATTGATAAATCGATAAATCGATAAATCGATAAATCGATAAATCGATAAATCGATAAATCGATAAATCGATAAATCGATAAATCGATAAATCGATAAATCGATAAATCGATAAATCGATAAATCGATAAATCGATAAATCGATAAATCGATAAATCGATAAATCGATAAATCGATAAATCGATAAATCGATAAATCGATAAATAATAAATCGATAAATCGAAAAATCGATAAATCGATAAATCGATAAATCGATAAATCGATAAATCGATAAATCGATAAATCGATAAATCGATAAATCGATAAATCGATAAATCGATAAATCGATAAATCGATAAATCGATAAATCGATAAATCGATAAATCGATAAATCGATAAATCGATAAATCGATAAATCGATAAATCGATAAATCGATAAATCGTTAAATCGATAAATGGATAAATGGATAAATGGATAAATCGATAAATCGTTAAATCGTTAAATCGTTAAATCGTTAAATCGTTAAATCGATAAATCGATAAATCGATAAATCGATAAATCGATAAATCGATAAATCGATAAATCGATAAATCGATAAATCGATGGATAGATTAATTGATAAATAGATAAATCCATTGATGAATAGATAGTTATCGATATTTCGATATTTCGATAAATCGATTAATGAATAAATCGATAAATAAACAGATAGTTAAATAGATAAATTGTTAAATAGATAAATCGAAAAATATATAGATAAATCGATAAATCGATAATTCGATAATTCGATAAATCGATAAATCGATAAATCGATAAATCGATAAATCGATAAATCGATAATTCGAAAAATCGATAAATCAATTAATCGATAAATAAATAGATAGGTTAATAGATAAATTGTTAAATAGATAAATCGAAAGATATATAGATAAATCGATAAATCGATAAATCGATAAATCGATAAATTGATAAATCGATAAATCGATAAATCGATAAATCGATAAATAGATAAATCGATAGAAAGATAGATAGATTAATCGATAAATCGTTAAATCGCTATGTCGATAAATCGATAAATCGATAAATCGATAAATCGATAAATCGATAAATCGATAAATCGATAAATCGATAAATCGATAAATCGATAAATCGATAAATCGATAAATCGATAAATCGATAAATCGATAAATCGATAAATCGATAAATCGATAAATCGATAAATCGATAAATCGATAAATCGAAAAATCGATAAATCGAAAAATCGATAAATCGATAAATCGATAAATCGAAAAATCGATAAATCGATAAATCGATAAATCGATAA
Source organism: Nineta flava (assembly GCA_963920215.1). Taxonomy (NCBI): domain Eukaryota; kingdom Metazoa; phylum Arthropoda; class Insecta; order Neuroptera; family Chrysopidae; genus Nineta; species Nineta flava. The sequence continues at coordinate 40,760,170 of OY986046.1, forward strand.
ATCGATAAATCGATAAATCGATAAATCGATAAATCGATAAATCGATAAATCGATAAATCGATAAATCGATAAATCGATAAATCGATAAATCGATAAATCGATAAATCGATAAATCGATAAATCGATAAATCGATAAATCGATAAATCGATAAATCGATAAATCGATAAATCGATAAATCGATAAATCGATAAATCGATAAATCGATAAATCGATAAATCGATAAATCGATAAATCGATAAATCGATAAATCGATAAATCGATAAATCGATAAATCGATAAATCGATAAATCGATAAATCGATAAATCGATAAATCGATAAATCGATAAATCGATAAATCGATAAATCGATAAATCGATAAATCGATAAATCGATAAATCGATAAATAGATAAATCGATAGAAAGATAGATAGATTAATCGATAAATCGTTATATCGCTATGTCGATATATCGATAAATCGATAAATCGATAAATCGATAAATCGATAAATCGATAAATCGATAAATCGATAAATCGATAAATCGATAAATCGATAAATCGATAAATCGATAAATCGATAAATCGATAAATCGATAAATCGATAAATCGATAAATCGATAAATCGATAAATCGATAAATCGATAAATCGATAAATCGATAAATCGATAAATCGATAAATCGATAAATCGATAAATCGATAAATCGATAAATCGATAAATCGATAAATCGATAAATCGATAAATCGATAAATCGATAAATCGATAAATCGATAAATCGATAAATCGATAAATCGATAAATCGATAAATCGATAAATCGATAAATCGATAAATCGATAAATCGATAAATCGATAAATCGATAAATCGATAAATCGATAAATCGATAAATCGATAAATCGATAAATCGATAAATCGATAAATCGATAAATCGATAAATCGATAAATCGATAAATCGATAAATCGATAAATCGATAAATCGATAAATCGATAAATCGATAAATCGATAAATCGATAAATCGATAAATCGATAAATCGATAAATCGATAAATCGATAAATCGATAAATCGATAAATCGATAAATCGATAAATCGATAAATCGATAAATCGATAAATCGATAAATCGATAAATCGATAAATCGATAAATCGATAAATCGATAAATCGATAAATCGATAAATCGATAAATCGATAAATCGATAAATCGATAAATCGATAAATCGATAAATCGATCAATCGATAAATCGACAAATCGATAAATCGATAAATCGATAAACCGATAAATCGATAAATCGATTAATTGATAAATTGTTAAATCGATATATCGATAAATTGATAAATCGATAAATCGATTAATTGATAAATCGTTAAATCGATTAATTGATAAATCGTTAAATCGATAAATCGATAAACCGATAAACCGATAAACCGATAAATCGATAAATCGTTAAATCGTTAAATCGATGGATAGATTAATCGATAAATAGATAAATCCATTGATGAATAGATAGATAAATCGATATATCGATATATCGATATATCGATAAATCAATAAATCGATAAATATATCAATCCATAAATAAATAGAAAAGTAAATAGATAAATTGTTAAATAGATAAATCGATACATAGATAGATAAATCAGTAAATCGATAAATAGATAATTCGATAGAAAGATAGATAGATTAATCGATAAATCGATAAATAGATAAATCGATAGAAATATAGATAGATTAATCGATAAATCGTTAAATCGCTATAAAGATAGATAAATAAATCGATAACTCGATATATCGATATATCGATAAATCGATATATCGATAAATCGATAAATCGATAAATCGATAAATCGATAAATCGATAAATCGATAAATCGATAAATCGATAAATCGATAAATCGATAAATCGATAAATCGATAAATCGATAAATCGATAAATCGATAAATCGATAAATCGATAAATCGATAAATCGATAAATCCATAAATCGATAAATCGATAAATCGATAAATCGATAAATCGATAAATCGATAAATCGATAAATCGATAAATCGATAAATCGATAAATCGATAAATCGATAAATCGATAAATCGATAAATCGATAAATCGATAAATCGATAAATCGATAAATCGATAAATCGATAAATCGATAAATCGATAAATCGATAAATCGATAAATCGATAAATCGATAAATCGATAAATCGATAAATCGATAAATCGATAAATCGATAAATCGATAAATCGATAAATCGATAAATCGATAAATCGATAAATCGATAAATCGATAAATCGATAAATCGATAAATCGATAAATCGATAAATAATAAATCGATAAATCGAAAAATCGATAAATCGAAAAATCGATAAATCGATAAATCGATAAATCGATAAATCGATAAATCGATAAATCGATAAATCGATAAATCGATAAATCGATAAATCGATAAATCGATAAATCGATAAATCGATAAATCGATAAATCGATAAATCGATAAATCGATAAATCGATAAATCGATAAATCGATAAATCGATAAATCGATAAATCGATAAATCGATAAATCGATAAATCGATAAATCGTAAAATCGATAAATCGATAAATCGATAAATCGATAAATCGATAAATCGATAAATCGATAAATCGATAAATCGATAAATCGATAAATCGATAAATCGATAAATCGATAAATCGATAAATCGTTAAATCGATAAATGGATAAATGGATAAATGGATAAATCGATAAATCGTTAAATCGTTAAATCGTTAAATCGTTAAATCGTTAAATCGATAAATCGATAAATCGATAAATCGATAAATCGATAAATCGATAAATCGATAAATCGATAAATCGATGGATAGATTAATTGATAAATAGATAAATCCATTGATGAATAGATAGTTATCGATATTTCGATATTTCGATAAATCGATTAATGAATAAATCGATAAATAAACAGATAGTTAAATAGATAAATTGTTAAATAGATAAATCGAAAAATATATAGATAAATCGATAAATCGATAATTCGATAATTCGATAAATCGATAAATCGATAAATCGATAAATCGATAAATCGATAATTCGAAAAATCGATAAATCAATTAATCGATAAATAAATAGATAGGTTAATAGATAAATTGTTAAATAGATAAATCGAAAGATATATAGATAAATCGATAAATCGATAAATCGATAAATCGATAAATTGATAAATCGATAAATCGATAAATCGATAAATCGATAAATAGATAAATCGATAGAAAGATAGATAGATTAATCGATAAATCGTTAAATCGCTATGTCGATAAATCGATAAATCGATAAATCGATAAATCGATAAATCGATAAATCGATAAATCGATAAATCGATAAATCGATAAATCGATAAATCGATAAATCGATAAATCGATAAATCGATAAATCGATAAATCGATAAATCGATAAATCGATAAATCGATAAATCGATAAATCGATAAATCGATAAATCGATAAATCGATAAATCGATAAATCGATAAATCGATAAATCGATAAATCGAAAAATCGATAAATCGATAAATCGATAAATCGATAAATCGATAAATCGAAAAATCGAAAAATCGATAAATCGAAAAATCGATAAATCGAAAAATCGATAAATCGATAAATCGATAAATCGATAAATCGATAAATCGATAAATCGATAAATCGATAAATCGATAAATCGATAAATCGATAAATCGATAAATCGATAAATCGATAAATCGATAAATCGATAAATCGATAAATCGATAAATCGATAAATCGATAAATCGATAAATCGATAAATCGATAAATCGATAAATCGATAAATCGATAAATCGATAAATCGATAAATCGATAAATCGATAAATCGATAAATCGATAAATCGATAAATCGATAAATCGATAAATCGATAAATCGATAAATCGATAAATCGATAAATCGATAAATCGATAAATCGATAAATCGATAAATCGATAAATCGATAAATCGATAAATCGATAAATCGATAAATCGATAAATCGATAAATCGATAAATCGATAAATCGATAAATAGATAAATCGATAGAAAGATAGATAGATTAATCGATAAATCGTTATATCGCTATGTCGATATATCGATAAATCGATAAATCGATAAATCGATAAATCGATAAATCGATAAATCGATAAATCGATAAATCGATAAATCGATAAATCGATAAATCGATAAATCGATAAATCGATAAATCGATAAATCGATAAATCGATAAATCGATAAATCGATAAATCGATAAATCGATAAATCGATAAATCGATAAATCGATAAATCGATAAATCGATAAATCGATAAATCGATAAATCGATAAATCGATAAATCGATAAATCGATAAATCGATAAATCGATAAATCGATAAATCGATAAATCGATAAATCGATAAATCGATAAATCGATAAATCGATAAATCGATAAATCGATAAATCGATAAATCGATAAATCGATAAATCGATAAATCGATAAATCGATAAATCGATAAATCGATAAATCGATAAATCGATAAATCGATAAATCGATAAATCGATAAATCGATAAATCGATAAATCGATAAATCGATAAATCGATAAATCGATAAATCGATAAATCGATAAATCGATAAATCGATAAATCGATAAATCGATAAATCGATAAATCGATAAATCGATAAATCGATAAATCGATAAATCGTAAAATCGTAAAATCGATAAATCGATAAATCGATAAATCGATAAATCGATAAATCGATAAATCGATAAATCGATAAATCGATAAATCGATAAATCGTTAAATCGATAAATGGATAAATGGATAAATCGATAAATCGTTAAATCGTTAAATCGTTAAATCGTTTAATCGTTAAATCGATAAATCGATAAATCGATGGATAGATTAATCGATAAATAGATAAATCCATTGATGAATAGATAGTTATCGATATTTCGATATTTCGATAAATCGATTAATCAATAAATCGATAAATAAACAGATAGTTAAATAGATAAATTGTTTAATAGATAAAACGAAAAATATATAGATATATCGATAAATCGATAAATCGATAAATCGATAAATCGATAAATCGATAAATCGATAAATCGATAAATCGTTAAATCGATAAATCGATAAATCGATAAATCGATAAATCGATAAATCGATAAATCGATAAATCGATAAATCGATAAATCGATAAATCGATAAATCGATAAATCGATAAATCGATAAATCGATAAATCGATAAATCGATAAATCGATAAATCGATAAATCGATAAATCGATAAATCGATAAATCGATAAATCGATAAATCGATAAATCGATAAATCGATAAATCGATAAATCGATAAATCGATAAATCGATAAATCGATAAATCGATAAATCGATAAATCGATAAATCGATAAATCGATAAATCGATAAATCGATAAATCGATAAATCGATAAATCGATAAATCGATAAATCGATAAATCGATAAATCGATAAATCGATAAATCGATAAATCGATAAATCGATAAATCGATAAATCGATAAATCGATAAATCGATAAATCAATAAATCGATAAATAAACAGATAGTTAAATAGATAAATTGTTAAATAGATAAATCGAAAAATATATAGATAAATCGATAAATCGATAATTCGATAAATCGATAAATCGATAAATCGATAATTCGAAAAATCGATAAATCAATTAATCGATAAATAAATAGATAGGTTAATAGATAAATTGTTAAATAGATAAATCGAAAGATATATAGATAAATCGATAAATCGATAAATCGATAAATCGATTGATCGATAAATCGATAAATCGATAAATCGATAAATAGATAAATCGATAGAAAGATAGATATATTAATCGATAAATCGTTATATCGCTATGTCGATATATCGATATATCGATAAATCGATAAATCGATAAATCGATAAATCGATAAATCGATAAATCGATAAATCGATAAATCGATAAATCGATAAATCGATAAATCGATAAATCGATAAATCGATAAATCGATAAATCGATAAATCGATAAATCGATAAATCGATAAATCGATAAATCGATAAATCGATAAATCGATAAATCGATAAATCGATAAATCGATAAATCGATAAATCGATAAATCGATAAATCGATAAATAGATAAATCGATAGAAGAATAGATAGATTAATCGATAAATCGTTAAATCGATAAATCGATAAATCGATAAATCGATAAATCGATAAATCGATAAATCGATAAATCGATAAATCGATAAATCGATAAATCGATAAATCGATAAATCGATAAATCGATAAATCGATAAATCGATAAATCGATAAATCGATAAATCGATAAATCGATAAATCGATAAATCGATAAATCGATAAATCGATAAATCGATAAATCGATAAATCGATAAATCGATAAATCGATAAATCGATAAATCGATAAATCGATAAATCGATAAATCGATAAATCGATAAATCGATAAATCGATAAATCGATAAATCGATAAATCGATAAATCGATAAATCGATAAATCGATAAATCGATAAATCGATAAATCGATAAATCGATAAATCGATAAATCGATAAATCGATAAATCGATAAATCGATAAATCGATAAATCGATAAATCGATAAATCGATAAATCGATAAATCGATAAATCGATAAATCGATAAATCGATAAATCGATAAATCGATAAATCGATAAATCGATAAATCGATAAATCGATAAATCGATAAATCGATAAATCGATAAATCGATAAATCGATAAATGGATAAATCGATAAATCGATAAATCGATAAATCGATAAATCGATAAATCGATAAATCGATAAATCGATAAATCGATAAATCGATAAATCGATAAATCGATAAATCGATAAATCAATAAATCGATAAATAAACAGATAGTTAAATAGATAAATAGTTAAATAGATAAATCGAAAAATATATAGATAAATCGATAAATCGATAATTCGATAATTCGATAAATCGATAAATCGATAAATCGATAATTCGAAAAATCGATAAATCAATTAATCGATAAATAAATAGATAGGTTAATAGATAAATTGTTAAATAGATAAATCGAAAGATATATAGATAAATCGATAAATCGATAAATCGATAAATCGATAAATCGATAAATCGATAAATCGATAAATCGATAAATCGATAAATCGATAAATCGATAAATCGATAGAAGAATAGATAGATTAATCGATAAATCGTTAAATCGCTATGTCGATATATCGATAAATCGATAAATCGATAAATCGATAAATCGATAAATCGATAAATCGATAAATCGATAAATCGATAAATCGATAAATCGATAAATCGATAAATCGATAAATCGATAAATCGATAAATCGATAAATCGATAAATCGATAAATCGATAAATCGATAAATCGATAAATCGATAAATCGATAAATCGATAAATCGATAAATCGATAAATCGATAAATCGATAAATCGATAAATCGATAAATCGATAAATCGATAAATCGATAAATCGATAAATCGATAAATCGATAAATCGATAAATCGATAAATCGATAAATCGATAAATCGATAAATCGATAAATCGATAAATCGATAAATCGATAAATCGATAAATCGATAAATCGATAAATCGATAAATCGATAAATCGATAAATCGATAAATCGATAAATCGATAAATCGATAAATCGATAAATCGATAAATCGATAAATCGATAAATCGATAAATCGATAAATCGATAAATCGATAAATCGATAAATCGATAAATCGATAAATCGATAAATCGATAAATCGATAAATCGATAAATCGATAAATCGATAAATCGATAAATCGATAAATCGATAAATCGATAAATCGATAAATCGATAAATCGATAAATCGATAAATCGATAAATCGATAAATCGATAAATCGATAAATCGATAAATCGATAAATCGATAAATCGATAAATCGATAAATCGATAAATCGATAAATCGATAAATCGATAAATCGATAAATCGATAAATCGATAAATCGATAAATCGATAAATCGATAAATCGATAAATCGATAAATCGATAAATCGATAAATCGATAAATCGATAAATCGATAAATCGATAAATCGATAAATCGATAAATCGATAAATCGATAAATCGATAAATCGATAAATCGATAAATCGATAAATCGATAAATCGATAAATCGATAAATCGATAAATCGATAAATCGATAAATCGATAAATCGATAAATCGATAAATCGATAAATCGATAAATCGATAAATCGATAAATCGATAAATCGATAAATCGATAAATCGATAAATCGATAAATCGATAAATCGATAAATCGATAAATCGATAAATCGATAAATCGATAAATCGATAAATCGATAAATCGATAAATCGATAAATCGATAAATCGATAAATCGATAAATCGATAAATCGATAAATCGATAAATCGATAAATCGATAAATCGATAAATCGATAAATCGTTAAATCGATAAATCGTTAAATCGTTAAATCGTTAAATCGATAAATCGATAAATCGATAAATCGATAAATCGATAAATCGATGGATAGATTAATCGATAAACAGATAAATCCATTGATGAATAGATAGTTATCGATATTTCGATATTTCGATAAATCGATTAATCAATAAATCGATAAATAAACAGATAGTTAAATAGATAAATTGTTAAATAGATAAATCGAAAAATATATAGATAAATCGATAAATCGATAAATCGATAATTCGATAAATCGAAAAATCGATAAATCGATAAATCGATAAATCGATAATTCGATAATTCGAAAAATCGATAAATCAATTAATCGATAAATAAATAGATAGGTTAATAGATAAATTGTTAAATAGATAAATCGAAAGATATATAGATAAATCGATAAATCGATAAATCGATAAATCGATGAATCGATAAATCGATAAATCGATTGATCGATAAATCGATTGATCGATAAATCGATAAATCGATAAATCGATAAATAGATAAATCGATAGAAAGATAGATAGATTAATCGATAAATCGTTATATCGCTATGTCGATATATCGATAAATCGATAAATCGATAAATCGATAAATCGATAAATCGATAAATCGATAAATCGATAAATCGATAAATCGATAAATCGATAAATCGATAAATCGATAAATCGATAAATCGATAAATCGATAAATCGATAAATCGATAAATCGTTAAATCGATAATTCTTTAAATCGTTAAATCGTTAAATCGTTAAATCGATGGACAGATTAATCGATAAATAGATAAATCCATTGATGAATAGATAGATAAATCGATATATCGATATATCGATATATCGATAAATCAATAAATCGATAAATATATCAATCCATAAATAAATAGAAAAGTAAATAGATAAATTGTTAAATAGATAAATCGATACATAGATAGATAAATCGATAAATCGATAAATAGATAAATCGATAGAAAGATAGATAGATTAATCGATAAATCGTTAAATCGCTATATAGATAGATAAATCGATAAATCGATAAATCGTTAAATCGTTAAATCGATAAATCGATAAATCGATAAATCGATAAATCGATTAATTGATAAATCGTTAAATCGATAAATCGTTAAATGGATAAATCGTTAAATGGATAAATCGTTAAATCGAGAAATCGTTAAATCATTAAATCGATAAATCAATAAATCGATAAATCAATAAATCGATAAATCGATAAATCGATAAATCGATAAATCGATAAATCGATAAATCGATAAATCGAGAAATCGAGAAATCGAGAAATCGAGAAATCGAGAAATCGATAAATCGATAAATCGATAAATCGATAAATCGATAAATCGATAAATCGATAAATCGATAAATCGATAAATCGATAAATCGATAAATCGATAAATCGATAAATCGATAAATCGATAAATCGATAAATCGATAAATCGATAAATCGATAAATCAATTAATCGATAAATAAATAGATAGGTTAATAGATAAATTGTTAAATAGATAAATCGAAAGATATATAGATAAATCGATAAATCGATAAATCGATAAATCGATAAATCGATAAATCGATTGATCGATAAATCGATAAATCGATAAATTGATAAATAGATAAATCGATAGAAAGATAGAAAGATTAATCGATAAATCGTTATATCGCTATGTCGATATATCGATAAATCGATAAATCGATAAAGCGATAAATCGATAAATCGATAAATCGATAAATCGATAAATCGATAAATCGATAAATCGATAAATCGATAAATCGATAAATCGATAAATCGATAAATCGATAAATCAATAAATCGATAAATCGATAAATCGATAAATCGATAAATCGATAAATCGATAAATCGATAAATCGTTAAATCGATAATTCTTTAAATCGTTAAATCGTTAAATCGTTAAATCGATGGATAGATTAATCGATAAATAGATAAATCCATTGATGAATAGATAGATAAATCGATATATCGATATATCGATAAATCGATAAATCAATAAATCGATAAATATATCAATCCATAAATAAATAGAAAAGTAAATAGATAAATTGTTAAATAGATAAATCGATACATAGATAGATAAATCGATAAATCGATAAATAGATAAATCGATAGAAAGATAGATAGATTAATCGATAAATCGTTAAATCGCTATATAGATAGATAAATCGATAAATCGATAAATCGTTAAATCGATAAATCGTTAAATCGATAAATCGTTAAATCGTTAAATCGATAAATCGATAAATCGATAAATCGATAAATCGATAAATCGATTAATTGATAAATCGTTAAATCGATAAATCGTTAAATGGATAAATCGTTAAATGGATAAATTGTTAAATCGAGAAATCGTTAAATCATTAAATCGATAAATCAATAAATCGATAAATCGATAAATCGATAAATCGATAAATCGATAAATCGAGAAATCGAGAAATCGAGAAATCGATAAATCGATAAATCGATAAATCGATAAATCGATAAATCGATAAATCGATAAATCGATAAATCGATAAATCGATAAATCGATAAATCGATAAATCGATAAATCGATAAATCGATAAATCGATAAATCGATAAATCGATAAATCGATAAATCGATAAATCGATAAATCGATAAATCGATAAATCGATAAATCGATAAATCGATAAATCGATAAATCGATAAATCGATAAATCGATAAATCGATAAATCGATAAATCGATAAATCGATAAATCGATAAATCGATAAATCGATAAATCGATAAATCGATAAATCGATAAATCGATAAATCGATAAATCGATAAATCGATAAATCGATAAATCGATAAATCGATAAATCGATAAATCGATAAATCGATAAATCGATAAATCGATAAATCGATAAATCGATAAATCGATAAATCGATAAATCGATAAATCGATAAATCGATAAATCGATAAATCGATAAATCCATAAATCGATAAATCGTTAAATCGATAAATCGATAAATCGATAAATCGATAAATCGATAAATCGATAAATCGATAAATCGATAAATCGATAAATCGATAAATCGATAAATCGATAAATCGATAAATCGATAAATCGATAAATCGATAAATCGATAAACCGATAAATCGATAAATCGATAAATCGATAAATCAATAAATCGATAAATATATCAATCCATAAATAAATAGAAAAGTAAATAGATAAATTGTTAAATAGATAAATCGATACATAGATAGATAAATCAGTAAATCGATAAATAGATAATTCGATAGAAAGATAGATAGATTAATCGATAAATCGATAAATAGATAAATCGATAGAAATATAGATAGATTAATCGATAAATCGTTAAATCGCTATAAAGATAGATAAATAAATCGATAACTCGATATATCGATTTATCGATATATCGATATATCGATATATCGATAAATCGATATATCGATAAATCGATATATCGATAAATCGATATATCGATAAATCGATATATCGATATATCGATAAATCGATAAATCGATAAATCGATAAATCGATAAATCGATAAACGGATAAATCGATAAATCGATAAATCGATAAATCGATAAATCGATAAATCGATAAATCGATAAATCGATAAATCGATAAATCGATAAATCGATAAATCGATAAATCGATAAATCGATAAATCGATAAATCGATAAATCGATAAATCGATAAATCGATAAATCGATAAATCGATAAATCGATAAATCGATAAATCGATAAATCGATAAATCGATAAATCGATAAATCGATAAATCGATAAATCGATAAATCGATAAATCGATAAATCGATAAATCGATAAATCGATAAATCGATAAATCGATAAATCGATAAATCGATAAATCGATAAATCGATAAATCGATAAATCGATAAATCGATAAATCGATAAATCGATAAATCGATAAATCGATAAATCGATAAATCGATAAATCGATAAATCGATAAATCGATAAATCGATAAATCGATAAATCGATAAATCGATAAATCGATAAATCGATAAATCGATAAATCGATAAATCGATAAATCGATAAATCGATAAATCGATAAATCGATAAATCGATAAATCGATAAATCGATAAATCGATAAATCGATAAATCGATAAATCGATAAATCGATAAATCGATAAATCGATAAATCGATAAATCGATAAATCGATAAATCGATAAATCGATAAATCGATAAATCGATAAATCGATAAATCGATAAATCGATAAATCGATAAATCGATAAATCGATAAATCGATAAATCGATAAATCGATAAATCGATAAATCGATAAATCGATAAATCGATAAATCGATAAATCGATAAATCGATAAATCGATAAATCGATAAATCGATAAATCGATAAATCGATAAATCGATAAATCGATAAATCGATAAATCGATAAATCGATAAATCGATAAATCGATAAATCGATAAATCGATAAATCGATAAATCGATAAATCGATAAATCGATAAATCGATAAATCGATAAATCGATAAATCGATAAATCGATAAATCGATAAATCGATAAATCGATAAATCGATAAATCGATAAATCGATAAATCGATAAATCGATAAATCGATAAATCGATAAATCGATAAATCGATAAATCGATAAATCGATAAATCGATAAATCGATAAATCGATAAATCGATAAATCGATAAATCGATAAATCGATAAATCGATAAATCGATAAATCGATAAATCGATAAATCGATAAATCGATAAATCGATAAATCGATAAATCGATAAATCGATAAATCGATAAATCGATAAATCGATAAATCGATAAATCGATAAATCGATAAATCGATAAATCGATAAATCGATAAATCGATAAATCGATAAATCGATAAATCGATAAATCGATAAATCGATAAATCGATAAATCGATAAATCGATAAATCGATAAATCGATAAATCGATAAATCGATAAATCGATAAATCGATAAATCGATAAATCGATAAATCGATAAATCGATAAATCGATAATTCGATAAATCGATAAATCGATAAATCGATAATTCGAAAAATCGATAAATCAATTAATCGATAAATAAATAGATAGGTTAATAGATAAATTGTTAAATAGATAAATCGAAAGATATATAGATAAATCGATAAATCGATAAATCGATAAATCGATAAATCGATTGATCGATAAATCGATAAATCGATAAATCGATAAATAGATAAATCGATAGAAAGATAGATAGATTAATCGATAAATCGTTATATCGCTATGTCGATATATCGATAAATCGATAAATCGATAAAGCGATAAATCGATAAATCGATAAATCGATAAATCGATAAATCGATAAATCGATAAATCGATAAATCGATAAATCGATAAATCGATAAATCGATAAATCGATAAATCGATAAATCGATAAATCGATAAATCGATAAATCGATAAATCGATAAATCGATAAATCGATAAATCGATAAATCGATAAATCGATAAATCGATAAATCGATAAATCGATAAATCGATAAATCGATAAATCGATAAATCGATAAATCGATAAATCGATAAATCGATAAATCGATAAATCGATAAATCGATAAATCGATAAATCGATAAATCGATAAATCGATAAATCGATAAATCGATAAATCGATAAATCGATAAATCGATAAATCGATAAATCGATAGATAATTCGTTAAACCGATGAATCGATAAATAGGCAACTAGATAAATTGACAAATAGATACATAGATAAATCGATAAATCGATAGATAGATAGATAGATAAATCGAAAAATAGATAAATCGATTGATGAATAGATAGATAAATCGATTGATGAATAGATAGATAAATCGATAAATCGATAAATCGATAAATCGATAAATCGATAAATCGATAAATCGATAAATCGATTAATCGATTAATCGATAAATCGATTAATCGATAAATCGATTAATCGATAAATCGATTAATCGATAAATCGATTAATCGATAAATCGATAAATCGATACATCGATAAATCGATAAATCGATAAATCGATAAATCGATAAATCGATAAATCGATAAATCGATAAATCGATAAATCGATAAATCGATAAATCGATAAATCGATAAATCGATAAATCGATAAATCGATAAATCGATAAATCGATAAATCGATAAATCGATAAATCGATAAATCGATAAATCGATAAATCGATAAATCGATAAATCGATAAATCGATAAATCGATAAATCGATAAATCGATAAATCGATAAATCGATAAATCGATAATTCATTAAATCGATAAATTGATAAATCGATTAATTGATAAATTGATAAATCGATAAATCGATAAATCGATAAATCGATAAATCGATTAATCGATAAATCGATAAATCGATAGATCGATAAATCGATAAATCGATAAATCGATAAATCGATAAATCGATAAATCGATAAATCGATAAATCGATAAATCGATTAATCGATTAATCGATAAATCGATAAATCGATAAATCGATAAATCGATAAATCGATAAGTCGATAAATTGATAAATCGATAAATCGATAAATCGATAAATCGATAAATCGATAAATCGATAAATCGATAAATCGATAAATCGATAAATCGATAAATCGATAAATCGATAAATCGATAAATCGATAAATCGATAAATCGATAAATCGATAAATCGATAAATCGATAAATCGATAAATCGATAAATCGATAAATCGATAAATCGATAAATCGATAAATCGATAAATCGATAAATCGATAAATCGATAAATCGATAAATCGATAAATCGATAAATCGATAAATCGATAAATCGATAAATCGATAAATCGATAAATCGATAAATCGATAAATCGATAAATCGATAAATCGATAAATCGATCAATCGATAAATCGACAAATCGATAAATCGATAAATCGATAAACCGATAAATCGATAAATCGATTAATTGATAAATCGTTAAATCGATATATCGATAAATTGATAAATCGATAAATCGATTAATTGATAAATCGTTAAATTGATAAATCGTTAAATCGATAAATCGATAAACCGATAAACCGATAAATCGATAAATCGTTAAATCGTTAAATCGATGGATAGATTAATCGATAAATAGATAAATCCATTGATGAATAGATAGATAAATCGATATATCGATATATCGATATATCGATAAATCAATAAATCGATAAATATATCAATCCATAAATAAATAGAAAAGTAAATAGATAAATTGTTAAATAGATAAATCGATACATAGATAGATAAATCAGTAAATCGATAAATAGATAATTCGATAGAAAGATAGATAGATTAATCGATAAATCGATAAATAGATAAATCGATAGAAATATAGATAGATTAATCGATAAATCGTTAAATCGCTATAAAGATAGATAAATAAATCGATAACTCGATATATCGATATAACGATAAATCGATAAATCGATAAATCGATAAATCGATAAATCGATAAATCGATAAATCGATAAATCGATAAATCGATAAATCGATAAATCGATAAATCGATAAATCGATAAATCGATAAATCGATAAATCGATAAATCGATAAATCGATAAATCGATAAATCGATAAATCGATAAATCGATAAATCGATAAATCGATAAATCGATAAATCGATAAATCGATAAATCGATAAATCGATAAATCGATAAATCGATAAATCGATAAATCGATAAATCGATAAATCGATAAATCGATAAATCGATAAATCGATAAATCGATAAATCGATAAATCGATAAATCGATAAATCGATAAATCGATAAATCGATAAATCGATAAATCGATAAATCGATAAATCGATAAATCGATAAATCGATAAATCGATAAATCGATAAATCGATAAATCGATAAATCGATAATTCGATAAATCGATAAATCGATAAATCGATAAATCGATAAATCGATAAATCGATAAATCGATAAATCGATAAATCGATAAATCGATAAATCGATAAATCGATAAATCGATAAATCGATAAATCGATAAATCGATAAATCGATAAATCGATAAATCGATAAATCGATAAATCGATAAATCGATAAATCGATAAATCGATAAATCGATAAATCGATAAATAGATAAATCGATAGAAAGATAGATAGATTAATCGATAAATCGTTATATCGCTATGTCGATATATCGATAAATCGATAAATCGATAAATCGATAAATCGATAAATCGATAAATCGATAAATCGATAAATCGATAAATCGATAAATCGATAAATCGATAAATCGATAAATCGATAAATCGATAAATCGATAAATCGATAAATCGATAAATCGATAAATCGATAAATCGATAAATCGATAAATCGATAAATCGATAAATCGATAAATCGATAAATCGATAAATCGATAAATCGATAAATCGATAAATCGATAAATCGATAAATCGATAAATCGATAAATCGATAAATCGATAAATCGATAAATCGATAAATCGATAAATCGATAAATCGATAAATCGATAAATCGATAAATCGATAAATCGATAAATCGATAAATCGATAAATCGATAAATCGATAAATCGATAAATCGATAAATCGATAAATCGATAAATCGATAAATCGATAAATCGATAAATCGATAAATCGATAAATCGATAAATCGATAAATCGATAAATCGATAAATCGATAAATCGATAAATCGATAAATCGATAAATCGATAAATCGATAAATCGATAAATCGATAAATCGATAAATCGTAAAATCGTAAAATCGATAAATCGATAAATCGATAAATCGATAAATCGATAAATCGATAAATCGATAAATCGTTAAATCGATAAATGGATAAATGGATAAATCGATAAATCGTTAAATCGTTAAATCGTTAAATCGTTAAATCGATAAATCGATAAATCGATGGATAGATTAATCGATAAATAGATAAATCCATTGATGAATAGATAGTTATCGATATTTCGATATTTCGATAAATCGATTAATCAATAAATCGATAAATAAACAGATAGTTAAATAGATAAATTGTTAAATAGATAAATCGAAAAATATATAGATAAATCGATAAATCGATAAATCGATAAATCGATAAATCGATAATTCGATAAATCGATAAATCGATAAATCGATAATTCGAAAAATCGATAAATCAAATAATCGATAAATAAATAGATAGGTTAATAGATAAATTGTTAAATAGATAAATCGAAAGATATATAGATAAATCGATAAATCGATAAATCGATAAATCGATAAATAGATAAATCGATAGAAGAATAGATAGATTAATCGATAAATCGTTAAATCGCTATGTCGATATATCGATAAATCGATAAATCGATAAATCGATAAATCGATAAATCGATAAATCGATAAATCGATAAATCGATAAATCGATAAATCGATAAATCGATAAATCGATAAATCGATAAATCGATAAATCGATAAATCGATAAATCGATAAATCGATAAATCGATAAATCGATAAATCGATAAATCGATAAATCGATAAATCGATACATCGATAAATCGATAAATCGATAAATCGATAAATCGATAAATCGATAAATCGATAAATCGATAAATCGATAAATCGATAAATCGATAAATCGATAAATCGATAAATCGATAAATCGATAAATCGATAAATCGATAAATCGATAAATCGATAAATCGATAAATCGATAAATCGATAAATCGATAAATCGATAAATCGATAAATCGATAAATCGATAAATCGATAAATCGATAAATCGATAAATCGATAAATCGAGAAATCGATAAATCGATAAATCGATAAATCGATAAATCGATAAATCGATAAATCGATAAATCGATAAATCGATAAATCGATAAATCGATAAATCGATAAATCAATAAATCGATAAATCGATAAATCGTTAAATCGATAAATGGATAAATGGATAAATCGATAAATCGTTAAATCGTTAAATCGATAAATCGTTAAATCGTTAAATCGATAAATCGATAAATCGATGGATAGATTAATCGATAAATAGATAAATCCATTGATGAATAGATAGTTATCGATATTTCGATATTTCGATAAATCGATTAATCAATAAATCGATAAATAAACAGATAGTTAAATAGATAAATTGTTAAATAGATAAATCGAAAAATATATAGATAAATCGATAAATCGATAAATCGATAAATCGATAAATCGATAAATCGATAATTCGATAATTCGATAAATCGATAAATCGATAAATCGATAATTCGAAAAATCGATAAATCAATTAATCGATAAATAAATAGATAGGTTAATAGATAAATTGTTAAATAGATAAATCGAAAGATATATAGATAAATCGATAAATCGATAAATCGATAAATCGATAAATAGATAAATCGATAGAAGAATAGATAGATTAATCGATAAATCGTTAAATCGCTATGTCGATATATCGATAAATCGATAAATCGATAAATCGATAAATCGATAAATCGATAAATCGATAAATCGATAAATCGATAAATCGATAAATCGATAAATCGATAAATCGATAAATCGATAAATCGATAAATCGATAAATCGATAAATCGATAAATCGATAAATCGATAAATCGATAAATCGATAAATCGATAAATCGATAAATCGATAAATCGATAAATCGATAAATCGATAAATCGATAAATCGATAAATCGATAAATCGATAAATCGATAAATCGATAAATCGATAAATCGATAAATCGATAAATCGATAAATCGATAAATCGATAAATCGATAAATAGATAAATCGATAGAAAGATAGATAGATTAATCGATAAATCGTTATATCGCTATGTCGATATATCGATAAATCGATAAATCGATAAATCGATAAATCGATAAATCGATAAATCGATAAATCGATAAATCGATAAATCGATAAATCGATAAATCGATAAATCGATAAATCGATAAATCGATAAATCGATAAATCGATAAATCGATAAATCGATAAATCGATAAATCGATAAATCGATAAATCGATAAATCGATAAATCGATAAATCGATAAATCGATAAATCGATAAATCGATAAATCGATAAATCGATAAATCGATAAATCGATAAATCGATAAATCGATAAATCGATAAATCGATAAATCGATAAATCGATAAATCGATAAATCGATAAATCGATAAATCGATAAATCGATAAATCGATAAATCGATAAATCGATAAATCGATAAATCGATAAATCGATAAATCGATAAATCGATAAATCGATAAATCGATAAATCGATAAATCGATAAATCGATAAATCGATAAATCGATAAATCGATAAATCGATAAATCGATAAATCGATAAATCGATAAATCGTAAAATCGTAAAATCGATAAATCGATAAATCGATAAATCGATAAATCGATAAATCGATAAATCGTTAAATCGATAAATGGATAAATGGATAAATCGATAAATCGTTAAATCGTTAAATCGTTAAATCGTTAAATCGATAAATCGATAAATCGATGGATAGATTAATCGATAAATAGATAAATCCATTGATGAATAGATAGTTATCGATATTTCGATATTTCGATAAATCGATTAATCAATAAATCGATAAATAAACAGATAGTTAAATAGATAAATTGTTAAATAGATAAATCGAAAAATATATAGATAAATCGATAAATCGATAAATCGATAAATCGATAAATCGATAAATCGATAAATCGATAATTCGATAATTCGATAAATCGATAAATCGATAAATCGATAATTCGAAAAATCGATAAATCAATTAATCGATAAATAAATAGATAGGTTAATAGATAAATTGTTAAATAGATAAATCGAAAGATATATAGATAAATCGATAAATCGATAAATCGATAAATCGATAAATAGATAAATCGATAGAAGAATAGATAGATTAATCGATAAATCGTTAAATCGCTATGTCGATATATCGATAAATCGATAAATCGATAAATCGATAAATCGATAAATCGATAAATCGATAAATCGATAAATCGATAAATCGATAAATCGATAAATCGATAAATCGATAAATCGATAAATCGATAAATCGATAAATCGATAAATCGATAAATCGATAAATCGATAAATCGATAAATCGATAAATCGATAAATCGATAAATCGATAAATCGATAAATCGATAAATCGATAAATCGATAAATCGATAAATCGATAAATCGATAAATCGATAAATCGATAAATCGATAAATCGATAAATCGATAAATCGATAAATCGATAAATCGATAAATCGATAAATCGATAAATCGATAAATCGATAAATCGATAAATCGATAAATCGATAAATCGATAAATCGATAAATCGATAAATCGATAAATCGATAAATCGATAAATCGATAAATCGATAAATCGATAAATCGATAAATCGATAAATCGATAAATCGATAAATCGATAAATCGATAAATCGATAAATCGATAAATCGATAAATCGATAAATCGATAAATCGATAAATCGATAAATCGATAAATCGATAAATCGATAAATCGATAAATCGATAAATCGATAAATCGATAAATCGATAAATCGATAAATCGATAAATCGATAAATCGATAAATCGATAAATCGATAAATCGATAAATCGATAAATCGATAAATCGATAAATCGATAAATCGATAAATCAATAAATCGATAAATAAACAGATAGTTAAATAGATAAATTGTTAAATAGATAAATCGAAAAATATATAGATAAATCGATAAATCGATAATTCGATAAATCGATAAATCGATAAATCGATAATTCGAAAAATCGATAAATCAATTAATCGATAAATAAATAGATAGGTTAATAGATAAATTGTTAAATAGATAAATCGAAAGATATATAGATAAATCGTAAAATCGATAAATCGATAAATCGATAAATCGATTGATCGATAAATCGATAAATCGATAAATAGATAAATCGATAGAAAGATAGATAGATTAATCGATAAATCGTTATATCGATAAATCGATAAATCGATAAAGCGATAAATCGATAAATCGATAAATCGATAAATCGATAAATCGATAAATCGATAAATCGATAAATCGATAAATCGATAAATCGATAAATCGATAAATCGATAAATCGATAAATCGATAAATCGATAAATCGATAAATCGATAAATCGATAAATCGATAAATCGATAAATCGATAAATCGATAAATCGATAAATCGATAAATCGATAAATCGATAAATCGATAAATCGATAAATCGATAAATCGATAAATCGATAAATCGATAAATCGATAAATCGATAAATCGATAAATCGATAAATCGATAAATCGATAAATCGATAAATCGATAAATCGATAAATCGATAAATCGATAAATCGATAAATCGATAAATCGATAAATAGATAAATCGATAGAAGAATAGATAGATTAATCGATAAATCGTTAAATCGATAAATCGATAAATCGATAAATCGATAAATCGATAAATCGATAAATCGATAAATCGATAAATCGATAAATCGATAAATCGATAAATCGATAAATCGATAAATCGATAAATCGATAAATCGATAAATCGATAAATCGATAAATCGATAAATCGATAAATCGATAAATCGATAAATCGATAAATCGATAAATCGATAAATCGATAAATCGATAAATCGATAAATCGATAAATCGATAAATCGATAAATCGATAAATCGATAAATCGATAAATCGATAAATCGATAAATCGATAAATCGATAAATCGATAAATCGATAAATCGATAAATCGATAAATCGATAAATCGATAAATCGATAAATCGATAAATCGATAAATCAATAAATCGATAAATAAACAGATAGTTAAATAGATAAATTGTTAAATAGATAAATCGAAAAATATATAGATAAATCGATAAATCGATAATTCGATAAATCGATAAATCGATAATTCGAAAAATCGATAAATCAATTAATCGATAAATAAATAGATAGGTTAATAGATAAATTGTTAAATAGATAAATCGAAAGATATATAGATAAATCGATAAATCGATAAATCGATAAATCGATAAATCGATAAATCGATAAATCGATAAATCGATAAATCGATAAATCGATAAATCGATAAATAGATAAATCGATAGAAGAATAGATAGATTAATCGATAAATCGTTAAATCGCTATGTCGATATATCGATAAATCGATAAATCGATAAATCGATAAATCGATAAATCGATAAATCGATAAATCGATAAATCGATAAATCGATAAATCGATAAATCGATAAATCGATAAATCGATAAATCGATAAATCGATAAATCGATAAATCGATAAATCGATAAATCGATAAATCGATAAATCGATAAATCGATAAATCGATAAATCGATAAATCGATAAATCGATAAATCGATAAATCGATAAATCGATAAATCGATAAATCGATAAATCGATAAATCGATAAATCGATAAATCGATAAATCGATAAATCGATAAATCGATAAATCGATAAATCGATAAATCGATAAATCGATAAATCGATAAATCGATAAATCGATAAATCGATAAATCGATAAATCGATAAATCGATAAATCGATAAATCGATAAATCGATAAATCGATAAATCGATAAATCGATAAATCGATAAATCGATAAATCGATAAATCGATAAATCGATAAATCGATAAATCGATAAATCGATAAATCGATAAATCGATAAATCGATAAATCGATAAATCGATAAATCGATAAATCGATAAATCGATAAATCGATAAATCGATAAATCGAAAAATCGATAAATCGAAAAATCGATAAATCGAAAAATCGATAAATCGAAAAATCGATAAATCGATAAATCGATAAATCGATAAATCGATAAATCGATAAATCGATAAATCGATAAATCGATAAATCGATAAATCGATAAATCGATAAATCGATAAATCGATAAATCGATAAATCGATAAATCGATAAATCGATAAATCGATAAATCGATAAATCGATAAATCGATAAATCGATAAATCGATAAATCGATAAATCGATAAATCGATAAATCGATAAATCGATAAATCGATAAATCGATAAATCGATAAATCGATAAATCGATAAATCGATAAATCGATAAATCGATAAATCGATAAATCGATAAATCGATAAATCGATAAATCGATAAATCGATAAATCGATAAATCGATAAATCGATAAATCGATAAATCGATAAATCGATAAATCGATAAATCGATAAATCGATAATTCGATAAATCGATAAATCGATAAATATCGATAAATCGATAAATCGATAAATCGATAAATCGATAAATCGATAAATCGATAAATCGATAAATCGATAAATCGATAAATCGATAAATCGATAAATCGATAAATCGATAAATCGATAAATCGATAAATCGATAAATCGATAAATCGATAAATCGATAAATCGATAAATCGATAAATCGATAAATCGATAAATCGATAAATCGATAAATCGATAAATCGATAAATCGATAAATCGATAAATCGATAAATCGATAAATCGATAAATCGATAAATCGATAAATCGATAAATCGATAAATCGATAAATCGATAAATCGATAAATCGATAAATCGATAAATCGATAAATCGATAAATCGATAAATCGATAAATCGTAAAATCGTAAAATCGATAAATCGATAAATCGATAAATCGATAAATCGATAAATCGATAAATCGATAAATCGATAAATCGATAAATCGATAAATCGATAAATCGATAAATCGTTAAATCGATAAATGGATAAATGGATAAATCGATAAATCGTTAAATCGTTAAATCGTTAAATCGTTAAATCGTTAAATCGATAAATCGATAAATCGATGGATAGATTAATCGATAAATAGATAAATCCATTGATGAATAGATAGTTATCGATATTTCGATATTTCGATAAATCGATTAATCAATAAATCGATAAATAAACAGATAGTTAAATAGATAAATTGTTAAATAGATAAATCGAAAAATATATAGATAAATCGATAAATCGATAAATCGATAAATCGATAAATCGATAAATCGATAATTCGATAATTCGATAAATCGATAAATCGATAAATCGATAATTCGAAAAATCGATAAATCAATTAATCGATAAATAAATAGATAGGTTAATAGATAAATTGTTAAATAGATAAATCGAAAGATATATAGATAAATCGATAAATCGATAAATCGATAAATCGATAAATCGATAAATAGATAATACGATAGAAGAATAGATAGATTAATCGATAAATCGTTAAATCGCTATGTCGATATATCGATAAATCGATAAATCGATAAATCGATAAATCGATAAATCGATAAATCGATAAATCGATAAATCGATAAATCGATAAATCGATAAATCGATAAATCGATAAATCGATAAATCGATAAATCGATAAATCGATAAATCGATAAATCGATAAATCGATAAATCGATAAATCGATAAATCGATAAATCGATAAATCGATAAATCGATAAATCGATAAATCGATAAATCGATAAATCGATAAATCGATAAATCGATAAATCGATAAATCGATAAATCGATAAATCGATAAATCGATAAATCGATAAATCGATAAATCGATAAATCGATAAATCGATAAATCGATAAATCGATAAATCGATAAATCGATAAATCGATAAATCGATAAATCGATAAATCGATAAATCGATAAATCGATAAATCGATAAATCGATAAATCGATAAATCGATAAATCGATAAATCGATAAATCGATAAATCGATAAATCGATAAATCGATAAATCGATAAATCGATAAATCGATAAATCGATAAATCGATAAATCGATAAATCGATAAATCGATAAATCAATAAATCGATAAATAAACAGATAGTTAAATAGATAAATTGTTAAATAGATAAATCGAAAAATATATAGATAAATCGATAAATCGATAATTCGATAATTCGATAAATCGATAAATCGATAAATCGATAATTCGAAAAATCGATAAATCAATTAATCGATAAATAAATAGATAGGTTAATAGATAAATTGTTAAATAGATAAATCGAAAGATATATAGATAAATCGATAAATCGATAAATCGATAAATCGATAAATCGATTGATCGATAAATCGATAAATCGATAAATCGATAAATAGATAAATCGATAGAAAGATAGATAGATTAATCGATAAATCGTTATATCGCTATGTCGATATATCGATAAATCGATAAATCGATAAAGCGATAAATCGATAAATCGATAAATCGATAAATCGATAAATCGATAAATCGATAAATCGATAAATCGATAAATCGATAAATCGATAAATCGATAAATCGATAAATCGATAAATCGATAAATCGATAAATCGATAAATCGATAAATCGATAAATCGATAAATCGATAAATCGATAAATCGATAAATCGATAAATCGATAAATCGATAAATCGATAAATCGATAAATCGATAAATCGATAAATCGATAAATCGATAAATCGATAAATCGATAAATCGATAAATCGATAAATCGATAAATCGATAAATCGATAAATCGATAAATCGATAAATCGATAAATCGATAGAAGAATAGATAGATTAATCGATAAATCGTTAAATCGATAAATCGATAAATCGATAAATCGATAAATCGATAAATCGATAAATCGATAAATCGATAAATCGATAAATCGATAAATCGATAAATCGATAAATCGATAAATCGATAAATCGATAAATCGATAAATCGATAAATCGATAAATCGATAAATCGATAAATCGATAAATCGATAAATCGATAAATCGATAAATCGATAAATCGATAAATCGATAAATCGATAAATCGATAAATCGATAAATCGATAAATCGATAAATCGATAAATCGATAAATCGATAAATCGATAAATCGATAAATCGATAAATCGATAAATCGATAAATCGATAAATCGATAAATCGATAAATCGATAAATCAATAAATCGATAAATAAACAGATAGTTAAATAGATAAATTGTTAAATAGATAAATCGAAAAATATATAGATAAATCGATAAATCGATAATTCGATAAATCGATAAATCGATAATTCGAAAAATCGATAAATCAATTAATCGATAAATAAATAGATAGGTTAATAGATAAATTGTTAAATAGATAAATCGAAAGATATATAGATAAATCGATAAATCGATAAATCGATAAAACGATAAATCGATAAATCGATAAATCGATAAATCGATAAATAGATAAATCGATAGAAGAATAGATAGATTAATCGATAAATCGTTAAATCGCTATGTCGATATATCGATAAATCGATAAATCGATAAATCGATAAATCGATAAATCGATAAATCGATAAATCGATAAATCGATAAATCGATAAATCGATAAATCGATAAATCGATAAATCGATAAATCGATAAATCGATAAATCGATAAATCGATAAATCGATAAATCGATAAATCGATAAATCGATAAATCGATAAATCGATAAATCGATAAATCGATAAATCGATAAATCGATAAATCGATAAATCGATAAATCGATAAATCGATAAATCGATAAATCGATAAATCGATAAATCGATAAATCGATAAATCGATAAATCGATAAATCGATAAATCGATAAATCGATAAATCGATAAATCGATAAATCGATAAATCGATAAATCGATAAATCGATAAATCGATAAATCGATAAATCGATAAATCGATAAATCGATAAATCGATAAATCGATAAATCGATAAATCGATAAATCGATAAATCGATAAATCGATAAATCGATAAATCGATAAATCGATAAATCGATAAATCGATAAATCGATAAATCGATAAATCGATAAATCGATAAATCGATAAATCGATAAATCGATAAATCGATAAATCGATAAATCGATAAATCGATAAATCGATAAATAGATAAATCGATAGAAGAATAGATAGATTAATCGATAAATCGTTAAATCGCTATGTCGAAATATCGATAAATCGATAAATCGATAAATCGATAAATCGATAAATCGATAAATCGATAAATCGATAAATCGATAAATCGATAAATCGATAAATCGATAAATCGATAAATCGATAAATCGATAAATCGATAAATCGATAAATCGATAAATCGATAAATCGATAAATCGATAAATCGATAAATCGATAAATCGATAAATCGATAAATCGATAAATCGATAAATCGATAAATCGATAAATCGATAAATCGATAAATCGATAAATCGATAAATCGATAAATCGATAAATCGATAAATCGATAAATCGATAAATCGATAAATCGATAAATCGATAAATCGATAAATCGATAAATCGATAAATCGATAAATCGATAAATCGATAAATCGATAAATCGATAAATCGATAAATCGATAAATCGATAAATCGATAAATCGATAAATCGATAAATCGATAAATCGATAAATCGATAAATCGATAAATCGATAAATCGATAAATCGATAAATCGATAAATCGATAAATCGATAAATCGATAAATCGATAAATCGATAAATCGATAAATCGATAAATCGATAAATCGATAAATCGATAAATCGATAAATCGATAAATCGATAAATCGATAAATCGATAAATCGATAAATCGATAAATCGATAAATCGATAAATCGATAAATCGATAAATCGATAAATCGATAAATCGATAAATCGATAAATCGATAAATCGATAAATCGATAAATCGATAAATCGATAAATCGATAAATCGATAAATCGATAAATCGATAAATCGATAAATCGATAAATCGATAAATCGATAAATCGATAAATCGATAAATCGATAAATCGATAAATCGATAAATCGATAAATCGATAAATCGATAAATCGATAAATCGATAAATCGATAAATCGATAAATCGATAAATCGATAAATCGATAAATCGATAAATCGATAAATCGATAAATCGATAAATCGATAAATCGATAAATCGATAAATAGATAAATCGATAGAAAGATAGATAGATTAATCGATAAATCGTTATATCGCTATGTCGATATATCGATAAATCGATAAATCGATAAATCGATAAATCGATAAATCGATAAATCGATAAATCGATAAATCGATAAATCGATAAATCGATAAATCGATAAATCGATAAATCGATAAATCGATAAATCGATAAATCGATAAATCGATAAATCGATAAATCGATAAATCGATAAATCGATAAATCGATAAATCGATAAATCGATAAATCGATAAATCGATAAATCGATAAATCGATAAATCGATAAATCGATAAATCGATAAATCGATAAATCGATAAATCGATAAATCGATAAATCGATAAATCGATAAATCGATAAATCGATAAATCGATAAATCGATAAATCGATAAATCGATAAATCGATAAATCGATAAATCGATAAATCGATAAATCGATAAATCGATAAATCGATAAATCGAAAAATCGATAAATCGATAAATCGATAAATCGATAAATCGATAAATCGATAAATCGATAAATCGATAAATCGATAAATCGATAAATCGATAAATCGATAAATCGATAAATCGATAAATCGATAAATCGTAAAATCGTAAAATCGATAAATCGATAAATCGATAAATCGATAAATCGATAAATCGATAAATCGATAAATCGATAAATCGATAAATCGATAAATCGATAAATCGTTAAATCGATAAATGGATAAATGGATAAATCGATAAACCGTTAAATCGTTAAATCGTTAAATCGTTAAATCGTTAAATCGATAAATCGATAAATCGATGGATAGATTAATCGATAAATAGATAAATCCATTGATGAATAGATAGTTATCGATATTTCGATATTTCGATAAATCGATTAATCAATAAATCGATAAATAAACAGATAGTTAAATAGATAAATTGTTAAATAGATAAATCGAAAAATATATAGATAAATCGATAAATCGATAAATCGATAAATCGATAAATCGATAAATCGATAATTCGATAATTCGATAAATCGATAAATCGATAAATCGATAATTCGAAAAATCGATAAATCAATTAATCGATAAATAAATAGATAGGTTAATAGATAAATTGTTAAATAGATAAATCGAAAGATATATAGATAAATCGATAAATCGATAAATCGATAAATCGATAAATAGATAAATCGATAGAAGAATAGATAGATTAATCGATAAATCGTTAAATCGCTATGTTGATATATCGATAAATCGATAAATCGATAAATCGATAAATCGATAAATCGATAAATCGATAAATCGATAAATCGATAAATCGATAAATCGATAAATCGATAAATCGATAAATCGATAAATCGATAAATCGATAAATCGATAAATCGATAAATCGATAAATCGATAAATCGATAAATCGATAAATCGATAAATCGATAAATCGATAAATCGATAAATCGATAAATCGATAAATCGATAAATCGATAAATCGATAAATCGATAAATCGATAAATCGATAAATCGATAAATCGATAAATCGATAAATCGATAAATCGATAAATCGATAAATCGATAAATCGATAAATCGATAAATCGATAAATCGATAAATCGATAAATCGATAAATCGATAAATCGATAAATCGATAAATCGATAAATCGATAAATCGATAAATCGATAAATCGATAAATCGATAAATCGATAAATCGATAAATCGATAAATCGATAAATCGATAAATCGATAAATCGATAAATCGATAAATCGATAAATCGATAAATCGATAAATCGATAAATCGATAAATCGATAAATCGATAAATCGATAAATCGATAAATCGATAAATCGATAAATCGATAAATCGATAAATCGATAAATCGATAAATCGATAAATCGATAAATCGATAAATCGATAAATCGATAAATCGATAAATCGATAAATCGATAAATCGATAAATCGATAAATCGATAAATCGATAAATCGATAAATCGATAAATCGATAAATCGATAAATCGATAAATCGATAAATCGATAAATCGATAAATCGATAAATCGATAAATCGATAAATCGATAAATAGATAAATCGATAGAAGAATAGATAGATTAATCGATAAATCGTTAAATCGCTATGTCGAAATATCGATAAATCGATAAATCGATAAATCGATAAATCGATAAATCGATAAATCGATAAATCGATAAATCGATAAATCGATAAATCGATAAATCGATAAATCGATAAATCGATAAATCGATAAATCGATAAATCGATAAATCGATAAATCGATAAATCGATAAATCGATAAATCGATAAATCGATAAATCGATAAATCGATAAATCGATAAATCGATAAATCGATAAATCGATAAATCGATAAATCGATAAATCGATAAATCGATAAATCGATAAATCGATAAATCGATAAATCGATAAATCGATAAAATCGATAAATCGATAAATCGATAAATCGATAAATCGATAAATCGATAAATCGATAAATCGATAAATCGATAAATCGATAAATCGATAAATCGATAAATCGATAAATCGATAAATCGATAAATCGATAAATCGATAAATCGATAAATCGATAAATCGATAAATCGATAAATCGATAAATCGATAAATCGATAAATCGATAAATCGATAAATCGATAAATCGATAAATCGATAAATCGATAAATCGATAAATCGATAAATCGATAAATCGATAAATCGATAAATCGATAAATCGATAAATCGATAAATCGATAAATCGATAAATCGATAAATCGATAAATCGATAAATCGATAAATCGATAAATCGATAAATCGATAAATCGATAAATCGATAAATCGATAAATCGATAAATCGATAAATCGATAAATCGATAAATCGATAAATCGATAAATCGATAAATCGATAAATCGATAAATCGATAAATCGATAAATCGATAAATCGATAAATCGATAAATCGATAAATCGATAAATCGATAAATCGATAAATCGATAAATCGATAAATCGATAAATCGATAAATCGATAAATCGATAAATCGATAAATCGATAAATCGATAAATCGATAAATCGATAAATCGATAAATCGATAAATCGATAAATCGATAAATCGATAAATCGATAAATAGATAAATCGATAGAAAGATAGATAGATTAATCGATAAATCGTTATATCGCTATGTCGATATATCGATAAATCGATAAATCGATAAATCGATAAATCGATAAATCGATAAATCGATAAATCGATAAATCGATAAATCGATAAATCGATAAATCGATAAATCGATAAATCGATAAATCGATAAATCGATAAATCGATAAATCGATAAATCGATAAATCGATAAATCGATAAATCGATAAATCGATAAATCGATAAATCGATAAATCGATAAATCGATAAATCGATAAATCGATAAATCGATAAATCGATAAATCGATAAATCGATAAATCGATAAATCGATAAATCGATAAATCGATAAATCGATAAATCGATAAATCGATAAATCGATAAATCGATAAATCGATAAATCGATAAATCGATAAATCGATAAATCGATAAATCGATAAATCGATAAATCGATAAATCGATAAATCGATAAATCGATAAATCGAAAAATCGATAAATCGATAAATCGATAAATCGATAAATCGATAAATCGATAAATCGATAAATCGATAAATCGATAAATCGATAAATCGATAAATCGATAAATCGATAAATCGATAAATCGATAAATCGTAAAATCGTAAAATCGATAAATCGATAAATCGATAAATCGATAAATCGATAAATCGATAAATCGATAAATCGATAAATCGATAAATCGATAAATCGATAAATCGTTAAATCGATAAATGGATAAATGGATAAATCGATAAATCGTTAAATCGTTAAATCGTTAAATCGTTAAATCGTTAAATCGATAAATCGATAAATCGATGGATAGATTAATCGATAAATAGATAAATCCATTGATGAATAGATAGTTATCGATATTTCGATATTTCGATAAATCGATTAATCAATAAATCGATAAATAAACAGATAGTTAAATAGATAAATTGTTAAATAGATAAATCGAAAAATATATAGATAAATCGATAAATCGATAAATCGATAAATCGATAAATCGATAAATCGATAATTCGATAATTCGATAAATCGATAAATCGATAAATCGATAATTCGAAAAATCGATAAATCAATTAATCGATAAATAAATAGATAGGTTAATAGATAAATTGTTAAATAGATAAATCGAAAGATATATAGATAAATCGATAAATCGATAAATCGATAAATCGATAAATAGATAAATCGATAGAAGAATAGATAGATTAATCGATAAATCGTTAAATCGCTATGTTGATATATCGATAAATCGATAAATCGATAAATCGATAAATCGATAAATCGATAAATCGATAAATCGATAAATCGATAAATCGATAAATCGATAAATCGATAAATCGATAAATCGATAAATCGATAAATCGATAAATCGATAAATCGATAAATCGATAAATCGATAAATCGATAAATCGATAAATCGATAAATCGATAAATCGATAAATCGATAAATCGATAAATCGATAAATCGATAAATCGATAAATCGATAAATCGATAAATCGATAAATCGATAAATCGATAAATCGATAAATCGATAAATCGATAAATCGATAAATCGATAAATCGATAAATCGATAAATCGATAAATCGATAAATCGATAAATCGATAAATCGATAAATCGATAAATCGATAAATCGATAAATCGATAAATCGATAAATCGATAAATCGATAAATCGATAAATCGATAAATCGATAAATCGATAAATCGATAAATCGATAAATCGATAAATCGATAAATCGATAAATCGATAAATCGATAAATCGATAAATCGATAAATCGATAAATCGATAAATCGATAAATCGATAAATCGATAAATCGATAAATCGATAAATCGATAAATCGATAAATCGATAAATCGATAAATCGATAAATCGATAAATCGATAAATCGATAAATCGATAAATCGATAAATCGATAAATCGATAAATCGATAAATCGATAAATCGATAAATCGATAAATCGATAAATCGATAAATCGATAAATCGATAAATCGATAAATCGATAAATCGATAAATCGATAAATCGATAAATCGATAAATCGATAAATCGATAAATCGATAAATCGATAAATCGATAAATCGATAAATCGATAAATCGATAAATCGATAAATCGATAAATCGATAAATCGATAAATCGATAAATCGATAAATCGATAAATCGATAAATCGATAAATCGATAAATCGATAAATCGATAAATCGATAAATCGATAAATCGATAAATCGATAAATCGATAAATCGATAAATCGATAAATCGATAAATCGATAAATCGATAAATCGATAAATCGATAAATCGATAAATCGATAAATCGATAAATCGATAAATCGATAAATCGATAAATCGATAAATCGATAAATCGATAAATCGATAAATCGATAAATCGATAAATCGATAAATCGATAAATCGATAAATCGATAAATCGATAAATCGATAAATCGATAAATCGATAAATCGATAAATCGATAAATCGATAAATCGATAAATAGATAAATCGATAGAAAGATAGATAGATTAATCGATAAATCGTTATATCGCTATGTCGATATATCGATAAATCGATAAATCGATAAATCGATAAATCGATAAATCGATAAATCGATAAATCGATAAATCGATAAATCGATAAATCGATAAATCGATAAATCGATAAATCGATAAATCGATAAATCGATAAATCGATAAATCGATAAATCGATAAATCGATAAATCGATAAATCGATAAATCGATAAATCGATAAATCGATAAATCGATAAATCGATAAATCGATAAATCGATAAATCGATAAATCGATAAATCGATAAATCGATAAATCGATAAATCGATAAATCGATAAATCGATAAATCGATAAATCGATAAATCGATAAATCGATAAATCGATAAATCGATAAATCGATAAATCGATAAATCGATAAATCGATAAATCGATAAATCGATAAATCGATAAATCGATAAATCGATAAATCGATAAATCGATAAATCGATAAATCGATAAATCGATAAATCGATAAATCGATAAATCGATAAATCGATAAATCGATAAATCGATAAATCGATAAATCGATAAATCGATAAATCGATAAATCGATAAATCGATAAATCGTAAAATCGTAAAATCGATAAATCGATAAATCGATAAATCGATAAATCGATAAATCGATAAATCGATAAATCGATAAATCGATAAATCGATAAATCGATAAATCGATAAATCGTTAAATCGATAAATGGATAAATGGATAAATCGATAAATCGTTAAATCGTTAAATCGTTAAATCGTTAAATCGTTAAATCGATAAATCGATAAATCGATGGATAGATTAATCGATAAATAGATAAATCCATTGATGAATAGATAGTTATCGATATTTCGATATTTCGATAAATCGATTAATCAATAAATCGATAAATAAACAGATAGTTAAATAGATAAATTGTTAAATAGATAAATCGAAAAATATATAGATAAATCGATAAATCGATAAATCGATAATTCGATAATTCGATAAATCGATAAATCGATAATTCGAAAAATCGATAAATCAATTAATCGATAAATAAATAGATAGGTTAATAGATAAATTGTTAAATAGATAAATCGAAAGATATATAGATAAATCGATAAATCGATAAATCGATAAATCGATAAATAGATAAATCGATAGAAGAATAGATAGATTAATCGATAAATCGTTAAATCGCTATGTCGATAAATCGATAAATCGATAAATCGATAAATCGATAAATCGATAAATCGATAAATCGATAAATCGATAAATCGATAAATCGATAAATCGATAAATCGATAAATCGATAAATCGATAAATCGATAAATCGATAAATCGATAAATCGATAAATCGATAAATCGATAAATCGATAAATCGATAAATCGATAAATCGATAAATCGATAAATCGATAAATCGATAAATCGATAAATCGATAAATCGATAAATCGATAAATCGATAAATCGATAAATCGATAAATCGATAAATCGATAAATCGTAAAATCGTAAAATCGATAAATCGATAAATCGATAAATCGATAAATCGATAAATCGATAAATCGATAAATCGATAAATCGATAAATCGTTAAATCGATAAATGGATAAATGGATAAATCGATAAATCGTTAAATCGTTAAATCGTTAAATCGTTAAATCGTTAAATCGATAAATCGATAAATCGATGGATAGATTAATCGATAAATAGATAAATCCATTGATGAATAGATAGTTATCGATATTTCGATATTTCGATAAATCGATTAATCAATAAATCGATAAATAAACAGATAGTTAAATAGATAAATTGTTAAATAGATAAATCGAAAAATATATAGATAAATCGATAAATCGATAAATCGATAAATCGATAAATCGATAAATCGATAATTCGATAATTCGATAAATCGATAAATCGATAAATCGATAATTCGAAAAATCGATAAATCAATTAATCGATAAATAAATAGATAGGTTAATAGATAAATTGTTAAATAGATAAATCGAAAGATATATAGATAAATCGATAAATCGATAAATCGATAAATCGATAAATAGATAAATCGATAGAAGAATAGATAGATTAATCGATAAATCGTTAAATCGCTATGTTGATATATCGATAAATCGATAAATCGATAAATCGATAAATCGATAAATCGATAAATCGATAAATCGATAAATCGATAAATCGATAAATCGATAAATCGATAAATCGATAAATCGATAAATCGATAAATCGATAAATCGATAAATCGATAAATCGATAAATCGATAAATCGATAAATCGATAAATCGATAAATCGATAAATCGATAAATCGATAAATCGATAAATCGATAAATCGATAAATCGATAAATCGATAAATCGATAAATCGATAAATCGATAAATCGATAAATCGATAAATCGATAAATCGATAAATCGATAAATCGATAAATCGATAAATCGATAAATCGATAAATCGATAAATCGATAAATCGATAAATCGATAAATCGATAAATCGATAAATCGATAAATCGATAAATCGATAAATCGATAAATCGATAAATCGATAAATCGATAAATCGATAAATCGATAAATCGATAAATCGATAAATCGATAAATCGATAAATCGATAAATCGATAAATCGATAAATCGATAAATCGATAAATCGATAAATCGATAAATCGATAAATCGATAAATCGATAAATCGATAAATCGATAAATAAACAGATAGTTAAATAGATAAATTGTTAAATAGATAAATCGAAAAATATATAGATAAATCGATAATTCGATAAATCGATAAATCGATAAATCGATAAATCGATAATTCGAAAAATCGATAAATCAATTAATCGATAAATAAATAGATAGGTTAATAGATAAATTGTTAAATAGATAAATCGAAAGATATATAGATAAATCGATAAATCGATAAATCGATAAATCGATAAATCGATTGATCGATAAATCGATAAATCGATAAATCGATAAATAGATAAATCGATAGAAAGATAGATAGATTAATCGATAAATCGTTATATCGCTATGTCGATATATCGATAAATCGATAAATCGATAAAGCGATAAATCGATAAATCGATAAATCGATAAATCGATAAATCGATAAATCGATAAATCGATAAATCGATAAATCGATAAATAGATAAATCGATAGAAGAATAGATAGATTAATCGATAAATCGTTAAATCGATAAATCGATAAATCGATAAATCGATAAATCGATAAATCGATAAATCGATAAATCGATAAATCGATAAATCGATAAATCGATAAATCGATAAATCGATAAATCGATAAATCGATAAATCGATAAATCGATAAATCGATAAATCGATAAATCGATAAATCGATAAATCGATAAATCGATAAATCGATAAATCGATAAATCGATAAATCGATAAATCGATAAATCGATAAATCGATAAATCGATAAATCGATAAATCGATAAATCGATAAATCGATAAATCGATAAATCGATAAATCGATAAATCGATAAATCGATAAATCGATAAATCGATAAATCGATAAATCGATAAATCAATAAATCGATAAATAAACAGATAGTTAAATAGATAAATTGTTAAATAGATAAATCGAAAAATATATAGATAAATCGATAAATCGATAATTCGATAAATCGATAAATCGATAATTCGAAAAATCGATAAATCAATTAATCGATAAATAAATAGATAGGTTAATAGATAAATTGTTAAATAGATAAATCGAAAGATATATAGATAAATCGATAAATCGATAAATCGATAAATCGATAAATCGATAAATCGATAAATCGATAAATCGATAAATCGATAAATCGATAAATAGATAAATCGATAGAAGAATAGATAGATTAATCGATAAATCGTTAAATCGCTATGTCGATATATCGATAAATCGATAAATCGATAAATCGATAAATCGATAAATCGATAAATCGATAAATCGATAAATCGATATATCGATAAATCGATATATCGATAAATCGATATATCGATAAATCGATATATCGATAAATCGATAAATCGATAAATCGATAAATCGATAAATCGATAAATCGATAAATCGATAAATCGATAAATCGATAAATCGATAAATCGATAAATCGATAAATCGATAAATCGATAAATCGATAAATCGATAAATCGATAAATCGATAAATCGATAAATCGATAAATCGATAAATCGATAAATCGATAAATCGATAAATCGATAAATCGATAAATCGATAAATCGATAAATCGATAAATCGATAAATCGATAAATCGATAAATCGATAAATCGATAAATCGATAAATCGATAAATCGATAAATCGATAAATCGATAAATCGATAAATCGATAAATCGATAAATCGATAAATCGATAAATCGATAAATCGATAAATCGATAAATCGATAAATCGATAAATCGATAAATCGATAAATCGATAAATCGATAAATCGATAAATCGATAAATCGATAAATCGATAAATCGATAAATCGATAAATCGATAAATCGATAAATCGATAAATCGATAAATCGATAAATCGATAAATCGATAAATCGATAAATCGATAAATCGATAAATCGATAAATCGATAAATCGATAAATCGATAAATCGATAAATCGATAAATCGATAAATCGATAAATCGATAAATCGATAAATCGATAAATCGATAAATCGATAAATCGATAAATCGATAAATCGATAAATCGATAAATCGATAAATCGATAAATCGATAAATCGATAAATCGATAAATCGATAAATCGATAAATCGATAAATCGATAAATCGATAAATCGATAAATCGATAAATCGATAAATCGATAAATCGATAAATCGAAAAATCGAAAAATCGATAAATCGATAAATCGATAAATCGATAAATCGATAAATCGATAAATCGATAAATCGATAAATCGATAAATCGATAAATCGATAAATCGATAAATCGATAAATCGATAAATCGATAAATCGATAAATCGATAAATCGATAAATCGATAAATCGATAAATCGATAAATCGATAAATCGATAAATCGATAAATCGATAAATCGATAAATCGATAAATCGATAAATCGATAAATCGATAAATCGATAAATCGATAAATCGATAAATCGATAAATCGATAAATCGATAAATCGATAAATCGATAAATCGATAAATCGATAAATCGATAAATCGATAAATCGATAAATCGTTAAATCGTTAAATCGTTAAATCGATAAATCGATAAATCGATAAATCGATGGATAGATTAATCGATAAACAGATAAATCCATTGATGAATAGATAGTTATCGATATTTCGATATTTCGATAAATCGATTAATCAATAAATCGATAAATAAACAGATAGTTAAATAGATAAATTGTTAAATAGATAAATCGAAAAATATATAGATAAATCGATAAATCGATAAATCGATAAATCGATAATTCGATAAATCGAAAAATCGATAAATCGATAAATCGATAAATCGATAAATCGATAATTCGATAATTCGAAAAATCGATAAATCAATTAATCGATAAATAAATAGATAGGTTAATAGATAAATTGTTAAATAGATAAATCGAAAGATATATAGATAAATCGATAAATCGATAAATCGATAAATCGATAAATCGATAAATCGATAAATCGATTGATCGATAAATCGATAAATCGATAAATCGATAAATAGATAAATCGATAGAAAGATAGATAGATTAATCGATAAATCGTTATATCGCTATGTCGATATATCGATAAATCGATAAATCGATAAAGCGATAAATCGATAAATCGATAAATCGATAAATCGATAAATCGATAAATCGATAAATCGATAAATCGATAAATCGATAAATCGATAAATCGATAAATCGATAAATCGATAAATCGATAAATCGATAAATCGATAAATCGATAAATCGATAAATCGATAAATCGATAAATCGATAAATCGATAAATCGATAAATCGATAAATCGATAAATCGATAAATCGATAAATCGATAAATCGATAAATCGATAAATCGATAAATCGATAAATCGATAAATCGATAAATCGATAAATCGATAAATCGATATATCGATATATCGATAAATCGATAAATCAATAAATCGATAAATATATCAATCCATAAATAAATAGAAAAGTAAATAGATAAATTGTTAAATAGATAAATCGATACATAGATAGATAAATCGATAAATCGATAAATAGATAAATCGATAGAAAGATAGATAGATTAATCGATAAATCGTTAAATCGCTATATAGATTGATAAATCGATAAATCGATAAATCGTTAAATCGTTAAATCGATAAATCGATAAATCGATAAATCGATAAATCGATTAATTGATAAATCGTTAAATCGATAAATCGTTAAATGGATAAATCGTTAAATGGATAAATCGTTAAATCGAGAAATCGTTAAATCATTAAATCGATAAATCAATAAATCGATAAATCAATAAATCGATAAATCGATAAATCGATAAATCGATAAATCGATAAATCGATAAATCGATAAATCGAGAAATCGAGAAATCGAGAAATCGAGAAATCGATAAATCGATAAATCGATAAATCGATAAATCGATAAATCGATAAATCGATAAATCGATAAATCGATAAATCGATAAATCGATAAATCGATAAATCGATAAATCGATAAATCGATAAATCGATAAATCGATAAATCAATTAATCGATAAATAAATAGATAGGTTAATAGATAAATTGTTAAATAGATAAATCGAAAGATATATAGATAAATCGATAAATCGATAAATCGATAAATCGATAAATCGATAAATCGATAAATCGATTGATCGATAAATCGATAAATCGATAAATTGATAAATAGATAAATCGATAGAAAGATAGATAGATTAATCGATAAATCGTTATATCGCTATGTCGATATATCGATAAATCGATAAATCGATAAAGCGATAAATCGATAAATCGATAAATCGATAAATCGATAAATCGATAAATCGATAAATCGATAAATCGATAAATCGATAAATCGATAAATCGATAAATCGATAAATCGATAAATCGATAAATCGATAAATCGATAAATCGATAAATCAATAAATCGATAAATCGATAAATCGATAAATCGATAAATCGATAAATCGATAAATCGATAAATCGTTAAATCGATAATTCTTTAAATCGTTAAATCGTTAAATCGTTAAATCGATGGATAGATTAATCGATAAATAGATAAATCCATTGATGAATAGATAGATAAATCGATATATCGATATATCGATAAATCGATAAATCAATAAATCGATAAATATATCAATCCATAAATAAATAGAAAAGTAAATAGATAAATTGTTAAATAGATAAATCGATACATAGATAGATAAATCGATAAATCGATAAATAGATAAATCGATAGAAAGATAGATAGATTAATCGATAAATCGTTAAATCGCTATATAGATAGATAAATCGATAAATCGATAAATCGTTAAATCGATAAATCGTTAAATCGATAAATCGTTAAATCGATAAATCGATAAATGGATAAATCGTTAAATGGATAAATTGTTAAATCGAGAAATCGTTAAATCATTAAATCGATAAATCAATAAATCGATAAATCGATAAATCGATAAATCGAGAAATCGATAAATCGAGAAATCGATAAATCGATAAATCGATAAATCGATAAATCGATAAATCGATAAATCGATAAATCGATAAATCGATAAATCGATAAATCGATAAATCGATAAATCGATAAATCGATAAATCGATAAATCGATAAATCGATAAATCGATAAATCGATAAATCGATAAATCGATAAATCGATAAATCGATAAATCGATAAATCGATAAATCGATAAATCGATAAATCGATAAATCGATAAATCGATAAATCGATAAATCGAAAAATCGATAAATCGTTAAATCGATAAACCGTAAAATCATTAAATCGATGGATAGATTAATCGATAAATAGATAAATCCATTGATGAATAGATAGATAAATCGATATATCGATATATCGATAAATCGATAAATCGATAAATATATCAATCCATAAATAAATAGAAAAGTAAATAGATAAATTGTTAAATAGATCAATCGATACATAGATAGATAAATCGATAAATCCATAAATAGATAAATCGATAGAAAGATAGATAGATAGATTAATCGATAAATTGTTAAATCGCTATATAGATAGATAAATAAATCGATAAATCGATAAATCGATAAATCGATAAATCGAAAAATCGACAAATCGATAAATCGATAAATTGATAAATCAATAAATCGATAAATCGATAAATCGATAAATTGATAAATCAATAAATCGATAAATCGATAAATCGATAAATCGATAAATCGATAAATCGATAAATCGATAAATCGATAAATCGATAAATCGATAAATCGATTAATTGATAAATCGTTAAATCGATAAATCGTTAAAACAATAAATCGATAAATCGATAAATCGATAAATCGATAAATCGATAAATCGATAAATCGATAAATCGATAAATCGATAAATCGATAAATCGATAAATCGATAAATCGATAAATCGATAAATCGATAAATCGATAAATCGATAAATCGATAAACCGATAAATCGATAAATCGATAAATCGATAAATCGATAAATCGATAAATCGATAAATCAATAAATCGATAAATCGATAAATCGATAATTCGATAAATCGATAAATCGATAAATCGATAAATCGATAAATCGATAAATCGATAAATCGATAAATCGTTAAATCGATAAATCGTTAAATCGATAAATCGATAAATCGATAAATCGATAAATCGTTAAATCGATAAATCGATTAATTGATAAATCGTTAAATCGTTAAATGGATAAATCGTTAAATCGAGAAATCGTTAAATCATTAAATCGATAAATCGATAAATCGATAAATCGATAAATCGATAAATCGATAAATCGATAAATCGATAAATCGATAAATCGTTAAATCGATAAATCGATAAATCGTTAAATCGTTAAATCGATAAATCGTTAAATCGATAAATCGATAAATCGATTAATTGATAAATCGTTAAATCGATAAATCGATAAATCGTTAAATGGATAAATCGTTAAATCGAGAAATCGTTAAATCATTAAATCGATAAATCGATAAATCGATGGATAGATTAATCGATAAATAGATAAATCCATTGATGAATAGATAGATAAATCGATATATCGATATATCGATAAATCGATAAATCGATAAATCGATAAATCGATAAATCGATAAATCGATAAATCGATAAATCGATAAATCGATAAATCGATAAATCGATAAATCGATAAATCGATAAATCGATAAATCGATAAATCGATAAATCGATAAATCGATAAATCGATAAATCGATAAATCGATAAATCGATAAATCGATAAATCGATAAACCGATAAATCGATAAATCGATAAATCGATAAATCGATAAATCGATAAATCGATAAATCGATAAATCGATAAATCGATAAATCGATAAATCGATAAATCGATAAATCGATAAATCGATAAATCGATAAATCGATAAATCGATAAATCGATAAATCGATAAATCGATAAATCGATAAATCGATAAATCGATAAATCGATAAATCGATAAATCGTTAAATCGATAAATCGTTAAATCGATAAATCGATAAATCGATAAATCGATAAATCGTTAAATCGATAAATCGATTAATGATAAATCGTTAAATCGTTAAATGGATAAATCGTTAAATCGAGAAATCGTTAAATCATTAAATCGATAAATCGATAAATCGATAAATCGATAAATCGATAAATCGATAAATCGATAAATCGATAAATCGATAAATCGATAAATCGATAAATCGATAAATCGTTAAATCGATAAATCGTTAAATCGTTAAATCGATAAATCGTTAAATCGATAAATCGATAAATCGATTATTTGATAAATCGTTAAATCGATAAATCGATAAATCGTTAAATGGATAAATCGTTAAATCGAGAAATCGTTAAATCATTAAATCGATAAATCGATAAATCGATGGATAGATTAATCGATAAATAGATAAATCCATTGATGAATAGATAGATAAATCGATATATCGATATATCGATAAATCGATAAATCGATAAATCGATAAATCGATAAATCGATAAATCGATAAATCGATAAATCGATAAATCGATAAATCGATAAATCGATAAATCGATAAATCGATAAATCGATAAATCGATAAATCGATAAATCGATAAATCGATAAATCGATAAATCGATAAATCGATAAATCGATATATCGATAAATCGATAAATCGATAAATCGATAAATCGATAAATCGATAAATCGATAAATCGATAAATCGATAAATCGATAAATCGATAAATCGATAAATCGATA
Source organism: Nineta flava (assembly GCA_963920215.1). Lineage (NCBI taxonomy): Eukaryota > Metazoa > Arthropoda > Insecta > Neuroptera > Chrysopidae > Nineta > Nineta flava. The sequence goes on from OY986046.1 coordinate 40,804,594, forward strand.
AATCGATAAATCGATAAATCGATAAATCGATAAATCGATAAATCGATAAATCGATAAATCGATAAATCGATAAATCGATTAATCGATTAATCGATAAATCGATAAATCGATAAATCGATTAATCGATAAATCGATTAATCGATAAATCGATAAATCGATAAATCGATAAATCGATAAATCGATAAATCGACAAATCGATAAATCGATAAATCGATAAATCGATAAATCGATAAATCGATAAATCGATAAATCGATCAATCGATAAATCGATCAATCGATAAATCGATCAATCGATAAATCAATAAATCGATAAATTGATAAATTGATAAATCAATAAATCGATAAATCGATAAATAGATAAATCGATAAATCGATAAATCGATAAATCGATAAATCGATAAATCGATAAATCGATAAATCGATAAATCGATAAATCGATAAATCGATAAATCGATAAATCGATAAATCGATAAATCGATAAATCGATAAATCGATAAATCGATAAATCGATAAATCGATAAATCGATAAATCGATAAATCGATAAATCGATAAATCGATAAATCGATAAATCGATAAATCGATAAATCGATAAATCGATAAATCGATAAATCGATAAATCGATAAATCGATAAATCGATAAATCGATAAATCGATAAATCGATAAATCGATAAATCGATAAATCGATAAATCGATAAATCGATAAATCGATAAATCGATAAATCGATAAATCGATAAATCGATAAATCGATAAATCGATAAATCGATAAATCGATAAATCGATAAATCGATAAATCGATAAATCGATAAATCGATAAATCGATAAATCGATAAATCGATAAATCGATAAATCGATAAATCGATAAATCGATAAATCGATAAATCGATAAATCGATAAATCGATAAATCGATAAATCGATAAATCGATAAATCGATAAATCGATAAATCGATAAATCGATAAATCGATAAATCGATAAATCGATAAATCGATAAATCGATAAATCGATAAATCGATAAATCGATAAATCGATAAATCGATAAATCGATAAATCGATAAATCGATAAATCGATAAATCGATAAATCGATAAATCGATAAATCGATAAATCGATAAATCGATAAATCGATAAATCGATAAATCGATAAATCGATAAATCGATAAATCGATAAATCGATAAATCGATAAATCGATAAATCGATAAATCGATAAATCGATAAATCGATAAATCGATAAATCGATAAATCGATAAATCGATAAATCGATAAATCGATAAATCGATAAATCGATAAATCGATAAATCGATAAATCTATAAATCGATAAATCGATAAATCGATAAATCGATAAATCGATAAATCGTTAAATCGTTAAATCGATGGATAGATTAATCGATAAATAGATAAATCCATTGATGAATAGATAGATAAATCGATATATCGATATATCGATATATCGATATATCGATATATCGATATATCGATATATCGATATATCGATATATCGATATATCGATTAATCAATAAATCGATTAATATATCAATCCATAAATAAATAGAAAAGTAAATAGATAAATTGTTCAATAGATAAATCGATACATAGATAGATAAATCAATAAATCGATAAATAGATAAATCGATAGAAAGATAGATAGATTAATCGATAAATCAATAAATAGATAAATCGATAGAAAGATAGATAGATTAATCGATAAATCGTTAAATCGCTATAAAGATAGATAAATAAATCGATAACTCGATATATCGATAACTCGATAAATCGATAAATCGATAAATCGATAAATCGATAAATCGATAAATCGATAAATCGATAAATCGATAAATCGATAAATCGATAAATCGATAAATCGATAAATCGATAAATCGATAAATCGATAAATCGATAAATCGATAAATCGATAAATCGATAAATCGATAAATCGATAAATCGATAAATCGATAAATCGATAAATCGATAAATCGATAAATCGATAAATCGATAAATCGATAAATCGATAAATCGATAAATCGATAAATCGATAAATCGATAAATCGATAAATCGATAAATCGATAAATCGATAAATCGATAAATCGATAAATCGATAAATCGATAAATCGATAAATCGATAAATCGATAAATCGATAAATCGATAAATCGATAAATCGATAAATCGATAAATCGATAAATCGATAAATCGATAAATCGATAAATCGATAAATCGATAAATCGATAAATCGATAAATCGATAAATCGATAAATCGATAAATCGATAAATCGATAAATCGATAAATCGATAAATCGATAAATCGATAAATCGATAAATCGATAAATCGATAAATCGATAAATCGATAAATCGATAAATCGATAAATCGATAAATCGATAAATCGATAAATCGATAAATCGATAAATCGATAAATCGATAAATCGATAAATCGATAAATCGATAAATCGATAAATCGATAAATCGATAAATCGATAAATCGATAAATCGATAAATCGATAAATCGATAAATCGATAAATCGATAAATCGATAAATCGATAAATCGATAAATCGATAAATCGATAAATCGATAAATCGATAAATCGATAAATCGATAAATCGATAAATCGATAAATCGATAAATCGATAAATCGATAAATCTATAAATCGATAAATCGATAAATCGATAAATCGATAAATCGATAAATCGATAAATCGATAAATCGATAAATCGTTAAATCGTTAAATCGATGGATAGATTAATCGATAAATAGATAAATCCATTGATGAATAGATAGATAAATCGATATATCGATATATCGATTAATCAATAAATCGATTAATATATCAATCCATAAATAAATAGAAAAGTAAATAGATAAATTGTTCAATAGATAAATCGATACATAGATAGATAAATCAATAAATCGATAAATAGATAAATCGATAGAAAGATAGATAGATTAATCGATAAATCAATAAATAGATAAATCGATAGAAAGATAGATAGATTAATCGATAAATCGTTAAATCGCTATAAAGATAGATAAATAAATCGATAACTCGATATATCGATAACTCGATAAATCGATAAATCGATAAATCGATAAATCGATAAATCGATAAATCGATAAATCGATAAATCGATAAATCGATAAATCGATAAATCGATAAATCGATAAATCGATAAATCGATAAATCGATAAATCGATAAATCGATAAATCGATAAATCGACAAATCGATAAATCGATAAATCGTAAAATCGATAAATCGTTAAATCGATAAATGGATAAATTGTTAAATCGTTAAATCGATAAATCGATAAATCGATAAATCGATAAATCGATAAATCGATAAATCGATAAATCGATAAATCGATAAATCGATAAATCGATAAATCGATGGATAGATTAATCGATAAATAGATAAATCCATTGATGAATAGATAGTTATCGATATTTCGATATTTCGATAAATCGATAAATCGATTAATCAATAAATCGATAAATAAACAGATAGTTAAATAGATAAATTGTTAAATAGATAAATCGAAAGATATATAGATAAATCGATAAATCGCTATAAAGATAGATAAATAAATCGATAGCTCGATATATCGATAACTCGATATATCGATAACTCGATATATCGATAACTCGATATATCGATAACTCGATATATCGATAGGTCGATAAGTCGATATATCGATAAATCGATAAATCGATAAATCGATATATCGATAAATCGATGAATCGATAAATCGATGAATCGATAAATCGATGAATCGATAAATCGATGAATCGATAAATCGATGAATCGATAAATCGATAAATCGATAAATCGATAAATCGATAAATCGATAAATCGATAAATCGATAAATCGATAAATCGATAAATCGATAAATCGATAAATCGATAAATCGATAAATCGATAAATCGATAAATCGATAAATCGATAAATCGATAAATCGATAAATCGATAAATCGATAAATCGATAAATCGATAAATCGATAAATCGATAAATCGATAAATCGATAAATCGATAAATCGATAAATCTATAAATCGATAAATCGATAAATCGATAAATCGATAAATCGATAAATCGTTAAATCGTTAAATCGATGGATAGATTAATCGATAAATAGATAAATCCATTGATGAATAGATAGATAAATCGATATATCGATATATCGATATATCGATATATCGATATATCGATATATCGATATATCGATATATCGATATATCGATATATCGATTAATCAATAAATCGATTAATATATCAATCCATAAATAAATAGAAAAGTAAATAGATAAATTGTTCAATAGATAAATCGATACATAGATAGATAAATCAATAAATCGATAAATAGATAAATCGATAGAAAGATAGATAGATTAATCGATAAATCAATAAATAGATAAATCGATAGAAAGATAGATAGATTAATCGATAAATCGTTAAATCGCTATAAAGATAGATAAATAAATCGATAACTCGATATATCGATAACTCGATAAATCGATAAATCGATAAATCGATAAATCGATAAATCGATAAATCGATAAATCGATAAATCGATAAATCGATAAATCGATAAATCGATAAATCGATAAATCGATAAATCGATAAATCGATAAATCGATAAATCGATAAATCGATAAATCGATAAATCGATAAATCGATAAATCGATAAATCGATAAATCGATAAATCGATAAATCGATAAATCGATAAATCGATAAATCGATAAATCGATAAATCGATAAATCGATAAATCGATAAATCGATAAATCGATAAATCGATAAATCGATAAATCGATAAATCGATAAATCGATAAATCGATAAATCGATAAATCGATAAATCGATAAATCGATAAATCGATAAATCGATAAATCGATAAATCGATAAATCGATAAATCGATAAATCGATAAATCGATAAATCGATAAATCGATAAATCGATAAATCGATAAATCGATAAATCGATAAATCGATAAATCGATAAATCGATAAATCGATAAATCGATAAATCGATAAATCGATAAATCGATAAATCGATAAATCGATAAATCGATAAATCGATAAATCGATAAATCGATAAATCGATAAATCGATAAATCGATAAATCGATAAATCGATAAATCGATAAATCGATAAATCGATAAATCGATAAATCGATAAATCGATAAATCGATAAATCGATAAATCGATAAATCGATAAATCGATAAATCGATAAATCGATAAATCGATAAATCGATAAATCGATAAATCGATAAATCGATAAATCGATAAATCGATAAATCGATAAATCGATAAATCGATAAATCGATAAATCGATAAATCGATAAATCGATAAATCGATAAATCGATAAATCGATAAATCGATAAATCGATAAATCGATAAATCGATAAATCGATAAATCGATAAATCGATAAATCGATAAATCGATAAATCGATAAATCGATAAATCTATAAATCGATAAATCGATAAATCGATAAATCGATAAATCGATAAATCGATAAATCGATAAATCGATAAATCGTTAAATCGTTAAATCGATGGATAGATTAATCGATAAATAGATAAATCCATTGATGAATAGATAGATAAATCGATATATCGATATATCGATATATCGATATATCGATATATCGATATATCGATATATCGATTAATCAATAAATCGATTAATATATCAATCCATAAATAAATAGAAAAGTAAATAGATAAATTGTTCAATAGATAAATCGATACATAGATAGATAAATCAATAAATCGATAAATAGATAAATCGATAGAAAGATAGATAGATTAATCGATAAATCAATAAATAGATAAATCGATAGAAAGATAGATAGATTAATCGATAAATCGTTAAATCGCTATAAAGATAGATAAATAAATCGATAACTCGATATATCGATAACTCGATAAATCGATAAATCGATAAATCGATAAATCGATAAATCGATAAATCGATAAATCGATAAATCGATAAATCGATAAATCGATAAATCGATAAATCGATAAATCGATAAATCGATAAATCGATAAATCGATAAATCGACAAATCGATAAATCGATAAATCGTAAAATCGATAAATCGTTAAATCGATAAATGGATAAATCGTTAAATCGATAAATTGTTAAATCGTTAAATCGATAAATCGATAAATCGATAAATCGATAAATCGATAAATCGATAAATCGATAAATCGATAAATCGATAAATCGATAAATCGATAAATCGATGGATAGATTAATCGATAAATAGATAAATCCATTGATGAATAGATAGTTATCGATATTTCGATATTTCGATAAATCGATAAATCGATTAATCAATAAATCGATAAATAAACAGATAGTTAAATAGATAAATTGTTAAATAGATAAATCGAAAGATATATAGATAAATCGATAAATCGCTATAAAGATAGATAAATAAATCGATAGCTCGATATATCGATAACTCGATATATCGATAACTCGATATATCGATAACTCGATATATCGATAACTCGATATATCGATAGGTCGATAAGTCGATATATCGATAAATCGATAAATCGATAAATCGATATATCGATAAATCGATGAATCGATAAATCGATGAATCGATAAATCGATGAATCGATAAATCGATGAATCGATAAATCGATAAATCGATAAATCGATAAATCGATAAATCGATAAATCGATAAATCGATAAATCGATAAATCGATAAATCGATAAATCGATAAATCGATAAATCGATAAATCGATAAATCGATAAATCGATAAATCGATAAATCGATAAATCGATAAATCGATAAATCGATAAATCGATAAATCGATAAATCGATAAATCGATAAATCGATAAATCGATAAATCGATAAATCGATAAATCGATAAATCGATAAATCGATAAATCGATAAATCGATAAATCGATAAATCGATAAATCGATAAATCGATAAATCGATAAATCGATAAATCGATAAATCGATAAATCGATAAATCGATAAATCGATAAATCGATAAATCGATAAATCGATAAATCGATAAATCGATAAATCGATAAATCGATAAATCGATAAATCGATAAATCGATAAATCGATAAATCGATAAATCGATAAATCGATAAATCGATAAATCGATAAATCGATAAATCGATAAATCGATAAATCGATAAATCGATAAATCGATAAATCGATAAATCGATAAATCGATAAATCGATAAATCGATAAATCGATAAATCGATAAATCGATAAATCGATAAATCGATAAATCGATAAATCGATAAATCGATAAATCGATAAATCGATAAATCGATAAATCGATAAATCGATAAATCGATAAATCGATAAATCGATAAATCGATAAATCGATAAATCGATAAATCGATAAATCGATAAATCGATAAATCGATAAATCGATAAATCGATAAATCGATAAATCGATAAATCGATAAATCGATAAATCGATAAATCGATAAATCGATAAATCGATAAATCGATAAATCGATAAATCGATAAATCGATAAATCGATAAATCGATAAATCGATAAATCGATAAATCGATAAATCGATAAATCGATAAATCCATAAATCGAAAAATCGATAAATCGATAAATCCATAAATCGATAAATCGATAAATCGATAAATCGATAAATCGATAAATCGATAAATCGATAAATCGATAAATCGATAAATCGATAAATCGATAAATCGATAAATCGATAAATCGATAAATCGATAAATCGATAAATCGATAAATCGATAAACCGATAAATCGATAAATCGTTAAATCGTTAAATCAATGGATAGATTAATCGATAAATAGATAAATCCATTGATGAATAGATAGATAAATTGATATATCGATATATCGATAAATCAATAAATCGATAAATATATCAATCCATAAATAAATAGAAAAGTAAATAGATAAATTGTTAAATCGATAAATCGATAAATCGATAAATCGATAAATCGATAAATCGATAAATCGATAAATCGATAAATCGATAAATCGATAAACCGATAAATCGATAAATCGATAAATCGATAGATAATTCGTTAAACCGATAGTCCATAAATAAATTGAAAAGTAAATAGATAAATTGTTTAATAGATAAATCGATACATAGATAGATAAATCGCTAAATCGATAAATAGATAAATCGATAGAAAGATAGATAGATTAATCGATAAATCATGAAATCGCTATATAGATAGATAAATAAATCGATAAATCGATAAATCGATAAATCGATAAATCAATAAATCGATAAATCGATAAATCGATGAATCGATAAATCGATGAATCGATAAATCGATGAATCGATAAATCGATGAATCGATAAATCGATAAATCGATAAATCGATAAATCGATAAATCGATAAATCGATAAATCGATAAATCGATAAATCGATAAATCGATAAATCGATAAATCGATAAATCGATAAATCGATAAATCGATAAATCGATAAATCGATAAATCGATAAATCGATAAATCGATAAATCGATAAATCGATAAATCGATAAATCGATAAATCGATAAATCGATAAATCGATAAATCGATAAATCGATAAATCGATAAATCGATAAATCGATAAATCGATAAATCGATAAATCGATAAATCGATAAATCGATAAATCGATAAATCGATAAATCGATAAATCGATAAATCGATAAATCGATAAATCGATAAATCGATAAATCGATAAATCGATAAATCGATAAATCGATAAATCGATAAATCGATAAATCGATAAATCGATAAATCGATAAATCGATAAATCGATAAATCGATAAATCGATAAATCGATAAATCGATAAATCGATAAATCGATAAATCGATAAATCGATAAATCGATAAATCGATAAATCGATAAATCGATAAATCGATAAATCGATAAATCGATAAATCGATAAATCGATAAATCGATAAATCGAAAAATCGATAAATCGATAAATCGATAAATCGATAAATCGATAAATCGATAAATCGATAAATCGATAAATCGATAAATCGATAAATCGATAAATCGATAAATCGATAAATCGATAAATCGATAAATCGATAAATCGATAAATCGATAAATCGATAAATCGATAAATCGATAAATCGATAAATCGATAAATCGATAAATCGATAAATCGATAAATCGATAAATCGATAAATTGATAAATCGATAAATCGTTAAATCGATAAATGGATAAATCGTTAAATCGTTAAATCGTTAAATCGATAAACCGATAAATCGATAAATCGATAAATCGATAAATCGATAAATCGATAAATCGATAAATCGATGGATAGATTAATCGATAAATAAATAAATCCATTGATGAATAGATAGTTATCGATATTTCGATATTTCGATAAATCGATTAATCAATAAATCGATAAATAAACAGATAGTTAAATAGATAAATCGATAAATCGATAAATCGATAAATCGATAAATCGATAAATCGATAAATCGATAAATCGATAAATCGATAAATCGATAAATCGTTAAATCGATAAATGGCAAAATCGTTAAATCGTTAAATCGTTAAATCGTTAAATCGTTAAATCGATAAATCGATAAATCGATAAATCGATAAATCGATGGATAGATTAATCGATAAATAGATAAATCCATTGATGCATAGATAGTTATCGATATTTCGATATTTCGATAAATCGATTAATCAATAAATCGATAAATAAACAGATAGTTAAATAGATAAATTGTTAAATAGATAAATCGAAAAATATATAGATAAATCGATAAATCGATAAATCAATAATTCGATAAATCGATAAATCGATAAATCGATAAATCGATAAATCGATAATTCGAAAAATCGATAAATCAATTAATCGATAAATAAAAAGATAGGTTAATAGATAAATTGTTAAATAGATAAATCGAAAGATATATAGATAAATCGATAAATCGATAAATCGATAAATCGATAAATAGATAAATCGATAGAAAGATAGATAGATTAATCGATAAATCGTTAAATCGCTATGTCGATATATCGATAAATCGATAAATCGATAAAGCGATAAATCGATAAATCGATAAATCGATAAATCGATAAATCGATAATTCGATAAATCGATAAATCGATAAATCGATAAATCGATAAATCGATAAATCGATAAATCGATAAATCGATAAATCGATAAATCGATAATTCGAAAAATCGATAAATCAATTAATCGATAAATAAAAAGATAGGTTAATAGATAAATTGTTAAATAGATAAATCGAAAGATATATAGATAAATCGATAAATCGATAAATCGATAAATAGATAAATCGATAGAAAGATAGATAGATTAATCGATAAATCGTTAAATCGCTATGTCGATATATCGATAAATCGATAAATCGATAAAGCGATAAAGCGATAAATCGATAAATCGATAAATCGATAAATCGATAAATCGATAAATCGATAAATCGATAAATCGATAAATCGATAAATCGATAAATCGATAAATCGATAAATCGATAAATCGATAAATCGATAAATCGATAAATCGATAAATCGATAAATCGATAAATCGATAAATCGATAAATCGATAAATCGATAAATCGATAAATCGATAAATCGATAAATCGATAAATCGATAAATCGATAAATCGATAAATCGATAAATCGATAAATCGATAAATCGATAAATCGATAAATCGATAAATCGATAAATCGATAAATCGATAAATCGATAAATCGATAAATCGATAAATCGATAAATCGATAAATCGATAAATCGATAAATCGATAAATCGATAAATCGATAAATCGATAAATCGATAAATCGATAAATCGATAAATCGATAAATCGATAAATCGATAAATCGATAAATCGATAAATCGATAAATCGATAAATCGATAAATCGATAAATCGATAAATCGATAAATCGATAAATCGATAAATCGATAAATCGATAAATCGATAAATCGATAAATCGATAAATCGATAAATCGATAAATCGATAAATCGATAAATCGATAAATGGATAAATCGTTAAATCGTTAAATCGTTAAATCGTTAAATCGTTAAATCGTTAAATCGTTAAATCGATAAATCGATAAATCGATAAATCGATAAATCGATAAATCGATGGATAGATTAATCGATAAATAGATAAATCCATTGATGAATAGATAGTTATCGATATTTCGATATTTCGATTAATCGATTAATCAATAAATCGATAAATAAACAGATAGTTAAATAGATAAATTGTTAAATAGATAAATCGAAAAATATATAGATAAATCGATAAATCGATAAATCGATAAATCGATAAATCGATAAATCGATAATTCGATAAATCGATAAATCGATAAATCGATAAATCGATAAATCGATAAATCGATAAATCGATAAATCGATAATTCGAAAAATCGATAAATCAATTAATCGATAAATAAATAGATAGGTTAATAGATAAATTGTTAAATAGATAAATCGAAAGATATATAGATAAATCGATAAATCGATAAATCGATAAATCGATAAATCGATAAATCGATAAATCGATAAATCGATAAATCGATAAATCGATAAATCGATAAATCGATAAATCGATAAATCGATAAATCGATAAATAGATAAATCGATAGAAAGATAAATAGATTAATCGATAAATCGTTAAATCGCTATGTCGATATATCGATAAATCGATAAATCGATAAATCGATAAATCGATAAATCGAGAAATCGATAAATCGATAAATCGATAAATCGATAAATCGATAAATCGATAAATCGATAAATCGATAAATCGATAAATCGATAAATCGATAAATCGATAAATCGATAAATCGATAAATCGATAAATCGATAAATCGATAAATCGATAAATCGATAAATCGATAAATCGATAAATCGATAAATCGATAAATCGATAAATCGATAAATCGATAAATCGATAAATCGATAAATCGATAAATCGATAAATCGATAAATCGATAAATCGATAAATCGATAAATCGATAAATCGATAAATCGATAAATCGATAAATCGATAAATCGATAAATCGATAAATCGATAAATCGATAAATCGATAAATCGATAAATCGATAAATCGATAAATCGATAAATCGATAAATCGATAAATCGATAAATCGATAAATCGATAAATCGATAAATCGATAAATCGATAAATCGATAAATCGATAAATCGATAAATCGATAAATCGATAAATCGATAAATCGATAAATCGATAAATCGATAAATCGATAAATCGATAAATCGATAAATCGATAAATCGATAAATCGATAAATCGATAAATCGATAAATCGATAAATCGATAAATCGATAAATCGATAAATCGATAAATCGATAAATCGATAAATCGATAAATCGATAAATCGATAAATCGATAAATCGATAAATCGTTAAATCGATAAATCGATAAATCGATAAATCGATAAATCGATAAATCGATAAATCGTTAAATCGATAAATCGATAAATCGATAAATCGTTAAATCGATAAATCGATAAATCGATAAATCGATAAATCGATAAATCGATAAACCGATAAATCGATAAATCGATAAATCGATAGATAATTCGTTAAACCGATAGTCCATAAATAAATAGAAAAGTAAATAGATAAATTGTTTAATAGATAAATCGATACATAGATAGATAAATCGCTAAATCGATAAATAGATAAATCGATAGAAAGATAGATAGATTAATCGATAAATCATGAAATCGCTATATAGATAGATAAATAAATCGATAAATCGATAAATCGATAAATCGATAAATCGATAAATCGATAAATCGATAAATCGATAAATCGATAAATCGATAAATCGATAAATCGATAAATCGATAAATCGATAAATCGATAAATCGATAAATCGATAAATCGATAAATCGTAAAATCGTAAAATCGATAAATCGATAAATCGATAAATCGATAAATCGATAAATCGATAAATCGATAAATCGATAAATCGATAAATCGATAAATCGATAAATCGATAAATCGATAAATCGTTAAATCGATAAATGGATAAATGGATAAATCGATAAATCGTTAAATCGTTAAATCGTTAAATCGTTAAATCGTTAAATCGATAAATCGATAAATCGATAAATCGATAAATCGATAAATCGATAAATCGATAAATCGATAAATCGATAAATCGATAAATCGATAAATCGATAAATCGATAAATCGATAAATCGATAAATCGATAAATCGATAAATCGATAAATCGATAAATCGATAAATCGATAAATCGATAAATCGATAAATCGATAAATCGATAAATCGATAAATCGATAAATCGATAAATCGATAAATCGATAAATCGATAAATCGATAAATCGATAAATCGATAAATCGATAAATCGATAAATCGATAAATCGATTAATCGATAAATCGATAAATCGATAAATCGATAAATCGATAAATCGATAAATCGATAAATCGATAAATCGATAAATCGATAAATCGATAAATCGATAAATCGATAAATCGATAAATCGATAAATCGATAAATCGATAAATCGATAAATCGATAAATCGATAAATCGATAAATCGATAAATCGATAAATCGTTAAATCGATAAATGGATAAATCGTTAAATCGTTAAATCGTTAAATCGTTAAATCGATAAATCGATAAATCGATAAATCGATAAATCGATAAATCGATGGATAGATTAATCGATAAATAGATAAATCCATTGATGAATAGATAGTTATCGATATTTCGATATTTCGATAAATCGATTAATCAATAAATCGATAAATAAACAGATAGTTAAATAGATAAATTGTTAAATAGATAAATCGATAAATCGATAAATCGATAAATCGATAAATCGATAAATCGATAAATCGATAAATCGATAAATCGATAAATCGATAAATCGATAAATCGATAAATCGATAAATCGATAAATCGATAAATCGATAAATCGATAAATCGATAAATCGATAAATCGATAAATCGATAAATCGATAAATCGATAAATCGATAAATCGATAAATCGATAAATCGATAAATCGATAAATCGATAAATCGATAAATCGATAAATCGATAAATCGATAAATCGATAAATCGATAAATCGATAAATCGATAAATCGATAAATCGATAAATCGATAAATCGATAAATCGATAAATCGATAAATCGATAAATCGATAAATCGATAAATCGATAAATCGATAAATCGATAAATCGATAAATCGATAAATCGATAAATCGATAAATCGATAAATCGATAAATCGATAAATCGATAAATCGATAAATCGATAAATCGATAAATCGATAAATCGATAAATCGATAAATCGATAAATCGATAAATCGATAAATCGATAAATCGATAAATCGATAAATCGATAAATCGATAAATCGATAAATCGATAAATCGATAAATCGATAAATCGATAAATCGATAAATCGATAAATCGATAAATCGATAAATCGATAAATCGATAAATCGATAAATCGATAAATCGATAAATCGATAAATCGATAAATCGATAAATCGATAAATCGATAAATCGATAAATCGATAAATCGATAAATCGATAAATCGATAAATCGATAAATCGATAAATCGATAAATCGATAAATCGATAAATCGATAAATCGATAAATCGATAAATCGATAAATCGATAAATCGATAAATCGATTAATTGATAAATCGTTAAATCGATAAATCGATAAATTGATAAATCGATAAATCGATAAATTGATAAATCGTTAAATCGATAAATTGATAAATCGATAAATCGATTAATTGATAAATCGTTAAATCGATAAATCGATAAATCGATAAATCGATAAATCGATAAATCGATAAATCGATAAACCGATAAATCGATAAATCGTTAAATCGTTAAATCAATGGATAGATTAATCGATAAATAGATAAATCCATTGATGAATAGATAGATAAATTGATATATCGATATATCGATAAATCAATAAATCGATAAATATATCAATCCATAAATAAATAGAAAAGTAAATAGATAAATTGTTAAATTGTTAAATCGATAAATCGATAAATCGATAAATCGATAAATCGATAAATCGATAAATCGATAAATCGATAAATCGATAAATCGATAAACCGATAAATCGATAAATCGATAAATCGATAGATAATTCGTTAAACCGATAGTCCATAAATAAATAGAAAAGTAAATAGATAAATTGTTTAATAGATAAATCGATACATAGATAGATAAATCGCTAAATCGATAAATAGATAAATCGATAGAAAGATAGATAGATTAATCGATAAATCATGAAATCGCTATATAGATAGATAAATAAATCGATAAATCGATAAATCGATAAATCGATAAATCGATAAATCGATAAATCGATAAATCGATATTTCGATAAATCGATATTTCGATAAATCGATATTTCGATAAATCGATAAATCGATAAATCGATAAATCGATAAATCGATAAATCGATAAATCGATAAATCGATAAATCGATAAATCGATAAATCGATAAATCGATAAATCGATAAATCGATAAATCGATAAATCGATAAATCGATAAATCGATAAATCGATAAATCGATAAATCGATAAATCGATAAATCGATAAATCGATAAATCGATAAATCGATAAATCGATAAATCGATAAATCGATAAATCGATAAATCGATAAATCGATAAATCGATAAATCGATAAATCGATAAATCGATAAATCGATAAATCGATAAATCGATAAATCGATAAATCGATAAATCGATAAATCGATAAATCGATAAATCGATAAATCGATAAATCGATAAATCGATAAATCGATAAATCGATAAATCGATAAATCGATAAATCGATAAATCGATAAATCGATAAATCGATAAATCGATAAATCGATAAATCGATAAATCGATAAATCGATAAATCGATAAATCGATAAATCGATAAATCGATAAATCGATAAATCGATAAATCGATAAATCGATAAATCGATAAATCGATAAATCGATAAATCGATAAATCGATAAATCGATAAATCGATAAATCGATAAATCGATAAATCGATAAATCGATAAATCGATAAATCGATAAATCGATAAATCGATAAATCGATAAATCGATAAATCGATAAATCGATAAATCGATAAATCGATAAATCGATAAATCGATAAATCGTTAAATCGATAAATGGATAAATCGTTAAATCGTTAAATCGTTAAATCGTTAAATCGTTAAATCGTTAAATCGTTAAATCGATAAATCGATAAATCGATAAATCGATAAATCGATAAATCGATGGATAGATTAATCGATAAATAGATAAATCCATTGATGAATAGATAGTTATCGATATTTCGATATTTCGATATTTCGATAAATCGATTAATCAATAAATCGATAAATAAACAGATAGTTAAATAGATAAATTGTTAAATAGATATATCGAAAAATATATAGATAAATCGATAAATCGATAAATCGATAATTCGATAAATCGATAAATCGATAAATCGATAAATCGATAATTCGAAAAATCGATAAATCAATTAATCGATAAATAAAAAGATAGGTTAATAGATAAATTGTTAAATAGATAAATCGAAAGATATATAGATAAATCGATAAATCGATAAATCGATAAATCGATAAATCGATAAATCGATAAATCGATAAATCGATAAATCGATAAATCGATAAATCGATAAATCGATAAATCGATAAATCGATAAATCGATAAATCGATAAATCGATAAATAGATAAATCGATAGAAAGATAGATAGATTAATCGATAAATCGTTAAATCGCTATGTCGATAAATCGATAAATCGATAAATCGATAAATCGATAAATCGATAAATCGATAAATCGATAAATCGATAAATCGATAAATCGATAAATCGATAAATCGATAAATCGATAAATCGATTAATTGATAAATCGTTAAATCGATAAATCGATAAATTGATAAATCAATAAATCGATAAATTGATAAATCGTTAAATCGATAAATTGATAAATCGATAAATCGATTAATTGATAAATCGTTAAATCGATAAATCGATAAATCGATAAATCGATAAATCGATAAACCGATAAATCGATAAATCGTTAAATCGATAAATCAATGGATAGATTAATCGATAAATAGATAAATCCATTGATGAATAGATAGATAAATTGATATATCGATATATCGATAAATCAATAAATCGATAAATATATCAATCCATAAATAAATAGAAAAGTAAATAGATAAATTGTTAAATCGATAAATCGATAAATCGATAAATCGATAAATCGATAAATCGATAAATCGATAAAACGATAAATCGATAAATCGATAAATCGATAAATCGATAAATCGATAAATCGATAAATCGATAAATCGATAAATCGATAAATCGATAAATCGATAAACCGATAAATCGATAAATCGATAAATCGATAGATAATTCGTTAAACCGATAGTCCATAAATAAATAGAAAAGTAAATAGATAAATTGTTTAATAGATAAATCGATACATAGATAGATAAATCGCTAAATCGATAAATAGATAAATCGATAGAAAGATAGATAGATTAATCGATAAATCATGAAATCGCTATATAGATAGATAAATAAATCGACAAATCGATAAATCGATAAATCGATAAATCGATAAATCGATAAATCGATAAATCGATAAATCGATAAATCGATAAATCGATAAATCGATAAATCGATAAATCGATAAATCGATAAATCGATAAATCGATAAATCGATAAATCGATAAATCGATAAATCGATAAATCGATAAATCGATAAATCGATAAATCGATAAATCGATAAATCGATAAATCGATAAATCGATAAATCGATAAATCGATAAATCGATAAATCGATAAATCGATAAATCGATAAATCGATAAATCGATAAATCGATAAATCGATAAATCGATAAATCGATAAATCGATAAATCGATAAATCGATAAATCGATAAATCGATAAATCGATAAATCGATAAATCGATAAATCGATAAATCGATAAATCGATAAATCGATAAATCGATAAATCGATAAATCGATAAATCGATAAATCGATAAATCGATAAATCGATAAATCGATAAATCGATAAATCGATAAATCGATAAATCGATAAATCGATAAATCGATAAATCGATAAATCGATAAATCGATAAATCGATAAATCGATAAATCGATAAATCGATAAATCGATGGATAGATTAATCGATAAATCGATAAATCGATAAATCGATAAATCGATAAATCGATAAATCGATAAATCGATAAATCGATAAATCGATAAATCGATAAATCGATAAATCGATAAATCGATAAATCGATAAATCGATAAATCGATAAATCGATAAATCGATAAATCGATAAATCGATAAATCGATAAATCGATAAATCGACAAATCGATAAATCGATAAATCGATAAATCGATAAATCGATAAATCGATAAATCGATAAATCGATAAATCGATAGATCGATAGATCGATAAATCGATAGATCGATAAATCGATAAATCGATAAATCGTTAAATCGATAAATCGTTAAATCGATAAATCGTTAAATCGATAAATCGTTAAATCGATAAATCGATAAATCGATAAATCGATTAATTGATAAATCGTTAAATCGTTAAATCGATGGATCGATAAATCGATAAATCGATAAATCGATAAATCGATAAATCGATAAAACGATAAATCGATAAAACGATAAATCGATAAAACGATAAATCGATAAATCGATAAATCGATAAATCGATAAATCGATAAATCGATAAATCGATAAATCGATAAATCGATCAATCGATAAATCGATCAATCGATAAATCGATAAATCGATAAATCGATAAATCGATAAATCGATAAATCGATAAATCGATAAATCGATAAATCGATAAATCGATAAATCGATAAATCGATAAATCGATAAATCGATAAATCGATAAATCGATAAATCGATAAATCGATAAATCGATAAATCGATAAATCGATAAATCGATAAATCGATAAATCGATAAATCGATAAATCGATAAATCGATAAATCGATAAATCGATAAATCGATAAATCGATAAATCGATAAATCGATAAATCGATAAATCGATAAATCGATAAATCGTTAAATCGATAAATCGATAAATCGATAAATCGATAAATCGATAAATCGATAAATCGATAAATCGATTAATTGATAAATCGTTAAATCGATAAATCGTTAAATCGTTAAATCGATGGATCGATAAATTGATAAATCCATTGATGAATAGATAGGTAAATCGATAAATCGATATATCGATATATCGATATATCGATAAATCGATAAATCAATAAATCGATAAATATATCAGTCCATAAATAAATAGAAAAGTAAATAGATAAATTGTTTAATAGATAAATCGATACATAGATAGATAAATCGCTAAATCGATAAATAGATAAATCGATAGAAAGATAGATAGATTAATCGATAAATCGTGAAATCGCTATATAGATAGATAAATAAATCGATAAATCGATAAATCGATTGATGAATAGATAGATAAATCGATTGATGAAAAATCGATTAATCGATAAACCGATAAATCGATAAAGCGATCAATCGATAAATCGATCAATCGATAAATCGATAAATCGATAAATCGATAAATCGATAAATCGATAATTCGAAAAATCGATAAATCAATTAATCGATAAATAAATAGATAGGTTAATAGATAAAATGTTAAATAGATAAATCGAAAGATATATAGATAAATCGATAAATCGATAAATCGATAAATCGATAAATCGATAAATCGATAAATCGATAAATCGATAAATCGATAAATCGATAAATCGATAAATCGATAAATCGATAAATCGATAAATCGATAAATCGATAAATCGATAAATCGATAAATCGATAAATCGATAAATCGATAAATCGATAAATCGATAAATCGATAAATCGATAAATCGATAAATCGATAAATCGATAAATCGATAAATCGATAAATCGATAAATCGATAAATCGATAAATCGATAAATCGATAAATCGATAAATCGATAAATCGATAAATCGATAAATCGATAAATCGATAAATCGATAAATCGATAAATCGATAAATCGATAAATCGATAAATCGATAAATCGATAAATCGATAAATCGATAAATCGATAAATCGATAAATCGATAAATCAATAAATCGATAAATCGATAAATCGATAAATCGATAAATCGATAAATCTATAAATCGATAAATCGATAAATCGATAAATCGATAAATCGTAAAATCGATAAATCGATAAATCGTTAAATCGATAAATCGATAAATCGATAAATCGATAAATCGATAAATCGATTATTTGATAAATCGTTAAATCGATAAATCGTTAAATCGTTAAATCGATGGATCGATTAATCGATAAATTGATAAATCCATTGATGAATAGATAGATAAATCGATAAATCGATATATCGATATATCGATAAATCGATAAATCGATAAATCGATAAATCGATAAATCGATAAATCGATAAATCGATAAATCGATAAATCGATAAATCGATAAATCGATAAATCGATAAATCGATAAATCGATAAATCGATAAATCGATAAATCGATAAATCGATAAATCGATAAATCGATAAATCGATAAATCGATAAATCAATAAATCGATAAATCGATAAATCGATAAATCGATAAATCGATAAATCGATAAATCGATAAATCGATAAATCGATAAATCGATAAATCGATAAATCGATAAATCGATAAATCGATAAATCGATAAATCGATAAATCGATAAATCGATAAATCGATAAATCGATAAATCGATAAATCGATAAATCGATAAATCGATAAATCGATAAATCGATAAATCGATAAATCGATAAATCGATAAATCGATAAATCGATAAATCGATAAATCGATAAATCGATAAATCGATAAATCGATAAATCGATAAACCGATAAATCGATAAATCGATTAATTGATAAATTGATAAATCGATAGATCGATTAATTGATAAATCGTTAAATCGATAAATCGATAAATCGATAAACCGATAAATCGATAAATCGTTAAATCGGTGGATAGATTAATCGATAAATAGATAAATCCATTGATGGATAGATAGATAAATCGATATATCGATATATCGATATATCGATATATCGATAAATCAATAAATCGATAAATATATCAATCCATAAATAAATAGAAAAGTAAAAAGATAAATTGTTAAATAGATAAATCGATACAAAGATAGATAAATCAGTAAATCGATAAATAGATAATTCGATAGAAAGATAGATAGATTAATCGATAAATCGATAAATAGATAAATCGATAGAAATATAGATAGATTAATCGATAAATCGTTAAATCGCTATAAAGATAGATAAATAAATCGATAACTCGATATATCGATAAATCGATAAATCGATAAATCGATAAATCGATAAATCGATAAATCGATAAATCGATAAATCGATAAATCGATAAATCGATAAATCGATAAATCGATAAATCGATAATTGATAAATCGATAAATGGATAAATCGATAAATCGATAAATCGATAAATCGATAAATCGATAAATCGATAAATCGATAAATCGATAAATCGATAAATCGATAAATCGATAAATCGATAAATCGATAAATCGATAAATCGATAAATCGATAAATCGATAAATCGATAAATCGATAAATCGATAAATCGATAAATCGATAAATCGATAAATCGATAAATCGATAAATCGATAAATCGATAAATCGATAAATCGATAAATCGATAAATCGATAAATCGATAAATCGATAAATCGATAAATCGATAAATCGATAAATCGATAAATCGATAAATCGATAAATCGATAAATCGATAAATCGATAAATCGATAAATCGATAAATCGATAAATCGATAAATCGATAAATGGATAAATGGATAAATCGATAAATCGATAAATCGATAAATCGATAAATCGATAAATCGATAAATCGATAAATCGATAAATCGATAAATCGATAAATCGATAAATCGGTAAATCGATAAATCGATAAATCGATAGAAAGATAGATAGATTAATCGATAAATCGATAAATAGATAAATCGATTAATCGATAAATCGTTAAATCGCTATAAAGATAGATAAATAAATCGATAACTCGATATATCGATAAATCGATATATCGATAAATCGATATATCGATATATCGATAAATCGATATATCGATAAATCGATATATCGATAAATCGATAAATCGATAAATCGATAAATCGATAAATCGATAAATCGATAAATCGATAAATCGATAAATCGATAAATCGATAAATCGATAAATCGATAAATCGATAAATCGATAAATCGATAAATCGATAAATCGATAAATCGATAAATCGATAAATCGATAAATCGATAAATCGATAAATCGATAAATCGATAAATCGATAAATCGATAAATCGATAAATCGATAATTGATAAATCGATAAATCGATAAATCGATAAATGGATAAATGGATAAATCGATAAATCGATAAATCGATAAATCGATAAATCGATAAATCGATAAATCGATAAATCGATAAATCGATAAATCGATAAATCGATAAATCGATAAATCGATAAATCGATAAATCGATAAATCGATAAATCGATAAATCGATAAATCGATAAATCGATAAATCGATAAATCGATAAATCGATAAATCGATAAATCGATAAATCGACAAATCGATAAATCGATAAATCGATAAATCGATAAATCGATAAATCGATAAATCGATAAATGGATAAATCGATAAATGGATAAATCGATAAATCGTTAAATCGATAAATGGATAAATCGTTAAATCGATAAATCGTTAAATCGTTAAATCGATAAATCGATAAATCGATAAATCGATAAATCGATAAATCGATAAATCGATAAATCGATAAATCGATAAATCGATAAATCGATAAATCGATAAATCGATAAATCGATAAATCGATAAATCGATAAATCGATAAATCGTTAAATCGATAAATCGATAAATCGTTCAATCGATAAATCGATAAATCGATAAATCGATAAATCGATAAATCGATAAATAGATAAATCGATAGAAATATAGATAGATTAATCGATAAATCGTTAAATCGCTATAAAGATAGATAAATAAATCGATAACTCGATATATCGATAAATCGATAAATCGATAAATCGATAAATCGATAAATCGATAAATCGATAAATCGATAAATCGATAAATCGATAAATCGATAAATCGATAAATCGATAAATCGATAAATCGATAAATCGATAAATCGATAAATCGATAAATCGATAAATCGATAAATCGATAAATCGATAAATCGATAAATCGATAAATCGATAAATCGATAAATCGATAAATCGATAAATCGATAAATCGATAAATCGATAAATCGATAAATCGATAAATCGATAAATCGATAAATCGATAAATCGATAAATCGATAAATCGATAAATCGATAAATCGATAAATCGATAAATCGATAAATCGATAAATCGATAAATCGATAAATCGATAAATCGATAAATCGATAAATCGATAAATCGATAAATCGATAAATCGATAAATCGATAAATCGATAAATCGATAAATCGATAAATCGATAAATCGATAAATCGATAAATCGATAAATCGATAAATCGATAAATCGCTAAATCGATAAATCGATAAATCGATAAATCGATAAATGGATAAATGGATAAATCGATAAATCGATAAATCGATAAATCGATAAATCGATAAATCGATAAATCGATAAATCGATAAATCGATAAATCGATAAATCGATAAATCGATAAATCGATAAATCGATAAATCGATAAATCGATAAATCGATAAATCGATAAATCGATAGAAAGATAGATAGATTAATCGATAAATCGATAAATAGATAAATCGATAGAAATATAGATAGATTAATCGATAAATCGTTAAATCGCTATAAAGATAGATAAATAAATCGATAAATCGATAAATCGATAAATCGATAAATCGATAAATCGATAAATCGATAAATCGATAAATCGATAAATCGATAAATCGATAAATCGATAAATCGATAAATCGATAAATCGATAAATCGATAAATCGATAAATCGATAAATCGATAAATCGATAAATCGATAAATCGATAAATCGATAAATCGATAAATCGATAAATCGATAAATCGATAAATCGATAAATCGATAAATAGATAAATCGATAAATCGATAAATCGATAAATCGATAAATCGATAAATCGATAAATCGATAAATCGATAAATCGATAAATCGATAAATCGATAAATCGATAAATCGATAAATCGATAAATCGATAAATCGATAAATCGATAAATCGATAAATCGATAAATCGATAAATCGATAAATCGATAAATCGATAAATCGATAAATCGATAAATCGATAAATCGATAAATCGATAAATCGATAAATCGATAAATCGATAAATCGATAAATCGATAAATCGATAAATCGATAAATCGATAAATCGATAAATCGATAAATCGATAAATAGATAAATCGATAGAAAGATAGATAGATTAATCGATAAATCGTTATATCGCTATGTCGATAAATCGATAAATCGATAAATCGATAAATCGATAAATCGATAAATCGATAAATCGATAAATCGATAAATCGATAAATCGATAAATCGATTAATTGATAAATCGTTAAATCGATAAATCGTTAAATCGTTAAATCGATGGATCGATTAATCGATAAATTGATAAATCCATTGATGAATAGATAGATAAATCGATAAATCGATAAATCGATATATCGATATATCGATAAATCGATAAATCAATAAATCGATAAATATATCAGTCCATAAATAAATAGAAAAGTAAATAGATAAATTGTTTAATAGATAAATCGATACATAGATAGATAAATCGCTAAATCGATAAATAGATAATTCGATAGAAAGATAGATAGATTAATCGATAAATCGTGAAATCGCTATATAGATAGATAAATAAATCGATAAATCGATAAATCGATAAATCGATAAATCGATAAATCGATAAATAGATAAATCGATAAATCGATAAATCGATAAATCGATAAATCGATAAATCGATAAATCGATAAATCGATAAATCGATGAATCGATAAATCGATAAATCGATAAATCGATAAATCGATAAATCGATAAATCGATAAATCGATAAATCGATAAATCGATAAATCCATAAATCCATAAATCGATAAATCGATAAATCGATAAATCGATAAATCGATAAATCGATAAATCGATAAATCGATAAATCGATAAATCGATAAATCGATAAATCGATAAATCGATAAATCGATAAATCGATAAATCGATAAATGGATAAATCGATAAATCGATAAATCGATAAATCGATAAATCGATAAATCGATAAATCGATAAATCGATAAATCGATAAATCGATAAATCGATAAATCGATAAATCGATAAATCGATAAATCGATAAATCGATAAATCGATAAATCGATAAATCGATAAATCGATAAATCGATAAATCGATAAATCGATAAATCGATAAATCGATAAATCGATAAATCGATAAATCGATAAATCGATAAATCGATAAATCGATAAATCGATAAATCGATAAATCGATAAATCGATAAATCGATAAATCGATAAATCGATAAATCGATAAATCGATAAATCGATAAATCGATAAATCGATAAACCGATAAATCGATAAATCGATTAATTGATAAATTGATAAATCGATAAATCGATTAATTGATAAATCGTTAAATCGATAAATCGATAAATCGATAAACCGATAAATCGATAAATCGTTAAATCGGTGGATAGATTAATCGATAAATAGATAAATCCATTGATGGATAGATAGATAAATCGATATATCGATATATCGATATATCGATATATCGATAAATCAATAAATCGATAAATATATCAATCCATAAATAAATAGAAAAGTAAAAAGATAAATTGTTAAATAGATAAATCGATACAAAGATAGATAAATCAGTAAATCGATAAATAGATAATTCGATAGAAAGATAGATAGATTAATCGATAAATCGATAAATAGATAAATCGATAGAAATATAGATAGATTAATCGATAAATCGTTAAATCGCTATAAAGATAGATAAATAAATCGATAACTCGATATATCGATAAATCGATAAATCGATAAATCGATAAATCGATAAATCGATAAATCGATAAATCGATAAATCGATAAATCGATAAATCGATAAATCGATAAATCGATAAATCGATAAATCGATAAATCGATAAATCGATAAATCGATAAATCGATAAATCGATAAATCGATAAATCGATAAATCGATAAATCGATAAATCGATAAATCGATAAATCGATAAATCGATAAATCGATAAATCGATAAATCGATAAATCGATAATTGATAAATCGATAAATCGATAAATCGATAAATGGATAAATCGATAAATCGATAAATCGATAAATCGATAAATCGATAAATCGATAAATCGATAAATCGATAAATCGATAAATCGATAAATCGATAAATCGATAAATCGATAAATCGATAAATCGATAAATCGATAAATCGATAAATCGATAAATCGATAAATCGATAAATCGATAAATCGATAAATCGATAAATCGATAAATCGATAAATCGATAAATCGATAAATCGATAAATCGATAAATCGATAAATCGATAAATCGATAAATCGATAAATCGATAAATCGATAAATCGATAAATCGATAAATCGATAAATCGATAAATCGATAAATCGATAAATCGATAAATCGATAAATCGATAAATGGATAAATGGATAAATCGATAAATCGATAAATCGATAAATCGATAAATCGATAAATCGATAAATCGATAAATCGATAAATCGATAAATCGATAAATCGATAAATCGATAAATCGATAAATCGATAAATCGATAAATCGGTAAATCGATAAATCGATAAATCGATAGAAAGATAGATAGATTAATCGATAAATCGATAAATAGATAAATCGATAGAAATATAGATAGATTAATCGATAAATCGTTAAATCGCTATAAAGATAGATAAATAAATCGATAACTCGATATATCGATAAATCGATATATCGATAAATCGATATATCGATAAATCGATAAATCGATAAATCGATAAATCGATAAATCGATAAATCGATAAATCGATAAATCGATAAATCGATAAATCGATAAATCGATAAATCGATAAATCGATAAATCGATAAATCGATAAATCGATAAATCGATAAATCGATAAATCGATAAATCGATAAATCGATAAATCGATAAATCGATAAATCGATAAATCGATAAATCGATAAATCGATAAATCGATAAATCGATAAATCGATAAATCGATAAATCGATAAATCGATAAATCGATAAATCGATAAATCGATAAATCGATAAATCGATAAATCGATAAATCGATAAATCGATAAATCGATAATTGATAAATCGATAAATGGATAAATGGATAAATCGATAAATCGATAAATCGATAAATCGATAAATCGATAAATCGATAAATCGATAAATCGATAAATCGATAAATCGATAAATCGATAAATCGATAAATCGATAAATCGATAAATCGATAAATCGATAAATCGATAAATCGATAAATCGATAAATCGATAAATCGATAAATCGATAAATCGATAAATCGATAAATCGATAAATCGATAAATCGATAAATCGATAAATCGATAAATCGATAAATCGATAAATCGATAAATCGATAAATCGATAAATCGATAAATCGATAAATCGATAAATCGATAAATCGATAAATCGATAAATCGATAAATCGATAAATCGATAAATCGATAAATCGATAAATCGATAAATCGATAAATCGATAAATCGATAAATCGATAAATCGATAAATCGATAAATCGATAAATCGATAAATCGATAAATCGATAAATCGATAAATCGATAAATCGATAAATCGATAAATCGATAAATCGATAAATCGATAAATCGATAAATCGATAAATCGATAAATCGATAAATCGATAAATCGATAAATCGATAAATCGATAAATCGATAAATCGATAAATCGATAAATGGATAAATCGATAAATGGATAAATCGATAAATGGATAAATCGATAAATCGTTAAATCGATAAATGGATAAATCGTTAAATCGATAAATCGTTAAATCGTTAAATCGATAAATCGATAAATCGATAAATCGATAAATCGATAAATCGATAAATCGATAAATCGATAAATCGATAAATCGATAAATCGATGAATCGATAAATCGTTAAATCGATAAATCGATAAATCGTTCAATCGATAAATCGATAAATCGATAAATCGATAAATCGATAAATAGATAAATCGATAGAAATATAGATAGATTAATCGATAAATCGTTAAATCGCTATAAAGATAGATAAATAAATCGATAACTCGATATATCGATAAATCGATAAATCGATAAATCGATAAATCGATAAATCGATAAATCGATAAATCGATAAATCGATAAATCGATAAATCGATAAATCGATAAATCGATAAATCGATAAATCGATAAATCGATAAATCGATAAATCGATAAATCGATAAATCGATAAATCGATAAATCGATAAATCGATAAATCGATAAATCGATAAATCGATAAATCGATAAATCGATAAATCGATAAATCGATAAATCGATAAATCGATAAATCGATAAATCGATAAATCGATAAATCGATAAATCGATAAATCGATAAATCGATAAATCGATAAATCGATAAATCGATAAATCGATAAATCGATAAATCGATAAATCGATAAATCGATAAATCGATAAATCGATAAATCGATAAATCGATAAATCGATAAATCGATAAATCGATAAATCGATAAATCGATAAATCGATAAATCGATAAATCGATAAATCGATAAATCGATAAATCGATAAATCGATAAATCGATAAATCGATAAATCGATAAATCGATAAATCGATAAATCGCTAAATCGATAAATCGATAAATCGATAAATCGATAAATGGATAAATGGATAAATCGATAAATCGATAAATCGATAAATCGATAAATCGATAAATCGATAAATCGATAAATCGATAAATCGATAAATCGATAAATCGATAAATCGATAAATCGATAAATCGATAGAAAGATAGATAGATTAATCGATAAATCGATAAATAGATAAATCGATAGAAATATAGATAGATTAATCGATAAATCGTTAAATCGCTATAAAGATAGATAAATAAATCGATAAATCGATAAATCGATAAATCGATAAATCGATAAATCGATAAATCGATAAATCGATAAATCGATAAATCGATAAATCGATAAATCGATAAATCGATAAATCGATAAATCGATAAATCGATAAATCGATAAATCGATAAATCGATAAATCGATAAATCGATAAATCGATAAATCGATAAATCGATAAATCGATAAATCGATAAATCGATAAATCGATAAATCGATAAATCGATAAATCGATAAATCGATAAATCGATAAATCGATAAATCGATAAATCGATAAATCGATAAATCGATAAATCGATAAATCGATAAATCGATAAATCGATAAATCGATAAATAGATAAATCGATAGAAAGATAGATAGATTAATCGATAAATCGTTATATCGCTATGTCGATAAATCGATAAATCGATAAATCGATAAATCGATAAATCGATAAATCGATAAATCGATAAATCGATAAATCGATAAATCGATTAATTGATAAATCGTTAAATCGATAAATCGTTAAATCGTTAAATCGATGGATCGATTAATCGATAAATTGATAAATCCATTGATGAATAGATAGATAAATCGATAAATCGATAAATCGATATATCGATATATCGATAAATCGATAAATCAATAAATCGATAAATATATCAGTCCATAAATAAATAGAAAAGTAAATAGATAAATTGTTTAATAGATAAATCGATACATAGATAGATAAATCGCTAAATCGATAAATAGATAAATCGATAGAAAGATAGATAGATTAATCGATAAATCGTGAAATCGCTATATAGATAGATAAATAAATCGATAAATCGATAAATCGATAAATCGATAAATAGATAAATCGATAAATCGATAAATCGATAAATCGATAAATCGATAAATCGATAAATCGATAAATCGATAAATCGATGAATCGATAAATCGATAAATCGATAAATCGATAAATCGATAAATCGATAAATCGATAAATCGATAAATCGATAAATCGATAAATCCATAAATCCATAAATCCATAAATCCATAAATCGATAAATCGATAAATCGATAAATCGATAAATCGATAAATCGATAAATCGATAAATCGATAAATCGATAAATCGATAAATCGATAAATCGATAAATCGATAAATCGATAAATCGATAAATCGATAAATCGATAAATCGATAAATCGATAAATCGATAAATCGATAAATCGATAAATCGATAAATCGATAAATCGATAAATCGATAAATCGATAAATCGATAAATCGATAAATCGATAAATCGATAAATCGATAAATCGATAAATCGATAAATCGATAAATCGATAAATCGATAAACCGATAAATCGATAAATCGATTAATTGATAAATTGATAAATCGATAAATCGATTAATCGATTAATTGATAAATCGTTAAATCGATAAATCGATAAATCGATAAATCGATAAACCGATAAATCGATAAATCGTTAAATCGGTGGATAGATTAATCGATAAATAGATAAATCCATTGTTGGATAGATAGATAAATCGATATATCGATATATCGATATATCGATATATCGATATATCGATAAATCAATAAATCGATAAATATATCAATCCATAAATAAATAGAAAAGTAAAAAGATAAATTGTTAAATAGATAAATCGATACAAAGATAGATAAATCAGTAAATCGATAAATAGATAATTCGATAGAAAGATAGATAGATTAATCGATAAATCGATAAATAGATAAATCGATAGAAATATAGATAGATTAATCGATAAATCGTTAAATCGCTATAAAGATAGATAAATAAATCGATAACTCGATATATCGATAAATCGATAAATCGATAAATCGATAAATCGATAAATCGATAAATCGATAAATCGATAAATCGATAAATCGATAAATCGATAAATCGATAAATCGATAAATCGATAAATCGATAAATCGATAAATCGATAAATCGATAAATCGATAAATCGATAAATCGATAAATCGATAAATCGATAAATCGATAAATCGATAAATCGATAAATCGATAAATCGATAAATCGATAAATCGATAAATCGATAAACCGATAAATCGATAAATCGATAAATCGATAAATCGATAAATCGATAAATCGATAAATCGATAAATCGATAAATCGATAAATCGATAAATCGATAAATCGATAAATCGATAAATCGATAAATCGATAAATCGATAAATCGATAAATCGATAAATCGATAAATCGATAAATCGATAAATCGATAAATCGATAAATCGATAAATCGCTAAATCGATAAATCGATAAATCGATAAATCGATAAATCGATAAATCGCTAAATCGATAAATCGATAAATCGATAAATCGATAAATGGATAAATCGATAAATCGATAAATCGATAAATCGATAAATCGATAAATCGATAAATCGATAAATCGATAAATCGATAAATCGATAAATCGATAAATCGATAAATCGATAAATCGATAAATCGATAAATCGATAAATCGATAAATCGATAGAAAGATAGATAGATTAATCGATAAATCGATAAATAGATAAATCGATAGAAATATAGATAGATTAATCGATAAATCGTTAAATCGCTATAAAGATAGATAAATAAATCGATAAATCGATAAATCGATAAATCGATAAATCGATAAATCGATAAATCGATAAATCGATAAATCGATAAATCGATAAATCGATAAATCGATAAATCGATAAATCGATAAATCGATAAATCGATAAATCGATAAATCGATAAATCGATAAATCGATAAATCGATAAATCGATAAATCGATAAATCGATAAATCGATAAATCGATAAATCGATAAATCGATAAATCGATAAATCGATAAATCGATAAATCGATAAATCGATAAATCGATAAATCGATAAATCGATAAATCGATAAATCGATAAATCGATAAATCGATAAATCGATAAATCGATAAATCGATAAATCGATAAATCGATAAATCGATAAATCGATAAATCGATAAATCGATAAATAGATAAATCGATAGAAAGATAGATAGATTAATCGATAAATCGTTATATCGCTATGTCGATAAATCGATAAATCGATAAATCGATAAATCGATAAATCGATAAATCGATAAATCGATAAATCGATAAATCGATAAATCGATAAATCGATAAATCGATAAATCGATTAATTGATAAATCGTTAAATCGATAAATCGTTAAATTTTTAAATCGATGGATCGATTAATCGATAAATTGATAAATCCATTGATGAATAGATAGATAAATCGATAAATCGATAAATCGATATATCGATATATCGATAAATCGATAAATCAATAAATCGATAAATATATCAGTCCATAAATAAATAGAAAAGTAAATAGATAAATTGTTTAATAGATAAATCGATACATAGATAGATAAATCGCTAAATCGATAAATAGATAAATCGATAGAAAGATAGATAGATTAATCGATAAATCGTGAAATCGCTATATAGATAGATAAATAAATCGATAAATCGATAAATCGATAAATAGATAAATCGATAAATCGATAAATCGATAAATCGATAAATCGATAAATCGATAAATCGATAAATCGATAAATCGATAAATCGATAAATCGATGAATCGATAAATCGATAAATCGATAAATCGATAAATCGATAAATCGATAAATCGATAAATCGATAAATCGATAAATCGATAAATCCATAAATCCATAAATCCATAAATCCATAAATCGATAAATCGATAAATCGATAAATCGATAAATCGATAAATCGATAAATCGATAAATCGATAAATCGATAAATCGATAAATCGATAAATCGATAAATCGATAAATCGATAAATCGATAAATCGATAAATCGATAAATCGATAAATCGATAAATCGATAAATCGATAAATCGATAAATCGATAAATCGATAAATCGATAAATCGATAAATCGATAAATCGATAAATCGATAAACCGATAAATCGATAAATCGATTAATTGATAAATTGATAAATCGATAAATCGATTAATCGATTAATTGATAAATCGTTAAATCGATAAATCGATAAATCGATAAATCGATAAACCGATAAATCGATAAATCGTTAAATCGGTGGATAGATTAATCGATAAATAGATAAATCCATTGTTGGATAGATAGATAAATCGATATATCGATATATCGATATATCGATATATCGATATATCGATAAATCAATAAATCGATAAATATATCAATCCATAAATAAATAGAAAAGTAAAAAGATAAATTGTTAAATAGATAAATTGATACAAAGATAGATAAATCAGTAAATCGATAAATAGATAATTCGATAGAAAGATAGATAGATTAATCGATAAATCGATAAATAGATAAATCGATAGAAATATAGATAGATTAATCGATAAATCGTTAAATCGCTATAAAGATAGATAAATAAATCGATAACTCGATATATCGATAAATCGATAAATCGATAAATCGATAAATCGATAAATCGATAAATCGATAAATCGATAAATCGATAAATCGATAAATCGATAAATCGATAAATCGATAAATCGATAAATCGATAAATCGATAAATCGATAAATCGATAAATCGATAAATCGATAAATCGATAAATCGATATTTGATAAATCGATAAATCGATAAATCGATAAATCGATAAATCGATAAATCGATAAATCGATAAATCGATAAATCGATAAATCGATAAATCGATAAATCGATAAATCGATAAATCGATAATTCGATAAATCGATAAATCGATAAATCGATAAATCGATAAATCGATAAATCGATAAATCGATAAATCGATAAATCGATAAATCGATAAATGGATAAATGGATAAATCGATAAATCGATAAATCGATAAATCGATAAATCGATAAATCGATAAATCGATAAATCGATAAATCGATAAATCGATAAATCGATAAATCGATAAATCGGTAAATCGATAAATCGATAAATCGATAGAAAGATAGATAGATTAATCGATAAATCGATAAATAGATAAATCGATAGAAATATAGATAGATTAATCGATAAATCGTTAAATCGCTATAAAGATAGATAAATAAATCGATAACTCGATATATCGATAAATCGATATATCGATAAATCGATATATCGATAAATCGATATATCGATAAATCGATATATCGATAAATCGATAAATCGATAAATCGATAAATCGATAAATCGATAAATCGATAAATCGATAAATCGATAAATCGATAAATCGATAAATCGATAAATCGATAAAACGATAAATCGATAAAACGATAAATCGATAAATCGATAAATCGATAAATCGATAAATCGATAAATCGATAAATCGATAAATCGATAAATCGATAAATCGATAAATCGATAAATCGATAAATCGATAAATCGATAAATCGATAAATCGATAAATCGATAAATCGATAAATCGATAAATCGATAAATCGATAAATCGATAAATCGATAATTGATAAATCGATAAATCGATAAATCGATAAATCGATAAATCGATAAATCGATAAATCGATAAATCGATAAATCGATAAATCGATAAATCGATAAATCGATAAATCGATAAATCGATAAATCGATAAATCGATAAATCGATAAATCGATAAATCGATAAATCGATAAATCGATAAATCGATAAATCGATAAATCGATAAATCGATAAATCGATAAATCGATAAATCGATAAATCGATAAATCGATAAATCGATAAATCGATAAATCGATAAATCGATAAATCGATAAATCGATAAATCGATAAATCGATAAATCGATAAATCGATAAATCGATAAATCGATAAATCGATAAATCGATAAATCGATAAATCGATAAATCGATAAATCGATAAATCGATAAATGGATAAATCGATAAATGGATAAATCGATAAATGGATAAATCGATAAATCGTTAAATCGATAAATGGATAAATCGTTAAATCGATAAATCGTTAAATCGTTAAATCGATAAATCGATAAATCGATAAATCGATAAATCGATAAATCGATAAATCGATAAATCGATAAATCGATAAATCGATAAATCGATAAATCGATGAATCGATAAATCGTTAAATCGATAAATCGATAAATCGTTCAATCGATAAATCGATAAATCGATAAATCGATAAATCGATAAATCGATAAATAGATAAATCGATAGAAATATAGATAGATTAATCGATAAATCGTTAAATCGCTATAAAGATAGATAAATAAATCGATAACTCGATATATCGATAAATCGATAAATCGATAAATCGATAAATCGATAAATCGATAAATCGATAAATCGATAAATCGATAAATCGATAAATCGATAAATCGATAAATCGATAAATCGATAAATCGATAAATCGATAAATCGATAAATCGATAAATCGATAAATCGATAAATCGATAAATCGATAAATCGATAAATCGATAAATCGATAAATCGATAAATCGATAAATCGATAAATCGATAAATCGATAAATCGATAAATCGATAAATCGATAAATCGATAAATCGATAAATCGATAAATCGATAAATCGATAAATCGATAAATCGATAAATCGATAAATCGATAAATCGATAAATCGATAAATCGATAAATCGATAAATCGATAAATCGATAAATCGATAAATCGATAAATCGATAAATCGATAAATCGATAAATCGATAAATCGATAAATCGATAAATCGATAAATCGATAAATCGATAAATCGATAAATCGATAAATCGATAAATCGATAAATCGATAAATCGATAAATCGATAAATCGATAAATCGCTAAATCGATAAATCGATAAATCGATAAATCGATAAATGGATAAATGGATAAATCGATAAATCGATAAATCGATAAATCGATAAATCGATAAATCGATAAATCGATAAATCGATAAATCGATAAATCGATAAATCGATAAATCGATAGAAAGATAGATAGATTAATCGATAAATCGATAAATAGATAAATCGATAGAAATATAGATAGATTAATCGATAAATCGTTAAATCGCTATAAAGATAGATAAATAAATCGATAAATCGATAAATCGATAAATCGATAAATCGATAAATCGATAAATCGATAAATCGATAAATCGATAAATCGATAAATCGATAAATCGATAAATCGATAAATCGATAAATCGATAAATCGATAAATCGATAAATCGATAAATCGATAAATCGATAAATCGATAAATCGATAAATCGATAAATCGATAAATCGATAAATCGATAAATCGATAAATCGATAAATCGATAAATCGATAAATCGATAAATCGATAAATCGATAAATCGATAAATCGATAAATCGATAAATCGATAAATCGATAAATCGATAAATCGATAAATCGATAAATCGATAAATAGATAAATCGATAGAAAGATAGATAGATTAATCGATAAATCGTTATATCGCTATGTCGATAAATCGATAAATCGATAAATCGATAAATCGATAAATCGATAAATCGATAAATCGATAAATCGATAAATCGATTAATTGATAAATCGTTAAATCGATAAATCGTTAAATCGTTAAATCGATGGATCGATTAATCGATAAATTGATAAATCCATTGATGAATAGATAGATAAATCGATAAATCGATAAATCGATATATCGATATATCGATAAATCGATAAATCAATAAATCGATAAATATATCAGTCCATAAATAAATAGAAAAGTAAATAGATAAATTGTTTAATAGATAAATCGATACATAGATAGATAAATCGCTAAATCGATAAATAGATAAATCGATAGAAAGATAGATAGATTAATCGATAAATCGTGAAATCGCTATATAGATAGATAAATAAATCGATAAATCGATAAATCGATAAATCGATAAATCGATAAATAGATAAATCGATAAATCGATAAATCGATAAATCGATAAATCGATAAATCGATAAATCGATAAATCGATAAATCGATAAATCGATAAATCGATAAATCGATAAATCGATAAATCGATGAATCGATAAATCGATAAATCGATAAATCGATAAATCGATAAATCGATAAATCGATAAATCGATAAATCGATAAATCGATAAATCGATAAATCGATAAATCCATAAATCCATAAATCCATAAATCCATAAATCGATAAATCGATAAATCGATAAATCGATAAATCGATAAATCGATAAATCGATAAATCGATAAATCGATAAATCGATAAATCGATAAATCGATAAATCGATAAATCGATACATCGATAAATCGATAAATCGATAAATCGATAAATCGATAAATCGATAAATCGATAAATCGATAAATCGATAAATCGATAAATCGATAAATCGATAAATCGATAAATCGATAAATCGATAAATCGATAAATCGATAAACCGATAAATCGATAAATCGATTAATTGATAAATTGATAAATCGATAAATCGATTAATCGATTAATTGATAAATCGTTAAATCGATAAATCGATAAATCGATAAATCGATAAACCGATAAATCGATAAATCGTTAAATCGGTGGATAGATTAATCGATAAATAGATAAATCCATTGTTGGATAGATAGATAAATCGATATATCGATATATCGATATATCGATATATCGATAAATCAATAAATCGATAAATATATCAATCCATAAATAAATAGAAAAGTAAAAAGATAAATTGTTAAATAGATAAATCGATACAAAGATAGATAAATCAGTAAATCGATAAATAGATAATTCGATAGAAAGATAGATAGATTAATCGATAAATCGATAAATAGATAAATCGATAGAAATATAGATAGATTAATCGATAAATCGTTAAATCGCTATAAAGATAGATAAATAAATCGATAACTCGATATATCGATAAATCGATAAATCGATAAATCGATAAATCGATAAATCGATAAATCGATAAATCGATAAATCGATAAATCGATAAATCGATAAATCGATAAATCGATAAATCGATAAATCGATAAATCCATAAATCCATAAATCCATAAATCCATAAATCGATAAATCGATAAATCGATAAATCGATAAATCGATAAATCGATAAATCGATAAATCGATAAATCGATAAATCGATAAATCGATAAATCGATAAATCGATAAATCGATAAATCGATAAATCGATAAATCGATAAATCGATAAATCGATAAATCGATAAATCGATAAATCGATAAATCGATAAATCGATAAATCGATTAATCGATTAATCGATAAATCGATAAATCGATAAATCGATAAATCGATAAATCGATAAATCGATAAATCGATAAATCGATAAATCGATAAATCGATAAATCGATAAATCGATAAATCGATAAATCGATAAACCGATAAATCGATAAATCGATTAATTGATAAATTGATAAATCGATAAATCGATTAATCGATTAATTGATAAATCGTTAAATCGATAAATCGATAAATCGATAAATCGATAAACCGATAAATCGATAAATCGTTAAATCGGTGGATAGATTAATCGATAAATAGATAAATCCATTGTTGGATAGATAGATAAATCGATATATCGATATATCGATATATCGATATATCGATATATCGATAAATCAATAAATCGATAAATATATCAATCCATAAATAAATAGAAAAGTAAAAAGATAAATTGTTAAATAGATAAATCGATACAAAGATAGATAAATCAGTAAATCGATAAATAGATAATTCGATAGAAAGATAGATAGATTAATCGATAAATCGATAAATAGATAAATCGATAGAAATATAGATAGATTAATCGATAAATCGTTAAATCGCTATAAAGATAGATAAATAAATCGATAACTCGATATATCGATAAATCGATAAATCGATAAATCGATAAATCGATAAATCGATAAATCGATAAATCGATAAATCGATAAATCGATAAATCGATAAATCGATAAATCGATAAATCGATAAATCGATAAATCGATAAATCGATAAATCGATAAATCGATAAATCGATAAATCGATAAATCGATAAATCGATAAATCGATAAATCGATAAATCGATATTTGATAAATCGATAAATCGATAAATCGATAAATCGATAAATCGATAAATCGATAAATCGATAAATCGATAAATCGATAAATCGATAAATCGATAAATCGATAAATCGATAAATCGATAAATCGATAAATCGATAAATCGATAAATCGATAAATCGATAAATCGATAAATCGATAAATCGATAAATCGATAAATCGATAAATCGATAAATCGATAAATCGATAAATCGATAAATCGATAAATCGATAAATCGATAAATCGATAAATCGATAAATCGATAAATCGATAAATCGATAAATCGATAAATCGATAAATCGATAAATCGATAAATCGATAAATCGATAAATCGATAAATCGATAAATCGATAAATCGATAAATCGATAAATCGATAAATCGATAAATCAATAAATCGATAAATCGATAAATCGATAAATCGATAAATCGATAAATCGATAAATCGATAAATCGATAAATCGATAAATCGATAATTGATAAATCGATAAATCGATAAATCGATAAATGGATAAATCGATAAATCGATAAATCGATAAATCGATAAATCGATAAATCGATAAATCGATAAATCGATAAATCGATAAATCGATAAATCGATAAATCGATAAATCGATAAATCGATAAATCGATAAATCGATAAATCGATAAATCGATAAATCGATAAATCGATAAATCGATAAATCGATAAATCGATAAATCGATAAATCGATAAATCGACAAATCGATAAATCGATAAATCGATAAATCGATAAATCGATAAATCGATAAATCGATAAATGGATAAATCGATAAATCGTTAAATCGATAAATGGATAAATCGTTAAATCGATAAATCGTTAAATCGTTAAATCGATAAATCGATAAATCGATAAAACGATAAATCGATAAATCGATAAATCGATAAATCGATAAATCGATAAATCGATAAATCGATAAATCGATAAATCGATAAATCGATAAATCGATAAATCGTTAAATCGATAAATCGATAAATCGTTCAATCGATAAATCGATAAATCAATAAATCGATAAATCGATAAATAGATAAATAGATAAATCGATAGAAATATAGATAGATTAATCGATAAATCGTTAAATCGCTATAAAGATAGATAAATAAATCGATAACTCGATATATCGATAAATCGATAAATCGATAAATCGATAAATCGATAAATCGATAAATCGATAAATCGATAAATCGATAAATCGATAATTGATAAATCGATAAATCGATAAATCGATAAATCGATAAATGGATAAATCGATAAATCGATAAATCGATAAATCGATAAATCGATAAATCGATAAATCGATAAATCGATAAATCGATAAATCGATAAATCGATAAATCGATAAATCGATAAATCGATAAATCGATAAATCGATAAATCGATAAATCGATAAATCGATAAATCGATAAATCGATAAATCGATAAATCGATAAATCGATAAATCGATAAATCGATAAATCGATAAATCGATAAATCGATAAATCGATAAATCGATAAATCGATAAATCGATAAATCGATAAATCGATAAATCGATAAATCGATAAATCAATAAATCGATAAATCGATAAATCGATAAATCGATAAATCGATAAATCGATAAATCGATAAATCGATAAATCGATAAATCGATAAATCGATAAATCGATAAATCGATAAATCGATAAATGGATAAATCGATAAATCGATAAATCGATAAATCGATAAATCGATAAATCGATAAATCGATAAATCGATAAATCGATAAATCGATAAATCGATAAATCGGTAAATCGATAAATCGATAAATCGATAGAAAGATAGATAGATTAATCGATAAATCGATAAATAGATAAATCGATAGAAATATAGATAGATTAATCGATAAATCGTTAAATCGCTATAAAGATAGATAAATAAATCGATAACTCGATAAATCGATAAATCGATAAATCGATAAATCGATAAATCGATAAATCGATAAATCGATAAATCGATAAATCGATAATTGATAAATCGATAAATCGATAAATGGATAAATGGATAAATCGATAAATCGATAAATCGATAAATCGATAAATCGATAAATCGATAAATCGATAAATCGATAAATCGATAAATCGATAAATCGATAAATCGATAAATCGATAAATCGATAAATCGATAAATCGATAAATCGATAAATCGATAAATCGATAAATCGATAAACCGATAAATCGATAAATCGATAAATCGATAAATCGATAAATCGATAAATCGATAAATCGATAAATCGATAAATCGATAAATCGATAAATCGATAAATCGATAAATCGATAAATCGATAAATCGATAAATCGATAAATCGATAAATCGATAAATCGATAAATCGATAAATCGATAAATCGATAAATCGATAAATCGATAAATCGATAAATCGATAAATCGATAAATCGATAAATCGATAAATCGACAAATCGATAAATCGATAAATCGATAAATCGATAAATGGATAAATCGATAAATCGTTAAATCGATAAATGGATAATAAATCGTTAAATCGATAAATCGTTAAATCGTTAAATCGATAAATCGATAAATCGATAAATCGATAAATCGATAAATCGATAAATCGATAAATCGATAAATCGATAAATCGATAAATCGATAAATCGATGGATAGATTAATCGATAAATAGATAAATCCATTGATGAATAGATAGTTATCGATATTTCGATATTTCGATAAATCGATTAATCAATAAATCGATAAATAAACAGATAGTTAAATAGATAAATTGTTAAATAGATAAATCGAAAAATATATAGATAAATCGATAAATCGATAAATCGATAAATCGATAAATCGATAAATCGATAATTCGAAAAATCGATAAATCAATTAATCGATAAATAAATAGATAGGTTAATAGATAAATTGTTAAATAGATAAATCGAAAGATATATAGATAAATCGATAAATCGATAAATCGATAAATCGATAAATCGATAAATCGATAAATCGATAAATCGATAAATCGAAAATCGATAAATCGATAAATCGATAAATCGATAAATCGATAAATCGATAAATAGATAAATCGATAGAAAGATAGATAGATTAATCGATAAATCGTTATATCGCTATGTCGATAAATCGATAAATCGATAAATCGATAAATCGATAAATCGATAAATCGATAAATCGATAAATCGATAAATCGATAAATCGATAAATCGATAAATCGATAAATCGATAAATCGATAAATCGATAAATCGATAAATCGATAAATCGATAAATCGATAAATCGATAAATCGATAAATCGATAAATCGATAAATCGATAAATCGATAAATCGATAAATCGATAAATCGATAAATCGATAAATCGATAAATCGATAAATCGATAAATCGATAAATCGATAAATCGATAAATCGATAAATCGATAAATCGATAAATCGATAAATCGATAAATCGATAAATCGATAAAACGATAAATCGATAAATCGATAAATCGATAAATCGATAAATCGATAAATCGATAAATCGATAAATCGATAAATCGATAAATCGATAAATCGATAAATCGATAAATCGATAAATCGATAAATCGATAAATCGATAAATCGATAAATCGATAAATCGATAAATCGATAAATCGATAAATCGATAAATCGATAAATCGATAAATCGATAAATCGATAAATCGATAAA
Organism: Nineta flava; assembly: GCA_963920215.1. Classification (NCBI taxonomy): domain Eukaryota; kingdom Metazoa; phylum Arthropoda; class Insecta; order Neuroptera; family Chrysopidae; genus Nineta; species Nineta flava. The sequence goes on from OY986046.1 coordinate 40,847,603, forward strand.
TCGATAAATCGATAAATCGATAAATCGATAAATCGATAAATCGATAAATCGATAAATCGATAAATCGATAAATCGATAAATCGATAAATCGATAAACCGATAAATCGATAAATCGATTAATCGATTAATTGATAAATTGATAAATCGATAAATCGATTAATTGATAAATCGTTAAATCGATAAATCGATAAATCGATAAATCGATAAATCGATAAACCGATAAATCGATAAATCGTTAAATCGGTGGATAGATTAATCGATAAATAGAAAAATCCATTGATGGATAGATAGATAAATCGATATATCGATATATCGATAAATCAATAAATCGATAAATATATCAATCCATAAATAAATAGAAAAGTAAAAAGATAAATTGTTAAATAGATAAATCGATACAAAGATAGATAAATCAGTAAATCGATAAATAGATAATTCGATAGAAAGATAGATAGATTAATCGATAAATCGATAAATAGATAAATCGATAGAAATATAGATAGATTAATCGATAAATCGTTAAATCGCTATAAAGATAGATAAATAAATCGATAACTCGATATATCGATAAATCGATAAATCGATAAATCGATAAATCGATAATTGATAAATCGATAAATCGATAAATCGATAAATCGATAAATCGATAAATGTATAAATCGATAAATGGATAAATCGATAAATCGATAAATCGATAAATCGATAAATCGATAAATCGATAAATCGATAAATCGATAAATCGATAAATGTATAAATCGATAAATGGATAAATCGATAAATCGATAAATCGATAAATCGATAAATCGATAAATCGATAAATCGATAAATCGATAAATCGATAAATCGATAAATCGATAAATCGATAAATCGATAAATCGATAAATCGATAAATCGATAATTGATAAATCGATAAATGGATAAATGGATAAATCGATAAATCGATAAATCGATAAATCGATAAATCGATAAATCGATAAATCGATAAATCGATAAATCGATAAATCGATAAATCGATAAATCGATAAATCGATAAATCGATAAATCGATAAATCGATAAATCGATAAATCGATAAATCGATAAATCGATAAATCGATAAATCGATAAATCGATAAATCGATAAATCGATAAATCGATAAATCGATAAATCGACAAATCGATAAATCGACATATCGATAAATCGATAAATCGATAAATCGTTAAATCGATAAATCGTTAAATCGATAAATCGTTAAATCGATAAATCGATAAATCGATAAATCGATAAATCGATAAATCGATAAATCGATAAATCGATAAATCGATAAATCGATAAATCGATAAATCGATAAATCGATAAATCGATAAATCGATAAATCGATAAATCGATAAATCGATAAATCGATAAATCGATAAATCGATAAATCGATAAATCGATAAATCGATAAATCGATAAATCGATAAATCAGTAAATCGATAAATCGATAATTGATAAATCGATAATTGATAAATCGATAAATCGATAAATCGATAAATCGATAAATCGATAAATCGATAAATCGATAAATCGATAAATCGATAAATCGATAAATCGATAAATCGATAAATCGATAAATCGATAAATCGATAAATCGATAAATCGATAAATCGATAAATCGATAATACGATAAATCGATAAATCGATAAATCGATAAATCGATAAATCGATAAATCGATAAATCGATAAATCGATAAATCGATAAATCGATAAATCGATAAATCGATAAATCGATAAATCGATAAATCGATAAATCGATAAATCGATAAATCAATTAATCGATAAATCGATAAATCGATAAATCGATTAATCGATAAATCGATTAATCGATAAATCGATAAATCGATAAATCGATAAATCGATAAATCGATAAATCGATAAATCGATAAATCGATAAATCGATAAATCGATAAATCGATAAATCGATAAATCGATAAATCGATAAATCGATAAATCGATAAATCGATAAATCGATAAATCGATAAATCGTTAAATCGATAAATCGATAAATCGATAAATCGGTAAATCGATAAATCGATAAATCGATAGAAAGATAGATAGATTAATCGATAAATCGATAAATAGATAAATCGATAGAAATATAGATAGATTAATCGATAAATCGTTAAATCGCTATAAAGATAGATATATAAATCGATAACTCGATATATCGATAAATCGATATATCGATAAATCGATAAATCGATAAATCGATAAATCGATAAATCGATAAATCGATAAATCGATAAATCGATAAATCGATAAATCGATAAATCGATAAATCGATAATTAATAAATCGATAAATCGATAAATGGATAAATGGATAAATCGATAAATCGATAAATCGATAAATCGATAAATCGATAAATCGATAAATCGATAAATCGATAAATCGATAAATCGATAAATCGATAAATCGATAAATCGATAAATCGATAAATCGATAAATCGATAAATCGATAAATCGATAAATCGATAAATCGATAAATCGATAAATCGATAAATCGATAAATCGATAAATCGATAAATCGATAAATCGACAAATCGATAAATGGATAAATCGATAAATCGTTAAATCGATAAATGGATAAATCGTTAAATCGATAAATCGTTAAATCGTTAAATCGATAAATCGATAAATCGATAAATCGATAAATCGATAAATCGATAAATCGATAAATCGATGGATAGATTAATCGATAAATAGATAAATCCATTGATGAATAGATAGTTATCGATATTTCGATATTTCGATAAATCGATTAATCAATAAATCGATAAATAAACAGATAGTTAAATAGATAAATTGTTAAATAGATAAATCGAAAAATATATAGATAAATCGATAAATCGATAAATCGATAAATCGATAAATCGATAAATCGATAAATCGATAAATCGATAAATCGATAAATCGATAATTCGAAAAATCGATAAATCAATTAATCGATAAATAAATAGATAGGTTAATAGATAAATTGTTAAATAGATAAATCGAAAGATATATAGATAAATCGATAAATCGATAAATCGATAAATCGATAAATCGATAAATCGATAAATCGATAAATCGATAAATCGATAAATCGATAAATCGATAAATCGATAAATCGATAAATCGATAAATCGATAAATCGATAAATCGATAAATCGATAAATCGATAAATCGATAGAAAGATAGATAGATTAATCGATAAATCGTTATATCGCTATGTCGATAAATCGATAAATCGATAAATCGATAAATCGATAAATCGATAAATCGATAAATCGATAAATCGATAAATCGATAAATCGATAAATCGATAAATCGATAAATCGATAAATCGATAAATCGATAAATCGATAAATCGATAAATCGATAAATCGATAAATCGATAAATCGATAAATCGATAAATCGATAAATCGATAAATCGATAAATCGATAAATCGATAAATCGATAAATCGATAAATCGATAAATCGATAAATCGATAAATCGATAAATCGATAAATCGATAAATCGATAAATCGATAAATCGATAAATCGATAAATCGATAAATCGATAAATCGATAAATCGATAAATCGATAAATCGATAAATCGATAAATCGATAAATCGATAAATCGATAAATCGATAAATCGATAAATCGATAAATCGATAAATCGATAAATCGATAAATCGATAAATCGATAAATCGATAAATCGATAAATCGATAAATCGATAAATCGATAAATCGATAAATCGATAAATCGATAAATCGATAAATCGATAAATCGATAAATCGATAAATCGATAAATCGATAAATCGATAAATCGATAAATCGATAAATCGATAAATCGATAAATCGATAAATCGATAAATCGATAAATCGATAAATCGATAAATCGATAAATCGATAAATCGATAAATCGATAAATCGATAAATCGATAAATCGATAAATCGATAAATCGATAAATCGATAAATCGATCAATCGATAAATCGACAAATCGATAAATCGATAAATCGATAAACCGATAAATCGATAAATCGATTAATTGATAAATCGTTAAATCGATATATCGATAAATTGATAAATCGATAAATCGATTAATTGATAAATCGTTAAATCGATAAATCGATTAATTGATAAATCGTTAAATCGATAAATCGATAAATCGATAAATATATCAGTCCATAAATAAATAGAAAAGTAAATAGATAAATTGTTTAATAGATAAATCGATACATAGATAGATAAATCGCTAAATCGATAAATAGATAAATCGATAGAAAGATAGATAGATTAATCGATAAATCGTGAAATCGCTATATAGATAGATAAATAAATCGATAAATCGATAAATCGATAAATCGATAAATCGATAAATCGATAAATCGATAAATCGATAAATCGATAAATCGATAAATCGATAAATCGATAAATCGATAAATCGATAAATCGATAAATCGATAAATCCATAAATCCATAAATCCATAAATCGATAAATCGATAAATCGATAAATCGATAAATCGATAAATCGATAAATCGATAAATCGATAAACCGATAAATCGATAAATCGATTAATTGATAAATCGATTAATTGATAAATCGTTAAATCGATAAATCGATAAATCGATAAACCGATAAATCGATAAATCGTTAAATCGGTGGATAGATTAATCGATAAATAGATAAATCCATTGATGGATAGATAGATAAATCGATATATCGATATATCGATATATCGATATATCGATAAATCAATAAATCGATAAATATATCAATCCATAAATAAATAGAAAAGTAAAAAGATAAATTGTTAAATAGATAAATCGATACAAAGATAGATAAATCAGTAAATCGATAAATAGATAATTCGATAGAAAGATAGATAGATTAATCGATAAATCGATAAATAGATAAATCGATAGAAATATAGATAGATTAATCGATAAATCGTTAAATCGCTATAAAGATAGATAAATAAATCGATAACTCGATATATCGATAAATCGATATATCGATAAATCGATAAATCGATAAATCGATAAATCGATAAATCGATAAATCGATAAATCGATAAATCGATAAATCGATAAATCGATAAATCGATAATTAATAAATCGATAAATCGATAAATGGATAAATGGATAAATCGATAAATCGATAAATCGATAAATCGATAAATCGATAAATCGATAAATCGATAAATCGATAAATCGATAAATCGATAAATCGATAAATCGATAAATCGATAAATCGATAAATCGATAAATCGATAAATCTATAAATCGATAAATCGATAAATCGATAAATCGATAAATCGATAAATCGATAAATCGATAAATCGATAAATCGATAAATCGATAAATCGATAAATCGATAAATCGATATATCGATAAATCGATAAATCGATAAATCGACAAATCGATAAATCGATAAATCGACAAATCGATAAATGGATAAATCGATAAATCGTTAAATCGATAAATGGATAAATCGTTAAATCGATAAATCGTTAAATCGTTAAATCGATAAATCGATAAATCGATAAATCGATAAATCGATAAATCGATAAATCGATAAATCGATAAATCGATAAATCGATGGATAGATTAATCGATAAATAGATAAATCCATTGATGAATAGATAGTTATCGATATTTCGATATTTCGATAAATCGATTAATCAATAAATCGATAAATAAACAGATAGTTAAATAGATAAATTGTTAAATAGATAAATCGAAAAATATATAGATAAATCGATAAATCGATAAATCGATAAATCGATAAATCGATAAATCGATAATTCGAAAAATCGATAAATCAATTAATCGATAAATAAATAGATAGGTTAATAGATAAATTGTTAAATAGATAAATCGAAAGATATATAGATAAATCGATAAATCGATAAATCGATAAATCGATAAATCGATAAATCGATAAATCGATAAATCGATAAATCGATAAATCGATAAATCGATAAATCGATAAATCGATAAATCGATAAATCGATAAATCGATAAATCGATAAATCGATAAATCGATAAATCGATAAATCGATAAATCGATAAATCGATAAATCGATAAATCGATAAATCGATAGAAAGATAGATAGATTAATCGATAAATCGTTATATCGCTATGTCGATAAATCGATAAATCGATAAATCGATAAATCGATAAATCGATAAATCGATAAATCGATAAATCGATAAATCGATAAATCGATAAATCGATAAATCGATAAATCGATAAATCGATAAATCGATAAATCGATAAATCGATAAATCGATAAATCGATAAATCGATAAATCGATAAATCGATAAATCGATAAATCGATAAATCGATAAATCGATAAATCGATAAATCGATAAATCGATAAATCGATAAATCGATAAATCGATAAATCGATAAATCGATAAATCGATAAATCGATAAATCGATAAATCGATAAATCGATAAATCGATAAATCGATAAATCGATAAATCGATAAATCGATAAATCGATAAATCGATAAATCGATAAATCGATAAATCGATAAATCGATAAATCGATAAATCGATAAATCGATAAATCGATAAATCGATAAATCGATAAATCGATAAATCGATAAATCGATAAATCGATAAATCGATAAATCGATAAATCGATAAATCGATAAATCGATAAATCGATAAATCGATAAATCGATAAATCGATAAATCGATAAATCGATAAATCGATAAATCGATAAATCGATAAATCGATAAATCGATAAATCGATAAATCGATAAATCGATAAATCGATAAATCGATAAATCGATAAATCGATCAATCGATAAATCGACAAATCGATAAATCGATAAATCGATAAATCGATAAACCGATAAATCGATAAATCGATTAATTGATAAATCGTTAAATCGATATATCGATAAATTGATAAATCGATAAATCGATTAATTGATAAATCGTTAAATCGATAAATCGATTAATTGATAAATCGTTAAATCGATAAATCGATAAATCGATAAATATATCAGTCCATAAATAAATAGAAAAGTAAATAGATAAATTGTTTAATAGATAAATCGATACATAGATAGATAAATCGCTAAATCGATAAATAGATAAATCGATAGAAAGATAGATAGATTAATCGATAAATCGTGAAATCGCTATATAGATAGATAAATAAATCGATAAATCGATAAATCGATAAATCGATAAATCGATAAATCGATAAATCGATAAATCGATAAATCGATAAATCGATAAATCGATAAATCGATAAATCGATATATCGATAAATCGATAAATCGATAAATCGATAAATCGATAAATCGATAAATCGATAAATCGATAAATCGATAAATCGATAAATCGATAAATCGATAAATCGATAAATCGATAAATCGATAAATCGATAAATCGATAAATCGATAAATCGATAAATCGATAAATCCATAAATCCATAAATCCATAAATCGATAAATCGATAAATCGATAAATCGATAAATCGATAAATCGATAAATCGATAAATCGATAAATCGATAAATCGATAAATCGATAAACCGATAAATCGATAAATCGATTAATTGATAAATCGATTAATTGATAAATCGTTAAATCGATAAATCGATAAATCGATAAACCGATAAATCGATAAATCGTTAAATCGGTGGATAGATTAATCGATAAATAGATAAATCCATTGATGGATAGATAGATAAATCGATATATCGATATATCGATATATCGATATATCGATAAATCAATAAATCGATAAATATATCAATCCATAAATAAATAGAAAAGTAAAAAGATAAATTGTTAAATAGATAAATCGATACAAAGATAGATAAATCAGTAAATCGATAAATAGATAATTCGATAGAAAGATAGATAGATTAATCGATAAATCGATAAATAGATAAATCGATAGAAATATAGATAGATTAATCGATAAATCGTTAAATCGCTATAAAGATAGATAAATAAATCGATAACTCGATATATCGATAAATCGATATATCGATAAATCGATAAATCGATAAATCGATAAATCGATAAATCGATAAATCGATAAATCGATAAATCGATAAATCGATAATTGATAAATCAATAAATCGATAAATCGATAAATGGATAAATGGATAAATCGATAAATCGATAAATCGATAAATCGATAAATCGATAAATCGATAAATCGGTAAATCGATAAATCGATAAATCGATAGAAAGATAGATAGATTAATCGATAAATCGATAAATAGATAAATCGATAGAAATATAGATAGATTAATCGATAAATCGTTAAATCGCTATAAAGATAGATAAATAAATCGATAACTCGATATATCGATAAATCGATATATCGATAAATCGATAAATCGATAAATCGATAAATCGATAAATCGATAAATCGATAAATCGATAAATCGATAAATCGATAAATCGATAAATCGATAATTGATAAATCGATAAATCGATAAATCGATAAATGGATAAATGGATAAATCGATAAATCGATAAATCGATAAATCGATAAATCGATAAATCGATAAATCGATAAATCGATAAATCGATAAATCGATAAATCGATAAATCGATAAATCGATAAATCGACAAATCGATAAATCGATAAATCGATAAATCGATAAATCGATAAATCGATAAATCGATAAATGGATAAATCGATAAATCGTTTAATCGATAAATGGATAAATCGTTAAATCGATAAATCGTTAAATCGATAAATCGATAAATCGATAAATCGATAAATCGATAAATCGATAAATCGATAAATCGATAAATCGATAAATCGATAAATCGATAAATCGATAAATCGATAAATCGATGGATAGATTAATCGATAAATAGATAAATCCATTGATGAATAGATAGTTATCGATATTTCGATATTTCGATATATCGATTAATCAATAAATCGATAAATAAACAGATAGTTAAATAGATAAATTGTTAAATAGATAAATCGAAAAATATATAGATAAATCGATAAATCGATAAATCGATAAATCGATAAATCGATAAATCGATAAATCGATAATTCGAAAAATCGATAAATCAATTAATCGATAAATAAATAGATAGGTTAATAGATAAATTGTTAAATAGATAAATCGAAAGATATATAGATAAATCGATAAATCGATAAATCGATAAATCGATAAATCGATAAATCGATAAATCGATAAATCGATAAATCGATAAATCGATAAATCGATAAATCGATAAATCGATAAATCGATAAATCGATAAATCGATAAATCGATAAATCGATAAATCGATAAATCGATAAATAGATAAATCGATAGAAAGATAGATAGAATAATCGATAAATCGTTATATCGCTATGTCGATAAATCGATAAATCGATAAATCGATAAATCGATAAATCGATAAATCGATAAATCGATAAATCGATAAATCGATAAATCGATAAATCGATAAATCGATAAATCGATAAATCGATAAATCGATAAATCGATAAATCGATAAATCGATAAATCAATAAATCGATAAATCGATAAATCGATAAATCGATAAATCGATAAATCGATAAATCGATAAATCGATAAATCGATAAATCGATAAATCGATAAATCGATAAATCGATAAATCGATAAATCGATAAATCGATAAATCGAACAATCGATAAATCGATAAATCGATAAATCGATAAATCGTTCAATCGATAAATCGTTAAATCGATTAATTGATAAATCGTTAAATCGATAAATCGTTAAATCGTTAAATCGATGGATCGATTAATCGATAAATTGATAAATCCATTGATGAATAGATAGATAAATCGATAAATCGATATATCGATATATCGATAAATCGATAAATCGATAAATCAATAAATCGATAAATATATCAGTCCATAAATAAATAGAAAAGTAAATAGATAAATTGTTTAATAGATAAATCGATACATAGATAGATAAATCGCTAAATCGATAAATAGATAAATCGATAGAAAGATAGATAAATAAATCGATAAATCGATAAATCGATAAATCGATAAATCGATAAATCGATAAATCGATAAATAGATAAATCGATAAATCGATAAATCGATAAATCGATAAATCGATAAATCGATAAATCGATAAATCGATAAATCGATAAATCGATAAATCGATAAATCGATAAATCGATAAATCGATAAATCGATAAATCGATAAATCGATAAATCGATAAATCGATAAATCGATAAATCGATAAATCGATAAATCGATAAATCGATAAATCGATAAATCGATAAATCGATAAATCGATAAATCGATAAATCGATAAATCGATAAATCGATAAATCGATAAATCGATAAATCGATAAATCGATAAATCGATAAATCGATAAATCGATAAATCGATAAATCGATAAATCGATAAATCGATAAATCGATAAATCGATAAATCGATAAATCGATAAATCGATAAATCGATAAATCGATAAATCGATAAATCCATAAATCCATAAATCCATAAATCCATAAATCGATAAATCGATAAATCGATAAATCGATAAATCGATAAATCGATAAATCGATAAATCGATAAATCGATAAATCGATAAACCGATAAATCGATATATCGATTAATTGATAAATTGATAAATCGATAAATCGATTAATTGATAAATCGTTAAATCGATAAATCGATAAATCGATAAATCGATAAATCGATAAACCGATAAATCGATAAATCGTTAAATCGGTGGATAGATTAATCGATAAATAGATAAATCCATTGATGGATAGATAGATAAATCGATATATCGATATATCGATATATCGATATATCGATAAATCAATAAATCGATAAATATATCAATCCATAAATAAATAGAAAAGTAAAAAGATAAATTGTTAAATAGATAAATCGATACAAAGATAGATAAATCAGTAAATCGATAAATAGATAATTCGATAGAAAGATAGATAGATTAATCGATAAATCGATAAATAGATAAATCGATAGAAATATAGATAGATTAATCGATAAATCGTTAAATCGCTATAAAGATAGATAAATAAATCGATAACTCGATATATCGATAAATCGATAACTCGATAAATCGATAAATCGATAAATCGATAAATCGATAATTGATAAATCGATAAATCGATAAATCGATAAATCGATAAATCGATAAATCGATAAATCGATAAATCGATAAATCGATAAATCGATAAATCGATAAATCGATAAATCGATAAATCGATAAATCGATAAATCGCTAAATCGATAAATCGATAAATCGATAAATCGCTAAATCGATAAATCGATAAATCGATAAATCGATAAATAGATAAATCGATAAATCGATAAATCGATAAATCGATAAATCGATAAATCGATAAATCGATAAATCGATAAATCGATAAATCGATAAATCGATAAATCGATAATTGATAAATCGATAAATCGATAAATCGATAAATCGATAAATGGATAAATGGATAAATCGATAAATCGATAAATCGATAAATCGATAAATCGATAAATCGATAAATCGATAAATCGATAACTCGATAAATCGATAAATCGATAAATCGATAAATCGATAAATCGATAAATCGATAAATCGATAAATCGATAAATCGATAAATCGATAAATCGATAAATCGATAAATCGATAAATCGATAAATGGATAAATCGATAAATCGTTTAATCGATAAATGGATAAATCGTTAAATCGATAAATCGTTAAATCGTTAAATCGATAAATCGATAAATCGATAAATCGATAAATCGATAAATCGATAAATCGATAAATCGATAAATCGATAAATCGATAAATCGATAAATCGATAAATCGATGGATAGATTAATCGATAAATAGATAAATCCATTGATGAATAGATAGTTATCGATATTTCGATATTTCGATAAATCGATTAATCAATAAATCGATAAATAAACAGATAGTTAAATAGATAAATTGTTAAATAGATAAATCGAAAAATATATAGATAAATCGATAAATCGATAAATCGATAAATCGATAATTCGAAAAATCGATAAATCAATTAATCGATAAATAAATAGATAGGTTAATAGATAAATTGTTAAATAGATAAATCGAAAGATATATAGATAAATCGATAAATCGATAAATCGATAAATCGATAAATCGATAAATCGATAAATCGATAAATCGATAAATCGATAAATCGATAAATCGATAAATCGATAAATCGATAAATCGATAAATCGATAAATCGATAAATCGATAAATCGATAAATAGATAAATCGATAGAAAGATAGATAGATTAATCGATAAATCGTTATATCGCTATGTCGATAAATCGATAAATCGATAAATCGATAAATCGATAAATCGATAAATCGATAAATCGATAAATCGATAAATCGATAAATCGATAAATCGATAAATCGATAAATCGATAAATCGATAAATCGATAAATCGATAAATCGATAAATCGATAAATCGATAAATCGATAAATCGATAAATCGATAAATCGAAAAATCGATAAATCGATAAATCGATAAATCGATAAATCGATAAATCGATAAATCGATAAATCGATAAATCGATAAATCGATAAATCGATAAATCGATAAATCGATAAATCGATAAATCGATAAATCGAACAATCGATAAATCGATAAATCGATAAATCGATAAATCGATAAATCGTTCAATCGATAAATCGATAAATCGATTAATTGATAAATCGTTAAATCGATAAATCGTTAAATCGTTAAATCGATGGATCGATTAATCGATAAATTGACAAATCCATTGATGAATAGATAGATAAATCGATAAATCGATAAATCGATAAATCGATATATCGATAAATCGATAAATCAATAAATCGATAAATATATCAGTCCATAAATAAATAGAAAAGTAAATAGATAAATTGTTTAATAGATAAATCGATACATAGATAGATAAATCGCTAAATCGATAAATAGATAAATCGATAGAAAGATAGATAGATTAATCGATAAATCGTGAAATCGCTATATAGATAGATAAATAAATCGATAAATCGATAAATCGATAAATCGATATATCGATAAATCGATAAATCGATAAATCGATAAATCGATAAATCGATAAATAGATAAATAGATAAATAGATAAATCGATAAATCGATAAATCGATAAATCGATAAATCGATAAATCGATAAATCGATAAATCGATAAATCGATAAATCGATAAATCGATAAATCGATAAATCGATAAATCGATAAATCGATAAATCGATAAATCGATAAATCGATAAATCGATAAATCGATAAATCGATAAATCGATAAATCGATAAATCGATAAATCGATAAATCGATAAATCGATAAATCGATAAATCGATGAATCGATAAATCGATAAATCGATAAATCGATAAATCGATAAATCGATAAATCGATAAATCGATAAATCGATAAATCGATAAATCGATAAATCGATAAATCGATAAATCGATAAATCGATAAATCGATAAATCGATAAATCGATAAATCGATAAATCGATAAATCGATAAATCGATAAATCGATAAATCGATAAATCGATAAATCGATAAATCGATAAATCGATAAATCGATAAATCGATAAATTGATAAATCGATAAATCCATAAATCCATAAATCCATAAATCCATAAATCCATAAATCGATAAATCGATAAATCGATAAATCGATAAATCGATAAATCGATAAATCGATAAATCGATAAATCGATAAATCGATAAATCGATAAATCGATAAATCGATAAATCGATAAATTGATAAATCGATAAATCGATAAATCGATAAATCGATAAATCGATAAATCGATAAATCGATAAATCGATAAATCGATAAATCGATAAATCGATAAATCGATAAATCGATAAACCGATAAATCGATAAATCGATTAATTGATAAATTGATAAATCGATAAATCGATTAATTGATAAATCGTAAATCGATAAATCGATAAATCGATAAACCGATAAATCGATAAATCGTTAAATCGGTGGATAAATTAATCGATAAATAGATAAATCCATTGATGGATAGATAGATAAATCGATATATCGATATATCGATATATCGATATATCGATATATCGATATATCGATAAATCAATAAATCGATAAATATATCAATCCATAAATAAATAGAAAAGTAAAAAGATAAATTGTTAAATAGATAAATCGATACAAAGATAGATAAATCAGTAAATCGATAAATAGATAATTCGATAGAAAGATAGATTGATTAATCGATAAATCGATAAATAGATAAATCGATAAAAATATAGATAGATTAATCGATAAATCGTTAAATCGCTATAAAGATAGATAAATAAATCGATAACTCGATATATCGATAGATAAATAAATCGATAACTCGATAAATCGATAAATCGATAAATCGATAAATCGATAAATCGATAAATCGATAAATCGATAAATCGATAAATCGATAAATCGATAATTCGATAAATCGATAAATCGATAAATCGATAAATCGATAAATCGATAAATCGATAAATCGATAAATCGATAAATCGATAAATCGATAAATCGATAAATCGATAAATCGATAAATCGATAAATCGATAAATCGATAAATCGATAAATCGATAAATCGATAAATCGATAAATCGATAAATCGATAAATCGATAAATCTATAAATCGATAAATCGATAAATCGATAAATCGATAAATCGATAAATCGATAAATCGATAAATCGATAAATCGATAAATCGATAAATCGATAAATCGATAAATCGATAAATCGATAAATCGATAAATCGATAAATCGATAAATCGATAAATCGATAAATCGATAAATCGATAAATCGATAAATCGATAAATCGATAAATCGATAAATCGATAAATCGATAAATCGATAAATCGATAAATCGATAAATCGATAAATTGATAAATCGATAAATCGATAAATCGATAAATCGATAAATCGATAAATCGATAAATCGATCAATCGATCAATCGATAAATCGATCAATCGATAAATCGATAAATCGTTAAATCGATAAATCGATAAATCGATAAATCGATAAATCGATAAATCGATAAATCGATAAATCGATAAATCGATAAAACGATAAATCGATTAATTGATAAATCGTTAAATCGATAAATCGTTAAATCGTTAAATCGTTAAATCGTTAAATCGTTAAATCGATGGATCGATTAATCGATAAATTGATAAATCCATTGATGAATAGATAGATATATCTATAAATCGAAATATCGATATATCGATAAATCGATAAATTAATAAATCGATAAATATATCAGTCCATAAATAAATAGAAAAGTAAATAGATAAATTGTTTAATAGATAAATCGATACATAGATAGATAAATCGCTTAATCGATAAATAGATAAATGGATAGAAAGATAGATAGATTAATCGATAAATCGTGAAATCGCTATATAGATAGATAAATAAATCGATAAATCGATAAATCGATAAATCGATATATCGATAAATCGATAAATCGATAAATCGATAAATCGATAAATCGATAAATCGATAAATCGATAAATCGATGAATCGATAAATCGATAAATCGATAAATCGATAAATCGATAAATCGATAAATCGATAAATCGATAAATCGATAAATCGATAAATCGATATATCGATAAATCGATATATCGATAAATCGATAAATCGATAAATCGATAAATCGATAAATCGATAAATCGATAAATCGATAAATCGTAAATCGATAAATTGATAAATCGATAAATCGATAAATCGATAAATCGATAAATCGATAAATCGATAAATCGATAAATCGATAAATCGATAAATCCATAAATCCATAAATCGATAAATCGATAAATCGATAAATCGATAAATCGATAAATCGATAAATCGATAAATCGATAAATCGATAAATCGATAAATCGATAAATCGATAAATCGATAAACCGATAAATCGATAAATCGATTAATTGATAAATCGATAAATTGATAAATCGATTAATTGATAAATCGTTAAATCGATAAATCGATAAATCGATAAACCGATAAATCGATAAATCGTTAAATCGGTGGATAGATTAATCGATAAATAGATAAATCCATTGATGGATAGATAGATAAATCGATATATCGATATATCGATATATCGATATATCGATAAATCAATAAATCGATAAATATATCAATCCATAAATAAATAGAAAAGTAAAAAGATAAATTGTTAAATAGATAAATCGATACAAAGATAGATAAATCAGTAAATCGATAAATAGATAATTCGATAGAAAGATAGATAGATTAATCGATAAATCGATAAATAGATAAATCGATAGAAATATAGATAGATTAATCGATAAATCGTTAAATCGCTATAAAGATAGATAAATAAATCGATAAGTCGATAAATCGATAAGTCGATAAATCGATAAGTCGATAAATCGATAAGTCGATAAATCGATAAGTCGATAAATCGATAAATCGATAAATCGATAAATCGATAAATCGATAAATCGATAAATCGATAAATCGATAAATCGATAAATCGATAAATCGATAAATCGATAAATCGATAAATCGATAAATCGATAAATCGATAAATCGATAAATCGATAAATCGATAAATCGATAAATCGATAAATCGATAAATCGATAAATCGATAAATCGATAAATCGATAAATCGATAAATCGATAAATCGATAAATCGATAAATCGATAAATCGATAAATCGATAAATCGATAAATCGATAAATCGATAAATCGATAAATCGATAAATCGATAAATCGATAAATCGATAAATCGATAAATCGATAAATCGATAAATCGATAAATCGATAAATCGATAAATCGATAAATCGATAAATCGATAAATCGATAAATCGATAAATCGATAAATCGATAAATCGATAAATCGATAAATCGATAAATCGATAAATCGATAAATCGATAAATCGATAAATCGATAAATCGATAAATCGATAAATCGATAAATCGATAAATCGATAAATCGATAAATCGATAAATCGATAAATCGATAAATCGATAAATCGATAAATCGATAAATCGATAAATCGATAAATCGATAAATCGATAAATCGATAAATCGATAAATCGATAAATCGATAAATCGATAAATCGATAAATCGATAAATCGATTAATTGATAAATCGTAAATCGATAAATCGATAAATCGATAAACCGATAAATCGATAAATCGTTAAATCGGTGGATAAATTAATCGATAAATAGATAAATCCATTGATGGATAGATAGATAAATCGATATATCGATATATCGATATATCGATATATCGATATATCGATATATCGATAAATCAATAAATCGATAAATATATCAATCCATAAATAAATAGAAAAGTAAAAAGATAAATTGTTAAATAGATAAATCGATACAAAGATAGATAAATCAGTAAATCGATAAATAGATAATTCGATAGAAAGATAGATTGATTAATCGATAAATCGATAAATAGATAAATCGATAAAAATATAGATAGATTAATCGATAAATCGTTAAATCGCTATAAAGATAGATAAATAAATCGATAACTCGATATATCGATAGATAAATAAATCGATAACTCGATAAATCGATAAATCGATAAATCGATAAATCGATAAATCGATAAATCGATAAATCGATAAATCGATAAATCGATAATTCGATAAATCGATAAATCGATAAATCGATAAATCGATAAATCGATAAATCGATAAATCGATAAATCGATAAATCGATAAATCGATAAATCGATAAATCGATAAATCGATAAATCGATAAATCGATAAATCGATAAATCGATAAATCGATAAATCGATAAATCGATAAATCGATAAATCGATAAATCGATAAATCGATAAATCGATAAATCGATAAATCGATAAATCGATAAATCGATAAATCGATAAATCTATAAATCGATAAATCGATAAATCGATAAATCGATAAATCGATAAATCGATAAATCGATAAATCGATAAATCGATAAATCGATAAATCGATAAATCGATAAATCGATAAATCGATAAATCGATAAATCGATAAATCGATAAATCGATAAATCGATAAATCGATAAATCGATAAATCGATAAATCGATAAATCGATAAATCGATAAATCGATAAATCGATAAATCGATAAATTGATAAATCGATAAATCGATAAATCGATAAATCGATAAATCGATAAATCGATCAATCGATCAATCGATAAATCGATCAATCGATAAATCGATAAATCGTTAAATCGATAAATCGATAAATCGATAAATCGATAAATCGATAAATCGATAAATCGATAAATCGATAAATCGATAAAACGATAAATCGATTAATTGATAAATCGTTAAATCGATAAATCGTTAAATCGTTAAATCGTTAAATCGTTAAATCGATGGATCGATTAATCGATAAATTGATAAATCCATTGATGAATAGATAGATATATCTATAAATCGATATATCGATATATCGATAAATCGATAAATTAATAAATCGATAAATATATCAGTCCATAAATAAATAGAAAAGTAAATAGATAAATTGTTTAATAGATAAATCGATACATAGATAGATAAATCGCTTAATCGATAAATAGATAAATGGATAGAAAGATAGATAGATTAATCGATAAATCGTGAAATCGCTATATAGATAGATAAATAAATCGATAAATCGATAAATCGATAAATCGATATATCGATAAATCGATAAATCGATAAATCGATAAATCGATAAATCGATAAATCGATAAATCGATAAATCGATAAATCGATAAATCGATGCATCGATAAATCGATAAATCGATAAATCGATAAATCGATAAATCGATAAATCGATAAATCGATAAATCGATAAATCGATAAATCGATATATCGATAAATCGATATATCGATAAATCGATAAATCGATAAATCGATAAATCGATAAATCGATAAATCGATAAATCGATAAATCGTAAATC
Source organism: Nineta flava (assembly GCA_963920215.1). Classification (NCBI taxonomy): domain Eukaryota; kingdom Metazoa; phylum Arthropoda; class Insecta; order Neuroptera; family Chrysopidae; genus Nineta; species Nineta flava. The sequence goes on from OY986046.1 coordinate 40,866,587, forward strand.
GATAAATTGATAAATCGATAAATCGATAAATCGATAAATCGATAAATCGATAAATCGATAAATCGATAAATCGATAAATCGATAAATCCATAAATCCATAAATCGATAAATCGATAAATCGATAAATCGATAAATCGATAAATCGATAAATCGATAAATCGATAAATCGATAAATCGATAAATCGATAAATCGATAAATCGATAAATCGATAAACCGATAAATCGATAAATCGATTAATTGATAAATCGATAAATTGATAAATCGATTAATTGATAAATCGTTAAATCGATAAATCGATAAATCGATAAACCGATAAATCGATAAATCGTTAAATCGGTGGATAGATTAATCGATAAATAGATAAATCCATTGATGGATAGATAGATAAATCGATATATCGATATATCGATATATCGATATATCGATAAATCAATAAATCGATAAATATATCAATCCATAAATAAATAGAAAAGTAAAAAGATAAATTGTTAAATAGATAAATCGATACAAAGATAGATAAATCAGTAAATCGATAAATAGATAATTCGATAGAAAGATAGATAGATTAATCGATAAATCGATAAATAGATAAATCGATAGAAATATAGATAGATTAATCGATAAATCGTTAAATCGCTATAAAGATAGATAAATAAATCGATAAGTCGATAAATCGATAAGTCGATAAATCGATAAGTCGATAAATCGATAAGTCGATAAATCGATAAGTCGATAAATCGATAAGTCGATAAATCGATAAGTCGATAAATCGATAAGTCGATAAATCGATAAGTCGATAAATCGATAAGTCGATAAATCGATAAATCGATAAATCGATAAATCGATAAATCGATAAATCGATAAATCGATAAATCGATAAATCGATAAATCGATAAATCGATAAATCGATAAATCGATAAATCGATAAATCGATAAATCGATAAATCGATAAATCGATAAATCGATAAATCGATAAATCGATAAATCGATAAATCGATAAATCGATAAATCGATAAATCGATAAATCGATAAATCGATAAATCGATAAATCGATAAATCGATAAATCGATAAATCGATAAATCGATAAATCGATAAATCGATAAATCGATAAATCGATAAATCGATAAATCGATAAATCGATAAATCGATAAATCGATAAATCGATAAATCGATAAATCGATAAATCGATAAATCGATAAATCGATAAATCGATAAATCGATAAATCGATAAATCGATAAATCGATAAATCGATAAATCGATAAATCGATAAATCGATAAATCGATAAATCGATAAATCGATAAATCGATAAATCGATAAATCGATAAATCGATAAATCGATAAATCGATAAATCGATAAATCGATAAATCGATAAATCGATAAATCGATAAATCGATAAATCGATAAATCGATAAATCGATAAATCGATAAATCGATAAATCGATAAATCGATAAATCGATAAATCGATAAATCGATAAATCGATAAATCGATAAATCGATAAATCGATAAATCGATAAATCGATAAATCGATAAATCGATAAATCGATAAATCGATAAATCGATAAATCGATAAATCGATAAATCGATAAATCGATAAATCGATAAATCGATAAATCGATAAATCGATAAATCGATAAATCGATAAATCGATAAATCGATAAATCGATAAATCGATAAATCGATAAATCGATAAATCGATAAATCGATAAATCGATAAATCGATAAATCGATAAATCGATAAATCGATAAATCGATAAATCGATAAATCGATCAATCGATAAATCGATCAATCGATCAATCGATAAATCGATAAATCGATAAATCGATCAATCGATAAATCGATAAATCGATAAATCGATAAATCGATAAATCGATAAATCGGTAAATCGATAAATCGATAAATCGATAAATCGATAAATCGATAAATCGATAAATCGATAAATCGATAAATCGATAAATCGATAAATCGATAAATCGATACATCGATAAATCGATAAATCGATAAATCGATAAATCGATAAATCGATAAATCGATAAATTAATAAATCGATAAATATATCAGTCCATAAATAAATAGAAAAGTAAATAGATAAATTGTTTAATAGATAAATCGATACATAGATAGATAAATCGCTTAATCGATAAATAGATAAATGGATAGAAAGATAGATAGATTAATCGATAAATCGTGAAATCGCTATATAGATAGATAAATAAATCGATAAATCGATAAATCGATAAATCGATAAATCGATATATCGATAAATCGATAAATCGATAAATCGATAAATCGATAAATCGATAAATCGATAAATCGATAAATCGATGAATCGATAAATCGATAAATCGATAAATCGATAAATCGATAAATCGATAAATCGATAAATCGATAAATCGATAAATCGATAAATCGATAAATCGATAAATCGATAAATCGATAAATCGATAAATCGATAAATCGATAAATCGATAAATCGATAAATCGATAAATCGATAAATCGATAAATCGATAAATCGATAAATCGATAAATCGATAAATCGATAAATCGATAAATCGATATATCGATATATCGATAAATCGATAAATTAATAAATCGATAAATATATCAGTCCATAAATAAATAGAAAAGTAAATAGATAAATTGTTTAATAGATAAATCGATACATAGATAGATAAATCGCTTAATCGATAAATAGATAAATGGATAGAAAGATAGATAGATTAATCGATAAATCGTGAAATCGCTATATAGATAGATAAATAAATCGATAAATCGATAAATCGATAAATCGATAAATCGATAAATCGATAAATCGATAAATCGATAAATCGATAAATCGATATATCGATAAATCGATATATCGATAAATCGATAAATCGATAAATCGATAAATCGATAAATCGATAAATCGATAAATCGATGAATCGATAAATCGATAAATCGATAAATCGATAAATCGATAAATCGATAAATCGATAAATCGATAAATCGATAAATCGATAAATCGATAAATCGATAAATCGATAAATCGATAAATCGATAAATCGATAAATCGATAAATCGATAAATCGATAAATCGATAAATCGATAAATCGATAAATCGATAAATCGATAAATCGATAAATCGATAAATCGATAAATCGATAAATCGATAAATCGATAAATCGATAAATCGATAAATCGATAAATCGATAAATCGATAAATCGATAAATCGATAAATCGATAAATCGATAAATCGATAAATCGATAAATCGATAAATCGATAAATCGATAAATGGATAAATCGATAAATCAATAAATCGATAAATCGATAAATCAATAAATCGATAAATCGATAAATCGATAAATCGATAAATCGATAAATCGATAAATCGATAAATCGATAAATCGATAAATCGATAAATCGATAAATCGATAAATCGATAAATCGATAAATCGATAAATCGATAAATCGATAAATCGATAAATCGATAAATCGTAAATCGATAAATTGATAAATCGATAAATCGATAAATCGATAAATCGATAAATCGATAAATCGATAAATCGATAAATCGATAAATCCATAAATCCATAAATCGATAAATCGATAAATCGATAAATCGATAAATCGATAAATCGATAAATCGATAAATCGATAAATCGATAAATCGATAAATCGATAAACCGATAAATCGATAAACCGATTAATTGATAAATCGATAAATTGATAAATCGATTAATTGATAAATCGTTAAATCGATAAATCGATAAATCGATAAACCGATAAATCGATAAATCGTTAAATCGGTGGATAGATTAATCGATAAATAGATAAATCCATTGATGGATAGATAGATAAATCGATATATCGATATATCGATATATCGATATATCGATAAATCAATAAATCGATAAATATATCAATCCATAAATAAATAGAAAAGTAAAAAGATAAATTGTTAAATAGATAAATCGATACAAAGATAGATAAATCAGTAAATCGATAAATAGATAATTCGATAGAAAGATAGATAGATTAATCGATAAATCGATAAATAGATAAATCGATAGAAATATAGATAGATTAATCGATAAATCGTTAAATCGCTATAAAGATAGATAAATAAATCGATAAATCGATAAATCGATAAGTCGATAAATCGATAAATCGATAAATCGATAAATCGATAAATCGATAAATCGATAAATCGATAAATCGATAAATCGATAAATCGATAAATCGATAAATCGATAAATCGATAAATCGATAAATCGATAAATCGATAAATCGATAAATCGATAAATCGATAAATCGATAAATCGATAAATCGATAAATCGATAAATCGATAAATCGATAAATCGATAAATCGATAAATCGATAAATCGATAAATCGATAAATCGATAAATCGATAAATCGATAAATCGATAAATCGATAAATCGATAAATCGATAAATCGATAAATCGATAAATCGATAAATCGATAAATCGATAAATCGATAAATCGATAAATCGATAAATCGATAAATCGATAAATCGATAAATCGATAAATCGATAAATCGATAAATCGATAAATCGATAAATCGATAAATCGATAAATCGATAAATCGATAAATCGATAAATCGATAAATCGATAAATCGATAAATCGATAAATCGATAAATCGATAAATCGATAAATCGATAAATCGATAAATCGATAAATCGATAAATCGATAAATCGATAAATCGATAAATCGATAAATCGATAAATCGATAAATCGATAAATCGATAAATCGATAAATCGATAAATCGATAAATCGATAAATCGATAAATCGATAAATCGATAAATCGATAAATCGATAAATCGATAAATCGATAAATCGATAAATCGATAAATCGATAAATCGATAAATCGATCAATCGATCAATCGATCAATCGATCAATCGATAAATCGATAAATCGATAAATCGATCAATCGATAAATCGATCAATCGATAAATCGATCAATCGATAAATCGATCAATCGATCAATCGATCAATCGATCAATCGATCAATCGATCAATCGATCAATCGATCAATCGATCAATCGATCAATCGATCAATCGATCAATCGATCAATCGATCAATCGATAAATCGATAAATCGATAAATCGATAAATCGATAAATCGATAAATCGATAAATCGATAAATCGATAAATCGATAAATCGATAAATCGATAAATCGATAAATCGATAAATCGATAAATCGATAAATCGATAAATCGATAAATCGATAAATCGATAAATCGATAAATCGATAAATCGATAAATCGATAAATCGATAAATCGATAAATCGATAAATCGATAAATCGATAAATCCATAAATCCATAAATCGATAAATCGATAAATCGATAAATCGATAAATCGATAAATCCATAAATCGATAAATCCATAAATCGATAAATCGATAAATCGATAAATCGATAAATCGATAAATCGATAAATCCATAAATCGATAAATCGATAAATCGATAAATCGATAAATCGATAAATCGATAAATCGATAAATCGATAAATCGATAAATCGATAAATCGATAAATCGATAAATCGATAAATCGATAAATCGATAAATCGATAAATCGATGAATCGATAAACCGATAAATCGATAAATCGATTAATTGATAAATCGATAAATCGATTAATTGATAAATCGTTAAATCGATAAATCGATAAACCGATAAATCGATAAATCGTTAAATCGGTGGATAGATTAATCGATAAATAGATAAATCCATTGATGGATAGATAGATAAATCGATATATCGATATATCGATAAATCAATAAATCGATAAATATATCAATCCATAAATAAATAGAAAAGTAAAAAGATAAATTGTATATAAAAAGATAAATAGATAAATCGATACAAAGATAGATAAATCAGTAAATCGATAAATAGATAATTCGATAGAAAGATAGATAGATTAATCGATAAATCGATAAATAGATAAATCGATAGAAATATAGATAGATTAATCGATAAATCGTTAAATCGCTATAAAGATAGATAAATAAATCGATAACTCGATATATCGATAACTCGATATATCGATAAATCGATATATCGATAAATCGATAAATCGATAAATCGATAAATCGATAAATCGATAAATCGATAAATCGATAAATCGATAAATCGATAAATCGATAATTCGATAAATCGATAATTCGATAAATCGATAAATCGATAAATCGATAAATCGATAATTCGATAAATCGATAATTCGAAAAATCGATAAATCAATTAATCGATAAATAAATAGATAGGTTAATAGATAAATTGTTAAATAGATAAATCGAAAGATATATAGATAAATCGATAAATCGATAAATCGATAAATCGATAAATCGATAAATCGATAAATCGATAAATCGATAAATCGATAAATCGATAAATCGATAAATCGATAAATCGATAAATCGATAAATCGATAAATCGATAAATCGATAAATCGATAAATCGATAAATCGATAAATCGATAAATCGATAAATCGATAAATCGATAAATCGATAAATCGATAAATCGATAAATCGATAAATCGATAAATCGATAAATCGATAAATCGATAAATCGATAAATCGATAAATCGATAAATCGATAAATCGATAAATCGATAAATCGATAAATCGATAAATCGATAAATCGATAAATCGATAAATCGATAAATCGATAAATGGATAAATCGATAAATCGTTAAATCGTTAAATCGATAAATCGTTAAATCGATAAATCGATAAATCGATAAATCGATAAATCGATAAATCGATAAATCCATAAATCGATAAATCGATAAATCGATGGATAGATTAATCGATAAATAGATAAATCCATTGATGAATAGATAGTTATCGATATTTCGATATTTCGATAAATCGATTAATCAATAAATCGATAAATAAACAGATAGTTAAATAGATAAATTGTTAAATAGATAAATCGAAAAATATATCGATAAATCGATAAATCGATAAATCGATAAATCGATAAATCGATAAATCGATAAATCGATAAATCGATAAATCGATAAATCGATAAATCGATAAATCGATAAATCGATAAATCGATAAATCGATAAATCGATAAATCGATAAATCGATAAATCGATAAATCGATAAATCGATAAATCGATAAATCGATAAATCGATAAATCGATAAATCGATAAATCGATAAATCGATAAATCGATAAATCGATAAATCGATAAATCGATAAATCGATAAATCGATAAATCGATAAATCGATAATACGATAAATCGATAAATCGATAAATCGATAAATCGATAAATCGATAAATCGATAAATCGATAAATCGATAAATCGATAAATCGATAAATCGATAAATAGATAAATCGATAGAAAAATAGATAGATTAATCGATAAATCGTTATATCGCTATGTCGATATATCGATAAATCGATAAATCGATAAATCGATAAATCGATAAATCGATAAATCGATAAATCGATAAATCGATAAATCGATAAATCGATAAATCGATAAATCGATAAATCGATAAATCGATAAATCGATAAATCGATAAATCGATAAATCGATAAATCGATAAATCGATAAATCGATAAATCGATAAATCGATAAATCGATAAATCGATAAATCGATAAATCGATAAATCGATAAATCGATAAATCGATAAATCGATAAATCGATAAATCGATAAATCGATAAATCGATAAATCGATAAATCGATAAATCGATAAATCGATAAATCGATAAATCGATAAATCGATAAATCGATAAATCGATAAATCGATAAATCGATAAATAGATAAATCGATAGAAAAATAGATAGATTAATCGATAAATCGTTATATCGCTATGTCGATATATCGATAAATCGATAAATCGATAAATCGATAAATCGATAAATCGATAAATCGATAAATCGATAAATCGATAAATCGATAAATCGATAAATCGATAAATCGATATATCGATAAATCGATAAATCGATAAATCGATAAATCGATAAATCGATAAATCGATGGATAGATTAATCGATAAACAGATAAATCCATTGATGAATAGATAGTTATCGATATTTCGATAAATCGATTAATCAATAAATCGATAAATAAACAGATAGTTAAATAGATAAATTGTTAAATAGATAAATCGAAAAATATATAGATAATTCGATAAATCGATAAATTGATAAATCGATAAATCGATAATTCGATAAATCGATAAATCGATAAATCGATAAATCGATAAATCGATAAATCGATAATTCGAAAAATCGATAAATCAATTAATCGATAAATAAATAGATAGGTTAATAGATAAATTGTTTAATAGATAAATCGAAAGATATATAGATAAATCGATAAATCGATAAATCGATAAATCGATAAATCGATAAATCGATAAATCGATAAATCGATAAATCGATAAATCGATAAATCGATAAATCGATAAATCGATAAATCGATAAATCGATAAATCGATAAATCGATAAATCGATAAATCGATAAATAGATAAATCGATAGAAAGATAGATAGATTAATCGATAAATCGTTATATCGCTATGTCGATATATCGATAAATTGATAAATCGATAAATCGATAAATCGATAAATCGATAAATCGATAAATCGATAAATCGATAAATCGATAAATCGATAAATCGATAAATCGATATATCGATAAATCGATAAATCGATAAATCGATAAATCGATAAATCGATAAATCGATAAATCGATAAATCGATAAATCGATAAATCGATAAATCGATAAATCGATAAATCGATAAATCGATAAATCGATAAATCGATAAATCGATAAATCGATAAATCGATAAATCGATAAATCGATAAATCGATAAATCGATAAATCGATAAATCGATAAATCGATAAATCGATAAATCGATAAATCGCTAAATCGATAAATCGCTAAATCGATAAATCGATATATCGATAAATCGATAAATCGATAAATCGATGGATAGATTAATCGATAAACAGATAAATCCATTGATGAATAGATAGTTATCGATATTTCGATAAATCGATTAATCAATAAATCGATAAATAAACAGATAGTTAAATAGATAAATTGTTAAATAGATAAATCGAAAAATATATAGATAATTCGATAAATCGATAAATCGATAAATCGATAAATCGATAAATCGATAATTCGATAAATCGATAAATCGATAAATCGATAAATCGATAAATCGATAATTCGAAAAATCGATAAATCAATTAATCGATAAATAAATAGATAGGTTAATAGATAAATTGTTAAATAGATAAATCGAAAGATATATAGATAAATCGATAAATCGATAAATCGATAAATCGATAATTCGAAAAATCGATAAATCAATTAATCGATAAATAAATAGATAGGTTAATAGATAAATTGTTAAATAGATAAATCGAAAGATATATAGATAAATCGATAAATCGATAAATCGATAAATCGATAAATCGATAAATCGATAAATCGATAAATCGATAAATCGATAAATCGATAAATCGATAAATAGATAAATCGATAGAAAGATAGATAGATTAATCGATAAATCGTTAAATCGCTATATAGATAGATAAATCGATAAATCGATGAATCGATAAATCGATGAATCGATAAATCGATAAATCGATAAATCGATAAATCGATAAATCGATAAATCGATAAATCGATAAATCGATAAATCGATAAATCGATAAATCGATAAATCGATAAATCGATAAATCGATAAATCGATAAATCGGTAAATCGATAAATCGATAAATCGATAAATCGATAAATCGATAAATCGATAAATCGATAAATCGATAAATCGATAAATCGATAAATCGATAAATCGATAAATCGATAAATCGATAAATCGATAAATCGATAAATCGATAAATCGATAAATCGATAAATCGATAAATCGATAAATCGATAAATCGATAAATCGATAAATCGATAAATCGATAAATCGATAAATCGATAAATCGATAAATCGATAAATCGATAAATCGATAAATCGATAAATCGATAAATCGATAAATCGATAAATCGATAAATCGATAAATCGATAAATCGATAAATCGATAAATCGATAAATCGATAAATCGATAAATCGATAAATCGATAAATCGATAAATCGATAAATCGATAAATCGATAAATCGATAAATCGATAAATCGATAAATCGATAAATCGATAAATCGATAAATCGATAAATCGATAAATCGATAAATCGATAAATCGATAAATCGATAAATCGATAAATCGATAAATCGATAAATCGATAAATCGATAAATCGATAAATCGATAAATCGATAAATCGATAAATCGATAAATCGATAAATCGATAAATCGATAAATCGATAAATCGATAAATCGATAAATCGATAAATCGATAAATCGATAAATCGATAAATCGATAAATCGATAAATCGATAAATCGATAAATCGATAAATCAATAAATCGATAAATCGATAAATCGATAAATCGATAAATCGATAAATCAATAAATCGATAAATCGATAAATGGATAAGTCGATAAATCGTTAAATCGTTAAATCGATAAATCGATAAATCGATAAATCGATAAATCGATAAATCGATAAATCGATAAATCGATAAATCAATAAATCGATAAATCGATAAATCGCTAAATCGATAAATCGATAAATCGCTAAATCGATAAATCGCTAAATCGATAAATCGCTAAATCGATAAATCGATAAATCGATAAATCGATAAATCGATAAATCGATAAATCGATAAATCGATAAATCGATAAATCGATAAATCGATAAATCGATAAATAGATAAATCGATAGAAAAATAGATAGATTAATCGATAAATCGTTATATCGCTATGTCGATATATCGATAAATCGATAAATCGATAAATCGATAAATCGATAAATCGATAAATCGATAAATCGATAAATCGATAAATCGATAAATCGATAAATCGATAAATCGATAAATCGATAAATCGATAAATCGATAAATCGATAAATCGATAAATCGATAAATCGATAAATCGATAAATCGATAAATCGATAAATCGATAAATCGATAAATCGATAAATCGATAAATCGATAAATCGATAAATCGATAAATCGATAAATCGATAAATCGATAAATCGATAAATCGATAAATCGATAAATCGATAAATCGATAAATCGATAAATCGATAAATCGATAAATCGATAAATCGATAAATCGATAAATCGATAAATCGATAAATCGATAAATCGATAAATCGATAAATCGATAAATCGATAAATCGATAAATCGATAAATCGATAAATCGATAAATCGATAAATCGATAAATCGATAAATCGATAAATCGATAAATCGATAAATCGATAAATCGATAAATCGATAAATCGATAAATCGATAAATCGATAAATCGATAAATCGATAAATCGATAAATCGATAAATCGATAAATCGATAAATCGATAAATCGATAAATCGATAAATCGATAAATCGATAAATCGATAAATCGATAAATCGATAAATCGATAAATCGATAAATCGATAAATCGATAAATCGATAAATCGATAAATCGATAAATCGATAAATCGATAAATCGATAAATCGATAAATCGATAAATCGATAAATCGATAAATCGATAAATCGATAAATCGATAAATCGATAAATCGATAAATCGATAAATCGATAAATCAATAAATCGATAAATCGATAAATCGATAAATCGATAAATCGATAAATCAATAAATCGATAAATCGATAAATGGATAAGTCGATAAATCGTTAAATCGTTAAATCGATAAATCGATAAATCGATAAATCGATAAATCGATAAATCGATAAATCGATAAATCGATAAATCAATAAATCGATAAATCGATAAATCGCTAAATCGATAAATCGATAAATCGCTAAATCGATAAATCGCTAAATCGATAAATCGCTAAATCGATAAATCGATAAATCGATAAATCGATAAATCGATAAATCGATAAATCGTTAAATCGATGGATAGATAAATCGAAAAATAGATAAATCCATTGATGAGTAGATAGGTAAATCGATATATCGATATATCGATATATCGATAAATCGATAAATCGGTAAATCGATAAATCGATAAATCGATAAATCGATAAATCGATAAATCGATAAATCGATAAATCGATAAATCGATAAATCGATAAATCGATAAATCGATAAATCGATAAATCGATAAATCGATAAATCGATAAATCGATAAATCAATAAATCGATAAATATATCAATCCATAAATAAATAGAAAAGGAAATAGATAAATTGTTAAATAGATAAATCGATACATAGATAAATCGATAAATCGATAAATAGATAAATCGATAGAAAGATAGATAGATTAATCGATAAATCGTTAAATCGCTATATAGATAGATAAATCGATAAATCGATAAATCGATAAATCGATAAATCGATAAATCGATAAATCGATAAATCGATAAATCGATAAATCGATAAATCGATAAATCGATAAATCGATAAATCGATAAATTGATAAATCGATAAATTGATAAATTGATAAATCGATAAATTGATAAATAGATAAATCGATAAATCGATAAATCGATAAATCGATAAATCGATATATCGGTATATCGATAAATCAATAAATCGATAAATATATCAGTCCATAAATAAATAGAAAAGTAAATAGATAAATTGTTTAATAGATAAATCGATACATAGATAGATTAATCGATAAATCGTGAAATCGCTATATAGATAGATAAATAAATCGATAAATCGTGAAATCGCTATATAGATAGATAAATAAATCGTGAAATCGCTATATAGATAGATAAATAAATCGATAAATCGATAAATCGATAAATCGATAAATCGATAAATCGATAAATCGATAAATCGATAAATCGATGAATCGATAAATCGATAAATCGTTAAATCGATAAATCGATAAATCGATAAATCGATAAATGGATAAATGGATAAATCGATAAATGGATAAATCGTTAAATCGATAAATCGTTAAATCGTTAAATCGATAAATCGATAAATCGATAAATCGATAAATCGATGGATAGATTAATCGATAAATAGATAAATCCATTGATGAATAGATAGTTATCGATATTTCGATAAATCGATTAATCAATAAATCGATAAATAAACAGATAGTTAAATAGTAAAATTGTTAAAAATAAATCGAAAGATATATAGATAAATCGATAAATCGATAAATCGATAAATCGATAAATCGATAAATCGATAAATCGATAATTCGAAAAATCGATAAATCAATTAATCGATAAATAAATAGATACTTAAATAGATAAATTGTTAAATAGATAAATCGAAAGATATATAGATAAATCGATAAATCGATAAATCGATAAATCGATAAATCGATAAATCGATAAATCGATAAATCGATAAATCGATAAATCGATAAATCGATAAATCGATAAATCGATAAATCGAAAAATCGATAAATCGATAAATCGAAAAATCGATAAATCGATAAATCGATAAATCGATAAATAGATAAATCGATAGAAAGATAGATAGATTAATCGATAAATCGTTAAATCGTTAAATCGCTATGTCGATATATCGATAAATCGATAAATCGATAAATCGATAAATCGATAAATCGATAAATCGATAAATCGATAAATCGATAAATCGATAAATCGATAAATCGATAAATCGATAAATCGATAAATCGATAAATCGATAAATCGATAAATCGATAAATCGATAAATCGATAAATCGATAAATCGATAAATCGATAAATCGATAAATCGATAAATCGATAAATCGATAAATCGATAAATCGATAAATCGATAAATCGATAAATCGATAAATCGATAAATCGATAAATCGATAAATCGATAAATCGATAAATGGATAAATCGATAAATCAATAAATCGATAAATCGATAAATCAATAAATCGATAAATCGATAAATCGATAAATCGATAAATCGATAAATCGATAAATCGATAAATCGATAAATCGATAAATCGATAAATCGATAAATCGATAAATCGATAAATCGATAAATCGATAAATCGATAAATCGATAAATCGATAAATCGATAAATCGATAAATCGATAAATCGTTAAATCGATAAATCGTTAAATCGATAAATCGTTAAATCGATAAATCGATAAATCGATAAATCGATAAATCGATAAATCGATAAATCGATAAATCGATAAATCGATAAATCGATAAATCGATAAATCGATAAATCGATAAAGATAAATCGATAAATCGATAAATCGATAAATCGATAAATCGATAAATCGATAAATCGATAAATCGATAAATCGATAAATCGATAAATCGATAAATCGATAAATCGATAAATCGATAAATCGATAAATCGATAAATCGATAAATCGATAAATCGATAAATCGATAAATCGATAAATCGATAAATCGATAAATCGATAAATCGATAAATCGATAAATCGATAAATCGATAAATCGATAAATCGATAAATCGATAAATCGATAAATCGATAAATCGACAAATCGATAAATCGATAAATCGCTAAATCGAAAACTCGCTAAATCGATAAATCGATAAATCGAAAAATCGATAAATCGATAAATCGGTAAATCGATAAATCGATAAATCGCTAAATCGATTAATCGTTAAATCGATAAATCGATAAATCGTTAAATCGATAAATCGATGGATAGATTAATCGATAAATCCATTGATGAATGGATAGATAAATCGATAAATCGATAAATCGATAAATCGATAAATCGATAAATCGATAAATCGATAAATCGATAAATCGATAAATCGATAAATCGATTAATTGATAAATCGTTAAATCGTTAAATCGATAAATCGATAAATCGTTAAATCGATGGATAGATAAATCGATAAATAGATAAATCCATTGATGAGTAGATAGATAAATCGATATATCGATATATCGATAAATCGATAAATCGATAAATCGATAAATCGATAAATCGATAAATCGATAAATCGATAAATCGATAAATCGATAAATCGATAAATCGATAAATCGATAAATCGATAAATCGATAAATCGATAAATCGATAAATCGATAAATCGATAAATCGATAAATCGATAAATCAATAAATCGATAAATATATCAATCCATAAATAAATAGAAAAGGAAATAGATAAATTGTTAAATAGATAAATCGATACATAGATAAATCGATAAATCGATAAATAGATAAATCGATAGAAAGATAGATAGATTAATCGATAAATCGTTTAATCGCTATATAGATAAATAAATCGATAAATCGATAAATCGATAAATCGATAAATCGATAAATCGATAAATAGATAAATCGATAGAAAGATAGATAGATTAATCGATAAATCGTTAAATCGCTATATAGATAGATAAATCGATAAATCGATAAATCGATAAATCGATAAATCGATAAATCGATAAATCGATAAATCGATAAATCGATAAATCGATAAATCGATAAATCGATAAATCGATAAATCGATAAATCGATAAATCGATAAATCGATAAATCGATAAATCGATAAATCGATAAATCGATAAATCGATAAATCGATAAATCGATAAATCGATAAATCGATAAATCGATAAATCGATAAATCGATAAATCGATAAATCGATAAATTGATAAATCGATAAATTGATAAATTGATAAATCGATAAATTGATAAATAGATAAATCGATAAATCGATAAATCGATAAATCGATAAATCGATAAATCGATATATCGGTAAATCGATAAATCAATAAATCGATAAATATATCAGTCCATAAATAAATAGAAAAGTAAATAGATAAATTGTTTAATAGATAAATCGATACATAGATAGATTAATCGATAAATCGTGAAATCGCTATATAGATAGATAAATAAATCGATAAATCGTGAAATCGCTATATAGATAGATAAATAAATCGTGAAATCGCTATAAAGATAGATAAATAAATCGATAAATCGATAAATCGATAAATCGATAAATCGAAGAATCGATAAATCGATGAATCGATAAATCGATGAATCGATAAATCGATGAATCGATAAATCGATGAATCGATAAATCGATGAATCGATAAATCGATAAATCGATAAATCGATAAATCGATAAATCGATAAATCGATAAATCGATAAATCGATAAATCGATAAATCGATAAATCGATAAATCGATAAATCGATAAATCGATAAATCGATAAATCGATAAATCGATAAATCGATAAATCGATAAATCGATAAATCGATAAATCGATAAATCGATAAATCGATAAATCGATAAATCGATAAATCGATAAATCGATAAATCGATAAATCGATAAATCGATAAATCGATAAATCGATAAATCGATAAATCGATAAATCGATAAATCGATAAATCGATAAATCGATAAATCGATAAATCGATAAATCGATAAATCGATAAATCGATAAATCGATAAATCGATAAATCGATAAATCGATAAATCGATAAATCGATAAATCGATAAATCGATAAATCGATAAATCGATAAATCGATAAATCGATAAATCGATAAATCGATGAATCGATAAATCGATAAATCGTTAAATCGATAAATCGATAAATCGATAAATCGATAAATCGATAAATCGATAAATGGATAAATGGATAAATCGATAAATGGATAAATCGTTAAATCGATAAATCGATAAATCGTTAAATCGTTAAATCGATAAATCGATAAATCGATAAATCGATAAATCGATGGATAGATTAATCGATAAATAGATAAATCCATTGATGAATAGATAGTTATCGATATTTCGATAAATCGATTAATCAATAAATCGATAAATAAACAGATAGTTAAATAGTAAAATTGTTAAAAATAAATCGAAAGATATATAGATAAATCGATAAATCGATAAATCGATAAATCGATAAATCGATAAATCGATAAATCGATAAATCGATAAATCGATAAATCGATAAATCGATAAATCGATAAATCGATAAATCGATAAATCGATAAATCGATAAATCGATAAATCGATAAATCGATAAATCGATAAATCGATAAATCGATAAATCGATAAATCGATAAATCGATAAATCGATAAATCGATAAATCGATAAATCGATAAATCGATAAATCGATAAATCGATAAATCGATAAATCGATAAATCGATAAATCGATAAATCGATAAATCGATAAATCGATAAATCGATAAATCGATAAATCGATAAATCGATAAATCGATAAATCGATAAATCGATAAATCGATAAATCGCTAAATGGATAAATCGATAAATCGATAAATCGATAAATCGATAAACCGATAAATCGATAAATCGATAAATCGTTAAATCGTTAAATCGATAAATCGATAAATCGTTAAATCGATAAATCGTTAAATCGATTAATCGTTAAATCGATAAATCGATGGATAGATTAATCGATAAATCCATTGATGAATGGATAGATAAATCGATAAATCGATAAATCGATTAATTGATAAATCGTTAAATCAATAAATCGATAAATCGATAAATCGTTAAATCGATGGATAGATAAATCGATAAATAGATAAATCCATTGATGAGTAGATAGATAAATCGATATATCGATATATCGATAAATCGATAAATCGATAAATCGATAAATCGATAAATCGATAAATCGATAAATCGATATATCGATAAATCAATAAATCGATAAATATATCAATCCATAAATAAATAGAAAAGGAAGTAGATAAATTGTTAAATAGATAAATCGATAAATCGATAAATCGATAAATAGATAAATCGATAGAAAGATAGATAGATTAATCGATAAATCGTTAAATCGCTATATAGATAGATAAATCGATAAATCGATGAATCGATAAATCGATGAATCGATAAATCGATAAATCGATAAATCGATAAATCGATAAATCGATAAATCGATGAATCGATAAATCGATAAATCGATAAATCGATAAATCGATAAATCGATAAATCGATAAATCGATAAATCGATAAATCGATAAATCGATAAATCGATAAATCGATAAATCGATAAATCGATAAATCGATAAATCGATAAATCGATAAATCGATAAATCGATAAATCGATAAATCGATAAATCGATAAATCGATAAATCGATAAATCGATAAATCGATAAATCGATAAATCGATAAATCGATAAATCGATAAATCGATAAATCGATAAATCGATAAATCGATAAATCGATAAATCGATAAATCGATAAATCGACAAATCGATAAATCGATAAATCGATATATCGATAAATCGATAAATCGATAAATCGATAAATATATCAATCCATAAATA
The DNA here is from genome assembly GCA_963920215.1 of Nineta flava. Lineage (NCBI taxonomy): Eukaryota > Metazoa > Arthropoda > Insecta > Neuroptera > Chrysopidae > Nineta > Nineta flava. Next base: position 40,884,925 of record OY986046.1, read on the forward strand.
AATAGAAAAGGAAGTAGATAAATTGTTAAATAGATAAATCGATAAATCGATAAATCGATAAATAGATAAATCGATAGAAAGATAGATAGATTAATCGATAAATCGTTAAATCGCTATATAGATAGATAAATCGATAAATCGATGAATCGATAAATCGATGAATCGATAAATCGATAAATCGATAAATCGATAAATCGATAAATCGATAAATCGATAAATCGATAAATCGATAAATCGATAAATCGATAAATCGATAAATCGATAAATCGATAAATCGATAAATCGATAAATCGATAAATCGATAAATCGATAAATCGATAAATCGATAAATCGATAAATCGATAAATCGATAAATCGATAAATCGATAAATCGATAAATCGATAAATCGATAAATCGATAAATCGATAAATCGATAAATCGATAAATCGATAAATCGATAAATCGATAAATAGATAAATCGATAGAAAGATAGATAGATTAATCGATAAATCGTGAAATCGCTATATAGATAGATAAATAAATCGATAAATCGATAAATCGATAAATCGATAAATCGATAAATCGATAAATCGATAAATCGATAAATCGATAAATCGATAAATCGATAAATCGATAAATCGATAAATCGATAAATCGATAAATCGATAAATCGATAAATCGATAAATCGATAAATCGATAAATCGATAAATCGATAAATCGATAAATCGATAAATCGATAAATCGATAAATCGATAAATCGATAAATCGATAAATCGATAAATCGATAAATCGATAAATCGATAAATCGATAAATCGATAAATCGATAAATTGATAAATCGATAAATTGATAAATCGATAAATCGATATATCGATATATCGATAAATCGATAAATCGATAAATCGATAAATTGATATATCGATAAATCGATAAATCGATAAATCAATAAATCGATAAATGTATCAGTCCATAAATAAATAGAAAAGTAAATAGATAAATTGTTTAATAGATAAATCGATACATAGATAGAGAAATCGCTAAATCGATAAATAGAGAAATCGATAGAAAGATAGATAGATTAATCGATAAATCGTGAAATCGCTATATAGATAGATAAATAAATCGATAAATCGATAAATTGATAAATCCATTGATGAATAGATAGATAAATCGATATATCGATATATCGATAAATCGATAAATCAATAAATCGATAAATATATCAGTCCATAAATAAATAGAAAAGTAAATAGATAAATTGTTTAATAGATAAATCGATACATAGATAGATAAATCGCTAAATCGATAAATAGATAAATCGATAGAAAGATAGATAGATTAATCGATAAATCGTGAAATCGCTATATAGATAGATAAATAAATCGATAAATCGATAAATCGATAAATCGATAAATCGATAGAAAGATAGATAGATTAATCGATAAATCGTTAAATCGCTATATAGATAGATAAATCGATAAATCGATGAATCGATAAATCGATGAATCGATAAATCGATGAATCGATAAATCGATAAATCGATAAATCGATAAATCGATAAATCGATAAATCGATAAATCGATAAATCGATAAATCGATAAATCGATAAATCGATAAATCGATAAATCGATAAATCGATAAATCGATAAATCGATAAATCGATAAATCGATAAATCGATAAATCGATTAATCGATAAATCGATTAATCGATAAATCGATAAATCGATAAATCGACAAATCGATAAATCGATAAATCGATAAATCGATAAATCGATATATCGATAAATCGATAAATCGATAAATCGATAAATCGATAAATTGATAAATCGATAAATTGATAAATCGATAAATTGATAAATCGATAAATCGATATATCGATAAATCGATAAATCGATAAATTGATATATCGATAAATCGATAAATCGATAAATCGATAAATCGATAAATCAATAAATCGATAAATGTATCAGTCCATAAATAAATAGAAAAGTAAAAAGATAAATTGTTTAATAGATAAATCGATACATAGATAGATAAATCGCTAAATCGATAAATAGAGAAATCGATAGAAAGATAGATAGATTAATCGATAAATCGTGAAATCGCTATATAGATAGATAAATAAATCGATAAATCGATAAATTGATAAATCCATTGATGAATAGATAGATAAATCGATATATCGATATATCGATAAATCGATAAATCAATAAATCGATAAATATATCAGTCCATAAATAAATAGAAAAGTAAATAGATAAATTGTTTAATAGATAAATCGATACATAGATAGATAAATCGCTAAATCGATAAATAGATAAATCGATAGAAAGATAGATAGATTAATCGATAAATCGTGAAATCGCTATATAGATAGATAAATAAATCGATAAATCGATAAATCGATAAATCGATAAATCGATAAATCGATAAATCGATAAATCGATAAATCGATAAATCGATAAATCGATAAATCGATAAATCGATAAATCGATAAATCGATAAATCGATAAATCGATAAATCGATAAATCGATAAATCGATAAATCGATAAATCGATAAATCGATAAATCGATAAATCGATAAATCGATAAATCGATAAATCGATAAATCGATAAATCGATAAATCGATAAATCGATAAATCGATAAATCGATAAATCGATAAATCGATAAATCGATAAATCGATAAATCGATATATCGATAAATCGATAAATCGATAAATCGATAAATTGATAAATCGATAAATTGATAAATCGATAAATCGATATATCGATATATCGATAAATCGATAAATCGATAAATCGATAAATTGATATATCGATAAATCGATAAATCGATAAATCAATAAATCGATAAATGTATCAGTCCATAAATAAATAGAAAAGTAAATAGATAAATTGTTTAATAGATAAATCGATACATAGATAGAGAAATCGCTAAATCGATAAATAGAGAAATCGATAGAAAGATAGATAGATTAATCGATAAATCGTGAAATCGCTATATAGATAGATAAATAAATCGATAAATCGATAAATTGATAAATCCATTGATGAATAGATAGATAAATCGATATATCGATATATCGATAAATCGATAAATCAATAAATCGATAAATATATCAGTCCATAAATAAATAGAAAAGTAAATAGATAAATTGTTTAATAGATAAATCGATACATAGATAGATAAATCGCTAAATCGATAAATAGATAAATCGATAGAAAGATAGATAGATTAATCGATAAATCGTGAAATCGCTATATAGATAGATAAATAAATCGATAAATCGATAAATCGATAAATCGATAAATCGATAAATCGATAAATCGATAAATCGATAAATCGATAAATCGATAAATCGATATATCGATATATCGATAAATCGATAAATCGATAAATCGATAAATCGATAAATCGATAAATCGATAAATCGATAAATCGATAAATCGATAAATCGATAAATCGATAAATCGATAAATCGATAAATCGATAAATCGATAAATCGATAAATAGATAAATCGATAGAAAGATAGATAGATTAATCGATAAATCGTGAAATCGCTATATAGATAGATAAATAAATCGATAAATCGATAAATTGATAAATCCATTGATGAATAGATAGATAAATCGATATATCGATATATCGATATATCGATAAATCGATAAATCAATAAATCGATAAATATATCAGTCCATAAATAAATAGAAAAGTAAAAAGATAAACTGTTTAATAGATAAATCGATACATAGATAGATAAATCGCTAAATCGATAAATAGATAAATCGATAGAAAGATAGATAGATAAATCGATAAATCGTGAAATCGCTATATAGATAGATAAATAAATCGATAAATCGATAAATCGATAAATCGATAAATCGATAAATCGATAAATCGATAAATGGATAAATCGTTAAATCGATAAATCGTTAAATCGATAAATCGATAAATCGATAAATCGATAAATCGATTAATCGATAAATCGATAAATCAATAAATCGATAAATCGATAAATCGATAAATCGATAAATCGATAAATCGATAAATCGATAAATCGATAAATCGATAAATCGCTAAATCGATAAATCGCTAAATCGATAAATCGCTAAATCGATAAATCGCTAAATCGATAAATCGCTATATCGATAAATCGATAAATTGATAAATCGATAAATCGCTAAATCGATAAATCGTTAAATCGATAAATCGTTAAATCGATAAATCGTTAAATCGATAAATCGATAAATCGATGGATAGATTAATCGATAAATCCATTGATGAATGGATAGATAAATCGATAAATCGATAAATCGATTAATTGATAAATCGTTAAATCAATAAATCGATAAATCGATAAATCGTTAAATCGATGGATAGATAAATCGATAAATAGATAAATCCATTGATGAGTAGATAGATAAATCGATATATCGATATATCGATAAATCGATAAATCGATAAATCGATAAATCGATAAATCGATAAATCAATAAATCGATAAATATATCAATCCATAAATAAATAGAAAAGGAAGTAGATAAATTGTTAAATAGATAAATTGATACAAAGATAAATCGATAAATCGATAAATAGATAAATCGATAGAAAGATAGATAGATTAATTGATAAATCGTTAAATCGCTATATAGATAGATAAATCGATAAATCGATAAATCGATAAATCGATAAATCGATAAATCGATGAATCGATAAATCGATAAATCGATAAATCGATAAATCGATAAATCGATAAATCGATAAATCGATAAATCGATAAATCGATAAATCGATAAATCGATAAATCGATAAATCGATAAATCGATAAATCGATAAATCGATAAATCGATAAATCGATAAATCGATAAATCGATAAATCGATAAATCGATAAATCGATAAATCGATAAATCGATAAATCGATAAATCGATAAATCGATAAATCGATAAATCGATAAATCGATAAATCGATAAATCGATAAATCGATAAATCGATAAATCGATAAATCGATAAATCGATAAATCGATAAATCGATAAATCGATAAATCGATAAATCGATAAATCGATAAATCGTTAAATCGATAAATCGTTAAATCGATAAATCGTTAAATCGTTAAATCGTTAAATCGATAAATCGTTAAATCGATAAATCGTTAAATCGATAAATCGTTAAATCGATAAATCGATAAATCGATAATCGATAAATCGATAAATCGATAAATCGATAAATCGATAAATCGATAAATCGATAAATCGATAAATCGATAAATCGATAAATCGATAAATCGATAAATCGATAAATCGATAAATCGATAAATCGATAAATCGATAAATCGATAAATCGATAAATCGATAAATCGATAAATCGATAAATCGATAAATCGATAAATCGATAAATCGATAAATCGATAAATCGATAAATCGATAAATCGATTAATTGATAAATCGTTAAATCGATTAATCGATAAATCGATAAACCGATAAATCGTTTAATCGTTAAATCGATGGATAGATTAATCGATAAATAGATAAATCCATTGATGGATAGATAGATAAATCGATATATCGATATATCGATATATCGATATATCGATATATCGATAAATCAATAAATCGATAAATATATCAATCCATAAATAAATAGAAAAGTAAATAGATAAATTGTTAAATAGATAAATCGATACAAAGAAAGATAAATCAGTAAATCGATAAATAGATAATTCGATAGAAAGATAGATAGATTAATCGATAAATCGATAAATAGATAAATCGATAGAAATATAGATAGATTAATCGATAAATCGTTAAATCGCTATAAAGATAGATAAATAAATCGATAACTCGATATATCGATAACTCGATATATCGATAACTCGATATATCGATAAATCGATATATCGATAAATCGATAAATCGATAAATCGATAAATCATTAAATCGATAAATCGATAAATCGATAAATCGATAAATCGATAAATCGATAAATCGATAAATCGATAAATCAATAAATCGATAAATCGATAAATCGATAAATCGATAAATCGATAAATCGATAAATCGATAAATCAATAAATCGATAAATCGATAAATCGATAAATCAATAAATCGATAAATCGATAAATCGATAAATCGATAAATCGATAAATGGATAAATCGTTAAATCGATAAATCGATAAATCGTTAAATCGATAAATCGATAAATCGATAAATCGATAAATCGATAAATCGATAAATCGATAAATCGATAAATCGATAAATCGATAAATCGATAAATCGATAAATCGATAAATCGATAAATCGATAAATCGATAAATTGATAAATCGATAAATCGATAAATCGATAAATCGATAAATCGATAAATCGATAAATCGATAAATCGATAAATCGATAAATCGATAAATCGATAAATCGATAAATCGATAAATCGATAAATCGATAAATCGATAAATCGATAAATCGATAAATCGATAAATCGATAAATCGATAAATCGATAAATCGATAAATCGATAAATCGATAAATCGATAAATCGATAAATCGATAAATCGATAAATCGATAAATCGATAAATCGATAAATCGATAAATCGATAAATCGATAAATCGATAAATCGATAAATCGATAAATCGATAAATCGATAAATCGATAAATCGCTAAATGGATAAATCGATAAATCGATAAATCGATAAATCGATAAACCGATAAATCGATAAATCGATAAATCGTTAAATCGTTAAATCGATAAATCGATAAATCGTTAAATCGATAAATCGTTAAATCGATAAATCGTTAAATCGATAAATCGATGGATAGATTAATCGATAAATCCATTGATGAATGGATAGATAAATCGATAAATCGATAAATCGATTAATTGATAAATCGTTAAATCAATAAATCGATAAATCGATAAATCGTTAAATCGATGGATAGATAAATCGATAAATAGATAAATCCATTGATGAGTAGATAGATAAATCGATATATCGATATATCGATAAATCGATAAATCGATAAATCGATATATCGATAAATCAATAAATCGATAAATATATCAATCCATAAATAAATAGAAAAGGAAGTAGATAAATTGTTAAATAGATAAATCGATAAATCGATAAATCGATAAATAGATAAATCGATAGAAAGATAGATAGATTAATCGATAAATCGTTAAATCGCTATATAGATAGATAAATCGATAAATCGATGAATCGATAAATCGATGAATCGATAAATCGATGAATCGATAAATCGATAAATCGATAAATCGATAAATCGATAAATCGATAAATCGATAAATCGATAAATCGATAAATCGATAAATCGATAAATCGATAAATCGATAAATCGATAAATCGATTAATCGATAAATCGATAAATCGATAAATCGATAAATCGATAAATCGATAAATCGATTAATCGATAAATCGATAAATCGATAAATCGATAAATCGATAAATCGATAAATCGATAAATCGATAAATCGACAAATCGATAAATCGATAAATCGATAAATCGATAAATCGATATATCGATAAATCGATAAATCGATAAATCGATAAATCGATAAATTGATAAATCGATAAATTGATAAATCGATAAATCGATATATCGATAAATCGATAAATCGATAAATTGATATATCGATAAATCGATAAATCGATAAATCAATAAATCGATAAATGTATCAGTCCATAAATAAATAGAAAAGTAAAAAGATAAATTGTTTAATAGATAAATCGATACATAGATAGATAAATCGCTAAATCGATAAATAGAGAAATCGATAGAAAGATAGATAGATTAATCGATAAATCGTGAAATCGCTATATAGATAGATAAATAAATCGATAAATCGATAAATTGATAAATCCATTGATGAATAGATAGATAAATCGATATATCGATATATCGATAAATCGATAAATCAATAAATCGATAAATATATCAGTCCATAAATAAATAGAAAAGTAAATAGATAAATTGTTTAATAGATAAATCGATACATAGATAGATAAATCGCTAAATCGATAAATAGATAAATCGATAGAAAGATAGATAGATTAATCGATAAATCGTGAAATCGCTATATAGATAGATAAATAAATCGATAAATCGATAAATCGATAAATCGATAAATCGATAAATCGATAAATCGATAAATCGATAAATCGATAAATCGATAAATCGATAAATCGATATATCGATATATCGATAAATCGATAAATCGATAAATCGAAAAATCGATAAATCGATAAATCGATAAATCGATAAATCGATATATCGATATATCGATAAATCGATAAATCGATAAATCGATAAATCGATAAATCGATAAATCGATAAATCGATAAATCGATAAATCGATAAATCGATAAATCGATAAATCGATAAATCGATAAATCGATAAATCGATAAATCGATAAATCGATAAATCGATAAATCGATAAATCGATAAATCGATAAATCGATAAATCGATAAATAGATAAATCGATAGAAAGATAGATAGATTAATCGATAAATCGTGAAATCGCTATATAGATAGATAAATAAATCGATAAATCGATAAATTGTTAAATCCATTGATGAATAGATAGATAAATCGATATATCGATATATCGATATATCGATAAATCGATAAATCAATAAATCGATAAATATATCAGTCCATAAATAAATAGAAAAGTAAAAAGATAAACTGTTTAATAGATAAATCGATACATAGATAGATAAATCGCTAAATCGATAAATAGATAAATCGATAGAAAGATAGATAGATAAATCGATAAATCGTGAAATCGCTATATAGATAGATAAATAAATCGATAAATCGATAAATCGATAAATCGATAAATCGATAAATCGATAAATGGATAAATCGTTAAATCGATAAATCGTTAAATCGATAAATCGATAAATCGATAAATCGATAAATCGATAAATCGATAAATCGATAAATCGATAAATCGATAAATCGATAAATCGATAAATCGATAAATCGATAAATCGATAAATCGATAAATCGATAAATCGATAAATCGATAAATCGATAAATCAATTAATCGATAAATCGATAAATCGATAAATCGATAAATCGATAAATCGATAAATCGATAAATCGATAAATCGCTAAATCGATAAATCGCTAAATCGATAAATCGCTAAATCGATAAATCGCTAAATCGATAAATCGCTATATCGATAAATCGATAAATTGATAAATCGATAAATCGCTAAATCGATAAATCGTTATCTCGATAAATCGTTAAATCGATAAATCGTTAAATCGATAAATCGTTAAATCGATAAATCGATGGATAGATTAATCGATAAATCCATTGATGAATGGATAGATAAATCGATAAATCGATAAATCGATTAATTGATAAATCGTTAAATCAATAAATCGATAAATCGATAAATCGTTAAATCGATGGATAGATAAATCGATAAATAGATAAATCCATTGATGAGTAGATAGATAAATCGATATATCGATATATCGATAAATCGATAAATCGATAAATCGATAAATCGATAAATCGATAAATCGATAAATCAATAAATCGATAAATATATCAATCCATAAATAAATAGAAAAGGAAGTAGATAAATTGTTAAATAGATAAATCGATACAAAGATAAATCGATAAATCGATAAATAGATAAATCGATAGAAAGATAGATAGATTAATCGATAAATCGTTAAATCGCTATATAGATAGAAAAATCGATAAATCGATGAATCGATAAATCGATGAATCGATAAATCGATGAATCGATAAATCGATAAATCGATAAATCGATAAATCGATAAATCGATAAATCGATAAATCGATAAATCGATAAATCGATAAATCGATAAATCGATAAATCGATAAATCGATAAATCGATAAATCGATAAATCGATAAATCGATAAATCGATAAATCGATAAATCGATAAATCGATAAATCGATAAATCGATAAATCGATAAATCGATAAATCGATAAATCGATAAATCGATAAATCGATAAATCGATAAATCGATAAATCGATAAATCGATAAATCGATAAATCGATAAATCGATAAATCGATAAATCGATAAATCGATAAATCGATAAATCGATAAATCGATAAATCGATAAATCGATAAATCGATAAATCGATAAATCGATAAATCGATAAATCGATAAATCGATAAATCGATAAATCGATAAATCGATAAATCGATAAATCGATAAATCGATAAATCGATAAATCGATAAATCGATAAATCGATAAATCGATAAATCGATAAATCGATAAATCGTTAAATCGTTAAATCGATAAATCATTAAATCGATAAATCGATAAATCGTTAAATCGATAAATCGATAAATCGATAAATCGATAAATCGATAATCGATAAATCGATAATCGATAAATCGATAAATCGATAAATCGATAAATCGATAAATCGATAAATCGATAAATCGATAAATCGATAAATCGATAAATCGATAAATCGATAAATCGATAAATCGATAAATCGATAAATCGATAAATCGATAAATCGATAAATCGATAAATCGATAAATCGATAAATCGATAAATCGATAAATCGATAAATCGATAAATCGATAAATCGATAAATCGATAAATCGATAAATCGATAAATCGATAAATCGATAAATCGATAAATCGATAAATCGATAAATCGATAAATCGATAAATCGATAAATCGATAAACCGATAAATCGATAAATCGATAAATCGATAAATCGATAAATCGATTAATTGATAAATCGATAAATCGATAAATCGATTAATTGATAAATCGTTAAATCGATTAATCGATAAATCGATAAACCGATAAATCGTTAAATCGTTAAATCGATGGATGGATTAATCGATAAATAGATAAATCCATTGATGGATAGATAGATAAATCGATATATCGGTATATCGATATATCGATAAATCAATAAATCGATAAATATATCAATCCATAAATAAATAGAAAAGTAAATAGATAAATTGTTAAATAGATAAATCGATACAAAGAAAGATAAATCAGTAAATCGATAAATAGATAATTCGATAGAAAGAAAGATAGATTAATCGATAAATCGATAAATAGATAAATCGATAGAAATATAGATAGATTAATCGATAAATCGTTAAATCGCTATAAAGATAGATAAATAAATCGATAACTCGATATATCGATAACTCGATATATCGATAAATCGATATATCGATAAATCGATATATCGATAAATCGATAAATCGATAAATCGATAAATCGATAAATCGATAAATCGATAAATCGATAAAACGATAAATCGATAAATCGATAAATCATTAAATCGATAAATCGATAAATCGATAAATCGATAAATCATTAAATCGATAAATCGATAAATCGATAAATCGATAAATCGATAAATCGATAAATCGATAAATCGATAAATCGATAAATCGATAAATCGATAAATCGATAAATCGATAAATCGATAAATCGATAAATCGATAAATCGATAAATGGATAAATCGATAAATCAATAAATCGATAAATCGATAAATCGATAAATCGATAAATGGATAAATCGTTAAATCGATAAATCGATAATTGGATAAATCGATAAATCGATAAATCGATAAATCGATAAATCGATAAATCGATAAATCGATAAATCGATAAATCGATAAATCGATAAATCGATAAATCGATAAATCGATAAATCGATAAATCGATAAATCGATAAATCGATAAATCGATAAATCGATAAATCGATAAATCGATAAATCGATAAATCGATAAATCGATAAATCGATAAATCGATAAATCGATAAATCGATAAATCGATAAATCGATAAATCGATAAATCGATAAATCGATAAATCGATAAATCGATAAATCGATAAATCGATAAATCGATAAATCGATAAATCGATAAATCGATAAATCGATAAATCGATAAATCGATAAATCGATAAATCGATAAATCGATAAATCGATAAATCGATAAATCGATAAATCGATAAATCGATAAATCGATAAATCGATAAATCGATAAATCGATAAATCGATAAATCGATAAATCGATAAATCGATAAATCGATAAATCGATAAATCGATAAATCGATAAATCGATAAATCGATAAATCGATAAATCGATAAATCGATAAATCGATAAATCGATAAATCGATAAATCGATAAATCGATAAATCGATAAATCGATAAATCGATAAATCGATAAATCGATAAATCGATAAATCGATAAATCGATAAATCGATAAATCGATAAATCGCTAAATCGATAAATCGATAAATCGATAAATCGATAAACCGATAAACCGATAAATCGATAAACCGATAAATCGATAAATCGATAAATCGATAAATCGATAAATCGTTAAATCGATAAATCGATAAATCGTTAAATCGATAAATCGATAAATCGTTAAATCGATAAATCGATGGATAGATTAATCGATAAATCCATTGATGAAAGGATAGATAAATCGATAAATCGATAAATCGATTAATTGATAAATCGTTAAATCAATAAATCGATAAATCGATAAATCGTTAAATCGATGGATAGATAAATCGATAAATAGATAAATCCATTGATGAGTAGATAGATAAATCGATATATCGATATATCGATAAATCGATAAATCGATAAATCGATAAATCAATAAATCGATATATATATCAATCCATAAATAAATAGAAAAGGAAGTAGATAAATTGTTAAATAGATAAATCGATACAAAGATAAATCGATAAATCGATAAATAGATAAATCGATAGAAAGATAGATAGATTAATCGATAAATCGTTAAATCGCTATATAGATAGATAAATAAATCGATAAATCGATAAATCGATAAATCGATAAATCGATAAATCGATAAATCGATAAATCGATAAATCGATAAATCGATAAATCGATAAATCGATAAATCGATAAATCGATAAATCGATAAATCGATAAATCGATAAATCGATAAATCGATAAATCGATAAATCGATAAATCGATAAATCGATAAATCGAAAAATCGATAAATCGGTAAATCGAAAAATCGATAAATCGGTTAATCGAAAAATCGATAAATCGATAAATCGATAATTCGATAAATAAATAGATAGTTAAATAGATAAATTGTTAAATAGATAAATCCAAAGATATGTAGATAAAGCGAAAGATGTATAGATAAATCGATAAATCGAGAAATCGAGAAATCGATAAATCCATAAATCCATAAATCCATAAATCGATAAATCGATTAATCGATAGATAATTCGTTAAACCGATAAATCGATAAATTGACAGATAGATACATAGATAAACCGATAAATCGATCGATAAATAGATAAATCGATTTATCGATATATCGATTTATCGATATATCGATTTATCGATTTATCGATTTATCGATTTATCGATTTATCGATTTATCGAATTATCGATTTATCGATTTATCGATTTATCGATTTATCGATTTATCGATTTATCGATTTATGGATTTATCGATTTATCGATTTATCGATTTATCGATTTATCGATTTATCGATTTATCGATTTATCGATTTATCGATTTATCGATTTATCGATTTATCGATTTATCGATTTATCGATTTATCGATTTATCGATTTATCGATTTATCGATTTATCGATTTATCGATTTATCGATTTATCGATTTATCGATTTATCGATTTATCGATTTATCGATTTATCGATTTATCGATTTATCGATTTATCGATTTATCGATTTATCGATTTATCGATTTATCGATTTATCGATTTATCGATTTATCGATTTATCGATTTATCGATTTATCGATTTATCGATTTATCGATTTATCGATTTATCGATTTATCGATTTATCGATTTATCGATTTATCGATTTATCGATTTATCGATTTATCGATTTATCGATTTATCGATTTATCGATTTATCGATTTATCGATTTATCGATTTATCGATTTATCGATTTATCGATTTATCGATTTATCGATTTATCGATTTATCGATTTATCGATTTATCGATTTATCGATTTATCGATTTATAGATTTATCTATCTATTCATTAATCGATTTATCTATTTATCTATCGATTTAGCTATGTATCTATCTGTCAATTTATTTTTTTATCGATTTATCGGTTTAACGAATTATCTATCGATATATCGATTTATCGATTAATCGATTTATCGATTTATGGATTTATCGATTTATCGATTTATCTGTCTATTCATCAATCGATTTATCTATTTATCGATTAATCAATCTATCGTTCTATCGATTAATCTATTTATCGATTTATTTATCTATGTATCGATTTATCTATTTAACAATTTATCTATTTAACAATCTATTTATTTATTGATTTATCGATATTTCGATTTATCGATTTATCTATTTCTCTATCGATTTATCTATGTATCTATCTGTCAATTTATCGATTTATCGGTTTTACGAATTATCTATCGATTTATTGATTTATCGATTAATCGATTTATTGATTTATGGATTTATGGATTTATGGATTTATGGATTTATCGATTTTTCGATTTATCGATTTCTCGACTTACCGATCTATCGATTTTACGATTTATCGATTTATCAATTTATCGATTTATCGATTTATCTATATATCTTTCGATCTACCTATATATCTTTCGATTTATCTATTTAACAATTCATCTATTTAACTATCTATTTATTTATCGATTTATCGATTTATCAATTTATCGATTTATCGATTTATCTATCTATTCATCAATCGATTTATCTATTTATCGATTTATCTATCTATCTATCTATCGATTTATCGATTTATCTATGTATCTATCTGTGAATTTATCTATTTGTCTATTTATCGATTTATCTATCTATTCATCAATCGATTTATCTATTTATCGATTTATCGATTTATCGATTTATCGATTTATCGATATATCGATTTATATATCTATTCATCAATGGATTTATCTATTTATCGATTAATCTTACCATCGATATATCGATTTATCGATTTCTCGACTTACCGATCTATCGATTTTACGATTTATCGATTTATCGATTTATCGATTTATCGATTTATCGATTTATCGATTTATCAATTTATCGATTTATCGATTTATATATCTATTCATCAATGGATTTATCTATTTATCGATTAATCTAACCATCAATATATCGATTTATCGATTTATCGATTTATCGATTTATCTATATATCTTTCGATTTATCTATTTAACAATTTATCTAATTAACTATCTATTTATTTATCGATTTATCGATTTATCAATTCATCGATTTATCGATTTATCTATTTATCTATCGATTTATCGATTTATCTATGTATCTATCTGTCAATTTATCGATTTATCGGTTTTACGAATTATCTATCGATTTATCGATTAATCGATTTATTGATTTATGGATTTATGGATTTATGGATTTATGGATTTATGGATTTATGGATTTATCGATTTATTGATTTCTCGACTTACCGATCTATCGATTTTACGATTTATCGATTTATCGATTTATCTATTTATCAATTTATCGATTTATCGATTTATCGATTTATCTATATATCTTTCGATTTACCTATATATCTTTCGATTTATCTATTTAACAATTTATCTATTTTACTATCTATTTATTTATCGATTTATCGATTTATCGATTTATCGATTTATCGATTTATCAATTTATCGATTTATCGATTTATTGATTTATCGGTTTATCGATTTATCGATTTTTCGATTTATCTATCTATTCATCAATCGATTTATCTATTTATCGATTTATCTATCTATCTATCTATCGATTTATCGATTTATCTATGTATCTATCTGTCAATTTATCTATTTGTCTATTTATCGATTTATCGGTTTAACGAATTATCTATCGATTTATATATTTATCGATTTATCGATTTATCGATTTTATCGATTTTATCGATTTATCGATTTATGGATTTATCGATTTATCGATTTATCGATTTATCGATTTATCGATTTATCGATTTATCGATTTATCGATTTATCGATTTATCGATTTATCGATTTATCGATTTATCGATTTATCGATTTATCGATTTATCGATTTATCGATTTATCGATTTATCGATTTATCGATTTATCGATTTATCGATTTATCGATTTATCGATTTATCGATTTATCGATTTATCGATTTATCGATTTATCGATTTATCGATTTATCGATTTATCGATTTATCGATTTATCGATTTATCGATTTATCGATTTATCGATTTATCGATTTATCGATTTATCGATTTATCGATTTATCGATTTATCGATTTATCGATTTATCGATTTATCGATTTATCGATTTATCGATTTATCGATTTATCGATTTATCGATTTATCGATTTATCGATTTATCGATTTAGCGAATAATCGATTTAGCGATTAACCGATTTATCGATTTATCGATTTAGCGATTAATCGATTTATCGATTTATCTATCTATATATCGATTTATCTATTTAACAATTTATCTATTAATTTTTCTTTTTATTTATTGATTGATATATTTATCGATTTATTGATTTATCGATTGTGGCGTTTCGCCACAATTGACGAGGATTACTTGATTTAAAATAAATGAAAAGGTAAAATAAAATAAAAACGAATAATTATCATTTTATTGTCAACCGAGTGATTCATTGAGTAGAATATTAATTACTTAAGTTAAATTCAATTAAGTGAAATTAAATAAAGGATACATTGAATAAAATATTGTGAACAGGGAAAACGGACCCCATAATATAAAATAAAAAAAAACGAAGTAAAACAAACCTAGGTCTGGTTCCCCCCACACTTGTATCGGCCAACAAAATTTTTCAAAAAGACAACGGATTCAACGGACTCGATTGAACAGGATCCAACGAGAATACGCCATCTTACTATAATGTTGGAGTGGATCGGTTCTGTTTTTTGAAAATAAAAATTTATTATATAGTCGACACCGATAGAGATTGGATCGAGCTTCAGCACATATTTAGTTTTTTGAAAATAAATAAATTTCAACCAAAACCAATAGAAAGCGGACAAGCTACCACTCGAACCGGGTTGAATAACCACGTGGAACGGGTATTGAATTATAACCGCGACGAAGAAAAAAAGGAAATAATAAAACCTACTCACCAGCATTTATTAGTTTTCAACACCATCACGTCGACGAAGAAAAAAATCACCGAAATATTCGGAGCGATTACGATTATTGGTGGGCTGAGTGCATCTGTTGCGGGGGGTACCAACAAGGTTCTACATCCAGCTCAAAAGGTAGTGTACCAGACATTTATTTCATCGTATTCCTTTTTCTTTTCTAACATTCACTTAAATCCCTATCTCGGGCAAATTGGGTTGAGGTTCAATAATTGAGTTTCTTTTTGAATAAAATAAGTAGAAATAAAAAAAAAACTGTAAAAGAAAAAAAAAACAATTTGTTAAAACTTTAATTAAGTTGATGATCGTTAAATTCATCAACGACCAATTAAAGTAGTGTTGTCGTTGTCCATCCCCCATAGGAACACGAAACCTCCAATATTTGGAGAAATATACCCCTTGAAACCGCCGCGAACGGCGAAGTATCGCGGGGTACTTGTTGTGCATTTGGCGAATGACTGGCTATTTAGTACCAAAATTTTGTGCCCGTTAGTCCCAAAAGGGTATTGACAACATAATTTATCCACATTATTATTAAGCGTTTCTGTTTTAATTTTATTTACACACCGGTGGTTTTCAATTTTTCATTAATTTCTGTTTATTTTCTTTCATTGTTAAATTATTTATCTTCTTTTGCTTATGATTTCGTTATTTTATTGTTTTCCATTGTTAAATTATTATTTTTCTTCTTTTGATTACGATTTCATTATTTTATTGTTTTTCATTGTTAATTTAAATATCTTTCTTGTGTAACTTTTGTGTAATTTTTGGTCAATCATGATATCGCCTACAACATACGTATAAAAAAATAAAATTTATCTATTTTCATTCGATAAATCGATAAATCGATAGATCGATAAATCGATAAATCGATAAATCGATAAATCGATAAATCGATAAATCGATAAATCGATAAATTGATAAATCGATAAATCGATAAATCGATAAATCGATAAATCGATAAATCGATAAATCGATAAATCGATAAATCGATAAATCGATAAATCGATAAATCGATAAATCGATAAATCGATAAATCGATAAATCGATAAATCGATAAATCGATAAATCGATAAATCGATAAATCGATAAATCGATAAATCGATAAATCGATAAATCGATAAATCGATAAATCGATAAATCGATAAATCGATAAATCGATAAATCGATAAATCGATAAATCGATAAATCGATAAATCGATAAATCGATAAATCGATAAATCGATAAATCGATAAATCGATAAATCGATAAATCGATAAATCGATAAATCGATAAATCGATAAATCGATAAATCGATAAATCGATAAATCGATAAATCGATAAATCGATAAATCGATAAATCGATAAATCGATAAATCGATAAATCGATAAATCGATAAATCGATAAATCGATAAATCGATAAATCGATAAATCGATAAATCGATAAATCGATAAATCGATAAATCGATAAATCGATAAATCGATAAATCGATAAATCGATAAATCGATAAATCGATAAATCGATAAATCGATAAATCGATAAATCGATAAATCGATAAATCGATAAATCGATAAATCGATAAATCGATAAATCGATAAATCGATAAATCGATAAATCGATAAATCGATAAATCGATAAATCGATAAATCGATAAATCGATAAATCGATAAATCGATAAATCGATAAATCGATAAATCGATAAATCGATAAATCGATAGAAAGATAGATAGATTAATCGATAAATCGTGAAATCGCTATATAGATAGATAAATAAATCGATAAATCGATAAATCGATAAATCGATAAATCGATAAATCGATAAATCGATAAATCGATAAATCGATAAATCGATAAATCGATAAATCGATAAATCGATAAATCGATAAATCGATAAATCGATAAATCAATAAATCGTTAAATCGATAAATCGATAAATCGATAAATTGATAAATCGTTCAATCGATAAATCGATAAATCGATAAATCGTAAAATCGATAAATTGTTAAATCGATAAATCGTTAAATGGATAAATCGTTAAATCGATAAATCGTTAAATCGATAAATCGTTAAATCGATAAATCGTTAAATCGATAAATCGATAAATCGATAAATCGATAAATCGATAAATCGATAAATCGATAAATCGATAAATCGATAAATCGATAAATCAATAAATCGTTAAATCGATAAATCGATAAATTGATAAATCGTTCAATCGATAAATCAATAAATCGATAAATCGTAAAATCGATAAATTGTTAAATCGATAAATCGTTAAATGGATAAATCGTTAAATCGATAAATCGTTAAATCGATATATCGATAAATCGATAAATCGATAAATCGATAAATCGATAAATCGATATATCGATAAATCGATATATCGATAAAGGGAGGGGTTAGGGTTTCAGCGGTAAAAAAAAACACTTTTTTTGTGATTTTTTATCTCAAATATCGATTAATAGATAAATCCATTGATGAAAAGATAGCCTGCCTTTGGGAACCTGGAAGCAATGCCAGGTTTCCGCGATTCTTTCTTTTATCTTTAGGGGTGTTTGGTCCTCCCGACGTTTTGGTTATAACCGGGACGCCGCCCGGGCCTCCTTTTACGGAAGGTGGCATTTCCGTTTTGTTTTGGGATTTTAAATTTTCCATTAACAATTTTTAAACCAGCCATCGTGTGCAAAGGGGCGGGCTGGAATAGCCGGGAACGGGTTAACCCTCGGACATTAATAGTCCTACCCCAGTACTCTGGGGCCCAGCCTCCACTTTACCAGTCCCGGAATACGCGGACGGACTGGAACTCGCCCGAAGCAATGCAGATTCCGATCTCTGCATCCATTGCACACTATCCTACCAAGGACCGACGTGGCTGGTGGCTAAGTCCCACACACCCTGCCTCGGCAGAGCAAGCTCACATCAGATCTCGGAGAAACCGAGGCCCCACCCTCAGCTCCCCTTGACCACTCCCAGCAGGGATGCACGGGACCGCCAGTTAAAGACAATGTCGGCCAGATGACATGGCCGACAAGTAATGCTAAGACAGTGCACGAAACACCGCACACTGATCCCAACGTTGAGAAGTTTGGGTCCGTAAGCTTCCCCTCCTGCTGGCTTGCAGGCTAGGTACTAGGCCCTCCCAACACGACAAAGTGGACCCACGGGAGGGATTTATCGATTTATCTATCTATATAACGATTTAACGATTTATCGATTAATCTATCTATCTTTCTATCGATTTATCTGTTTATCGATTTATCGATTTATCTATCTATCTATCGATTTATCTATTTAACATTTTATCTATTTACTTTTCTATTTATTTATGGATTGATATATTTATCGATTTATTGAGTTATCGATTTATCGATATATCGATTTATCTATCTATTCATCAATCGATTTATCTATTTATCGATTTATCTATCTATCTATCTATCGATTTATCGATTTATCTATGTATCTATCTGTCAATTTATCTATTTGTCTATTTATCGATTTATCGGTTTAACGAATTATCTATCGATTTATATATTTATCGATTTATCGATTTTATCGATTTATCGATTTATCGATTTATCGATTTATCGATTTATCGATTTATCGATTTATCGATTTATCGATTTATCGATTAATCGATTTATCGATTTATCGATTTATCGATTTATCGATTTATCGATTTATCGATTTATCGATTTATCGATTTATCGATTTATCGATTTATCGATTTATCGATTTATCGATTTATCGATTTATCGATTTATCGATTTATCGATTTATCGATTTATCGATTTATCGATTTATCGATTTATCGATTTATCGATTTATCGATTTAGCGATTAATCGATTTATCGATTTATCGATTTATCGATTTATCGATTTATCGATTTATCGATTTATCGATTTATCGATTTATCGATTTATCGATTTATCGATTTATCGATTTATCGATTTATCGATTTATCGATTTATCGATTTATCGATTTATCGAATTATCGATTTATCGATTTATCTATCTATTCATCAATGGATATATCTATTGATTGATATATTTATCGATTTATTGAGTTATCGATTTATCGATATATCGATTTGTCTATCTATTCATCAATGGATATATCTATTTTTCGATTAATCTAGCCATCGATTTAACGATTTATCGATTTATCGATTTATCGATTTATCGACTTATCGATTTATCGACTTATCGATTTATCTACTTATCGATTTATCGACTTATCGATTTATCGATTTATCGATTTATCGATTAATCGATTAATCGATTAATCGATTAATTGATTAATTGATTAATCGATTTATCGATTTATCGATTTATCGATTTAACGATTTATCGATTTATCAATTTATCGATTTATCGATTTATCGATTTATCGATTTATCGATTTATCGATTTATCGATTTATCGATTTATCGATTTAGCGATTTATCGATTTATCGATTTATTGATTTATTGATTTTTCGTTTTATCGATTTTTCGATTTTTCGATTTTTCGATTTTTCGATTTTTCGATTTTTCGATTTATCGATTTATCGATTTTTCGATTTATCGATTTATCGATTTATCCATTTTTAAATTTATCGATTTTTCGATTTTTCGATTTTTCGATTTATCCATTTTTAAATTTATCGATTTTTCGATTTTTCGATTTTTCGATTTATCGATTTTTCGATTTTTCGATTTATCGATTTATCGATTTATCGATTTATGATTTTTCGATTTATCGATTTATCGATTTATCGATTTATCGATTTATCGATTTATCGATTTATCGATTTATCGATTTATCGATTTATCGATTTATCGATTTATCGATTTATCGATTTATCGATTTATCGATTTATCGATTTATCGATTTATCGATTTATCGATTTATCGATTTATCGATTTATCGATTTATCGATTTATCGATTTATCGATTTATCGATTTATCGATTTATCGATTTATCGATTTATCGATTTATCGATTTATCGATTTATCGATATATCGATTTATCGATATATCGATTTATCGATATATCGATTTATCGATATATCGATTTATCGATTTATCGATTTATCGATTTATCGATTTATCGATTTATCGATTTATCGATTTATCGATTTATCGATTTATCGATTTATCGATTTATCGATTTATCGATTTATCGATTTATCGATTTATCGATTTATCGATTTATCGATTTATCGATTTATCGATTTATCGATTTATCGATTTATCGATTTATCGATTTATCGATTTATCGATTTATCGATTTATCGATTTATCGATTTATCGATTTATCGATTTATCGATTTATCGATTTATCGATTTATCGATTTATCGATTTATCGATTTATCGATTTATCGATTTATCGATTTATCGATTTATCGATTTATCGATTTATCGATTTATCGATTTATCGATTTATCGATTTATCGATTTATCGATTTATCGATTTATCGATTTATCGATTTATCGATTTATCGATTTATCGATTTATCGATTTATCGATTTATCGATTTATCGATTTATCGGTTTATCGATTTATCGATTTATCGATTTATCGATTTATCGATTTATCGATTTATCGATTTATCGAATTATCGATTTATCTATCTATTCATCAATGGATATATCTATTGATTGATATATTAATCGATTTATTGAGTTATCGATTTATCGATATATCGATATATCGATTTGTCTATCTATTCATCAATGGATATATCTATTTTTCGATTAATCTAGCCATCGATTTAACGATTTATCGATTTATCGATTTATCGATTTATCGATTTATCGACTTATCGATTTATCGACTTATCGATTTATCGACTTATCGATTTATCGACTTATCGATTTATCGATTTATCGATTTATCGATTAATCGATTAATTGATTAATCGATTTATCGATTTATCGATTTATCGATTTAACGATTTATCGATTTATCGATTTATCAATTTATCGATTTATCGATTTAGCGATTTATCGATTTATTGATTTATTGATTTTTCGTTTTATCGATTTATCGATTTAGCGATTTTTCGATTTTTCGATTTTTCGATTTTTCGATTTTTCGATTTTTCGATTTATCGATTTATCGATTTATCGATTTATCCATTTTTAAATTTATCGATTTTTCGATTTTTCGATTTTTCGATTTTTCGATTTTTCGATTTTTCGATTTTTCGATTTTTCGATTTTTCGATTTATCGATTTATCGATTTATGATTTTTCGATTTATCGATTTATCGATTTATCGATTTATCGATTTATCAATTTATCGATTTATCGATTTATCGATTTATCGATTTATCGATTTATCGATTTATCGATTTATCAATTTATCGATTTATCGATTTATCGATTTATCGATTTATCGATTTATCGATTTATCGATTTATCGATTTATCGATTTATCGATTTATCGATTTATCGATTTATCGATTTATCGATTTATCGATTTATCGATTTATCGATTTATCGATTTATCGATTTATCGATTTATCGATTTATCGATTTATCGATTTATCGATTTATCGATTTATCGATTTATCGATTTATCGATTTATCGATTTATCGATTTATCGATTTATCGATTTATCGATTTATCGATTTATCGATTTATCGATTTATCGATTTATCGATTTATCGATTTATCGATTTATCGATTTATCGATTTATCGATTTATCGATTTATCGATTTATCGATTTATCGATTTATCGATTTATCGATTTATCGATTTATCGATTAATCTAACCATCGATATATCGATTTATCGATATATCGATTTATCGATTTATCGATTTATCGATTTTTCGATTTATCGATTTTTCGATTTTTCGATTTTTCGATTTTTCGATTTATCGATTTATCGATTTATCGATTTATCGATTTATCGATTTATCGATTTATCGATTTATCGATTTATCGATTTATCGATTTATCGATTTATCGATTTATCAATTTATCGATTTATCGATTTATCGATTTATCGATTTATCGATTTATCGATTTATCGATATATCGATTTATCGATTTATCGATTTATCGATTTATCGATTTATCTATCTATTCATCGATGGATTTATCTATTTATCGATTTATCTATCCATCGATATATCGATTTATCGATTTATCGATTTGTCGATTTATGATTTTATCGATTTATCGATTTATCGATTTATCGATTTATCGATTTATCGATTTATCTATCTATTCATCAATCGATTTATCGATTTATCTATCTGTTCATCAATCGATTTATCGATTTATCTATCTATTCATCAATCGACTTATCTATTTTTCTATCGATTTATCGATTTATCTATGTATCTATATGTCAATTTATCTATTTATTGATTTATCGATTTATCGATTTATCGATTTATCGATTTATCGATTTATCGATTTATCGATTTATCGATTTATCGATTTATCGATTTATCGATTTATCGATTTATCGATTTATCTATATATCTTTCGATTTATTTATTTAACTATCTATGTATTTATCGATTTATCGATTTATCGATATATCGATTTATCGATTTATCGATTTATCGATTTATCGATTTATCGATTTATCGATTTATCGATTTATCGATTTATCGATTTATCGATTTATCGATTTATCGATTTATCGATTTATCGATTTATCGATTTATCGATTTATCGATTTATCGATTTATCGATTTATCGATTTATCGATTTATCGATTTATCGATTTATCGATTTATCGATTTATCGATTTATCGATTTATCGATTTATCGATTTATCGATTTATCGATTTATCGATTTATCGATTTATCGATTTTTCGATTTTTCGATTTTTAAATAGATATATCCATTGATGAATAGATAGATAAATCGATATATCGTTAAATCAATAACTCAATAAATCGATAAATATATCAATCCATAAATAAATAGAAAAGTAAATAGATAAAATGTTTAATAGATAAATCGATAGATAGATAGATAAATCGATAAATCGATAAATCGATAAATCGATAAATAGATAAATAGATAGAAAGATTCTCCGAGATCTGATGTGAGCTTGCTCTGCCGAGGCAGGGTGTGTGGGACTTAGCCACCAGCCACGTCGGTCCTTGGTAGGATAGTGTGCAATGGATGCATTGAGATCGGAATCTGCATTGCTTCGGGCGAGTTCCAGTCCGTCCGCGTATTCCGGGACTGGTAAAGTGGAGGGCGGGCCCCAGAGTACTGGGGTAGGACTAGTAATGTCCGAGGGTAAACCCGTTCCCGGCTATTCCAGCCCGCCCCTTTGCACACGATGGCTGTTTTTAAAATTGTTAATGGAAAAATTAAAATCCCAAAACAAAACGGAAATGCTACCTTCATTAAAAGGAGGCCCGGGCGGCGTCCCGGTTATAACCGAAACGTCGGGGGGACCAAACCCCCCTAAAGATAAAAGAAAGAATCGCGGAAACCTGGCATTGCTTTCAGGTTCCCAAAGGCAGGTTGTTATAAAATATTTTTTGATAAGGAGGAAGGGTGACTCAAGTGACTTTAAGTCGGTGAGCCCTTTTTTAATTGCGAAAAAATTATACGAGGCTGTGGGGCGTCTTAAAGACGTCAAAAAAGTAAAAAATGGGTTGTTGGTCGAAACTTTCGGCGACAGATTACTATCCTTAAAGTTGTTAGGCGATCATGAGGTGGAAGTATCGCCCCATGGAACATTAAACAGTTCCCAAGGGGTGATCTTTTGCAGAGACCTCATGATGTGCTCAATCGAGGATATTGTCGAAAATTTGTCCGACCAGGGAGTAGTTGAGGCTCGAAGGATTAAGTGGAGGCAGGATGGTGAGTTGAAAGACTCACCTCTCCTCCAACTAACCTTCAACAAAATAGATTTGCCAGCAACAATCGATGCTGGCATTCACAAGAAGATACCCGTGAGTCCGTACAATCCAGCACCGATGCGATGCTATCGGTGTCAAAGATACGGGCACACGGCAGGTAGGTGTGAAAGGCCTCAAATTTGTGTATGCGGGGAGCCATTGCACGAAGGAAGACCGTGCAATGAGCCAATTATATGTGTTAATTGTGGGGGTGGTCACTCGGCAAAGTCGAGGAACTGCCCCAAGCACAAAGAGGAAATGGCTATCCAGGAGGGTGATGGGCTCCGGCCCTCGCAATCAGCCTGCCGTCTCCTATGCCCGCGTCACAAGTACTCCTGCCCCTTCAGCTGACGCTTCAGCTCTGGCTAAAGAGCTTGCTCCGCTGATGAAGAAAATCATCAGCGAATTTTTAAATAAAAAAAGTGAGGGCCAAGCGTCAGCAAGGCCAGCAAAATTAATTAAATCCTCTCCGGAGGGGCCTATTCAGGTTCCCTCTAAAACGACAACGAAAAGAAAGCGAGAAACCCTAAAAAATGACGTGAGAGTTTCGGAGGTGCCAACCACCTCCGAAGAGAAAAGGATGGAGGTGGATCGTAAAAAAACTCCACCTCCATCTTCATCACGGGGTGAGCTGGCTCTGCAGGCGGAGCTGAGCTCACCGAAGTCGGAGACGTCCAGGCCTCCGGCTTCAACATCGCCGGGAGGCAGCCCAGCGCACAAGCTGCGCTCGAGTAGCCTCCCGGATCGAGAAAAAAGGGTCGTCGTCTCCTACAAGGTGACGTCGGAGACGGATTCCGATTCCGTCTCATTCTCTGACAAGGAGACGACCAGGAGGGATAAACGAGGCTGGCCGAAGGGGAAACCCAGGAGGTGATCCCACAACTTCCTGGGGCAACCCATCCTAGCCAATAGAAATGGTTAATATATTACAGTGGAATTGCAATGGTATTAAACAACGCTACTGTGAGCTAAACATGCTTCTGGCAGAGCATACACCTTTGTGTGTATGTATACAAGAAACACATCTTAGACCGGCGGAGACATATACCCTGAAGGGTTATGCCATCCGCCGGCTAGATGTTCTGCCAGATGTTCGAGCAAGGGGAGGTGTCGCAATATTATTAAGGTGAACCGTTTATAAGGTTCTGAAATAATACAAAGAGGCAGGTCTGATTGTTGGAAGGATTCACACAAAGTATATTGAATTTTAAATAAACTAAGGACGACAATGGACATTGAAAGCAGACAAGAAAAATAAAATAAAATAAAGATTTGAGAGAATTTTAAAAACATGTTGATAATAGGTTATCAAAATCAATTGATAAACCTATATCATTAAAAGCTAAATTAAAATCTTAAAAAATTAAAACAAAAATTAAACAAAAAAAACCTATAAACTATGTTAAAATAAGAATAGGAACTATGTTAAATTAAGAATAAAAAATAAATATATAAATAAAAAGGGACAAAAAAAAAAAAGAAGTTAAAACTGTATATGGATCGAGTCACGTACAATCCATTGGTACACGCTACCGTGTAAACACCCACTCCTGCAACAACAATAAAATAAGAGTGTTACAACATAGCTTGAGCTATAGACAGGGGGTGACATGTAATTTTCTGTACGCGCGACAAAAAAACAGGAATGAAATTATTAAGCCTCTGATCTCGTATCAAGACTGAGCGACTATTATTAGTGATCGAATTCGATTGTTTCTTAAAATAAAATAAAATTGAAAAACGTATCGGTACCGAGAAAGCGATATACTATATGGAATTATTCATGATTGATGAGTCTATGGAATTATCGAATTATATCGCGAATTGCACATAATCAATAAATATAGATAGATATAAAGTAAATCAATTGTTCATCCATCAAATATACCGGACGGCCAAATATTTACCAAAAATTTTATACATATCAACGCCAAAATACGCCAGCACCACGTGGACTAGAATATTTCATGTCATACCTGAATTGTTGGGATTAATACCTTGGATTGTCGTGATTTATCCATTAGCAGTTTCAGCGATGAATGGTGGCCCCATCAAGGTTTGTCTAATTTTGTTTCATTTAAATTCATATGTCCTCATCTCTGCACGTTCTATTGTTGTGTTTGGTATTGGGTTGGAGATTTACCCTAAAAATTAAAAATAATATTACAACATTTAATCAGTACAATTTATATGAATGATCGGGAATTTGATCGACCACACGTCGATTGTTTTTTGGTGTTAATCACGATCGCAGTACCACGGATTATCCCGCGACGCTAGGTACCAGACAGTCCCTAGAGGGAGTCCATTACCCCTAGCGTAGGCAAGTGGTGCGATCTCCAAATACTCACCGAATGCGCGCCACGAACGGGCTAGGCCCCAGTTCTCCCCACGCATCCAGCGAGTGAGATAGTACGATTACCGCAATCTACCCCCTGTATTAAGTGTCGATCAGGTTCATCGTCATTCAAAAATTTGTATAATTTATTAATTAATAAATAAATTAAAAATATGAAACGTGGTCATTAGTATTGTCGAGTAGCTATTGTTCTACTAATTTATATTATTCACGGTTACTATAGTTTTACTCGACTATTTGTTAATCATTTACATTGTCTTACACATTACCTTATATTACGAGTTCTGTGGAGTGATATTGATTATAATAAAACTGCAGTTAATGTGAACGCACCTTTATCCAATAATTATTAAATGTCACTTTACTAACCAAAAGTTATTATAGAAGTTTTGTTTTATTTGTTAAGATACTGTGAATGAAATAAATGAAAAATAGAGGAATATAATATATTATTGTTATATTGACACACTTACCTCCTTTAATATCACCTCAAATAAAATAAAACACATTACTCTCCATTCTCGTCAATACACGTATCTGTGATAATTCGATCAACAACCAATCTAATATTATAGTTCACGATCATACCACCAGAGTCCATACGTTTGAGTCAAAGCGCGCGAACCCTTTAAATATTTAACGTGTTGAGGTAATTGATATTTTTAAAGGTGTTGATTTACACTATCCATATCCACGAAAACTACCTTCCACAATCAGCATCTGCGCCTCTATTTGCTACATCGGATTTTATTGCATACAACCATTTATATGCAGTAGATCGATAAATGCAACAAAGGCGGGACCTATCTTACCAGGCCCTTCGCCTTGACACCCCCCTACAAGCTATAGCTGTAAGAATATACGGAACGCTCGAACTCACAGTATGCACCATATATCTGCCGGACTTCGATTGGAGTATCGAAGATCTGGCCCGTTTAACCTTGCAACTTCCACAACCATTTTTGATGCTAGGTGATTTGAACGCTCACAGTCAATTGTGGGGCTGTGAGCATAGAGACGCACGTGGGAGACTCATCGAAAGTTTTTTGGATGAGTCAAACACGTTTCTTTTAAATACCGGTGAGAAAACACGATTGAACGCCAGAACTGGTGAGATGTCAGCAATTGATCTGACACTATGCTCACTGGCTCTGGCTCATCGACTGGAATGGATGGTACTCCCTGATCCTTGTGGGAGTGACCATCTACCCATCAAAATTTCTCATAACTCACCGATGTGTCCACATCCTACTTCGCCGAGATGGCGTCTTCGTCGAGCAAACTGGGACACTTTCATGGAAGGTTTTCAAGTTCCCACGTTGGGGGGAGACGTAGAAGAGGATGTGTGCAAAATAACCTCCAAAGTCATTGAAGCAGCTACACACGCTATAAGTAAGTCTTCCGGCATTCCACCTAAGAGAAAAGTTCCCTGGTGGAATGATGTCGTGAGAGTAGCGGTTGCAGAGAAAAAGAGGGCGTTTAACAAATTGAAAAGACGCCCCACGCAGGAAAATTTGATAGCCTTTAAAAGAAAGAGATCTATAGCAACAAGAACTATTCGAGAACAGAAAAGGCTATCTTGGGAGCAATATGTTTCGGCCATCAATAACTCCACACCATCTTCGGAGGTATGGAGGAGGGTGAAGGCAATTTCGAGGAAATTTTCCTCATCACCGGCGCCTGCCCTCCTCAATTTGGATGGCCGAGTCGTAACGCAGCGTGCCGAAATCGCTGAGTGTTTAGCGGAGCATTTCGAGCGCGTCTGCAGCTCCCAAAATTATAACCCGGATTTCATGAAAAATGGCAGCGTGAGTGGAACAACCTCACGGAAAAGCTCAAACAGGTCAAACCAAGCATCAATAAGATGCCGGTACCTGTAAATCTGAGCCGTAGAGAGAGTGTGGCCCTTACGCGTTTGCGAATAGAACACACTCAAATCTCGCATGCATACCTTCTCTGCGGTGAGGATCAGCCAAGGTGCACTGTTTGCAGGACAGTGCAAACCGTGAGGCATATTGTTGAGGAGTGAGTAGTCTTTGAACCTTTACGGCAAAGACTACGGCTTCGAAAAAATGTAGCACGTGCATTATCGTATAATGCAAGCTCCGTGAAGAGGATGATTACATTTTTAAATGAATCTCACCTACTACGGAGACTCTAGGGGAAACATCTCTTGTTTTTAAAAAGTCGTCTCTTTTATGTGTTTTACTTACAGCCTCGTAGAGTTTTATCTTGTTTTTAAAAGTTTTGTGATTTTAGACTATTTGTTGATTTTATCTGTGATATTGTGGGCCCTTTACACTCACAATATCACATTTTATTACACTTAGTTTTTAGGTTTTATTGTTTTTATTGTAATAGTGTGGGCTCTTTACACCCAAACTATTACACGTTGTTATATTTTTTAGTTTTTAATAGTTTTTATTGTTATCTAGTTATTAAGTTTTAAATTTTTTTTATATTGTTATCTAGTTTTTTAAGTATTTTTATTTGTTACAGTGAAGGCCTTTTACACCTTCACTGCAACGTTGTTATTTGTTGTTGTTGTTTTTGTTGTTTATATTTTGTTGTTATTTTTTTTATATATTTTATTTTTGGTTATTTTTTTTCCTACCTAGTCAATTCATTTGACTAGGTAGTGTTGTGATATTTTGTTATTTGTTAAGTTTTGTTTTGATTATTTTTTAAACTGCGGGGGCTAATGAGCTGGTTCTCGAAGCCCCAAGAAGGGGGGTGGGTTTTAGTGGGTAGTATGGCTGTTTACCAGGAGTCCCACACTCAATGCGTCAATGCATTTCCCACCTCCCTGCCGCAAAAAAAAAAATAATAATAATAATAATAATAATAATAATAATAATAATAATAATAATAATAATAATAATAATAATAATAATAATAATAATAATAATAATAATAATAATAATAATAATAATAATAATAATAATAATAATAATAATAATAATAATAATAATAATAATAATAATAATAATAATAATAATAATAATAATAATAATAATAATAATAATAATAATAATAATAATAATAATAATAATAATAATAATAATAATAATAATAATAATAATAATAATAATAATAATAATAATAATAATAATAATAATAATAATAATAATAATAATAATAATAATAATAATAATAATAATAATAATAATAATAATAATAATAATAATAATAATAATAATAATAATAATAATAATAATAATAATAATAATAATAATAATAATAATAATAATAATAATAATAATAATAATAATAATAATAATAATAATAATAATAATAATAATAATAATAATAATAATAATAATAATAATAATAATAATAATAATAATAATAATAATAATAATAATAATAATAATAATAATAATAATAATAATAATAATAATAATAATAATAATAATAATAATAATAATAATAATAATAATAATAATAATAATAATAATAATAATAATAATAATAATAATAATAATAATAATAATAATAATAATAATAATAATAATAATAATAATAATAATAATAATAATAATAATAATAATAATAATAATAATAATAATAATAATAATAATAATAATAATAATAATAATAATAATAATAATAATAATAATAATAATAATAATAATAATAATAATAATAATAATAATAATAATAATAATAATAATAATAATAATAATAATAATAATAATAATAATAATAATAATAATAATAATAATAATAATAATAATAATAATAATAATAATAATAATAATAATAATAATAATAATAATAATAATAATAATAATAATAATAATAATAATAATAATAATAATAATAATAATAATAATAATAATAATAATAATAATAATAATAATAATAATAATAATAATAATAATAATAATAATAATAATAATAATAATAATAATAATAATAATAATAATAATAATAATAATAATAATAATAATAATAATAATAATAATAATAATAATAATAATAATAATAATAATAATAATAATAATAATAATAATAATAATAATAATAATAATAATAATAATAATAATAATAATAATAATAATAATAATAATAATAATAATAATAATAATAATAATAATAATAATAATAATAATAATAATAATAATAATAATAATAATAATAATAATAATAATAATAATAATAATAATAATAATAATAATAATAATAATAATAATAATAATAATAATAATAATAATAATAATAATAATAATAATAATAATAATAATAATAATAATAATAATAATAATAATAATAATAATAATAATAATAATAATAATAATAATAATAATAATAATAATAATAATAATAATAATAATAATAATAATAATAATAATAATAATAATAATAATAATAATAATAATAATAATAATAATAATAATAATAATAATAATAATAATAATAATAATAATAATAATAATAATAATAATAATAATAATAATAATAATAATAATAATAATAATAATAATAATAATAATAATAATAATAATAATAATAATAATAATAATAATAATAATAATAATAATAATAATAATAATAATAATAATAATAATAATAATAATAATAATAATAATAATAATAATAATAATAATAATAATAATAATAATAATAATAATAATAATAATAATAATAATAATAATAATAATAATAATAATAATAATAATAATAATAATAATAATAATAATAATAATAATAATAATAATAATAATAATAATAATAATAATAATAATAATAATAATAATAATAATAATAATAATAATAATAATAATAATAATAATAATAATAATAATAATAATAATAATAATAATAATAATAATAATAATATAATAATAATAATAATAATAATAATAATAATAATATTAATAATAATAATAATAATAATAATAATAATAATAATAATAATAATAATAATAATAATAATAATAATAATAATAATAATAATAATAATAATAATAATAATAATAATAATAATAATAATAATAATAATAATAATAATAATAATAATAATAATAATAATAATAATAATAATAATAATAATAATAATAATAATAATAATAATAATAATAATAATAATAATAATAATAATAATAATAATAATAATAATAATATAATAATAATAATAATAATAATAATAATAATAATAATAATAATAATAATAATAATAATAATAATAATAATAATAATAATAATAATAATAATAATAATAATAATAATAATAATAATAATAATAATAATAATAATAATAATAATAATAATAATAATAATAATAATAATAATAATAATAATAATAATAATATAATAATAATAATAATAATAATAATAATAATAATAATAATAATAATAATAATAATAATAATAATAATAATAATAATAATAATAATAATAATAATAATAATAATAATAATAATAATAATAATAATAATAATAATAATAATAATAATAATAATAATAATAATAATAATAATAATAATAATAATAATAATAATAATAATAATAATAATATAATAATAATAATAATAATAATAATAATAATAATAATAATAATAATAATAATAATAATAATAATAATAATAATAATAATAATAATAATAATAATAATAATAATAATAATAATAATAATAATAATAATAATAATAATAATAATAATAATAATAATAATAATAATAATAATAATAATAATAATAATAATAATAATAATAATAATAATAATAATAATAATAATAATAATAATAATAATAATAATAATAATAATAATAATAATAATAATAATAATAATAATAATAATAATAATAATAATAATAATAATAATAATAATAATAATAATAATAATAATAATAATAATAATAATAATAATAATAATAATAATAATAATAATAATAATAATAATAATAATAATAATAATAATAATAATAATAATAATAATAATAATAATAATAATAATAATAATAATAATAATAATAATAATAATAATAATAATAATAATAATAATAATAATAATAATAATAATAATAATAATAATAATAATAATAATAATAATAATAATAATAATAATAATAATAATAATAATAATAATAATAATAATAATAATAATAATAATAATAATAATAATAATAATAATAATAATAATAATAATAATAATAATAATAATAATAATAATAATAATAATAATAATAATAATAATAATAATAATAATAATAATAATAATAATAATAATAATAATAATAATAATAATAATAATAATAATAATAATAATAATAATAATAATAATAATAATAATAATAATAATAATAATAATAATAATAATAATAATAATAATAATAATAATAATAATAATAATAATAATAATAATAATAATAATAATAATAATAATAATAATAATAATAATAATAATAATAATAATAATAATAATAATAATAATAATAATAATAATAATAATAATAATAATAATAATAATAATAATAATAATAATAATAATAATAATAATAATAATAATAATAATAATAATAATAATAATAATTATAATAATAATAATAATAATAATAATAATAATAATAATAATAATAATAATAATAATAATAATAATAATAATAATAATAATAATAATAATAATAATAATAATAATAATAATAATAATAATAATAATAATAATAATAATAATAATAATAATAATAATAATAATAATAATAATAATAATAATAATAATAATAATAATAATAATAATAATAATAATAATAATAATAATAATAATAATAATAATAATAATAATAATAATAATAATAATAATAATAATAATAATAATAATAATAATAATAATAATAATAATAATAATAATAATAATAATAATAATAATAATAATAATAATAATAATAATAATAATAATAATAATAATAATAATAATAATAATAATAATAATAATAATAATAATAATAATAATAATAATAATAATAATAATAATAATAATAATAATAATAATAATAATAATAATAATAATAATAATAATAATAATAATAATAATAATAATAATAATAATAATAATAATAATAATAATAATAATAATAATAATAATAATAATAATAATAATAATAATAATAATAATAATAATAATAATAATAATAATAATAATAATAATAATAATAATAATAATAATAATAATAATAATAATAATAATAATAATAATAATAATAATAATAATAATAATAATAATAATAATAATAATAATAATAATAATAATAATAATAATAATAATAATAATAATAATAATAATAATAATAATAATAATAATAATAATAATAATAATAATAATAATAATAATAATAATAATAATAATAATAATAATAATAATAATAATAATAATAATAATAATAATAATAATAATAATAATAATAATAATAATAATAATAATAATAATAATAATAATAATAATAATAATAATAATAATAATAATAATAATAATAATAATAATAATAATAATAATAATAATAATAATAATAATAATAATAATAATAATAATAATAATAATAATAATAATAATAATAATAATAATAATAATAATAATAATAATAATAATAATAATAATAATAATAATAATAATAATAATAATAATAATAATAATAATAATAATAATAATAATAATAATAATAATAATAATAATAATAATAATAATAATAATAATAATAATAATAATAATAATAATAATAATAATAATAATAATAATAATAATAATAATAATAATAATAATAATAATAATAATAATAATAATAATAATAATAATAATAATAATAATAATAATAATAATAATAATAATAATAATAATAATAATAATAATAATAATAATAATAATAATAATAATAATAATAATAATAATAATAATAATAATAATAATAATAATAATAATAATAATAATAATAATAATAATAATAATAATAATAATAATAATAATAATAATAATAATAATAATAATAATAATAATAATAATAATAATAATAATAATAATAATAATAATAATAATAATAATAATAATAATAATAATAATAATAATAATAATAATAATAATAATAATAATAATAATAATAATAATAATAATAATAATAATAATAATAATAATAATAATAATAATAATAATAATAATAATAATAATAATAATAATAATAATAATAATAATAATAATAATAATAATAATAATAATAATAATAATAATAATAATAATAATAATAATAATAATAATAATAATAATAATAATAATAATAATAATAATAATAATAATAATAATAATAATAATAATAATAATAATAATAATAATAATAATAATAATAATAATAATAATAATAATAATAATAATAATAATAATAATAATAATAATAATAATAATAATAATAATAATAATAATAATAATAATAATAATAATAATAATAATAATAATAATAATAATAATAATAATAATAATAATAATAATAATAATAATAATAATAATAATAATAATAATAATAATAATAATAATAATAATAATAATAATAATAATAATAATAATAATAATAATAATAATAATAATAATAATAATAATAATAATAATAATAATAATAATAATAATAATAATAATAATAATAATAATAATAATAATAATAATAATAATAATAATAATAATAATAATAATAATAATAATAATAATAATAATAATAATAATAATAATAATAATAATAATAATAATAATAATAATAATAATAATAATAATAATAATAATAATAATAATAATAATAATAATAATAATAATAATAATAATAATAATAATAATAATAATAATAATAATAATAATAATAATAATAATAATAATAATAATAATAATAATAATAATAATAATAATAATAATAATAATAATAATAATAATAATAATAATAATAATAATAATAATAATAATAATAATAATAATAATAATAATAATAATAATAATAATAATAATAATAATAATAATAATAATAATAATAATAATAATAATAATAATAATAATAATAATAATAATAATAATAATAATAATAATAATAATAATAATAATAATAATAATAATAATAATAATAATAATAATAATAATAATAATAATAATAATAATAATAATAATAATAATAATAATAATAATAATAATAATAATAATAATAATAATAATAATAATAATAATAATAATAATAATAATAATAATAATAATAATAATAATAATAATAATAATAATAATAATAATAATAATAATAATAATAATAATAATAATAATAATAATAATAATAATAATAATAATAATAATAATAATAATAATAATAATAATAATAATAATAATAATAATAATAATAATAATAATAATAATAATAATAATAATAATAATAATAATAATAATAATAATAATAATAATAATAATAATAATAATAATAATAATAATAATAATAATAATAATAATAATAATAATAATAATAATAATAATAATAATAATAATAATAATAATAATAATAATAATAATAATAATAATAATAATAATAATAATAATAATAATAATAATAATAATAATAATAATAATAATAATAATAATAATAATAATAATAATAATAATAATAATAATAATAATAATAATAATAATAATAATAATAATAATAATAATAATAATAATAATAATAATAATAATAATAATAATAATAATAATAATAATAATAATAATAATAATAATAATAATAATAATAATAATAATAATAATAATAATAATAATAATAATAATAATAATAATAATAATAATAATAATAATAATAATAATAATAATAATAATAATAATAATAATAATAATAATAATAATAATAATAATAATAATAATAATAATAATAATAATAATAATAATAATAATAATAATAATAATAATAATAATAATAATAATAATAATAATAATAATAATAATAATAATAATAATAATAATAATAATAATAATAATAATAATAATAATAATAATAATAATAATAATAATAATAATAATAATAATAATAATAATAATAATAATAATAATAATAATAATAATAATAATAATAATAATAATAATAATAATAATAATAATAATAATAATAATAATAATAATAATAATAATAATAATAATAATAATAATAATAATAATAATAATAATAATAATAATAATAATAATAATAATAATAATAATAATAATAATAATAATAATAATAATAATAATAATAATAATAATAATAATAATAATAATAATAATAATAATAATAATAATAATAATAATAATAATAATAATAATAATAATAATAATAATAATAATAATAATAATAATAATAATAATAATAATAATAATAATAATAATAATAATAATAATAATAATAATAATAATAATAATAATAATAATAATAATAATAATAATAATAATAATAATAATAATAATAATAATAATAATAATAATAATAATAATAATAATAATAATAATAATAATAATAATAATAATAATAATAATAATAATAATAATAATAATAATAATAATAATAATAATAATAATAATAATAATAATAATAATAATAATAATAATAATAATAATAATAATAATAATAATAATAATAATAATAATAATAATAATAATAATAATAATAATAATAATAATAATAATAATAATAATAATAATAATAATAATAATAATAATAATAATAATAATAATAATAATAATAATAATAATAATAATAATAATAATAATAATAATAATAATAATAATAATAATAATAATAATAATAATAATAATAATAATAATAATAATAATAATAATAATAATAATAATAATAATAATAATAATAATAATAATAATAATAATAATAATAATAATAATAATAATAATAATAATAATAATAATAATAATAATAATAATAATAATAATAATAATAATAATAATAATAATAATAATAATAATAATAATAATAATAATAATAATAATAATAATAATAATAATAATAATAATAATAATAATAATAATAATAATAATAATAATAATAATAATAATAATAATAATAATAATAATAATAATAATAATAATAATAATAATAATAATAATAATAATAATAATAATAATAATAATAATAATAATAATAATAATAATAATAATAATAATAATAATAATAATAATAATAATAATAATCTCTAAAAAAGTAGGGATTATTTGACATCAATGTTTAGTAAGAAATGGTGACTTGGAGTTGGAAGAACACTGGATCGGAAAGAGGTTGTGATTTCGATTCCCCTCCAAGATGCGTATGGTTTTTCGAGATAATTCGTTTTGAAAAATTAGAACTATTAATTTTACGTCCAAATACACTAAAAAATGAATTGATACAAGAATACTTTTTTCACTAATATTAATGCATGAATATAATACGACAATGATATGTGCAGATGGATACTTTAAAGTATAATAGAAAAAAAATTCGTTACGCAGGAGCTACGTCAACTTAGCAAATTTCCTTAGAATACATAAATCACTCTCTAGCGGTCACAATTTAAGTGTGATCAAAATGAAGTATAATATCTGATATGACTTTAGTATTTGCAAAAATTAAATTTATTAATTGCCAAAATTGAACGATGTATAACGATTATAGTTTATAGTTACTATGGAAACGACAATCAAAATTTTTTACACTAAATTTTATTTCGTGTGTTCGTGTCAAACAAACACAAAATATTTCATATATCTGTTAATATTAGAATAATCGAAAAATATATGAGGAGTAAACTTGTAGAAAATCAAGTTTGCTACAATTCATTACTTGATCATTTTTCTCAAACTCTAATGTGAACAGAGATATTTAGAATTATAACTTTCAATCTTTAATTGTAAATATTTCTGTAAATATTAGTGTCACAGAAAAGTGATAAGAAACAAAATTACAGTAAAAATTTGTACCTACAACTTAACTCCAGATAAATTTTTCGATTTTTCAAATATTAAGGGAGATAATCAAGTTTTGTGTTTGCCCCTCCCTTTAAACCCCCTTTCCCCTCGTCTGATTTTACCAATTAACGAACTTGACCTTTAGAATACCAAAAGCGACTCAAATACCAAATTGCATTCCAATCAGAATAAAACTAAAACTGTGACCGCTAGAGAGTCCACAGACATTTAAAAAAAGTACATATGTATATATCAGGGTGTCTAGTTATCTGGAAAATTTGGAAATGTCACCTGGATTTTGAATTTTGAGTTTCTGGAAAAGTCACGGAATTGTCAGGGAATTTCGTAAAATTCCAGGGAATTTCATGGAATTCAGGGGATTTCGCATAATCGTATTTAAAATAACTTACTTCTAAAAAATTATTACTATTAATTATCTATTTTGAGGTTTTTGAAAAAACTCATGAAACAGAACGTATATAGGTTTTATCGTATTATCCATAAAAAATGAAAATAAATGAAGAAATGCATACTTTTCTTAATTTTCCTATCAATAACAAAATATTATATAAAAAAATGGTCTGGAAAAATTCAAATTCAAGTCTGGAAAACTTGGAAAAGTCAGGGAATATTTTGCCATAATATTACTAGATACCCTGATATATGTATGTATATATATATATATATATATATATATATAAATTTTAGCGATAGTGATTTTTAACATCTAATATGTAGGATCGATGGACATTTGAAGAAATTTTTACGAAATTTCAACATTGGTGCAAAAACAATAGCAGCATTTCCTTTGGAGGAAATTCGCTAAAAAGGCATGGTGAACAATAATAATGATTTTGTGAGTTGTTTGTTTTTGTTTTTCAGATTGTTAATGAATCAAAGCCACCACCAATAAAATTTTCATCACTATTTTCATCATCAGCATATCATGATGGTAATGAATTCATTATGTTGGATAAAGTTGGTGCTAGCGCTGTTAATCGAAAAAAAGATAAATTGATCAATCATGATCAACCAAATATAAAACCAAAACCAATTGGGGCTAAACCGTTACCGCCATTCAAAAGTAGTATTCTCAATGGTCGATTAGACCGAACGCAAAGTATGCGAATGCCAAATTCACACACAGCATCATCACCATTAGATAAGGGTTATGGATTTAATACATTTCGTCATGTTAGTCCATTCCATCCATCACATGAAACACTAAATCGACCCAATCAACCTCCAACACCAACAAGAAGTGTTACGTTACCAATTACTCGATCAACACAACCGCTTCCGTCTAGTTTACCAGTAACAAAACCACCATTACCACCTAAAACTGATTCAAAAACTTCTATTAGATCACCACAAAGCCCTCAACCACCGTCTTTATCACGTATTGCGCTACCTGCACCGACACCAATACATAACTGAGAGAAGTCTTTACCATCATCGGTGCATGCACAATTATCAATGGCAATTAATGATTCTGCACCACCAAAACATAAATTTTCAATGCGAAAAGGTGCAAAAAAAATAAATCGTGCACATTAATCTAATTTCTTGCCTTATATAATTATCTGAATAATTAAATGGATTTGTTGACTTGTATCTAGAGCACGGTAGTGCGCAAGACCGAGATTTAAG
Source organism: Nineta flava (assembly GCA_963920215.1). Lineage (NCBI taxonomy): Eukaryota > Metazoa > Arthropoda > Insecta > Neuroptera > Chrysopidae > Nineta > Nineta flava. The sequence continues at coordinate 40,926,890 of OY986046.1, forward strand.
GGATACTTTCGGACTTTTCACTACAGTGTTATTACTACACCTTAATTTAGGCTCATTTTTTGGGTGCTGTATCTTTTGAACGGAAAGAGCTACAGGGTTGATATTTCGAATATAGATACTTTACGGAATTATAAGAACCAATGTTTTCAATCAATGTTAACGAATTAACCGTTAAAAAGTTATTTCACTTCAAAAACGCAAAATTCGTGGGAACGCCCACAATTCTTGGTAACTAATAGATCAAAATGTTTAGCTACTTCCAGATATGCTGTAAAGTTGATATTGGGCATGTAGATAGCTGTAGTACCCAAACCGACGGGAAAATTGCGAAAACTCGAAATTTGTATCGGAAAAGTGGAAAATTTAACATTTTTTATTTTTAAGACTAGTTTAACGCAAACTACCATGTAGAGAACGATATATCATATATACCTATTAATTTTTATACCATATAGAAATATACATTGCAATTTGAATACAGCAGTATGTGTTGATTTTAAAAGTTATGCAACGGAAGCCTCGGAAAATTGGAAAAACATCCTCCAAAATTATGTTTTTCTGTTCTATTAATGCTATAAAGTTTGAATTTTCACTAATCGACCCGAAATAACGTCAAAATTAACAGAATATTTTGAAAAATTTCATTACCTACATCGCAACCACACCGAAAATGGGAAAAACATCCCTAAAACTTACCTCTTTACTTCTATTCATGATAGAAAGATCAGTTTTTTTCCATCACAACCCTTCGAACTTGGTAAAAACACCCCCAAAACCAACCTTTTTGTTCTATACATACAACAAGATGCAGTTTTTTGCAATCGACGCTTAATAGCTACAAATTAGGAAGTTATTTCGAAAAACTTAATATATTTTTTTGCAAACTCCCGAAAAATTGAAAAAACACCCCCCAAAATTACGTTTTTCAGTTCTATATATGATGAAATGATGGAATTTTGACCAATCGACCCGAAATAAAGTCAATTTAACAGAACACTTTGAAAAATTTTTTTACCTATAACGCAAACTTCCGAAAATGGGAAAAACACCCCTTAAACTGCCTTAAGACATTTTGATCAGACTAAAAATATGACCGCTAGAGAGTGATTTATGCATTCTAAGGAAATTCGCTAAGTTGACGCAGCTCTTGCGTAACGAATTTTTTTTTGTGAAGTGGAGCCAACGGGTCAAGTCATTTCTTCAAAGACTATAACGTTGATAATCAATTATCTGTAATAAACGATTAGTTTAGAAGTCATAATCGAAACAAATCAAATAACATCTTATATATACTAAATTTTATATAGTTATTTTAATAAAAAATATATCACTCTTATTTCACATTAATTTGTGGCGTTTTAATAAAAGGCCTATGATATATGATCGATAAATATTATTATCAATAATCCAATGTATAAAATTTATGCTTTCTTTTCAGTTTTCTTTGGCAATAACACTGCTTGAATATTTGGTAATATACCGCCTTGGGCGATTGTTACACCAGATAATAATTTATTTAATTCTTCATCATTACGAATTGCTAATTGTAAATGACGAGGTATAATACGAGTTTTCTTGTTATCACGAGCTGCATTACCAGCTAATTCAAGAACTTCAGCAGCTAAATATTCCATAACTGCTGCCAAATAAACTGGAGCACCAGCACCCACTCGTTCAGCATAATTTCCTTTCCGCAATAATCTGTGAATTCTTCCAACAGGGAATTGTAATCCTGCACGACTTGATCTTGACTTTGCTTTACCCTTAACTTTACCACCTTTACCGCGTCCAGACATTTTTGTATTTTTTTTTATTAATAAAAAAAATAAATGGGTAACACTTGTATGTTTATTGTACAGAATCTCGTACAACAATGTTAAAATTTTAAGGTTATTCAATTAATTTATAATATTTATTATTTATCATATGTTAGGTATTAACCAATAGTATTATAGAAATGTCATAGACCAATGAGCGCACAGCATTCATATATCATGTAAGATCGGTTTTCATATATATATATCATAAAACTGGGTAACTATTTTTCATTTCAGATTACCTAAAATATCCAACCTCGGTTGTCCTACTCATACCACATCCTTTTTCCTGTTTTCCACCGACGCACGTCGGGCGGGATGAAAATGACGACATCGCTGACGCCCCATCGGGCGAAAGCGCACTATCAGTTCCCAGAATAATGATCTTGGATCAAACTGGACTTTAATATCTGATTCATCCCGTAACTATTTTTATTGATAAACAGATTGCTTTGTGAGAAGTATCAATTGTTAACAAAAATGCCACCTAAAACAAGTGGAAAGGCAGCCAAAAAAGCTGGTAAAGCACAAAAGAATATATCAAAGAGTGATAAAAAAAAGAAGAGGAAGCGTAAGGAATCATACGCAATTTACATATACAAAGTATTGAAACAAGTACATCCTGATACTGGTATATCTAGTAAAGCTATGAGTATCATGAACAGTTTTGTTAATGATATTTTTGAACGTATTGCTGCTGAAGCATCACGTTTAGCTCACTATAATAAACGTTCAACAATTACAAGTCGGGAAATTCAAACTGCAGTTCGACTATTATTACCTGGTGAATTAGCAAAACATGCTGTCAGTGAAGGTACTAAAGCTGTTACAAAATATACAAGTTCAAAATAATATAATTCGAAGTGATATTTAATAAATATACAAACATCATCCTATGAAATCGGCTTTCTTTTTAAGAAAGCCATCAAATATTTTCAAATAAGAGTAAACTATTATTAATATCAAATATAATAATATTTTTATAATTTAATAAATATTTGGTTGTAAATATTATTTGATCATACATTTTTTTAAATATTTGAATTTTTTTGGATGCATTTCATGTCAATGTTGCAAATTTTGAAAAATCGGAAAATTTTATAAATATATATTTATTATATAAATAAATAATAATTACTCTTATTCGAATAATTTTATTTTTTTTTTTTTTGTATTTTTTTTTTTTGTTTATTTATTTATTTAAAAAAAATATATTCGGGGGTTGGGGAGATTTTAATTAAATTTGAAATGCAAATCCCACCCATACCCCCGAATTACAAATTGTCCACCGCGACTGTTACGGCGACTATGAGATCCGTTACCGCGACTGTGTCGGCGACTGCGTGTGCCGCGACCGCGACTAAATCCATTACCGCGATAACTGGCTCTAAAACCTCTACTTGGAGCTGCAATAGGAGCTGCAACTGGCGCTGCATTTGGAGCTGCATTTGTAGTTGCAATTGGAGCTGCAATTGGAGCTACAATTGGAGCTGCAATTGGAACTGCAACCTGAGCCAGAGATTCCTCTTGAACAGTTTCAGTTTCAATTCCTCCAACAGTACGAATATCTGCGGTTGCTGAGTCTTCTTTATCAACGTCCATTCTAAAAAATTAATGTGTAAATATATATCGGATATCAAAAACATAAATGTAAGATAGGGCCGAGTTTTCGGGTAAATCCTTAAAGTAATAGTTCCTTTTTAAAAAGGGATGATATGAGAGTAAGTACCGAGCTATTAATAAAGTAAATAGCTCTAGACTTCATATAATAGTTGCTCCTTAAAAAGTGATGATATCCCAATAATGATCCTATTTACAAAGAGGTATTATATACCAAATTTTTTTTTACATTTAAACAATTTTCCCTAATTACTTTTTTTGGTAGATTTAATACAAATTTAGTAGATTAATTATTATATAGTATTAATTATTATATAGTAGTAAATAAATATAATAGAATAAATTATTTTTAAATTACCATTTATATTAATATGTAAGTAAATTGCCATGTAGAAAACATAAAAAGTTAGAAAATATCATCTAAAATTCAATTATTTTTTGTCTGTTTAATTACAAACTAATTGATTGATTGATTAATATCGGGGTAAAAACTATTGCACTTCGACCCTATGGTCCATTGTGCACCCCCTCCTACCTCAGTCTGACGAGACTCGCTTCTCCCATATGTTGGCAATAGCCTGGAGCTTGCCTATCAGGCCCTCCCAAAGGTTCATATATTTGGGGTGAGATGCACCGAATATTCTGTATCTGTATCAGTTAAAGATTATGTGGCTGGATGTTTCTTTCTCCTCCCCGGCATCCAGATCAATTTAACATTGTTCCGTTTTGCTAGTTTCAGAAGTTCCTCTAGACATTCCTTGACTACCCTCGAGGTGACCTAAGTTCCAGAAAAGGCTTTTAAACCAGCTTGACTATTCGACAGAATACATACGTTCTGGTTTATGTAGCCTCTACGTAGGTTCTATTTCCCCAAGTTGAGGTTTATGTTTGCATTAGGTCTCTCACCGTAGATTCCTGCTCCTTGACAAACTAATGTTTTCATGTTAAGTTTTCACTACTGTCATGTAAAAAAACAAAACGAAATTTTGCATGACAGTAAAAAGAAGAAAACACAAAATATAAAATATCCCTCTTAATATCAGAACAATGGAAAAATGTGAAAAGAATAAAGTTGTAAAAAATCAAATTTGCTACAATTCATAACCTTTTCATTTTTACTCAAACTCTAATGTGTACAGGTATATCAAGGAATTTAATTTTTAATTGTAAATATTTCTGTAAATATTAGTGTATGTAACAGAAAAAACGATTAGATACAAAATTACAGTAACACTTAATACCTACAACTTTACTTCTAATAAATTTTTCGATTTTTCAAATAATAAGGGAGACATGTCGAATTTTGTGTTTCCACCTCCCTTAAAACTACCCTTTCCCCTTGTCTGCTTTTACGACATTTCATTTTGATCAGACTAAAATTGTGACCGCTAGAAAGTGATTTATGTATTCTAAGGAAATTCGCTAAGTTGAATCAGCTCTTGCTATTAATATAATAAATAATTTTATTATATTAATAAATTAATAAATTCATTATATATTATTAAAAAAATAAAAAAATATTGATGTTTCGTTATATTTTCATGAAATTGAAAATTATATATTAATATCGTGAGTTTACGAAGTTGCAATACCATACGTCTTAGAATCTATAGTACCTACCCTAAGCTAAAATATTGATGTTTCGTTATATTTTCATGAAATTGAAAATTATATATTAATATCGTGAGTTTACGAAGTTGCAATACCATACGTCTTAGAATCTATAGTACCTACCCTAACCTATAATAACCCTAACCCTTACCTATAATACATCATCTTATTAATTAAATAAATACATCGAAATCTATAAATATTTTACATTTTTTCTTAAATGGAAAAATCTAATATTTAACTTTTTATGTTTTCTACATGGCAGTTTACTTACTTATAGTCATTTACAGTATGGTCAATTTTTAAGAATTTTAATTAAAATACATGAATGTGTGATTTTTGTTTTTTATAATAATAAAAATTTATATTATTTATATTACAACAATCGTTATAATTCTATAAGTATTTTATTTATATTATTCTTTTATTTCAATTATTTTTTTTATTTCAATTTACTTTTTAATTTCAATATTTCTGTTTATTTTTAAAAAAATATGTGTAAAAAAATTTAGGTTTCGTTTATTAATCTCTTTTGTTAATGATACAAATTCAATGTAAGTTAGTTTTAATTTTACCAAACGTATTATTTACAATGTAACTCGTGAATGAGCAGTTATTAATATTAAAAATATATATATTTTTAAAAGAAAAATTTAAAAAATTCGTTACGCAGGAGCTGCTTCAACTTAGCGAATTTCCTTAGAATACATAAATCACTCTCTAGCAGTCACAATTTTAGTTTAATCAACATGAAATGTCGTTCTGAAATGATTTTAGTATTTGCATGGCTAATTTTATTAATGAATGACATACGTCAAGGGGAAATGGGGGAATAAAGACAGAAGAAAACACAAAATATAAAATATCTCTCTTAATATTAGAACAATCGAAAAATGCGTAAGAAATAAACTTGTAGAAAATCATGTTTGCTACAATTCATCACCTGATCATTTTTGCTCAAACTTTAATGTGTATAGAGATATTAAGGAATTTAATTTTCAATCTTAAACCGTCAATATTTCTGTAAATATTAGGGTAACAGAAAAAATGATAGGAAACAAAATTACAGTAAAATTTAGTACCTACAACTTTAATTCCTATAAATTTTTCGATTTTTTGAATATTAAGGAAGATATGTTAAATTTTGTGTTTCCCCCTCCCTCTAAACCCCCCTTTCCCCTTGTTCGATTTTACCCATTAACGAACTTGATCTTTTGAATACCAAAAGGGCCTCAAATACCAAATAACATTCCAATCAGATCAAAAATGTGACCGATAGGTAGGATCGTATCTACTAGGTAGGATCGATGGATATTTGTAAAAATTTTTGCAAAATTTTGAAATCGGTACGAGACCAATAGCTCTATTTCCTTTCAGGAAATTCGCTAAAAATGCGTAGGCAGGAGCTGCTTCAACTTTGTGAATTTTCTTAGAAATTTGGAATTTGAGGCTCTTTTGATATTCAGAAGGTCAAGTTCGTTAATGGGTAAAATCGGACAAGGGGAAAGGGGGATTTACAAGAGAGGAAAACAAAAATTTAAACATATCTCCCATAATATTTGAAAAATCGACAAATTTTATAATAAGTAAAGTTGTAGGTATTTAGTTTTACTGTAATTTTGTTTCTTATAATTTTTCTATTGTTACACTTATATTTACTGAAAAATTGACGGTTTAAGATTGAAAATTAATTTCCCTAATATCTCTGTACGCATTAGAGTTTGAGCAAAAATGATAAGGCAATGAATTGTTGCAAATTCGATTTTTTACAACTTTATTCCTTTTGCATTTTTCGATTGTTCTAATATTAATAGAGATATTTTATATATTGTGTTTTCTTCTTTATTTATACCCCCCCCCCCCTCCATTCATCTCGACGTATGTCATTTAACGATAAAATTGGACTTGTAAATAGTAAAATCATATACAACATTTCATTTTGATCAAACTGAAAATGTCAAATTGTGACCGCTAGATAATTATTTATGTATTCTGAGGAAATCGCTAAGTTGAAGCAGCTTCTGCGTAACGAATTTTTTAGCAAATTTTCTGAAAGAAAATAGAGCTATTGGTCTGGTACCGACTTAAAAATTTTTGCAAATGTCCATTGATCCTACCTAGTAGATGTCGAAAATCACCATTTGTAAAATTTATATATATATATATATATACATATCTATGGACATATATATATATACATATATATATATATATATATATATATAAATATAATATATATATATATATATATATATATGTCCATGGATATATATATATATATATATATATATATATAAATATTTTATATTTAAAAAAACTGTTTGTTATGCATCTAACGCTTCACATTTATATCAAAACTATGTATGAATAAATAATAGTTTTAAAAAACTAAAAAACGCGCTTTTATAGAAAATCTAACTAAAAAATAGAAAATAAAATATAATACATTTGTATTAAGAAAAATTCGTTACGCAGGAGCTGCTTCAACTTAGCGAATTTCCTTAGAATACATAAATGGCTCTCTAGCGGTCACAATTTTAGTCTGATCAAAATGAAATGTCGTATATAATTTTACTATTCGCAAGTCCAATTTTATTAATAAATGACCTACGTCTAGGGGAAGGGCGGGGTATAAAGAAAGAAGAAAACACAAAATATAAAATATCTCTCTTAATATTAGAACAATCGAAAAAAGTGTAAGGAATAAAGTTGTAGAAAATTATGATTGCTACAATTCACCACCTTATCATTTTTGCTCAAACTCTAATGTGTACAGAGATATTAAGGAATTTAATTTTCAATCTTAAACCGTCAATATTTCTGTAAATATTAGCGTAACAGAAAAAATGATAAGAAACAAAATTACAGTAAAACTTAGTACCTACAACTGTATTTCTTATAAATTTTTCGATTTTTCGAATATTAAGGGAGATATTATAAAATTTTGTGTTTACCCATCCCTCTAAACCCCCCCTTTCCCCTTGTCCGATTTTACCCATTAACGAACTTGACCTTTTGAATATCAAAAGCGCTTCAAATACCAAATCTCATTCCGATAAAATGAAAACTGTGACCGCTAGAGTGATTACAGACACATATATATATATATATGTATATATATATATATATATATATATATATATATATATGTCCATAGATATATATATATAAATTTTACAGATGGTGATTTTTGACATTTATAAGGTAGGATCGATGGACATTTGAAGAAATTTTTGCGAAATTTTGACTTCGCTAAAAAGTGTAAATAAGAAACTAATGTATATTAATGGAAAAAAGCGTGGGTGCTAGTTTCAATAGTTATTCGATTAATATACATTAGTTTCTTATTTACACTTTTCTTAATCCAAATTTATTAAATTTTATTTTCTATTTTTAGCGAATTTCCTGAAAGGAAATAGAGCTATTGGTCCCGTACCGAAGTCAAAATTTCGCAAAAATTTCTTCAAATGTCCATCGATCCTACCTAGTAAATGTCAAAAATCACCATCTGAAAAATTTATATATATATATCTATGGACATATGTATATATATATATATATATATATATATATATATATATATATATATATATATACATATATACATATATATATATATATATTTATATATATATTTATATATATATATAAATTTATATATATATATATCTATGGACATATATATATATATATATATATACATATATATATATATATATATATATATATGTGTCTGTCATCACTCTAGCGGTCACAGTTTTCATTTTATCGGGATGAGATTTGGTATTTGAGGCGCTTTTGATATTCAAAAGGTCAAGTTCGTTAATGGGTAAAATCGGACCAGGGAAAAGGGGGGTTTAGAAGTAGGGGGAAACATAAAATTTGAGATATCTCCCTTAAAATTTGAAAAATCGAAAAATTTATAAGAAGTAAAGTTGTAGGTACTAAGTTTTACTGTAATTTTGTTTCTTATCATTTTTTCTGTAACAATAATATTTACAGAAATATTGACTGTTTAATATTGAAAATTAAATTCCTTAATATCTCTGTACACATTAGAGTTTGAGCAAAAATGATAAGGTGATGAATTGTAGCAAATTTGATTTTATACAACTTTATTCCTTACGCATTTTTCGATTGTTCTAATATTAAGAGAGATATTTTATATTTTGTGTTTTCTTCTTTTTTTATACCTCCCCCATTTCGCCTCGACGTATGTCATTTATTAAGAAAATTGGACTTGCAAATGCAAAAATCATATATGACATTTCATTTTGATCAGACTAAAATTGTGACCACTAGAGAGTGATTTATTCTAAGGAAATTCGCTAAGTTGATGCAGCTCCTGCGTAACGAATTTTTTTTAGTTGGATTTTCTATAAAAGTGTGTTTTTTTAGTTTTTTTAAACTATTATTTATTTTTCATTTTTTTGTTGAATTTTCTATAAAAGCGTGTTTTTTAGTTTTTTAAACAATAATTTATATGTAAATCACGGTTATCATTATATTATGGATATTATGAAATAATAATAGTATGCGTGTTAGATTTGTCGGTACATTTATGTATGTATACGAACAAGACGTAACTACCATAAGTGTCTCTACGCGGTTGTGCTAAGCTGAGTGCCCGATCAAAGAGTAAGTCTGTGGAACTGCTCGCATGCGTAGTTCCCGCACTAGTTCTATCTCACTTACTCTCATGCAAAGGATGCGGAAAGAAATTGACGAATCCTGGTGAATCTAATCAGGATAATCCGATATTTTAATTGAATTATTGCATTGTCATCGGTCTTTGACAGGTGTGCAAAATTTGATTTAAATCTGATCGTTCAAAGTAGGAGAAAATCGAGCCCAAAAGGGTCGGTTACATACATACAAACATACATACAGGTGAAACTAATAAAAAGCGTATAAAAAAAGATCCAAACAAAAGTAGTTTGTTTTTATGAGATAAGAATATTTTGTTGTTGTTATTAAAGATGTTTCTTTTAGTTTGTATCGTTTATTTAAAAGATAATTTATACCATGAGGGCGATGGATCACACATATTACTATGGCTTTGCATTTTATTGTTTAATCTAAGTAAATTTTGCAATATAATTTTTTCCACACCCTGTATTGTATCGTTATTTTCAATGTGCTTATGTTTAATCAAAAAAATTTGACTTAAATTTTTTTATTTGTTCAATCTAGTTTTTCACTAATTAATACGAAACCAACGTTGGTAGTAAGTAGACATATATTTATAATTTTCAACCGGTTTTATATATTTGTTTTATTAACAAAATTAATTAGTTGATTATCCAAATACTGATATATTTAAAAAACTCAATTGGACAATATCAATATCAAAATAATTTTTTCATTTAAAAAAAATATTGAACTAATTAAAAAAATTTTTTTTTCTATATTTTGTTAGCATAACAATTATATTTCTTTATTTAAATTTTATTAAAAGTAGTTTTTTTACAGGCATCTTAGGTATCAAAGTGATTTGTGTCCTTATATTTTTTGATTTGTTTGGTGTTTACTAAATCCATAACAATTCTTACTTTAGATCGCAATATGGATAGGTACATAAAAGATATCGTAATAGATGGAAAAACTATTTCACATACAGTTATATTAATGCCTCCAGACGGAAGCTGCCTTTTTCACTCAATTTCATATAGACTGTATGGGGAAAATTTTTTTAAGTATACACAAAAAGTTAGAAAAGAAATAGTTAATCACGTTGTTACCAATTGGCAAGATTTGCAGTGTATGACGTGTAACGAAAATGGCAGCAATTATGATTCTATTGAACAATATCGTGAAGCCATGCTAAAACCTCATACATATGGCTCGCTCAGTGAAATAAAAGCTGCTAGTATCTTGTATAATTTGAGAATGCAAGTTTACCAATCAGATGACATGAAGTGTATAGTTGATTTTAATTCAGAAAAAAGTCAGATTGCAGTATTACGTTTTTCTGGAAATTTTCGATCTGGACACTTCGATATCTGTATTCCAATAGTTGCTTCCGAGAGATCTAATGAAGAAGATTCTCAAAATATTCAACAAATAGGTGATGATATTTTTGAAAATGGTATGGATAGGTACAGAAAAGATCTTATAATAGAAGGCAAAAACATCCCGCATACAGTAATATGCATGCCACCAGACGAAAATTCTGTATTTAATTCAATATCATATACGCTGTATGGAGAAAATTTTTTACAGTATACAGAAAAGGTTAGAGAAGCAACAGTTAATTACGTTATTGACAATTGGCAAGATTTTCAAAATATGACTTGTAACGAAAATGACAGCACTTATGATTCTATTGAACAATATCGTGAAGCTATGGTAAAACCTCATACATATGGCTCGTTATGGGAAATACAAGCCGCTGGTATCTTGTATAATTTGAGAATGGAAGTGTACCAATCAATTGACATGAAGTGTATAGTTGATATTAATAAAGAAAAGAGTCAGATTGCACGACTATGTTGTTTCGGGATTGGTGTTTCTGGACACTACGATGTATGTATTCCAATAAATACGCCCGAGAGTTTAAATGTAGAAGAATCTGAAAATATTCAGATTCAACAACCAGGTGATGGTATTATTGAAAATGTCAAAGAAACAACTAAAATAGGTTCGGAACAACCAAGGAAAAAGAAACCCGGGCGGCCAAAGAAAAAGAAACTCGGGCGACCGAAAACTTCAGATAAAACTCGCGAGGAACAAGTTCGTGATGCGCAGGAGCGATACATAAAAAAAAATCAAAATGTAAATATGAAAGCAGTGTCAGTATTTGGTAAAAAAAATCCTGACATAAAAACCAAATGGGTTAAGAAATGTAAATTACGAAAAAATTTAGAATTTTTGGGAAATATTGAAAATATTACTGCGCGATTAACGCTTGTAATTGGAGATCGTTTAGAAGCTGAAAAGAATATAAAATGGGTTTTACAGAATCGCAAAAGCTTAATCGGCAATTATTTAAAATCATTTGAAAATTTAAAAAAAATCATGGTAACAGGACTTGAAAAATGTCGAATATTACCTAACGACTGTCATGATATACTTTCCAAATTTCAGGCACTTTTAGGCAAATCTTTACATTGTCCTACACAAGAACCGTATTTCACTGAAACTTCGTATAAATTATTGGAACACGGTAGTGTAGCCGTTATGAATAATAATGGGAGAAGTGTTTTACACGACTCCCAAGAAAACATTAGAAATAAAAGAAGAGGTGAAAGTTGGACATGTGATATAAAAATTTGTTTATTAACTGAAAAAATGGTAACAAATTTGGAAAGAAAATTTATTGAGCTATCAGAGTGCCCACCAAAAACTATTTATAAGTTTATGTTAAGTGAAGAAAATTCATTTAAAAATAATCTTGAATTTTTTAATAGTTTAAAGAGTCATTTTCCAAGTATCAGAACTATGATTAGACAACTGTATGAAATGAAATCGTATGTTTATAAAATATATGAATTAGATAATGCTTTAGAGGACGTTAATATAGATAAACTTAACGAATTATGGAATCCGGCTAACATTATAATGAACAAAGGACATGATGTATATAATGTGGATTGCGATTTGTCCGATTCGAATTTAAATGAAGACCAAATAATAGAAAAATATCATACTTCATTGACTGACATGAAAGAAAAATGTCTAGATACGCCAAAAAATGAATGTTTATCTTGTCAAGGACTTTTCTGTTTAAGAAATTTAACATCTCTTTCAGCAATACGAAAACCATTAGAAAGTAATTACTGGAAAAGATTACAACAGTTTATTGAAGATAAAAAAGTCAAGTTGAGTAATTTTATTTGTACTACATGCTTATTGAACTTCCGATCGAATAAACTTCCCACAAAATGTATTCTTAATGGACTTTATAATGCAGAAGTTCCAGATGAAATAAGAAAATTAAATGAGTATGAAAAAATTTTAATCCAACGAGCAAAAGCCTTTCAAGTAATTACATCCATGGTTCCTGTTTCCAAGAAACGCATACCTAATAGACACGCTATTAAAAAAGTGAAAGGCAGAACATTTCATCTACCACTACCATTGGAAGCGACATTAAAAAAAATACCAAGACCAGAAGAGCCTTTAAATACAGACCATGAATTATATATTCTTGTTAGAGGACATCCAACAAAAAGTAAAATAATATGGCAGGATCTTGTAAATTTAGAGAATATTTATAATGCCTTAAAGTTTTTCAAATATAATAACAAACATTATTCTGGTATAGTTTTACCGGAAAACTTTCGACAATTACAACATCATATAGATTCAGATATACAATTTGAAATTGAAACGGTAGATCAAACGAACCAAAATATTGATGGTGCATTATTAACACAAGTAACTGAAAAAAATCAACATGAGTACGAGCAGTATACTATATATCCTCTTCATGAGCGGCGACAAAATAAATCTGCGGCATCTGTTTATCAAATGTTGAAAGTGAACGCTCCACCTTTAGATATTCGGGACAAAGATATTGATGTAAAATGTTTTCCAGATTTGTATGTTGATGGTAAATATGGTCAATTTTATCCCAGAGAAAAAAAAATCACATCAGCTGAATTTATTAAATCCAAGTTGATGTCGTGTCACGCCCAATATAGACGTAACCATCAATATCTTTTTTATTTATTGAATGATGCAAATATGCGTCAATTGAGTGCTGGTATATTTTATATGATGAATATAACTAAGCAAAATGAAAAGTTAACGAAAAAAACTTATTTAGAAATGATGGAAAGAGAAGAACTAGAAGGAGATTTGACTGCAATATTTAGCCATTTACGGAACACAGAACAATATTGGAGAAAGCCTAGAAATGAAGTGTTGTGTATGACGAGATATTATGGACCAGCAACTTGGTTCCTGACTGTCAGTCCATCAGAATGGAATTGGACTGATCTAGGGCAATATATTAAAGATATCAATGGCCCTGATATGGCCAAAAAGTCGATTAGTGAAATAATTGCTCAAGATCCCGTAGCAGTTTCAAGATTTATTGATCTTAAATTTAAAGCATTATTAGGTTTTCTATGTTCAAAAGACGAACCTTTAGGAAAAGTTGAACATTATTTCTGGCGTCGTGAGTATCAATCCAGAGGATTACAACATTTTCATTGTATGTTGTGGATAAAAGATGCACCTATACTTGAACAGTCTACCGTACAAGATGTGGCTAATTTCATATCAAAATATGTAACGTGCGTTATTCCAAACAAACAAAATTCACCACAATTACATGATCGAGTTATGAATTATCAACTTCATAAACATAATAATTATTGTTTAAGGAATAAAAAAAAATCAACTGGCTATATTCGCGTTTGCAGATTTGGTTTTCCACGTCCTGTAACAGATCAAATGAAAATAATAGGAGTTACAGAATCAGTAGCAGCAAAGAAAACTCTATCAAATAAGAGATTGTACAATATACCTAGGACAAAAGAATCTGTTTATATCAATGACTATAATCCAGTAGTACTTTTAGTGTGGAATGGAAATATCGATATTCAGTTCATTGGTGAAGTAACTACAGTATTGAATTACTATATCACTAAGTATACAACAAAGGGCGAAAAAAGTCATGTAACAGAAATGTTTGAAATTATAAATTCTACAAAAACATTAACGAGTCGACTTTTTAATGTTGGTCTTCGTGCACTCAATAACAGAGAGTGCGGATTACTTGAAGCAAGTGATACTTTGCTCGGTTTATCTCTTTATGGAACTGACCCTGAAACTATTTTCAGATGGCTTGACGTGAAAATACATCGTAATCGCAGAGTTAAATCTAAGAAAGATATAAATAATTTGCATCCAAATTCATCAGATTTATTTTACAAATCATTGATTGATGATTATTATCCAAATAGACCTGCAGAGTTAGAAGAAATGAACCTTTATGATTTTGCCAGATGGTATGACATTGTCAATAGTCGTCCTGTTTATAGTAATGATGAATGTTATCAAATTGGTGATGAAAAATTTTTAAAAAGAAGAAAACGACCATATTTAATCAATCATTATCCACTTGATATTAAAAAGTATCCAGAACAATATTACTTTGCAATTTTACTTTTGTTTATGCATTGGCGTAATCTTGTTGAATTAAAAAAAGGGCAAGATTCATATACGGAAGCTTTTAATATAGTTAAAGAAACTATAAACGATGGTGTAAATTACGGACAGCTGCAAAATGACTACAAAGAAAATTTGGAGAAAGCATTTGAAATGATCGAGGAGAAAATAGCTGAAATACAAGAGAACAGGCAAAACGATGCAAATGAACATGATGATGATGCAATCGAAAATCCAATAGAGTTTGAACCAGTACAAGCAATTAATGCAATGGATGATTTTCGATTAATTATAAATATATCAGATCAAGAAATGAAAGAAATGATTGATAATTTAAATTCAGACCAAAAACGTATATTTGATAAAATTCACGAAACATTGGACAAAAATTCGAGCACTCTTAGACTTTTCGTGAGTGGTACAGGGGGTACGGGTAAAAGTTACCTAATAAATACAATAAAACAATGGGTGTCGAAAAAATTCAATAAGACTGTAGCTGTTACTGCGCCCACTGGGATTGCGGCGTTTAATGTTAATGGGCTAACTGTCCATAGGTTATTACAACTACCAGTTGAACATGGATTAACACCTAAATATAAACCGCTTTCAGATCAAGTTTTAAAAGTATTATGAGCTGATTTATCGAACATGATGCTTATAATCATAGATGAAGTGTCAATGATTTCCAACATAACTCTTATGTATATTCATTTACGTCTAATGGAAATATTTGATACCTCCGATAATGAAAATGGCTGGTTTGAAGGGAAACATATTTTGGTATTTGGAGATTTGTTACAACTACCGCCTGTCAGAGAACAATCACCTTTTGAAGATATATCAGCTAAAGATATAAATAAACTGATAGGTTCATTAAGTGTTATTACAAATTTGTGGAAAAAATTATTTAGTTATGAAGAACTTTGTATTAACATGCGACAAAAAAATGATAATGATTTCATGAATCTGTTGAGTCGATTACGATTAGGAGTTATAACAATAGAAGATTCTAAATTATTATCTTCCAGATTGCTGAAATTTAATTCCACTTCTGTTAATGACAGACTTCAAGAATTGACAGTTCACCTCTCATCATTACCTGAGAGCACAGTTTGTTTACTGCCAACAAGAAATATGTGTGCTCAACTTAATGAAGCAATGTTAAAAAGAATTGAACAACCGGTCATAGAAGTAATTGCTATTGATGAGGTTGAATGTCGAAAATCATTTTCTAAAAAAGTTCGTGAAATATTAGATAAGTATGAAGATGATTCATCTATGACTGCAGGTTTAGAGAGAAGAATAAATATAAAAATTGGAGCTCGTGTAATGCTTCGAAGAAATGTCGATCTCAGTTTAGGACTTGTTAATGGTTCAATTGGTAATGTGGAGCAAATCTTTCGGGATATTGACGACATAAACAAAATTAAGAAAATTCGCATAAAATTTACACATGGCTTGGTACACGATTTGGAACCAGTTAAAAATAAATTTGAAGTTTTCTATCACGCGTTTGTGTATCGTGAGCAATTTCCAATATGTCTTGCTTACGCTATCACTATTCACAAAAGTCAAGGTTTAAGTTTGGATAGTGCACTTCTGGATATAGGTTCCTGTATATTTTCCTGTGGACAAGCATATGTTGCGCTATCTAGAGTTAAAAATCTTACCGGAGTTCATCTTATTAATTTTGATCCAAGCCAATTACAATCACAAAAGAGTGCAATAATAGAATACAACAGGCTCAGAACGCTTTATCGTCCTGATTTATCGAAACTACCATTCAAGAAAAGTCATCTGCAAGACGTTACAGATAGAGTGTGGTCAAAACATCCACACACCACAGCAGCTCAAAAAATAGTTGAATCAATAATGGATAAAAAAAATCCATCTAAACGAAAACAGCCTACATCCAAGAAAACTTCAAAAAAAAAAAAGAAGTTTGATTGTAGTAATTGAATAAATGAATAATTGTGACTTTGAATAAATTAAAATAATGTGATGGATTCACTTGTTGGAAATTTGTAATTTATCGAGGATTTTGGATTATTTAATAAATGATTTTATTATAAAAATCAATGCGATTCTGTTAAAAAGATTGATTTTTTAATATATAAAATTTAATTTTTAGATAAAATTATTTTTACAAATTATGATTACATTAAAATTCATTATGAGTGTAAAAAAAAAATTTATTAATACTAATAAAATGAAAAATTGAAATTGATTATCCTTTTTATTATACTGAACAATTAATCTGAAATTTTTCCGATTATTGATTCAATTTGTACAATATTTTGTACATTAACAACTTTATGACGATATAAATTATTATTTTAATTTTAATTCAAATCTTAATGTGAAGTATAATGAACAGCTGAATAAAGTACTCATCTTGAACAGGAATAAAATTAACGACATTAAGAAATATATAAATATTGTCGTTTTGAAAAAACTGTCAAATGTTGTCTTATTAATAGCTAGTTCAGAGTTATCACAGAGTTTTTGTATGTCAATTGAAAAATAATAAACGTACTCCGAATTTATACGTAATGTATCCTATATTGTTGTATGTACATCAATAGCGAAGAGGTTATAGATCAAATCAATTGTAAATATCAATGTATAAATTATTTTATTATCACATTTAAGATTTTTTTTATTTTAACTAAGTATTATTAAATTTATATTTTTCATTTTAATCACATACCATTTTTAATTATATATGCATTTTAACATAAATAAATACAGAATTATAATAACATAACAATTATTGAACAATTGAATCCAAATCATCACTTATAATTGAATTCAAATGTTATAAAGACGAAAAAATGAAATAAAGATTTTATTTATAAATTTCGTACTTAGAATTACCTGCGAGAAGTTTCTAAATTCATAAAAACAGCAATTGGTTTGGTGTTATAGGAAAATGTTAAAACAAACAAACAAGCTACAAAAAATAAATATATCGTCTATGCAGTTCAAAATCGGAAAACAACTATTTCAACATCAAATATAAAATATATTCATCTATCAAAATGGCCTCCCTATTGGAGGCCACAAAATAATTTTTAATAAGAGTAATATATTTAATTATTTATATATGAGTAATATATACATATACATAAATATATACGTATTGGTCAATAACAACAAAAAAAAAAGAGATGTATTAAAATATCAACAATAATAATCCATCAAGTAAATCCAGTGAGTAAAATCGATCGGTAAGTCATGCCTACGATTATAATATGACAGCCATACTATATTGATGTTTCAGCCTTTCAAAAAGCGAGTAGAGCGAGTTGACGTTATATAACGCGAAGCGGTATCCTTTGTAAATGTGAATCTACAAAGAGTAAAGTATCGCGAAGCGTAAAGCAACGCAAAGTATACGCGAAGCGTAACAAAACGCGTAGCGTTTTGTGCGAAGCCTTCGGCTTTGTATATTTAAGCCTTTCAAAAAGGATTGATATCCGACCAAAAACATAAATGTAAGAAAGGGCCGAGTTTTCGGGAAAATCCTTAATGTAATAGTTCCTTCTTAAAAAGTGATGATATGAGAGTAATGACCGAGCTATTTACAAAGTAAATAGCTCTAGACTTCATATAATAGTTGCTTCTTAAAAAGTGATGATATGGAAGAAAGGACCGAGCTATTTACAAAGTAAATAGCTCTAGACTTTATATAATAGTTGCTTGTTAAAAAGTGATGATATGGAAGAAAGGACCGAGCTATTTACAAAGTAAATAGCTCTAGACTTCAGATAATAGTTGCTCTTTGAAAAGTGATGATATCCCATTAAAGAGCCGAGCTATTTACAAAGTAAATAGCTCGGTAAACTATTAACTAAAAATAATAATGAGGGGTAAATTGATTAAATGTAAGAAAAAATTTGGTTTAAAATTATTTCATAAGTTTTCCCTTAGTATGTTTTTAAAATTTTATAACGCGGCAAGTTTTAAAATATTGGAAATCAGAAAAAATAACTTGCCGCGCTATATAAAATTTTAAAAACATACTAAGGGAAAACTTATGAAATAATTTTAAACCAAATTTTTTCTTACATTTAATCAATTTACCCCTCATTATTATTTTTAGTTAATAGTTTACCGAGCTATTTACTTTGTAAATAGCTCGGCTCTTTAATGGGATATCATCACTTTTCAAAGAGCAACTATTATCTGAAGTCTAGAGCTATTTACTTTGTAAATAGCTCGGTCCTTTCTTCCATATCATCACTTTTTAACAAGCAACTATTATATAAAGTCTAGAGCTATTTACTTTGTAAATAGCTCGGTCCTTTCTTCCATATCATCACTTTTTAAGAAGCAACTATTATATGAAGTCTAGAGCTATTTACTTTGTAAATAGCTCGGTCATTACTCTCATATCATCACTTTTTAAGAAGGAACTATTACATTAAGGATTTTCCCGAAAACTCGGCCCTTTCTTACATTTATGTTTTTGGTCGGATTCATTTTAAATAAAATTTTTGAATAAATAAACACGCTTATGTAGTTTTTCAACTCAGTATCTGTCGAACCCATTACAAACTAGAAATCGTTTACTTTAGATCGATTAACACACCTTCTATTATCATATGGTGTCTGATTATCGAAATATTTTTCGATAAAAAGAAACTCCAAATAAGGATCAAATAAGGATCAGGATAAGGAACTACGGAATGTTAGTACACAAACATTTTATGCATTTTTGCATAAAACTTTTTTTTATACTTTTTATAGACTGACAAGAAGGTATTCGTATAATCTCGTATTCGCGGATCAAGATATTATAGATCAAAACCACACAAATTGGATTTGCAAATATATCGTTTCGTATCCGTCATGTCATTATCCAGACAGCAATATGACGGCTTTATGAATTCTTTAAGAGCTCTTATTAAAGATTTGGACGTCCTAAATTTTTACTGAAATGAACTTTCAAAGATGCCTTGAGGACGTCGAATGAACCATTTTAAGAATAACATAAGATTTCATAAAGAAGTCTTAAAGAGCTCTTTTTTCTGACGTTGAAAAAAAAAATCACATTCAAAAGTTCTTGGTTTTGATCTCTTCAAGAGCTCAGAAAAAATACTTTTTTAAGACTAAATTATTAATATTTTAGGAATCCTAAAAATAGAGGTTATAATGTAAAAAACTTGCTATAAATTGTAGTTTATTTAACAAAATAAGGCCATTGAAATATTGGCCATTTTTGGATCATGTAATTATTTTATAAAAATTGAACTGGTTGTCCGATCTATACTTTTCAGCGTTGTGTGTATTTTTTTAAATATTGAAAGTGAATATCCACTCAGAGTTGTACTAATGCAGAGTATGTGAAAATATATATACAAAAATAAAGATGATAATAAATTGCACATGCGCTAATTGAAAACAACCAAACCTCGTAAAAAAAGACTTCTTAAAGGGCTCTTATTTCTAACTTCTTACAAAGTCAGAAAAAGGAATTCTTAAAGGGCTCATATTTCTGACTTTTTATGGAACTATAAAAAATGATGTCTTAAAGACCACTCAATTGAGAGTTCTGAAAGAGAGATCATAAAGACGTTATAATTGGACTTCCTAAAGAAGTCTTCAAGACTTTTTTTTTTAAGTCTTTCTGACTTGTATGTTGCCTGGGTAGATCATGGAGACTAGACAAGGAGATCGAACTCAAGTGGGAAATTTGACAAAATTTGTCAACGTAATGAAGTTATATTTACTTTTTGTGCCACTAGCGTCACTAGTTTTCCTTTTACACCGGAGTGAATATGGCATAATAAATAGGAGTGAAGTATATATTTGTCATAGACTTATTATTAATAAAAAAAGGTTATTTTAATATGTAATGCAATAATCTTCGAAATTGATTTTAATAATTTTAATATAATTTATTTCTACTAGATTTATTTGAATTTTTACAATTCCAACTTTACATAAGTTACTATTTAATTATTCGATGTTTTATAATTATTTTGTTTTTTACTGTTATGTAATTATTTTTCGAATCTTTTACTTCAACTAATTACTTTATTTCATTTATTAAAAATAGTGTTTTATTGGAAAAATAATTTGGCTGCAAATAATGTTTATAATAGTACATAAATACGTCATGTTTGTCAACTAAAACTCGCGCCTTATACTCCCTCCACTGTCTCCGGTACAAAAAAAACACAACCGACACATTATTTTTGTCAGCCGTTTGTTTACATGGAGTTTGGTCCCCTTGTCTTGATGTCCCCTTGTATCCCCTTGTCTTGTCTCGATGGAGTAGATTATGAATTATTATAAAAATTGTGGCGATCAATGCCAGAGAAATAGGATTCAATTATTACATTGATTATTATCATAGTAACACATTTGAAATAAATACATTCAGCAATGTGAATTTAACATTTAACATTTACTTTAACATGATACGTGCATCATTTGCACACACAAATAAAATAAATTGAAAGAATTCAATAAAGTTATTTTTAGTGGAGATTTAATAAAATAAATACAAAATCGACAATAAGTTCGAATTGAATTTAAATTTAAATTTAGCCTCAATAATAATAGTGTTTGTTGTACTTACACTTATATTAAAGTGACAACACGTCCCGATTTTGGCGGGACAGTCCCGCTTTTTGGTGGACTGTCCCGCGTCCCGCCGATTTTTTAAAATGTCCCGCTTTTTAGAAAATATCTGCATTTCTTATTTTAAATGTACTGTAATAATATATTACCTATTATTTATTAAGTATTATGGTGAATATAAAGAAATAAAAAATACATAAAAAAGAAACACATAAAATGCATGCAGAGTAAACTAAATTAGGCAATGTACCGAGTTACTCGGTGGAGTTCGATCATTGTCGTTACGTCTCGGTTTAATTCAGATAAGTGCAGATAGTGCGGTTTATTATTTTCAATTTGACGTTCGGTTTGACTCATTATTTGATTGAAGAAGGTAGAGCAATAGTCGCCACAACGTAACGGTCAATAAGATAAAATTAAATACTCCTTTTTAGCCTTTGCAGTAAATTTTTTTTTATTTATAATATTTACCCCCAGAATAAAAGATGAGTAAAAAAAGAGAATGCAAATTTAATGAAGAGCTAAGCAGAGAATTTCCATTTATTAAAAAAAACAAAATAGGCTATATGGTACGGTGTGATAAATGCAATGCTGAATTTTCGGTCTCACATGGTGGAAAAAACGATATTACATCTAGCGACAAAGAGGCACAAAATATTTTTGATTAATGCCGCTTCCTCGTCTAAAATGGAACAGTTTTTTTCGCAGTGCTAACTTTGGCAACACGAAAAAACAGCTAACATTGGCGGAAGGGCTATTTGCTTTCTACACCATAAACCACAATCAAAGTTTCAGATCAATGGATTGTACGTCGCAAATGATCAAAACATCATACAACAAAAAATTTGCATGTGCAAGGACAAAAACCGAAGCAATTATTTGTAATGTTTTTTCACCATATTCGTTTTCACAATTGCAGAAAGAACTAGAAAAATGTGCATTTATATCCATATATTCTAATGCTTCCTACCACAAAGATTTAAAAATATTTCCCACTATTGTTAGATTTTCTGATCCAGAAACAGGAATTAAAATTAGAATATTAGATTTTGTTTCATTGCCGGGTGAAACTTCACAAATAATTTTTGATTCAATAAGTACTATTTTAAAAAACAATAATTTGAACAATAAAGTTATTTCCTATTGTGCGGATAAAGTGCCAATATGTCCATCTCTCTCTAAAGATGTCAAAATACAAAAACCTGTTCACTGCGGAAAGCATAACTCGCCGCCAATCAGGTGCAATCTTGGAATAGCATCTAAGGTCGGGCGAACATATATAACCAGCATAAAACGAATAAAGATTGTGAAATGGTCACCAAATTAGCAACAAGTAACATATCCTGAGACAATATAAGATTAATTTTAATAAGAGTAAAGTTAACAGGAATAAATGTGAAGAAAAAATTTTAACAACAGTAATTTCAACATAATTTAAAATTTATTATATTTAAATCTAGTACATTTTAATTGAGTTAATTTTCTATTCATTTTTATTTTTGAATACATTTTTATTTCTATCTATTTCTAATTGTCCAAGAGTAAATTACGACTAGCTAATTTATATTGATGATGACTACATTGTAGTCGAAATACGTATTTATAATACAAAAAACTGATCTAGGTAAAGGGGGCAAATTTGTGTGGCATTTAAACTATCTCTTCACTTCGTTATATTGTAGTTGTTGGATAGTTATGCCATACTCAGTACGCGCATGTTACTAAAGTGGAACCGATTCAGACCGGTTTAAAAATAGACGCTCTCTACTCAGGTCTCTACTATTTGGTTGTGAACTGTGATGTGATCGCTACAATATCTAGTTTATCGTCTTACCATGACTCTATGATATGCGTTGACAGTTCAATTCGATAATCTTTAATGGACGCCAAACTGAATGAAATAGCTTGTGGTAAGAGATTTGTAATTAATGTGTGTCTGTTTTCAGTATAATATTTAGAATCTTTATTTTATTTATTATTTTACTTTATTTTATACATTAGAATTATAGGTGGTTTACACCCATGACGATCACATCGTTTTGAATGTGTCAACTATCAACCTGACAAAATATATATTGATAATTAAGTTAATGAGTTCATTAGAACTTCATAAGTGAACTAATACTTAAAAATGTTTACGTAAACTAACGCTGTGATATTTAAAACTAATATACAATCAATCTGACGTATAAATTGTCGATATTTAAAATTTAATGTACGTATGTGAATGAAGTTAAACGGATGATTGAATGTCCGATATAGCAACTTAACATGCAAGGTATCTGGAATCGTCAGAAGCCCTCTCTGCGCGAGATATACACGGTTTTGATATAATAAATCGTCTGTGCCCCGCGCGCTGAGGGTGTAGTTAGAACGAAACGATATCGGAGCTCAATCTGTCGGTGGTGGTATTAGTGAGTTTTACACGGAGTGTTTTGTTATTGTTTGTTACAGCTAAACCCCCAACTGACAGATTTTCGACTAGTGGAGAAGGTGAATAAAATAATTTGGAGCGATTAATATAAAACGTACCTGTACAGAGTCTTGGCGATGTATGGAATGCCAAAATGAATCCGACCACACACAATAATGCACCGCAGGTAATCAGACGTAGTCGTGATGTGCAGATAATCGTCGATACTCGTCTATCGATGATTAATACCAGACGATATAGATGAAACTGTACGTTCGGTGGATGAACAATCGATTTAACGCGCATATAATTGTTGTCGTTGTCTTTTGACCAATAATCCACGGGTTTATTGTGTGATTTTAAAATATTCGATGGAATACCAATATTTGATTTAACGTTCGATTATTCGATTGTAATAACTCTGCAGATACCTGCTCTTGCGGGTTTAAACTCCCTTTTATTATCTAATAATTTAGATGTGTATAGCTCGGTGTCTATATACGTAAAAAAAAATTATTTTTGTTTTTGCTACGATCTCGACGAAAATCTACACGTCACAACCACTCTTCCGGAATAAACATGAAATTCAGTGTTATTCCTGTATGTTTCGGTCTTGTTTGTTCGACAGCGCGTGTGAAATATTTCGCCGGATTGGATTCAATGGGGACATACGGTTTTGTGTTTTTTTATTTTATTTTAATTTTATTTCTTCGTTTTTTGTTTTTAAATTATTATTAATAGTACAAGTCGTTATTTTTTTTTTAATAATTAGTGTTAGGTTTTAGGTTTGTGCGCTTATCACTTGAATGTGATGGTGTTCTATACTATATAGTTTTAATCAATTTTAATTTTAGTATGTAAGCTTTTAAATTTTGCGTTTCTTTCTTTTTTTCATTTTTTATTTTAAATTTCATTTGATTCACACTCTCTCCTTGTAACAAAATTAATAATCACACTGTATTTTTGATGATTTTGATATATTAAATAAACTAGTATAATTTTGTTTGCGCAGGCCTAAAGGGCCTGGTTCAGTAAAAAACAAGTTGTTTGTTTAAAGAAAAAAAAAAAAAAAACTCTCTCTTAACCTCTGGACTTGATGGGAGAAAGATCAACCTTGTGCGAGGAATAAATGAGAATTTTTTTGGATTGTGGATTTATACAGGAAATCAATTAATTAAAATCAATTGTTTTTGAAATTGTATATCGTATGTTGGAAGAGATCTGGATATCTTTGAGAAACACAAAAATCATTGGTTGAAGTGATTAATTTATCTTAAAAACAAGTAATGTAACAACTAACTGAGTTAATTGTTTGAATACCCAGTATATACTGAGTTGTATATCAATGTTTGAATTGTTAATATTTCTGCTATTCAATGTTTATAAAATATGAATTATTTGTAAATGTTTGTTTTGTGTTAATAATTAATATTGAAACAGTAAAAATGTTCTTGCATTTAAAAAAATTTATGTTAATGTTCTTGCGATTTTTATATATTTAAATATTGAGTTATATAATTGAGTTAATCAACGCGAGCCGTTAGGCGACTTGATAAGTTAGTCAACGCTGAGCTTTAGTAAATCAACGGAAAGCGTTGGTAAACGCAAAGCGTTAAGCAACGCTAAGCGAATGGTAAACGCAAAGCGTTAACCAACGCTAAACGTAAGCTAAAGCGAACCGTCAGTCAGCCAACGCGAAGCGTTGGTCAATGAGAAGCGATAGTTATTCAAAGCGAATCGTTTGTGATTCAACGTGAAGCGTGATTTCACGCGAATCGTTAATGCTTAAAGTAAACGTGAAAAGTTAGTTAAATCGTAGCGATAGTTAACGCGAAGCGAAAGCACGCGTAAGTAATATTACGCAAAGAGTTAGCTGACGCGAAGCGTCAGTCGATATACAGCACTAGATTACGAGAGGAAGGTTACGCGGAGCGTAAGCAAGTTAACGCTGAGCGTAAGGAAGTTAACGCGAAGCGCTAGTATATCAACGCATAGCGTTGGTAAACGCAAAGCGTTTACCAACGCGAACTGTAAGTTAAAGCGAGCCGTAAGTCAGCCAACGCGAAGCGTTGGTCAATGAGAATCGTTAGTCAATAGGAAGTGTTAAGGCGGAACGTTATTAAATCAACGCGAAGCGTTTACCATCGCGAAACGTTCGCTATAGCGAACCGTAAGTTAGCCAACGCGAAGCGTTGGCTAAGCGTTGGTTATTCAATCATCGCGAAGCGTTGGAAAACGCAAAGCGTTAACTAAAGCGAAACGTTAACTAAAGCGAACCGTAAGTCAGCCAACGCGAAGCGTTGGTTACTAAGAAACGTAAGTTATTCAAAGCGAAACGTTGGTGATTCACGAAGCGTTATTTCACGTGAATCGTTAATTAACGCAAAGCGTTAATCAACGCGAAGCGTTGATCAATCAGAAACGTTAGTCAATAGGAAGTGACAGGTCAACGCGAAGCGTTAGTAAATCGACGCGAAACGTAAGCTTAAGCGAACCGTAAGTCAGGCAACGCAAAGCGTTGGTCAATGTGAAGCGTTAGTCAATAGGAAGTGTTAGATCAACGCGAAGCGTTAGTAAACGCAAAGTGAAACGAAAGCCAAAGCGAATCGTAAGATAGCCAACGCGAAGCGTTTGTTAGTGAGAAGCGTTAGTTATTCAAAGTGAAGCATGGGTAATTTGCGAAGCGTAATTTTACGACAATCGTTAAACAACGCAAAGCGTTAACCAAGGCGAAACGTAAGCTAAAGCGAACCGTAAGTTAGCCAACGCGAAGCGTTAGTTAATAGGAAGTGGTAGGTAAAAGCAAAGCTTTTACCAACGCGAAACGTAAGCTAAAGTGAACCGTAAGTTAGCCAACGCGAAGCGTTGGCCAATGAAAAGCGTTAGCTATCCAAAGCGAAGTGATTCGCGAAGCGTGATTTCACGCGAATCGTTACCCAACGAAAAGCATGAAACAACTCGAAACGTAAGTTACCGCGAACCGTATGTTAGCCAACGCAAAGTGTTAGTAAACCAACGCATAGCGTTTGTTAACGCAAACCGTTAACCAGTGCGACTGGCAATCTAAAGCTAACCGTAAGTCAACCAACGCGAAGCGTTGGTCAATGAGAAGCGTTGGTCAATGAGAAGCGTTGGTCAATGAGAAGCGTTGGTCAATAGGAAGCGTTAGGTCAACGCGTAACGTAGTCTGAAGCGAACCGTAAGACAGCCAACGTGAAGCGTTGGCCAATGTGAAGCGTTAGTTATGCAAAGCGAAGCGTCAGTGATTCGCGAAGCGAGAATTTAAGCAAACCGTTAACCAACGCAAAGCGTTAACCAACGCGAAACTTCAGATAAAGCGATACGTTAGTCAGCCAACGCGAAGCGTTGGTTAATGAGAATCGTTAGTTTCTCAAAGCGAAACGTTGGTGATTCGCGAAGCGTGATTTCACGCGAATCCTTAATTAATGCAAACCGTTAACCAACGCGAACCGTAAAAGTTCAAGCGAGCCGTAAGTCAGCCAACGCGAAGCGTTGGTCAAAGAGAAGCGTGAGTCAATAGGAAGTGTTAGATCAACGCGAAACGAAAGCTAAAGCGAACCGTAAGACAGCAAACGCAAAGCGTTGGTCAATGTGAAGCGTGAGTTTTGCAAAGCAAAGCGCCAGTGATTCGCGAAGCGAGATTTCAAGCAAATCATTAACCAACGCAAAGCATTAGACAACGCGAAACGTAAGCTAAAGCGAACCGTAAGTCAGCCAACGCGAAGCGTTGGTCAATGAGAAGCGATAGTTATTCAAAGCGAATCGTTTGTGATTCAACGCGAAGCGTGATGTCACCCGAATCGTTAATGCTTAAAGTAAATGTGAAAAGTTAGTTAAATCGTAGCGATAGTTAACGCGAAGCGAAAGCACGCGTAAGTTATATTACGCAAAGAGTTAGCTGACGCGAAGCGTCAGTCGATACACAGCAGTAGATTACGAGAGGAAGTTGACGCGGAGAGTAAGCAGAGTAAGCAAGTTAACGCTGAGCGTAAGCAAGTTAACGCGAAACGCTAGTTAAACGAAGCATAGGGCTAGTAAACGCAAAGCGTTAACCAACGCAAACTGTAACCTTAAGCGAGCCGTAAGTCAGCCAACGCGAATCAATGAGCGTAAGCAAGTTAACGCGAAACGCTAGTTAAACGAAGCATAGGGCTAGTAAACGCAAAGCGTTAACCAACGCAAACTGTAACCTTAAGCGAGCCGTAAGTCAGCCAACGCGAAGCGTTGGTCAATGAGAATCGTTAGTCAATAGAAAGTGTTAACTCAACACGAACGTTATTCAATCATCGCGAAGCGTTGGAAAACGCAAAGCGTTAACTAAAGCGAAACGTTAACTAAAGCGAACCGTAAGTCAGCCAACGCGAAGCGTTGGTTACTAAGAAACGTAAGTTATTCAAAGCGAAACGTTGGTGATTCGCGAAGCATTATTTCACGCGAATCGTTAATTAACGCAAAGCGTTAATCAACGCGAAGCGTTGATCAATCAGAAACGTTAGTCAATTGGAAGTGACAGGTCAACGCGAAGCGTTAGTAAATCGACGCGAAACGTAAGCTAAAGCGAACCGTAAGTCAGGCAACGCGAAGCGTTGGTTAATCAGAATCGTTAGTTATTCAAAGCGAAGCGTCGGTGATTCGCGAAGCGTGATTTCACACGAATCGTTAATCAACACAAAGCGTTAACCAACGCGAATCGTAAGCTTAAGCGAGCCGTAAGTCAGCCAACGCAAAGCGTTGGTCAAGGTGAAGCGTTAGTCAATAGGAAGTGTTAGATCAACGCGAAGCGTTAGTAAACGCAAAATGAAACGAAAGCCAAAGCGAATCGTAAGATAGCCAACGCGAAGCGTTGGTTAGTGAGAAGCGTTAGTTATTCAAAGTGAAGCATGGGTAATTTGCGAAGCGTAATTTTACGATAATCGTTAAACAACGCAAAGCGTTAACCAAGGCAAAACGTAAGCTAAAGCGAACCGCAAGTTAGCCAACGCGAAGCGTTAATTAATGGGAAGTGGTAGGTAAAAGCAAAGCTTTTACCAACGCGAAACGTAAGCTAAAGTGAACCGTAAGTTAGCCAACGCGAAGCGTTAGCCAATGAAAAGCGTTAGCTATCCAAAGCGAAGTGATTCGCGAAGCGTGATTTCACGCGAATCGTTACCCAACGAAAACCATGAAACAACTCGAAACGTAAGTTACCGCGAACCGTATGTTAGCCAACGCAAAGTGTTAGTAAACCAACGCATAGCGTTTGTAAACGCAAACCGTTAACCAATGCGACTCGCAATCTAAAGCGAACCGTAAGTCACCCAACGCGAAGCGTTGGTCAATGAGAAGCGTTGGTCAATAGGAAGCGTTAGGTCAACGCGTAACGTAGTCTGAAGCGAACCGTAAGTCAGCCAACGTGAAGCGTTGGCCAATGTGAAGCGTTAGTTATGCAAAACGAAGCGTCAGTGATTCGCGAAGCGAGAATTTAAGCGAACCGTTAACCAACGCAAAGCGTTAACTAACGCGAAACTTCAGCTAAAGCGAAATGTAAGTCAGCCAACGCGAAGCGTTGGTTAATGAGAACCGTTAGTTTCTCAAAGCAAAACGTTGGTGATTCGCGAAGCGTGATTTCACGCGAATACTTAATTAATGCAAACAGTTAACCAACGCGAACCGTAAGTTCAAGCGAGCCGTAAGTCAGCCAACGCGAAGCGTTGGTCAATGAGAATCGTTAGTCAATAGAAAGTGTTAACTCAACGCGAACGTTATTTAATCATCGCGAAGCGTTGGAAAACGCAAAGCGTTAACTAAAGCGAAACGTTAACTAAAGCGAACCGTAAGTCAGCCAACGCGAAGCGTTGGTTACTAAGAAACGTTAGTTATTCAAAGCGAAACGTTGGTGATTCACGAAGCGTTATTTCACGCGAATCGTTAATTAACGCAAAGCGTTAATCAACGCGAAGCGTTGATCAATCAGAAACGTTAGTCAATAGGAAGTGACAGGTCAACGCGAAGCGGTAGTAAATCGACGCGAAACGTAAGCTTAAGCGAACCGTAAGTCAGGCAACGCAAAGCGTTGGTCAATGTGAAGCGTTAGTCAATAGGAAGTGTTAGATCAACGCGAAGCGTTAGTAAACGCAAAGTGAAACGAAAGCCAAAGCGAATCGTAAGATAGCCAACGCGAAGCGTTGGTTAGTGAGAAGCGTTAGTTATTCAAAGTGAAGCATGGGTAATTTGCGAAGCGTAATTTTACGACAATCGTTAAACAACGCAAAGCGTTAACCAAGGCGAAACGTAAGCTAAAGCGAACCGTAAGTTAGCCAACGCGAAGCGTTAGTTAATAGGAAGTGGTAGGTAAAAGCAAAGCTTTTACCAACGCGAAACGTAAGCTAAAGTGAACCGTAAGTTAGCCAACGCGAAGCGTTGGCCAATGAAAAGCGTTAGCTATCCAAAGCGAAGTGATTCGCGAAGCGTGATTTCACGCGAATCGTTACCCAACGAAACGCATGAAACGTAAGTTACCGCGAACCGTATGTTAGAATTTAAGCGAACCGTTAACCAACGCAAAGCGTTAACCAACGCGAAACTTCAGCTAAAGCGAAATGGAATTCAGCCAACGCGAAGCGTTTGTTAATGAGAATCGTTAGTTTCTCAAAGCGAAACGTTGGTGATTCGCGAAGCGTGATTTCACGCGAATCCTTAACTAATGCAAACCGTTAACCAACGCGAACCGTAAGTTCAAGCGAGCCGTAAGTCAGCCAACGCGAAGCGTTGGTCAAAGAGAAGCGTGAGTCAATAGGAAGTGTTAGATCAAAGCGAAACGAAAGCGTTGGTCAATGAGAAGCGAAAGTTATTCAAAGCGAATCGTATGTGATTCAACGCGAAGCGTGATTTCACCCGAATCGTTAATGCTTAAAGTAAATGTGAAAAGTTAGTTAAATCGTAGCGATAGTTAACGCGAAGCGAAAGCACGCGTAAGTTATATTAAGCAAAGAGTTAGCTGACGCGAAGCGTCAGTCGATACACAGTAGTAGATTACGACAGGAAGTTAACGCGGAGATTAAGCAAGTTAACGCTGAGTGTAAGCAAGTTAACGCGAAACGCTAGTTAAACGAAGCATAGGGCTAGTAAACGCAAAGCGTTAACCAACGCAAACGGTAATCTTAAGCGAGCCGTAAGTCAGCCAACGCGAAGCGTTGGTCAATGAGAATCGTTAGTCAATAGAAAGTGTTAACTCAACGCGAACGTTATTCAATCATCGCGAAGCGTTGGAAAACACAAAGCGTTAACTAAATCGAAACGTTAACTAAAGCGAACCGTAAGTCAGCCAACGCGAAGCGTTGGTTACTAAGAAACGTAAGTTATTCAAAGCGAAACGTTGGTGATTCACGAAGCGTTATTTCACGCGAATCGTTAATTAACGCAAAGCGTTAATCAACGCGAAGCGTTGATCAATCAGAAACGTTAGTCAAAAGGAAGTGACAGGTCAACGCGAAGAGTTAGTAAATCGACGCGAAACGTAAGCTAAAGCGAACCGTAAGTCAGGCAACGCGAAGCGTTGGTTAATGAGAATCGTTAGTTATTCAAAGCGAAGCGTCGGTGATTCGCGAAGCGTGATTTCACACGAATCGTTAATCAACGAAAAGCGTTAACCAACGCGAATCGTAAGCTTAAGCGAGCCGTAAGTCAGCCAACGCAAAGCGTTGGTCAATGTGTAGCGTTAGTCAATAGGAAGTGTTAGATCAACGCGAAGCGTTAGTAAACGCAAAGTGAAACGAAAGCCAAAGCGAATCGTAAGATAGCCAACGCGAAGCGTTGGTTATTGAGAAGCGTTAGTTATTCAAAGTGAAGCATGGGTAATTTGCGAAGCGTAATTTTACGACAATCGTTAAACAACGCAAAGCGTTAACCAAGGCAAAACGTAAGCTAAAGCGAACCGTAAGTTAGCCAACGCGAAGCGTTAGTTAATAGGAAGTGGTAGGTAAAAGCAAAGCTTTTACCAACGCGAAACGTAAGCTAAAGTGAACCGTAAATGAAAAGCGTTAGCTATCCAAAGCGAAGTGATTCGCGAAGCGTGATTTCACGCGAATCGTTACCCAACGAAAAGCATGAAACAACTCGAAACGTAAGTTACCACGAACCGTATGTTAGTCAACGCAAAGTGTTAGTAAACCAACGCATAGCGTTTGTAAACGCAAACCGTTAACCAATGCGACTCGCAATCTAAAGCAAACCGTAAGTCAACCAACGCGAAGCGTTGGTCAATGAGAAGCGTTGGTCAATGAGAAGCGTTGGTCAATAGGAAGCGTTAGGTCAACGCGTAACGTAGTCTGAAGCGAACCGTAAGTCAGCCAACGTGAAGCGTTGGCCAATGTGAAGCGTTAGTTATGCAAAGCGAAGCGTCAGTGATTCGCGAAGCGAGAATTTAAGCGAACCGTTAACCAACGCAAAGCGTTAACCAACGCGAAACTTCAGCTAAAGCGAAACGTAAGTCAGCCAACGCGAAACGTTGGTTAATGATAACCGTTAGTTTCTCAAAGCGAAACGTTGGTGATTTGCGAAGCGTGATTTCACGCGAATCCTTAATTAATGCAAACAGTTAACCAACGCGAACCGTAAGTTCAAGCGAGCCGTAAGTCAGCCAACGCGAAGCGTTGGTCAAAGAGAAGCGTGAGTCAATAGGAAGTGTTAGATCAACGCGAAACGAAAGCTAAAGCGAACCGTAAGACAGCAAACGCAAAGCGTTGGTCAATGTGAAGCGTGAGTTTTGCAAAGCGAGATTTCAAGCAAATCATTAACCAACGCAAAGCATTAGACAACGCGAAACGTAAGCTAAAGCGTACCGTAAGTCAGACAACGCGAAGCGTTGGTCAATGAGAAGCGATAGTTATTCAAAGCGAATCGTTTGTGATTCAACGCGAAGCGTGATTACACCCGAATCGTTAATGCTTAAAGTAAATGTGAAAAGTTAGTTAAATCGTAGCGATAGTTAACGCGAAGCGAAAGCACGCGTAAGTTATATTACGCAAAGAGTTAGCTGACGCGAAGCGTCAGTCGATACACAGCACTAGATTACGAGAGGAAGTTAACGCGGAGAGTAAGCAAGTTAACGTTGAGCGTAAGCAAGTTAACGCGAAACGCTAGTTAAACAAAGCATAGGGCTAGTAAACGCAAAGCGTTAACCAACGCAAACTGTAACCTTAAGCGAGCCGTAAGTCAGCCAACGCGAAGCGTTGGTCAATGAGAATCGTTAGTCAATAGAAAGTGTTAACTCAACGCGAACGTTATTTAATCATCGCGAAACGTTGGAAAACGCAAAGCGTTAACTAAAGCGAAACGTAAACTAAAGCGAACCGTAAGTTAGCCAACGCGAAGCGTTGGTTACTAAGAAACGTAAGTTATTCAAAGCGAAACGTTGGGGATTCACGAAGCGTTATTTCACGCGAATCGTTAATTAACGCAAAGCGTTAATCAACGCGAAGCGTTGATCAATCAGAAACGTTAGTCAATAGGACGTGACAGGTCAACGCGAAGCGTTAGTAAATCGACGCGAAACGTAAGCTAAAGCGAACCGTAAGTCAGGCAACGCGAAGCGTTGGTTAATGAGAATCGTTTGTTATTCAAAGCGAAGCGTCGGTGATTCGCGAAGCGTGATTTCACACGAATCGTTAATCAACGCAAAGCGTTAACCAACGCGAATCGTAAGCTTAAGCGAGCCGTAGGTAAAAGCAAAGCTTTTACCAACGCGAAACGTAAGCTAAAGCGAACCGTAAGTTAGCCAACGCGAAGCGTTGGCCAATGAAAAGCGTTAGCTATCCAAAGCGAAGTGATTCGCCAAGCGTGATTTCACGCGAATCGTTACCCAACGAAAAGCATGAAACAACTCGAATATATATATATGAATATATATAAATATATAATTGTATATATATATATATATATATATATATATATATATATATATACATGTTTATAAATGTATACGTGTATATATGATGTATAAAAATTTTATAGATGATTTTTGATAAGACAGATGGACCTTTGAATTGAATAAACTTTTTGCAAAATTTTCTGCAAAATCTGTTCCAACTATTTTGACCTACTACCTGAGACCAACTATTTTTTTGAAAAAGAAAATCAGTTAAACCTTGACCTTATATATACACCTGGTTAACAAAACTAAAATAAACATAAAAACAATACTATTTGATGTATGTTATGTTTGCACAAATTTTGAGAAAACAGTTGACTTTATGAAAAAAGTTTTCGAACAAAAGTTGTTTATTTTAAAGAGAAGAAGATTTTTTGTTAACAAATTTTTTTTCTATCTCCTACGGTTTCAAAAACATAATTTTTCCCCCCTGGCCGGTGGAAACACGTTCCGATTTTGCCCATTAACGAACTTAACCTTACTTTTTTGGTCTAGAACACACACAAAAATTTTCAACTCGTTATCTCTTTTCGTTGTTCAGTTATCGTGTTCACAGACGGACGGACAGACGAATAAGGCCATATTAGGCCATTTTATGAATACTTTTGTGAAGCATTTTTGTCAAGGATTAATATTTTCAAGCGATACAAAGACGGGGCTAAACTTAATATACCTTGTATATTTACATATACAGGGTATAAAAGTAGTATGTATAGTTGTAATGTTTACCTACGGGTCCATGGAGACCATGCCTTCATTCGCCTGTCAATTGTATTTCTCATTTTTTTCATCTTTGAGGACAAATTTTGAGAAAACTGTTGAGTTTATGAAAAAAGTTTTCAAACAAAAGTTGTTTATTTTAAAGAGAAGAAGATTTTTTGTTTACAAATTTTTTTTCTATCTCCTATGGTTTCAAAGATATAATTTTTAAACACGTTCCGATTTTGCCCATTAACGAACTTGACTTTAACTACTTGATTTTAACGAACTTGAACTTACTTTTTTGGTCTAGAACACACACAAAAATTTTCAGCTCGTTATCTCTTTTCGTTTTTGAGTTATCCGCTTCACAGAAGGACAGACGGACATGTGAAAAAGACCGAATTAGGCCATTTTATCAATACCTTGGTGAAGCATTTTTTTCAAGGATTAATATTTTCAAGCGTTACAAAGTCGGGACTAAACTTAATATACCTTGTATATTTACAAATATACTGGGTATAAAAAGTTAAAGCTGGTAGGTTGGTTTTACACAAATGTTTATAGCCACTGAATGTATCTCGAATGTCAAAACCATATGTTTAATAGAAAAACAAAGTAATTTTGTGATTAGATTTGGAATTAAGTTTTGAAATTGTATTCAGAATTTCTTAGATAAATTGTGAATATTAAATCTTTATATAGTTTATAATTTTATAGTTTATGTTTGTTAAGTTTTGTTTATAGTTTATTTTCCTACAGTTAATTAATTTTGAAAGTATTTGAATTTTATATTTAAGGTTGTATTCACATATCTGTGTTTTGAACTTTTATAGATTTTTTTTTAGATTCAGTTTAAAATATCCCGTGCTAATGAACACAGATAATTTGAATCCATTTGTTATTAAATTTATTATAGTCGTACTTAGAATTTCTTTGATAAATCGAGTGAGTTTTTGTTTACGGAAGGTCAATTAGTGAATATTGAATCTTTCCTATGATTTATTACTTTATAGTTTATATTTGTTAATTTTTATTTAGTTTATTTCCTATAGTTAATTGATTTAAATATCTATGTTCATTACGTTTTTATAATTTTATAGATTCAATTTAAAAATATCCCGATCTAATGAACACAGTTAATTTGGAATTCATTGTGTTATTAAATTTATTATAGAGTAGAAAATATAATTAAAAAGTAATTAAATGGATGCCTCGTAATTATTTATTTAAACTTTTTTTTTATTGAGTCAAAGAAATCCTAAAGTTATTGGCGCACGAACGTTTAACACGGAAGGGGTATTCGAACGGTTAACGCCGCTCGAATAAACTGTGGGCCCGATTAAATATCTCCGTACTTGGTTTTTTTTCCACTAGCGCTCTCCTGCTTATGACTAATTCTATTCCTTCCCCCCCTTAGTTACTAAACATAAATTATTATAATTTTCCTTTTAATATATCTCTCTCTTTTTTTTTTTTTTTTTAATTTTTTTTTTGTATGTTATATCAGGCTATACTAATTTTTGTTTAAAGTTTTTGTAGTTTTTTTTGTTTCTCTCGAAGACAATTTAATCGAGTATTTCCCCAAGAGTGGATCTGTAATTTTAAATATTTTGAACATATATATAAAAGGTTATATGAGTATTGCAAATTTTTTGAATTGAATTACTACCAATTTGAATAGCTGTTGAAAATCTATGGGGGTTTCCTTGATGGTTTGATGATCACTGATTTAGTTCGAGTTTCGTTTAAATTTGGGATCCTTCACATTTGACATCACCATTAGACAATTATGGATGTACCAGGTCAACCAGACAACTCAATGGATTCCATCTCATTCAGGGATCCAGGCGAAAGGCCCCATTCAAGAACAGCAACAGCTCTGCACGTTGCCTCAACAAAATTGGCAGAAACTGCTGATATTGTTCAACGATTAGCTACAACAGTGGAGGCTCAACAGTCTTCTATTGCGCAGCTAAGTATTATGCACAATTCTTCTACACAACCTTTTAGTATCCGTGATATGTCTGAGCGCGTTCCGGAATTAAATATTTAATCGTCTCAATCGGTCTTGGAGTTTATTTTGGAGATACAGGAGTTGATAGAACTCCAGCTTTTTGAAGATCAATTCGTGTTAAAGTATTTAATATCAAAATGTCATGCTCATTCTCGCACGATGTGGTCCGAGTTTATCCAAGCTCGTTTGACTTGGCGCAGTGTAATGGCTCGATTATTAGATCTCATTTCTCCTCCCGAAAAAGAAGTATTAATTGACCGATTCGTTCGCCGAAAGCAACGGAACGATGAGAAATTCCTCAACTTTTGTCTGTCCGTCCGTAGATATGCTTGCATATTTGAACCAAACATTCACCCCACATCTCTGATTAACATGGTCTTTGCACATTTAAATGTTCATACTTTTGATTTATTAAAATTGTCAACCGTTCCATGTTCTCGGAATGAATTGGATGCTCTTGCGGTAAAAGTTGAAGAGATACAATCACGTTTGGCTTCGTTCTTGGATACGAATAAAACCTTTTTATCCCCTTCAGGTTCTTCAGCAATTTTTACACCAAATAACAATATATTAAGTTGTGCTTATTGTAAATCTGAAGGCCACCATATTTCAGCATGCCAACGTAGACCAAAGCGAGAGTATACGTCGACCACTTCCCCACAACCTCCAAGATCTACTTCTATGTCTTCGTTCCCTAGATCTTCACCAAAACTCGAGATTCTTACATTACCCAGTGAACCCAATTCGGTTCCAAAAAACTGAATACAATACAACATCCATGTAATACCTCCCTCCCACTATTATTCTTAAATGTGTACAATTTTAATACACTCGCTCTTTTAGATTCGGGAAGTTCGGTGGATGTTGTTTCAAAGAAGTTTGTAAATAAAATTATAACGAAACATAGGCTTAAAATCTCAAATTGTAATTTAAAAGTTATTTTATCAGGTACAAATCTTATTTCGGTGTCGAATTTCGTTAATCTTAAATTCAAAATTAACCAATTTTCTTGGTCTACAAATTTCTATATTGTAGATAACATCCCCTTTGAGATTATTATTGGTTCGCCTACCTTAAAGAAATGTAACATTATTGTAAATTTTTCGATATCTCGAGTTTCGTTTGACTTTTCACCTTCTATTTCGATACCTTTTGTTACACAACCGTTTAAACCCTTGTTAAATATTTTCTCAGAATGTAAGGCGGTATTAGATCAACGTCAAGAAAAATTTCTTAACGAACTTTTAAAAGATTATTCGTCTATATTTTCAGAATTTTCGGGCCGTGCGGAAATTTTTGAATATAGTCTATTTCTAAAGGATAAAACACCGGTTCGTAAATCTCCCTATTACCTTCCGAAAGACAAATTGGCGGTGTTGGAAAAACATATCAACCAATTACTAGAGTTGGGGATTTTGTCTCCTTGCCAAAGTCCGTATGCTATGCCCGTTATATTAGTATCGAAGCAGTCTGGTGTTCGGCTCTGTGCGGATTACCGGTTTCTTAATCCGAAGATCGAATTCGATCCGTTAAGTTGCCCGAAAATGAATTCTATCTTTAATGCTTTCGGTTCGGCTTGTTTCTATTCGACATTGGAAATGTCGCAAAGTTTTTACCAAATACCTTTGGCTCCTGAATCGAGGCCGATTACTGCTGTTATTACCCAATTTGGCCAATTTATGTGGAACGTTTGCCCATTTGGTCTTGTCAATTCAGCGCAGGCGCTGAATCGTTTCCTTCTTAAAGCGTTTTCGGATTTTCGCCGCGAAGGGTTTTTCCTGCAGTATTACGACGATATTATCGTTTTCAGTAATTCGATTTCAGAACACTTGAATCAACTCGGTCGTGTATTTGAAAGATTCCAAAAATTAAATTTGACTTTTAATCCGGACAAGGTTCGATTATGTATGACTCGCCTTAAAATTTTGGTTCATATCGTTAGTAAGCAGGGTAAACTACCGGATGAAGAAAAATGCGGGGCCATTGCTAATTTACCTTTTCCGAGAAATTTAAAGGAACTACAAAAGTTCGTTGGCATGTGCGCATTCTATTCAAAATTCATTCCGAACTTTAGTATAATTTGTGCTCCTTTGAACCGTCTCAAGAGAAAAAATGCGAAATTTCTTCCCAATGCGGAACATTTTCAAGCCTTTGATATGTTGAAAGCTGCACTTATTTCTCCACCACTTTTACGATTTCCGAAGTTTTCCTTAAAATTCATTGTAACTACAGATGCATCATCTAATGGTGTTTCTGCAGTTCTCAGTCAGGAATTTCCTTCGGGACGTCATCCCATCGAATATTTTTCACGTCGCCTTATAGGAGCTGAAGTACGTTATAGCGCATATAAATTTGAACTCTTAGCTGTAGTTAAGGCACTATTTCACTTTAAAGATTATCTCCTTGGTAGGGAAACAGATTGTCAAGCTTTAATCTGGCTTTTTAAAACACCACAATCTTTTAACAAATTATCTAGGTGGATTCTTCAGCTATCCAGATTTTCTTTTAAACCTGTACATATCAAGGGTGACTCAAATTTAATCGCTGATACTCTATCCCGGCTATTTTCTAGCAGTAGCGATATAGAAAATGATCAAAATGGAGGTATTCACGAATCGGATCTGATTGCACTATTAAATGTTTTAGTTCATACTTCACCTCAGGGTTATTTGTCTGTCCGTCAAGCACAGATGCTTTCGCAATACTGTAGCTCCATCTATAATGATTTAAAATCGAAGAAAGATGTGAAAGGCTTCTTTATTGCTGATGGTCTCTTGTGTAAGAGGGTTGGACGATAAGGCCGGAGTTATAATAGAGATAAGTTGTGCTTCCCGAAACTATGTTGGATTTCGTTCTTGAATATTTCCATTCAACCACACATAACGGTATAACAAAGACTTATCGTGACATTTTTCGTAGATTTTGGTGCCGTGATTTGTTTAAAAAAGTGAAGAACTATATTAACAGATGTGGAGTGTGCCATTCAACCAAACCATGTGCGTCCTTTTCAGCGATTCAACCATCTTCATCAGTGCCTGAGCAGGTGTGAGGTGATTTACATATAGACTACATTGGACCGTTAAAAATGTCATATGATAGTTTCCAGCACATCCTGGTATGCATTGATACGTATTCTAAGTTTTGCATCGCATTCCCAACAAAAAGATGTACGGCAGAAGTTACGATTAAAATTCTACGGATGATTATGATTTTCCGTTGTGCGTTACGTCTGATAATGGTTCTGCGTTTAAGGCAGATAAATTCAACAACTTTTTATTTCAACATGCAGTAAAACACCATTTTACTTCACCATATCGTCCATGTTCGAATCAGAGTGAACGGATGAACCGAAACATAAAAATATACCTGTCGTCAATGTTAAAGCAAGAAGCGCTAGATGATAAGTTTTGGAGTATGTTATTACCTTTAGTGATATTTAATTATAACCGAACAATACATTCTGCACATAATGCTACACCAGCTTCTATTTTCTTTCGGCGAGAGCTAAATACAACTTTTGACCTTGCTCTTAATATTCATTTGGAAAAAGAGTCGGTTTCGGAGGAAGAAATAAAATCTGCTCTTATTAAGGCTGGAATTAAATTTAAGAAAAAACTCGATCATCTAACCGTCAATCACAAGTTTAAGATCAACGACTTGATGATGCTTAAGAATTTTTCAGTTAAATCAACAACAGATACCGATAAAAAGTTCGCAGATAGATTCGTGGGTCCGTTTACTATTTCTTCGTTAACATCCCCTTGCTCAGTCCGTCTGCGGTCATCAGAGGATGGAACTTTCAAGCGCACACAAGTTACGCACCTCAAGAAAATAAACTGAATTTGCCCTGAGGAATTACAAGTGAATGAACGTAGTGTCGTTATGTGTGGAACCAAAAGCATCTACAAACAACGGATGTGATGTTAATTATATATGAACCTTAGGATATTTTTTTACATGGTTTTTCCGTTTTAATTTCATTTCTTGCGTTGGGAAAACAAACAAATACCTATACCATAATTTGGTTTATCATTTGTTATTGATTTTTAGTATATATTACCTTTCTCACGTTATCAAGAGAGCTTAGGTGTCCTAAAAAGAAAAATTTTTTTATATATATAGAAAAAAAAATTTTTCTTCCGCGAATTTTGGTGAAATGTTACAAAATTAATAATCACACTGTATTTGTGATGATTTTGATATATTAAATAAACAAGTATAATTTTGTTTGCGCAGGCCTAAAGGGCCTGGTTCAGTAAAAAACAAGTTGTTTTTTTAAAGAAAAAAAATAAAAAATAACTCTCTCTTAACCTCTGGACTTGATGGGAGAAAGATCAACCTTGTGCGAGGAATAAATGAGAATTTTTTTGGATTGTGGATTTAATCAGGAAATCAATTAATTAAAATCAATTGTTTTTGAAATTGTATATCGTATGTTGGAAGAGATCTGGATATCTTTGAGAATCACAAAAATCATTGGTTGAATTGATTAACTTATCTTAAAAAAAAGTTAAAGCTGGTAGGTTGGTTTTACACAAATGTTTATAGCCACTGTATGTATCTCGAATGTCAAAACAATATGTTTAATAGAAAAACAAAGTAATTTTGTGGTTAGATCTGGAATTAAGTTTTGAAATTGTATTCAGAATTTCTTAGATAAATTGTGAATATTAAATCTTTATTTAGTTTATAATTTTATAGTTTATGTTTGTTAAGTTTTGTTTATAGTTTATTTTCCTACAGTTAATTAATTTTGAAAGTATTTGTATTTTATATTTAAGGTTGTATTCACATATCTGTGTTTTATACTTTTATAGATTTTTTTTTTGATTCAGTTTAAAATATCCCGTGCTAATGAACACAGATAATTTGAATCCATTTTGTTATTAAATTTATTATAAATCGAGTGAGTTTTTGTTTACGGAAGGTCAATTAGTGAATATTGAATCTTTCCTATGATTTATTACTTTATAGTTTATATTTGTTAATTTTTATTTTGTTTATTAGTCTGGTTCACATGTACGATTTTTCAAAAAAATTTTGAATAGTCTCCGAAAATTACGACCAAGGTGTCATTCGATCCGGATTATTGTGTAGATCATTTAAGGAAAGGTTCCAAAAGGGGCCGAAAAAAATAGCAAAAGTTATAAACAATAAACTAAAAAAAAAAGTGGGGGTTTAGTTTTTTTTGAATATCTCGAAAAATATTCAAGATTTTCGAAATGTTCAAATAGATTTGAAAAGATTATTAAATTTGCTAAAAAAAAGTCTGCACTCCCAGAACTGTATCTCCAATATTTATAATTTTTACAGAGCCCTGAAAATAGTGCCAAAAACGGGTAGTCTGACTTTTACGCGCGCTGCGTCACTCTGACGCAGTAACTAAAAAAATTATTTAAACATATTAAATATGAATATTAAGGAATGATAAAATTCATGTACTATTGGGATACATGAATGAACAATAATCCGCGGTTAAAAAATTTGTATCCCAATTTTTTCATTAGTTTAAAAAGTTATGCTTTTGTTAATTAACAACTTTTTCTGTAGTAAATGTTAACAGAAAAGCCGCGATAATTATTGAACTAAAGCCTTAGGATTTTTTTCACTTCGTCGAGTTCTTCTTAATAGGCTAACAAATAGATCCCCGTTGGAAAAATTCTAAAATTTGCATTTTCCAATTTTATATTAACAATTGAAAATACGTCAAAATTTAAGATTAAAAAATAATTATCAATAAATTTTTTTTTTCGATATCTCGAATGTTTCAATTTTTAAATGTTAAATGCTACATAAAAATATTTTTTTTTAATTTTTTAACACCATTGTTTAAAAAATTGTTATAAACAAATGCATTGTTTATGA
Source organism: Nineta flava (assembly GCA_963920215.1). NCBI lineage: Eukaryota > Metazoa > Arthropoda > Insecta > Neuroptera > Chrysopidae > Nineta > Nineta flava. The sequence goes on from OY986046.1 coordinate 40,969,570, forward strand.
GCTAATGAAAAATTTTTTTTTCGTAATTTATTGGTTGATACAATTTATGATTTTTAGTGAAAAAACGGTTTCTTAAAAAAATTTATTTGTTGCTAAAAAATGCGTTTGTTAATTAAAATTTTATTTTTGCCACTAAATATTAAAATTAAGAAACCATTTTTTCTCTAAAAATCATAAATTCTATTCTTTCGGATTATAAAAAAAAAATTTCTTTATTCATTTTTTATTTGTTTATTTAATAAACAATTTGTTATAAATAAATTTTTTTTTTCGTATATTTTTTTTTAAATACTTAAGTTAATTACAAAAACAACCATGTGCTGCATTTTACAAAAAAAAATTTTTTTCTATTTTTCAAATAACTTTTCATATTTCTGTGCCTTGAAACTTTTTTTTTCATCATTTGTTTTGCTTTTATTATTTAAATAACTTTGGAAATATGGCAGATACGCCAATTATACTTCAGGTCTTTTTTATTAACTATTAATTAATTAACAATTTTAGCTTTTAATAAAAGCCCTAGCTCTATTATTTATTTTACTATTGACTATTGTTTATAAAAAAATTTTCGTAATAAACTTAAGTATTTAAAAAAAAATATACGAAAAAAAAAATTTATTTATAACAAATTGTTTATTAAATAAACAAATTAAAAATTAATCAAGAAATTTTTTTTTTTATAATCCGAAAGAACAATAGAATTTATGATTTTTAGAGAAAAAATGGTTTCTTAATTTTAATATTTAGTTGCAAAAATAGAATGTTAATGAAATTAACAAACGCAGTTTTTAGCAACAAATAAATTTTTTTAAGAAACCGTTTTTTCACTAAAAATCATAAATTGTATCAACCAATAAATTACGAAAAAAAAATTTTTCATTAGCTCATAAACAATGCATTTGTTTATAACAATTTTTTAAACAATGGTGTTAAAAAATTTAAAAAAAAAATTTGTATGTAGCATTTAATATTTAAAAATTGAAACATTCGAGATATCGAAAAAAAAAATTTTTTTTGATAATTATTTTTTAATCTTAAATTTTGACGTATTTTCAATTGTTAATATAAAATTGGAAAATGCAAATTTATGAATTTTTCCAACGGGGATCTATTTGTTAGCCTATTAAGAAGAACTCGACGAAGTGAAAAAAATCCTAAGGCTTTAGTTCAATAATTATCGCGGCTTTTCTGTTAACATTTACTACAGAAAAAGTTGTTAATTAACAAAAGCATAACTTTTTAAACTAATGAAAAAATTGGGATACAAATTTTTTAACCGCGGATTATTGTTCATTCATGTATCCCAATAGTACATGAATTTTATCATTCCTTAAGATTCATATTTAATATGTTTAAATAATTTTTTTAGTTACTGCGTCAGAGTGACGCAGCGCGCGTAAAAGTCAGACTACCCGTTTTTGGCACTATTTTCAGGGCTCTGTAAAAATTATAAATATTGGAGATACAGTTCCGGGAGTGCAGACTTTTTTTTAGCAAATTTAATAATCTTTTCAAATCTATTTGAACATTTCGAAAATCTTGAATATTTTTCGAGATATTCAAAAAAAACTAAACCCCCACTTTTTTTTTTAGTTTATTGTTTATAACTTTTGCTATTTTTTTCGGCCCCTTTTGGAACCTTTCCTCAAATGATCTACACAATAATCCGGATCGAATGACACCTTGGTCGTAATTTTCGGAGACTATTCAAAAATTTTTTGAAAAATCGTTCATGTGAACCAGACTATATTTCCTATAGTTAATTGATTTAAATATCTATGTTCATTACGTTTTTATAATTTTATAGATTCAATTTAAAAATATCCCGATCTAATGAACACAGTTAATTTGGAGTTCATTGTGTTATTAAATTTATTATAGAGTAGAAAATATTATTAAAAAGTAATTAAATGGATGCCTCGTAATTATTTATTTAAACTTTTTTTTTATTGAGTTAAAGAAATCCTAAAGTTATTGGCGCACGAACGTTTAACACGGAAGGGGTATTCGAACGGTTAACGCCGCTCGAATAAACTGTGGGCCCGATTAAATATCTCCGTACTTGGTTTTTTTTCCACTAGCACTCTCCTGCTTATGACTAATTCTATTCCTTCCCCCCCTTAGTTACTAAACATAAATTATTATAATTTTCCTTTTAATATATATCTCTCTTTTTTTCTTTTTTTTTTTTAATTTTTTTTTGTATGTTATATCCTCTCAATCAATACACCTTTTTTGTTTATATTTGACTGTATGTCTGTTTTTTGTTGATGAATCGCAACAACCAGATTTGTTAATAGTCGCGTTCGTTAGGTTAATATTTTGGGCCATTCGGGAATGGTTCATTCTCCCCCGCTCCAAATGAAATATTAGGCAATTTCTGAAACTAAGTGACCTCCTCGTCTCCTCGGTCGTTGTAGGGCTTGAGCTCTTCGACGTGGGCTTTATATCGCGTCCTAGTCTCGACGTCTTCAAGGTCGCATGACACTGGGGTCGTGAAGCGAAGAATTATCCTCGGAGTCGACCACCGGGCGGTGAATTTCTTTCTGTAGGACCAGTTGCCCGACGGCAAACGAGTGTTCTTTCGGGCGTTTGGCATTGTGGAACCTTTTTATCCGGTCATGGGCCTTGGAGAGAGACGCGCGGACATTTTCGAGGTCAGCTGGTGGCTCGTGGCCTTCAAGCTCGGGAAGGTTCCATCGTTGGTCCAATGGGGTCAGGACTGAACGACCCAGAAATACCGTCGAGGGGATTGCCTGGATAGAACCGTGGTATTGACCGTTACCCGCGTACTGTCTCAACATAATGGTCATACCACTCTTCATGTCACGATGGACTCGTTCCACCGCGTTCGATGAGGTATGATAGGGGGAGCACAGGACGTGTTTGATACCCCACTTCAGGATTAACGGACCTCCAGGTAGCTGATTGTGGGGCTTGCACCTTTGACATTTCGTGCAGGATCTAACGTATCTCCGGACGTGATTGAACAGTCCTGGCCACCAGAACCGGCAGGCTATGGTTCGGTAGGTATTAGTACTGCCGGGGTGGTTTGACGCGATACTGTCGTGATGGTAGTATAAAATCATCTGCCTCATTGCTTTGGGGACTGGGATCCGCCGCAACCTATTTTTCCCCACAATTCTAATTAAGAGAGAGTCCCGTAACTCGTAGCATGTGACATCTTCTCCGGTTCTTAGGCGCTTGATGATGAGCTTAAGTTCTGGGTCCTTTCCCTGCAGACGTTGCAAGGAGGTAAAGGTTTGTGGAACCTCGTCCAGCAGGGTGAGTCTACTAGTCTGTCCGTCAGTCTTGTGTGTTTGGGAGTCATCTTCAGTGGAGTCTATGGGACTTGTATGGACGGTGAACAATCGCGATAGGGCGTCGGCCACGACATTGGTGGGCTTCCTTATCTGTTCTACGTCGAAGTCGAACCGAGACAATTTTTGCACCCAACTACCTACGCGTTGAAGTTGTTTGGGGTGCTTCATCATCCAGCTCAACGCTGCTGGCTCGGTGCTGAGCTTAAATCGGGTGCCTAAGAGGTACTGCTTGAATTTTTCCGGGCCCCAAATGACGGCTAGGCTCTCAAGTTCGTAAGCAGAGTACTTGACCTCAGCGGGGATCAATTTTCTGCTTGCATAATGGATAGCCTTAAGGCCTTCGTCTAAGTCCTGGAGCAATACAGCAGCTATCGCGACACCCGATGCATCGGTCTGGACGATGAACTTTCGTTTAAAGTCCGGGAATGCTAAAACGGGAGCCTCCGTAAAGGCTCGCTTCACGGCTTCGAACGCGGCTTTTTGGAGTCACCAAAGTGGTACGCGACGTCCTTCTTCTTGAGTGCATTCAGAGGGGCGACGATCTCTGCCTACTTGGGTATGAACCCCGAGAAGAGCGACGTCATACCCAAGAATGACCTTAGTTGTTTGATATTCGGGGGCACCCGCAGGTCCAATACAGCCGCTACCTTCGACCTGTTCACAGCTACACCTGACGCGTAGATTATGTTGCCCAGATATTTGATGCTGGGTAGACACAGCTGCATCTTATCTGGGCGCACAGTCAACCCTGTGTCTCGGAGTCTGGAAAAAACCGTCTCCAGGTGCTCGAGATTTTCTTTGAAGGTGGAGCTGTAGACGAGGAAGTCGTCGAAGTACGGGATGACGCATCTGTATCGGAGGTATGCGAATAACCCGAAGATCAGGCGGTTCAGCGCTTTCAGGTTGACACTCAGGCCGAAGGAGACAGTCCTGAAGGAATATTGTCCTGTCGGCGTAGAGAATGCGGTGCACTTCCGGCATCCTGGCGAGAGCATGATCTGATAAAAACTGCTCGTGAGATCTATAGAACTGTAGAAGGATGACCCGCTCAGGCTCTGAAAGACGTTCTCCATGTTTGGAGATGGGAAGGCGTCAAAGATAACCTTCGAATTGAGGCGTCTATAATCTATGCAGAGCCTGTTCGTACCATTCTTCTTCTTCACCAGGAAAGTGGGTGAGGAGTAGTCCCTACGGCAGGGCTCGATGACGCCCTGTTTCAGAAGGTCACTGATATGGCGGTCCATTTCCCATTTCCTCCGCTTTTGGTGGTGACAGAGGATATGGTGGAGAGTGTACAGGTATATTGTCCCTCAGGCGTAGTGTGTACCAGTAGTCGCGGGAATTATGTATCCCATATAAGTAAAAAATACAAATATTTGAATCATTCATATCATTAAGTAATAAACCTATGAACATGATTCATAATATAATTGTTGATCTACATTATGGTTTATGAGTTATAACCATCCCTTGTCAGATATATAATATTCGTCATGAACATGATTCATATTGTTCGTTTACATACATGATCTATGAATTATGCATAACCATACGCTAATAACCATCACTTATCAAATATAATATATTCATTATCACCATCAACAGTCCAAAGTATCATCTTTAATATATATTAGTCACTTCAGACGTCACAACCAACACAGTATATAATGGGTCAACTCTAGGATGGAAAACAACATTAATTCAGAAGATTTTGACCTGTGCTCGTCTTGTTGGAGTTTATGTTCATTTGTTACAAAATAATTATATTCAATTTATTTTATTTTATATAGTGCTATGTGGAATTAAATTGTTATTTAACTATTGTAATAAAAGTGTTTGTAAAGTTTAGAAAATAAATTCATTTTTTTTCTAAACCTTCGGGATGACGAATTATAAAAAATTTTTTCTTAAAGAAATAACGCGTTAATTAGTGAATCTACCAAAACATAGGAGAATTTCGCTAAGTGGCTTTCAAGTCTTTGTAATGCACATCGCAACCTACTAAACAAATAAATTATTTTATGTCGACAACACTATCTGCTAACTGGACAAAAATCGCTGGTCACTGGAGCATATTACTGGGAAAATTGGTAACTGGAAGCAACTCAATTTGAAAACTGGTTTTCGGCGGTTTACTGAAAATTTGTGGTATCAACAATTGGTTTTGATATTCACACATTTTGTTATGCATGTAAGTCAACTTTACTGTATGCAAAAGTAATCCTAAATGCCTAAAGTTTCATCATTTATATCCCTTAAAAGAAAGAATATTATACCCAAAAATCGGAGAATTGTTCGTAGTGGTTCTGAAAGCTCATTATCAGAATCAGAAAGTACAATCGAAATCACATCGCACGATTCAGAAACCGAAAATTTAAAACAAATTATAGAAAATATTAAAATACCAGACGACAATCAAATATTGCCAAGTGCACCTCTCGCTTCATCGAGTATATTAAAATTAAGTATACCTAATAATTTAAAAACTAACATGACTTTACCAACTGTAATAACTCCAATGGAGATTATCAGAAATATGGCCACCTATGATGGGTGTGCTGGAAAATTAAATTCCTTTATTATAATGGGAGACCACGTACTCAGTGGTCCTAATGAGAATCATCCTGTCCTGGGATAGGACTATTATAGAAAAATTAATAGGAGACGCTAGTCATGCTATTATAGCTGCGGGTAACCCTGATACCTGCCAATGATTAAAACTTGCTTAAAAATAAATTTTTCAGACAAATGAACGAAAGCACACATTACTTCGGTTATGAACACATTAAGACAAGGAAACAGGGCCATAACACAATATTATTCATACGCTAATGAATGTCAAAATTTATTGCTAAACACAATAGAAGAAGAAGGTCGTTCAGCTGATTACATCAGAGGACAAATTGATTCCTATTTAAGTACTGTACTTGCATCATTTATAGTGGGACTTAAACCCGAATTAAGTGCTACTATACGTGCTGCTAAACCTAATACTTAAAAAGAAGCCTATAACTTATGTATTAATGAATTAGCCATGCAAAGATCATGCTACGAAAAAAATAGAGGAAATTTGTATATATCTGAAACTAGACCAATACATAAAACTAGTCCGGTATACAAACCGCCTCATAAAGCAGAATTATCTAGACGTAATTTTGCTTCACCGGTATACAACACCCCAAACAATTATCAAGTCAGACCAAGTTTCGAAAGTAAAAATTTACCTATACATAGAGCTAATCTACAACCAGCAAAATTTTTACCAAACCTACCAAATCCATTTTCAACACCTCAACATTTTCGACCACAAACATATAACCGAAACGTGTGGACTAGACCACAACTTTCAAAATATTTACAACCAACAAATACCCAAAATACTGATACGAACCATAGAATAAATAATACTAATAATTATAAACCAACACCCATGGATATATCTAGTGGTAATAAACGTCAAATATTACATCACAACAATTTAGATACCGACATTTCATTTAACGAACCATTACTAGAATATAGTAACGACTATAATTATGAATACTCCTCTGAATATTACGACCAATATATAGCTCAGGATATCGAACCCACGGACGATCATAATAATGATAGTTTGGAATATCAAGTAAAAAATCCAGAAGATGAAAATTTTCAGTTAGAAGCCTCAAAACGACCGGTTTCGTAGAATTTAATAATATTAATGAAAGCACTCTCCCATATATAACTATTAACAACTTAAAAATTTTAATTGATACGGGAGCCGATGCGAATTTTATATTACCAAAACACTGCATAAATAGTATCAAATATCCAGTTAAGGCAAAAAATACTACAGCCTTACAAACCCATATAATTACCGAAAAAATAATTGTAGATTACATTGCAGAATTTAATAATATACAACCGATAGAATTTTTAGTTTTTGATTTCCATAATTATTTTGACGCCATAATAGGTAGAAATACACGTAAATCGCTCAATGTTATAATCGATTGTCAAAACGACATAATTTCAATCAATCTTTTAGCAAATGAACAAAAAGAAGTAACACTTCCGGTAAGTATAAAAAACGGTGACATGTTCATTCAACAAATCCTTTTGAATAGAAATGTTTCAGTAATTAACGGTTTATATAAAGCGGAAAATAATAATGCATCAGTAATGATTCAAAATAATTCTAACCAACCGCAAACAGTAATAGTTAATCAACCCCTCCACGCAGAAAAACTACTTAAATATAAAGTTTTATATAACATAAATAATAACTCAGATGACACTTACGATTTCGAATTCGCCAAAAACAATTTACGAATAAATCATCTAAATAGTGAAGAAAAAAATAACTTAATAAATTTATGTGCTAGATATAGAGACATATTCTACGATCCGAGTAATATAGGACCAATGACCTTCACCTCTGACGTTAAACATGAAATTAAACTAACAGACGACATACAGGTATAAGTAAAAGGTTACCGATTACTATTTTACAGAAATTAGAAATACAAAAACAAATAGACGAATTATTAGATAAAAATATCATTAGACACTCAAACTCCCCGTGGAGTGCACCCTGCTTTATTATTAACAAAAAAGTAGACGCATCAGGAAAACAGAAATTTCGTTTAGTCATGGACTATCGTAAATTGAACGAAAAAACAATTGATGATAGATACCCTATGCCGAACATAATGGATATCCTTGATAAACTTGGTAAGTGTAACTATTTTTCTACACTGGATTTAGCAACAGGATTTCACCAAATTGAAATGAAACCTGAGGATATAGCTAAATCGGCATTCTCAGTTGAACAAGGTCACTATGAATTTAAACGAATGACCTTTGGCCTGAAGAACGCACCCGCTACCTTCCAGAGAGTTATGGATAATATGTTGCAGATATGGATAATACATAGGTAAAAATGTACTAGTTTATATGGACGACATTATTATATCAGTTCCTCTCTCCAAGAACATATAGATGTTCTTACCAAAATCTTTAACAAATTAAGAAAACACAATTTCAAAACTCAACTTGATAAATGTGAGTTTCTCAGAAAAGAAATAGAATTTCTTGGTCATATTGTAACAACCGATGGGATAAGACCGAACCCAAAAAAAATAGAAGCAATCGACAAATTCCCTATACCTAAAACAATCACGGAAATAAAATCTTTTCTCGGACTAATAGGATACTATAGGAAATTTATCGAAGATTTTGCTAAAAGCACCAAACCGATGACAATGCAACTAAAAAAGGACAAAATTGTGAATTATAACGACCCACAATATATCCAAGCATTTGAAAAGTGTAAGACATTGTTAAAGGGAGACCCCATCTTACAGTACCCTGATTTCGAACAGTCATTTATATTAACTACAGATGCTAGTAATTATGCTATAGGGGCTGTGTTATCACACGTAAAAATTGGATCAGATAAACCAATATCATATGCCTCACGAACTTTAAACAAATCAGAGTGCAATTACTCTACCATAGAAAAGGAACTTCTTGCAATTGTATGGGTCTGTAAACAGTTTCGACCATATTTGTGTGGTTAAAAATTTAATATCCTTACAGACCACAAACCATTGAAATGGGTATTCTCTCTCAAGGAGCCTAATTCTAAATTAATCCGTTGGAAAATCAAATTATTAGATTACAACTTCCAAATAGACCATAAACCCGGTAAGCAAAACACTAATGCTGACGCTCTATCTCGTGTTCAAATCATGAATATTGATTCTATTTCAACACAACATTCCGCTGATGAAAATTTACAAACAGGTATACCCATATCAATGTATAGTCAATGTGCTTGGTGAAGACAGACGTGTTTTTTTTTGTGCGCTAATAAATTGCAAAATAATAGAACTCATAGTGATAATATAATTTGTGTGATAAAGTGAATGTGTTTGTGATTTAGTTTCACAGCATCTGAAAAAAATTTAGATTCAAAATCTGGTCTTTTGAAAATTAGAGAAATAAATAAATTATTAGTGTCAGTGTTTAATATAAAAAAAAAACAAGACAAGGTGACATTGCAAAAAAATATATTTATAACATTAATATTAGTGATCTTCGAACATTACAATATTAGTTGTGCACAATCTAGCATCAGCTGATTTGGCGCAGTGAGTTAAGGAGTGTCCATTTAATTGAATAGTGTCTTAAATCAACGGTTCGAATCTTACGACAGTAGTGTTTTATTTTTTTTATAAATTCTGGTTTTGTAACTCCTGTTTACTTCCATATTTAAAGAGCAAACCAATCTCATTCGATACATATCTCACAGTTAATTTCTTCAATAATTTGATTTCCAACAGTCATTTTCAAAACATTTTCGAATACCAAAAAATAAATTAAATATAAATTAAATTTTATTTAGTATTCATTGGAAATAGTAAATTAATAAAAAAGTTTATAATGGACTTGGAATCGAAAATTGATATACTTATTCTTCAAATGACTGAACTAAATAATAAACTAGATAATACAGAACAACGAATGATTCAACAATTGACCGAAGTAATACAAAACAATCAAGGGGAATTAAATGCTTTGAAAGAAGAAAACAAGGTTCTGAAAGAAAAAATAATCGTACAGGAACAAAAAATCAATAGTTTAGACAAACAGCAGAGGAAAAACAATATCGTAATATTTGGAATAAATGAAAGTGAAAATAGTAGCCTTGAACTGGAAGAAATTGTAAAAGAAATTGTTCATACTAAATTGAATATTAATATCTGCAATAATGATGTTAACTTTGTATCAAGAATGGGTAAAAAAGGGGAACGCGTACGACCAGTGTTAGTGGGATGTACTACGTGGCGGCTAAAAAAGGAAATTTTATTCAAAAAGTGGATGCTCAGAAATTCAAGTATTGTTGTTAAAGAAGATCTTCCCAAGGAACTAAGAGAAGAGAGGAAACAACTAGGAGATGTCTTGATGCAGCTTAAAGAAGCCGGAAAGCAGGCTAGCATGAGAGGAAATAAAATTTTGTGCAACGGGAAATTTTACACAATAAATGAACTAGCATTATTAAGAGAGGAAGCTAACCCCATGCAAGATACTACAAAAAGTAAAAGGCAAAGAAGCGAAGAAGAAAATGAAGAAGGACAAGGAAAAAGAGAAAAGCAGGATGTAAGAGGAGTGCATAAAGTTCAAGAAAGCGGAATAAGAGACCGACAGGTGCAGGATAAAATAACAACTTTTTTTGGGACCAGTCATTCATCCAACACGAGGAAATTCAGTCAACAAAACAGAAGCACAGAGACGATATCCGGTGGAAGGTAATGGCAACCCACCATTGTACACTGCCCAGGACGACCACTGCAATGAAAAAGGTTAATGAGTATTTACATGAACAAACGAACTGTACTAGTAAAAGAAAAGTAGAAGATTGTGTAAAGATAGCCACTTGGAATGTAAGAAGTCTATATAAAAGCGGAAAATTAGAAAATTTAATCCAAGAGCTAAGAGAATATCAAATTGATATAGCAGGTATTAGCGAGGTTAGATGGACAGGGAGCGGGAAGATAACTAAAAATGGATATAGTGTGTATTACTCAGGTGGTTCTTCGCACGAGAACGGCGTTGGTATTGCTATCAGAGAGGAAATAGAACACAAGGTGGATTTTTGCATCCCAGTAACAGAAAGAATTATAATTATGAAATTGCAAACTAATGTCATTAAAACGGCTTTTATCCAGGTCTATGCACCCACAACCACACATATTGACGAAGAATGCGAGGAATTTTATGAAAAATTGAATAATACAATTAAAATGGTCGGAGGTCAAGAAAGACTAATAATATTAGGAGACTTCAACGCAAAAATAGGAAAAGGTAGTGATCAAAATATAGTGGGAGAGTTTGGACTTGGAAAACGTAATAATAGAGGAGACATACTTATAAATTTTTGCCGAGAACACAATTTAGTTGTTACAAATATGTGGTTCCAACACCCTGAATGAAGGTTATATACATGGAAATCGCCAGCGGACTCAGAACAACATGTAGTTCGAAACCAAATCGATTTCATATTAATAAACAATCGTTTCAGAAATAACATTGTAAATTGCAAAACATATCCAGGCGCGGATGTAAATTCTGATCACAATCTTTTGGTGGCCACTATGAAAATAAAATTTAAAAACATTTCTAAATTAAAAATGCAGTCCAAGCTACCGATAGAAGAACTGAAAATAAAAGAAAAGAACGAAATTTTTAATAAGGAGTTTAACAAAGAAAATTTTGAAGTACTTAATGAACAACCAACAGAAGAGATGTGGTTAAATATCAAAGACCGTTTAAAAACATCAGTAGACGCAACCTTGGTTACAAAAACAAATGTGCAAAAACAAGATTGGATGACCGAAGAAATTTTGAAGATGATGGAAGAGAGAAAAAAATACAAAGAAACAAATGAGACGAAATATAAAGCATTACATAAACAAATCGAAAAAAAAATAAGAATGGCAAAAGAAACCTGGATGACTGAGCGGTGTGAAAAGATAGAAGAGATGGCAGCGACCCACAATGATCAAAGACTCTATCAAGAAATTAGAAAGTACTGCGGAATCTACAAGAAAAAGACAAACTTGGGATGCATACGTGATAAAAACAACCAAGTTGTACACGGAAAAGAGCAAGAGAAAAAGGTGTGGGAACAATATATCGAACTATTGTATGGAAACACAGAAGCTGGTGAAAGGCCATCACAACGAATCAAAGCGACAGAGCATGAGGAACTATATCCAATCTTGGCAGAGGAATTATTAGTGGCTATTGGAACGATGGGGAACGGAAAAGCTCTGGGGGATGACAAAATACCTGCTGAGGTTTACAAAGCGCTTAACAAAGAAAATCTATCTTGCATTCTTACACTTTTTACTAAAATATATAGCACTGGAGATCTACCACAGGACTTTACTAACTCCTTATTTGTTCCAATTCCAAAGAAAAATAATCCACAAAAATGTGAAGAGTATCGTATTATAAGTCTGATAAACCATATAGCAAAAATTTTTCTAAAAATAATTTTGAATAGACTCCAAGAACCTTTAACAAAAAAAATTAGCGACCTACAGTTTGGTTTTAGGAAAGGCATGGGAACGCGCGAAGCTGTTTTTACCCTGGGAACACTTGTGGAGAGAATGTTGGAATGCAACAAAGCAATTCATGTATGCTTTGTTGATTATGAGAAAGCATTTGATAGCCTACACCACAATCAGCTTTTTGAAATTCTAAACGCAAGTGAAATTGATTCGAATATAAAAACTATAATTGCTCAATTATACGAAAGACAAAAGGCTGCAGTGGTAACAACCGGAGGAAAATCAAATTGGTTAAATATAAATAAAGGTGTAAGACAAGGTTGCATACTATCTCCACTTTTATACAACATATACAGCGAAGTGATAATGGGGGACGCATTAATTGAATGTGACGTTGGAGTGAAAATACACGGTCAAGTACTAAACAACATACGTTATGCCGATGATACAGTCCTATTGGCTGAAAGCCCGTCAGATCTACAGATCCTAGTGAACAGAGTGGTTAAAAGCAGCAAAAAGTGGAATCTAAATATTAACTTTAAAAAAACCAACGTAATGACCTTTTCTCGAAAAAAAGTTAGTGATGAAATAAAAATCAAATTAAACGAGCGTGCGTTAAAACAAGTCGAGGAGTTTAGGTATTTGGGGAAGATATTTCATCATAATGGCAGCCATACAGCGGAAATTAAAGCCAGAATAGGACAGGCTAAGAGTGCATTCCTTAAACTAAATAAAATCCTAACAAACTCAAAATTAAAAAAAGGTGTACGTGTGCGGTTTCTTAAGTGTTGTGTTTGGTCAGTTTTTCTGTATGCATGCGAAACTTGGACGTTAACGGCTCCTATTATAAAAACTATCGACGCCTTCGAAATGTGGTGCTACCGTCGCATGTTGAGAATCTCGTGGAACACCTATACCTCTAATAGTCGTGTACTTAAAATTATTGGAAAAATGCCTGAACTTACCAAAATTATAAAAAAGAGGCAATTGAGCTATTTTGGTCATTTCATGCGGTCGGGAAAGTACGACATTTTAAAGACAGCACTGATGGGCAGAATAGATGCAAAAAGAGCAGTCGGCAGGCGAAGAACTGACTGGATGGACAATTTAAAAACCTGGAATGGAATGGATCTGAGGGAAATCACCAAAACCGCAGAAAACAAAACCGCCTGGAGAAGAGTGGTCTCCAACATCCCATAAGGGGATAGGGAACTCTATATATATATATATACCCATATCAGAACGCCCCTTGAATGAATTCAACCGACAAATAATTATCAAATTAGGCAAAATGAGCACTAAGGAAAATAGTCTCTTGTTTAAAACGAAATATCGAATAACGATTACTATCGTTAACAAGGATGAATCCACCCTCCTCAAAATACTAAAAGACGAATTAACAAATTCAAAAATCAATGGCCTGTATTGTTCGGATGATATATTCATCAAACTTCAAGAATGTTACGTCAAAAATTTTAATACAACTATGAAATTAGTCAGAAGCGTAAAAATATTAAAAGATGTAGAAACTGAATTGGAACAAACTGAACTCATGACAAAATATCATGAAAAATTATTGCATCGAGGTATAGAAGAAACTTTCCAACATTTAAAACGCGAATTCTATTTTGATAGTATGAAAAGTAAAATACAGATGATTATTAACAATTGAAATTTGTAAAACTAACAAATACGATAGAAACCCACCTAAGATAAAATACATCCCGACAGAACAAGCTACCAGACCATTCGAAATTTTACACAAAGATCTTTTTCATTTAGACAAAAAACACACATTAACTGCCATAGACAAATTTAGTAAATACGCCTTCGTTAAAATCCTACAAGATAGAAACACGAAAAGCGTACTAGACGCCTTATTGGAAATTATAAATCTACACGGTATACTACGAAAGGTGATACATGACCCAGGTGCAGAATTTGAAGCCAATGACTTCAAAAATTTCCTGAACCTGTATGGTTTAGAAAACCATGTCACTTGTGCTAGAAATTCAACAGGAAACTCTCCGGTTGAACGTTTTCAATCAACACTGATTGAAGGCGTATTGATAGTCAGGAAAACATTCCCTCGACTCACATTAAATTTTTAAATACAGCTAGTGGTCACTGCATATAATAACGCCATTCACAGTTCTATAAAATTAACCCCTACAGAGGTAATACCAGGAATCCGTGATGAAAAATTGATATCATTAAAAACAAATAATGCAAATGTTATAACTGAATACAATCGTATTCATTTAGAGGAATTGCAATTTATCAAAAACCAAAATGACAAACAAGCAGAACTATTGAATAAGAAAAATATAAGAGAGAAACGTATAGACCCACCCGACATTTCAATAAATCAACCTGTTTTTGTAATAGAAAATCGACGAAATAAATTAAGTCCAAAATACTCGAAGGAGTTATGTCTAGAAAATCACAATAAACATATTAAAGCAAAGAACAGACAAAAAATAAAAAAATATCATAAAAGAAAAATTAAAAAGAAATAATTTTATTTCAGATTAATCTTGACGAACGGACAACGAATAGAAATAACTGACATTTCTAATAATCACGGTTTATTCGCATTAACATTAGGAATCGCAAAAATAACTTCCCATTATAATAACTTAATACATATAGTAGAAATCGAACCTTTATTAAATACCGCTTTGAATATCTCTAGCATTCTCCGTCACCTCGTAACTAATAGCACGTCTTTACAGAACATTCATATAACACAGTTAAGCACACAAGCTAAAGAATTGTATCATAAAACTAGTAGTCTGCGCCCTTTTATACGTACCAAAAGAGGCCTTGCTAATTTCTTAGGATCCGGAATCAAATTCATTACCCGTAATATGGATAGCGAAGATGCTAAAGAAATAAACAAACAAATCGAAATTCTCCAAGATAATAATAACATATTACAAAAAAAACAGTAAACAACCACATTCATTGAACTACCAAATGATCGATAGATTTAAAACCCTTACAACCGAAATAGCTAATCAGCATAAGGATATTACTAGACTAATAGCAATTACAAAAAGCTTAGACTCATTAGAACTAGATAATATAATTAAGTTAAATATTATTCAAACCCAAATTGCTCGCGTTTAGATAACCATTTGAATAATATCATAGAATCCGTTCAATTAGCCAAATTACTTATCATACCCAGATATATTTTAAATATTCAAGAAATACAAACTATCATGCTAACTTTAGAAAAACATATAAAATTATATAATGTCGAACATGTCTACGAATTGTTGCAACTCAAAGCATATTTTAATGAATCTAAAATCATATTTGCAATACAAATACCGGTATTCTCCGATTTAGAATTTAAATTAATACGAATCCATCCTCCAGTCGAAAACGGTAAAATGATCACCATCAACTCAAACCACATCCTTTACAATCCTTCTTATTTTGCATTCATAACAAGTACAGACTTTCAATTAATAGAACTTGATTACATTATAAAACCTATTCTGCTCAAACCAATTGAAAATAATACCTGCGAAATCAATATATTGGAAAATAAGCCAAGCCATTGCCAATATATGAGAGTAAAACAACATAGTATATTAACAGAATTAATTGATAATAATTTCCTCATCAACACCGATTCTCCAATAAACATTTCAACTACCTGTAATAAAACCTAATATACATGGAAAACTCTACATCAAATTGAAATTTTGCACATTGAATTTATTCGGTATTACGTATTGGACAGTGAGAAAATATACTGAAACAGAAATGGAATTAATTTTGTTTAATAAAATAAACTACACCAATAATCATACTAAATGGTATTCACATGGATTGAATGATACTACATTGGAAAATACTGAAGAAATCGAATCAGAAAACAATTTAACATATCTATATTATATGAACTGGAAATATTATTTAGTCACTATCATTATAATACTATTAATAACAATTCTCGTTTCATGGAAAATACATGGATGTACCAACAGCAACAGAGTTATCGTACAAATGGACCAACAATCAAAAAATCTTGCAACTACGATAGAACTTCTAGAAGCCAAGAACTTGATAAAACCATCTAACCCATTAATCATATATAATTGAAATTTCCTATTAAAAGGATAATTTCAATCTGCGTCGGGAGGAATTATGTATCCCATATAAGTAAAAAATACAAATATTTGAATCATTCATATCATAAAGTAATAAACCTTTGAACATGATTCATAATATAATGGTTGATCTACATTATGGTTTATGAGTCATAATCATCCCTTGTCAGATATATAATATTCGTCATGAACATGATTCATATTGTTCGTTTTCATAGATGATCTATGAATCATGCATAACCATACGCTTATAACCATCACTTATCAAATATAATATATTCATTATCACCATCAACAGTCCACAGTATCATCTTTAATATATATTAGTCACTTCAGACGTCACAACCAACACAGTATATAATGGGTCAACTCTAGGATGGAAAACAACATTAATTCAGAAGATTTTGACCTGTGCTCGTCTTGTTGGAGTGTATGTTCATTTGTTACAAAATAATTATATTCAATTTATTTTATTTTATATAGTGCTTTGTGAATTTAAATTGTTATTTAACTATTGTAATAAAAGTGTTTGTAAAGTTTAGAAAATAAATTCATTTTTTTTCTAAACCTTCGGGACGACGGACATAAATCGGGCGCAACTGATTTCGTTCGTGAGAATGTCCCTGAAACGGGTCAGTAGTGACTTCACTTGCGAAGACTATGATTTCCCAAGTGTAGGCGAGGAGACGATGCTGTTGATGGTGTAGATTGTCCCTGGAAACATGGAGACAGGTCTCTCCGGGTTGAACATGAAGGTCACTGCGTTTGTGTCGAAGTTCAACACGGCCTTCATGCGCTTCAAAAGGTTGACCCCCATAATCAAGCTGTAGGTTAGCGTAGGTAGGACGTAGAAAGACACAGGCCATGTGAATCCACCGATCTTGATGGTACACGTGAGAGATTTTTGTACGTGGATCAACGTACCATCAGCTAACGCGGTTCGAAAGGTGGTCGGCATAACCTTGCCCAGTCCAAGCTTGACTATGGCGGTTGCTATCTTCTTGGCACAGAAACTATGACTAGCTCCTGAGTCCAGTTGACAATCATATGTTAGGGGGCCTACGGCTACGGGAATCGTCGGTAAATTAGAGTGGGGAGCGCGATTAATGAGAAGTTTGCGGCGACCAGTTAGACTGCGATGAGGAAGACGATGGTGTGTAAGACTGATTGTTGGGGAGTTGGAGGTCGTGCTTAGTTTTTCGATATTTTGCTTTTGCCCGATGTTAGTTCCATCTGAGCGTACATTGTCTGTCTGTGATTTGTCGTACTTCTTGTGCGATAAGGCCCAGTGCTTCGAATGTGTCGGGGACCGTTTTAAACTTACAGATTTCGAACGTGGTCCAACTCATACGGGCGTGCGTGGTCCGACTCATAAAGAATCGTTATGACGTCTCGTTCGCTGAACGTGGCCCCGATAATTTTGGCCTTCAGCCTGATATCGTCATCGAAAGAAGAGAACGATTCGTCGGGACGTTGCCATCTGTACAGGTGCTCCGAGATGACCAAGGACCTGTCTGCCGATCCAAAGAAGACGTCGAGTATCCTGGAGCGAATGGAGTTCCAGGTGGGGTACAACTGGATGTTTGTAGCCCACCAAGTCAACAAGCTTCCATCGCAATACTGGAGGAGGTGTGAAAGTAATGGTTTCTCCTCCAGGACGCGCAGGGCGACGAGCTTTTGGACGTCTTCGAGAAACCGTATGATACCTGGTTTGCTGGATTCGTCACACCTGGTGAAGTTGCGAAAGAAATCGCTGATATTCACCTGGTACTTAATCTGGTAAGTGCTGTCACTTTCTCCCGATCTGGTTGGTGGGATCTGGCATTTATTACTATTTTGGTTACAGATCTGGTAATTGAAGGAGATTTTATATATTGAGTCACATAAATACCTGAGTTGGAGGTTTACCTCGTGTATATCTCGCTGGTGTGACGAGTTAAGGCTAGTTTGTGACCTCATAAATTGGATCACTTGAGATGGTGTGACGTCTTCTTCGAAAGTTGTTATCGTGGGAGCTGGCTCATTGTTCTGGCTGGTGGTTGCATATGGCGCTTGTACATAGTGTGGAGGTGGAGATGGACCAAGATGTGACGTAGGCGCAAGAACAACATTAGAGTATGCTGACGTTGGCGCATAACCAGTGTGAGTTGGAGGCATTAAGCTAAATTCGTCGTGTTGAAGGTTCGATGACGTACCAAGATGTGGAGGTGGTAATCCGGTGGGTGCGTATATGCGACTTCCAGATAGTAGCGTCGTCGGGATTGTGCCAATGGTTGTTGGTATGGATGGTGCCATTGTCGTGGTGAGGTATTCTGCTGGTGCCATTGGAGGCGTTACAAAACCTGGGGAGGTGACCTCGTCGTTGGCGTTGAAGTTCCATTATCTGCTGTCGTCGACGGAACATTCCTACCGGATCGTGTGGTCGGCATCCTTTGGAAATCCAGCTCTAACGTTTGCACTCGCACAGGCAGAAAAGAAAAAGAATTAGGTATGGAATAATAACAAAAAAAAACACCAAACAAAATTGTCAAATTGTTATTAGCAATGTTATAATGGTAATAACGTTGTATTTATCTGTTCTCTTATAGAATTAACCTGAACAGACCCGTCTATCCCACGCTCTGGTTACCAACTGTGGCATTTAAACTATCTCTTCACTTCGTTATATCGTAGTTGTTGGATAGTTTAGGCCATACTCAGTACGCGTTATTATCATGTTATTAAAGTGGAAGCGATTCGGAGCGGTTTAAAAATAGATGCTCTCTACTCAGGTCTCTACTATTTGGTTGTGAACTGTGATGTGATCACTACAATATCTAGTTTATCGTCTTACCATGACTCTATGATATGTGTTGACAGTACAATTCGATAATCTTTAATGGACGCCTGAACTGAATGAAATAACTTGTGGTAAGAGATTTGTAATTAATGTGTATCTGTTTTCAGTATAATATTTAGAATCTTAATTTTATTTATTATAATACATTGGAATTATAGGTGGTTTACACCCATGACGATCACATCGTTTTGAATGTGTCAACTAACAACTTGACAAAATATATATTGATAATTAAGTTAATGAGTTCATTAGAACTTCATAACTGAACTAATACTTAAAAATGTTTACGTAAACTAACATTGTGATACTTAAAATTAATATACAATCAATCTGACGCGTAAATTGTCGATATTTAAAATTTAATGTACGTATGTGAATGAAGTTAAGGACGTTCCCAAAAACTACAATAGGTCAAATAAAATATAGTACACATATATATTGAAGTACAGTGTTATATTTTTCCGCTGCTTGCATGCGCAGAAATTCAAAAATACGTTCAGTGCGTCGTTTCTCCTATAGGTTAGCTGTAGGTTTTTGTAAATAAAAAATTAATTTTTATAATAAATCAAATATTCTGTTTTATTGATTAATAATAATAAGCATAAAGTTAACGTAATAAATACTAGATAATCGTCAATATTGAAGTATAATTTGTAATATAATTTAAATTTTATTATTATTTTTACCGGCTGGTAATTTCTTATTACTTATTTTGTTTTTGTTTTTGTTTTGAACACTTTAGATTTGGCGAATTTTGATTTTTTTTTAAATGTTTTTATTTTTGGTTATTCGCGGCTTGTAATAATCTAATTTTTCCGTAAATAATTTTATAATAGCATTTTCACCTTCTTCATTATACTTTTTATTTAAATTATCACATGAAATATAATTTAAAGCTAGTTTTTTGCATATATTAATAGAAATAAGATCTTTTAATTCAGCCGACATTCGTAAATTGATTCTACTTTTATCAGACTTAGATAACTCTTGCAAATAATAATCACAAGTTTTGTACGAATTTAATAAACTTTTTTGTAAATTCAATTGTTTATCAAATTTTGTAGTATTGCGACATCGTGAAACTCTTGCTGATTATGGTCACTAGGGTCCAGGAAATCTTTACTTAAAGTTTCTAATTTAAATTGACCTGGACCTCTTCTATAACTAAAACGGTTCGGAATAAAGTCAACGTATCCACAAACTCTGAAATCAAATCTAAAATTCCGGATACGTTGCATTCGCTTTAGCTCGTAAAAGTCGTGGAACATCAAACCGGGCCTTATGAGCTACTAGCAAACAATTTTTTTGCCCATTACAGATAGCTGCAATTTGTAAAATGTGTACATTTGTAGCAAACCCGTTGGTTTTGATATCAAAATATATGATTTTTGTCTTATCTGGTAGTATATTATTATTATTATTATCATAGTTTTTAGATTTGTAATTAATTAATCCACTCATTCCACAATTACTTTGATAAGTAATACCTTCATGCTTTTCGGTTCTTTTCCTCAATAGTTCTCTTTTTTTTCAGTTCAAGTCGTCTCAGTTTCATAGCTTCAGACTAACTAAGAATTGCTCGCTTCTTACGTTTAGAAAAAAATGTTTGGGGTGGACCATCCTTATCACTTAGAAGTATGCAAAATAGATTACGACTGATTCTCAGACCTACCGAATATACATATAAAATTTCATAAACGTAGATCAAGCCGTTTCGGAGGAGTATGGCAACTAACATTGTGACACGAGAATTTTAAGTACAATAGTACAAACTTACCTAGGACTACGGTTGAGTTGATATCAGAAACTTTATTACTAACCAGCCCAGTGGTAACTAAATTATTTAGAAGTAAATAAGAAGTCCTTCTCTCTTAAAATCTTTTAACTTTTCCTTGTCTAAAAGACTTTTGCAGCTGGTACATTTGAGGTTCTTTGCTAATTCCCTCAATGCAACTATACAGTTTTCATCGGGAATTTCAGAACTTGATTCATTGAGCGTAGTTTCAATTTTTTTTTGCCTCAGATATACGCGCAAGAGCTTTAACTATTTTATCACTGTTTTTTTTTTTACGAATCTACCATTCTTCAAACGGGAACTCAATATTTTATTTGCACTATCCAATATAAAAAATAACCTTCAAAAATTTTACAGAATGTCAACAGTATAAAAATAATCTAAGTAA
Source organism: Nineta flava (assembly GCA_963920215.1). NCBI lineage: Eukaryota > Metazoa > Arthropoda > Insecta > Neuroptera > Chrysopidae > Nineta > Nineta flava. Next base: position 40,991,101 of record OY986046.1, read on the forward strand.
GAATGAAATGTTGCCGGATCGGAAAAACGACGCAATGAACATATTTTTGAATTTCTACGTATGCAAGCAGCGGCAAAATATAACACTGTTTGATCTATTGTAGTTTACATAATGGAATATTTTTTTAATTTGAGCATTTAAACAATATTTATAAAATAACTAATACCGCTTGCTTATGTTATTTTTGTATAAATATATTTGTTATATCTTCATTTACTTATTCTCAGTTTTTGTAAAAAATCTAAAGAAAATTACTATTGATATTTAATAAAACGTGTGTGACAACATCAATCGGGGTATGTTTTATATGATAAACATACAAATTTTAACTGTCAATATTTACAAATTTAGTACCGTAAGGACCAAAAAAAAAATATTCTACGTGTGGAAGATATTTTTAACTACATATATTCAAAATTACAGAAGAATCTGAAGAAAACTGATTTTCTTGGGAACGTCCTTAAACGGATGATTGAATGTCCGATATAGCAACTTAACATGCGAGATATCTGGAATCATCAGAAGCCCTGTCTGCGCGAGAGATATACGGTTTTGATATAATAAATCGTCTGTGCCCCGCGAGCTGAGGGTGTAGTTTCGTTCTACGCCGTACACGAGGGAGTGTTGACGCCCAAAAGGGGACTGTCTATGCCCTGTGTTCCGTAATGCACGTAGAATAAGTACGATTTCGATTTTGTTAACCTGGATGGATTGCTACGATATCGGAGCTCAATCTGTCGGTGGTGATATTAGTGTGTTTTACACGGAGTGTTTTACACGGAGTGTTTTGTTATTGTTTGTTACAGCTAAACCCCCAACTGACAGATTTTCGACTAGTGGAGAAGGTGAATCAAATAATTTAGAGCGATTAATATAAAACATACCTGTACAGAGTCTTGGCGATGTATGGAATGCCAAAATGAATCCGACCACACACAATAATGCACCGCAGGTAATCAGTCGTGATGTGCAGATAATCGTCGATTCTCGTCTATCGAGGATTAATATCGGACGATGTAGATGAAATTGTACGTTCGGTGGATGAACAATCGATTTAACGCGCATATAATTGTTGTCGTTGTCTTTTGACCAATAATCCACGGGTTTATTGTGTGATTTTAAAATATTCGATGAAATACCAATATTTGATTTAACGTTCGATTATTCGATTGTAATAACTCTGCAGATACCTGCTCTTGCGGGTTTAAACTCCCTTTTATTATCTAATCAAATTGTTTAAATATAAAACCTCGTAATTTCGCTAGATGTGTATTGCTCGGTGTCTATATATGTAAAAAATAATAATTTTTGTTTTCGCTACGATCTCGACGAAAATCTACACGTCACAACCACTCTTCCGGAGTAAACATGAAATCCGGTTTTATTCCTGTATGTTTCCGTCTTGTTTGACTTTAGGGTGCGGAAACGACCGTTCGTGCGATAGCGCGTGTGAAATATTTCGTGGGGACATACGGCTTTAATATCGGATTCACCTGGGGACATACGGCTTTGTGTTTTTTTAATTTTATTTAATAGTACAGTAGTATAGTTTTTTTAATAGTACAAGTCGTTATTTTTTTTAAATAATTAGTGTTAGGTTTTAGGTTTGTGCGCTTATCACTTGATTGTGATGGCGCGCTATACTATATAGTTTTATTCAATTTTAATTTGAGTATGTAAGTTTTTAAATTTTGCGTTTCTTTCTTTTTTTTTATTCTAATGATTCACACTCTCTCCTCTCAATCAATACACCTTTTTTGTTTATGTTTGACTCGATGTCTGTTTTTTGTTGATGAATCCCAACAACCAGATTTGTTAATAGTCGCGTTCATTAGGTTTATATTTTGGACCATTCGGGAATGGTTCATTTGAAATTTTAATTTTGTTGATCTTATAGTTTGTTGGAGGCAATTAATTGAGTGACAGAAGTAACAGACAGGATCAATTGTTAGTCATTTTAAAATGTAACAAAATTTTTTATTACTATAAATAAATATTTCAGGACAAAGGTTGGCGCATAAGTAACGTTATGATTGATTTAATGAATACGTATTTGTGCATCATTTGGTTTTAACTCCTAAACCAAATGAATCTTATATGGGAAAAGGTGTAACGTATGTAAAATTCATTGCAAAGACCGCCTAGATATCACTAAGACTTGAGAACGTCGCCTGGTGAAAGTTTCTGAGTTTTCCTGAGCACTTGCTTATAAAAAGATTAATTTTGGGAGTATATCTATCATTGCTCCCGAGCAATGTTCACATCATTTCGAACTGCACGAGGTCTTCCATGTTGCCGAAAACGCTTAACTCTGAATAATCGAATGTTGAATAATCGAATAAAAATGAACAACTTGGGTTCTTTGTTTAGTGCTGAGTCTTTCCATCATAAATTTCCCAAGTTTTTCAAAGTTAATTCTGAAAAAAAAGAAAAATACGTAAACAAAAAATGTATTCACTAATTAAATCATAACGTTACTTTTGCGCCATCCTATATATTAAACATTTTATTGTAAATAAAAAATAGATAATAAATATCATAAAATTAATTCTAAATGTATCTTGAGCACGGTAGTGCGACAGGCCGAGTTTAAGGGGTTTTTGCCTTCGCGCTTACAGTACTATCACTTATCGAAATATCAGAGTAGATTTCACCCCGAAATATCTTCTGGACGAAACGATCAATAGTGCTGATCTTTCGAATATGAGCTATTTAGGGAATTATAAGAGATTGTTTTTTCAATCATCGTTAAGAAATAAACGGTTAAAAAGTTATTCGCATTCAAAAGTGGTTAAAAAGCGGAAACGCTCACAAATCTTGGCCATACATAATCATAATTCCAGGGCCTAGACCATAAGTCCTTAAAAGTTGATATTTGCCATATAGTTAGATATAGTGACCAAACCGAAAGGAAAATTATCAAACCACGAAATTTATATCGGGAAATGGGAAAACTTTCGCATTTTTGTTTTGAAAAACAAAAATAGGAAAATAGGAAATATTGCTGCTCTATGATTGGTCCGTATTTCTCTATTTATAGTAAAATGTTAGCACATACCACTTGTGAGAGGTGTGCGCGATTTTTTAAATCTTTGTTGCTCCACTTCCAGAGATGTTAGAAGGATGCGGTTTTTTGCATTCGACGCGGAATTTTTGATACCTTAAATAAGAAATTTTGGGAAAATTTAATTTTCCCAACGGAACATATGGAAAATCAAAAATTAAATTTATGTGTTTAAGATTGAAAATTAAATTCCTTATTATCACTGTACACATTAGAGCTTGAGCAAGAAAAAATGATAAGATGATGAATTGTAGCAAACTTTATTTCCTACAACTTTATTTCTTACGTATTTTTCGATTGTTTTAATATTAAGAGAGATATTTTATATTATATGTTTGTATATTTGTTATATGAAAACTGATCTTATGTGCAATACAATTGCTGTAGGTTGATTGGTTCAGATAACACTAATTATATATATATATATATATATATATATATATATATATATGAAAACTGATCTTTAATGAAATACAAATGCCGTACGTTGATTGGATCAGATACCGTATGTGTTGGAAAGCATTGCTAATAGAGAATCAATGTTAAATATTATTTACTATAATAAATATACACAATATGTTTAATAAACAAATAAAAATAGTGGGGGTACTCTTTATTATGTCTGTTGTGTATGCTTTCTGGACTGTTTTGTACTCAGTACTGCATTAACATGTAATGAGAGTGGGTTAAATATGATCATTGTTGTCTTCTTAAGCTTAGCATTACTTCTAACAATTGAAAATTCTTTTGTTGAATATCTCTTATTATTTTAATGTGGCATGTTTGAAAATAAATTATAGTATTCCATTAACGGTATAACATAAAACAACAATCCATACAAATTAAAAGAAAAATAAAACCCCAAAAAGAAAAAAAATAGAATTCCGAGAAAAAAATAATGTCAAACCAACGGTTCGAATATTCCTGCATTATTTGCTAAACAATATCTGAGTCGATTGTAGAAATCTATCCGGGTATTTTCAAGGCCTTGAGGAGAGATATTTGCACAATTGTCAAAAATTCTTTGCCTTAATTGTTGAAAATTTTTAGGCCGATTCTGCGAATAGATCTGTGTTTTGAGCAAACCCCACAAAAAAAATCGTTAGAAGATACATCTGGCAATCTGGCTGGCCACTTGAAGGTTCCAAAACCACTCATAAGAACTTCCTGGAAAGTTTGTTCTAGGAACAGCCTTACTATCATGTGGCCTTGTGTGAAGGGCAACCATCTTGTTGGAACCATACAGATTCCAGGTCTAAATTAGGAAGAGCTCTAACAGTTAGCAAAATATTATTTCGTAACAAACTCAAATATTTGTGAGAATCTATAGATCCGTCAATGAAAAATGGTCCTATAATATGGTCCCCCAATATTCGGGTCCAGACATTCAGTTTCGGTATGTATGTGTATGTATGGTTTTATAGTAAATATTTTATTTATTTATTTATTTAACATTGATTCTCTATTAGAAATGCCTTTGAAAATGGTCTATATATATATATATATATATATATATATATATACCTTTCAAAAAGTAGTGATATCCGATCAAAAACATAAATGTAAAAAAGGGCCGAGTTTTCGGGGAGATACTTCATATAATAGTTGCTCATATAATAGGTAAAAATACGTAATAGTGAGAACACGTATTGTGACAGTGTCTTAGAATAATAAAATTTTTAAAACTATTTAAGTGCTTTGTTTTGGGTGAAGTTAACTCATTTTGAATCAGAAGTGTTGTTCTTTCTGAATAAAATACAAAATAGCGTGAAAAGTGTATCAAACTTTTTTACTTAATTAATTTGGTGTATTCATAACCTACAAACATAGGTCTACGAAGCTAATAAAGTGACAAATTATAGTTTTTTTAAGGTGAAATTGTCAAATTTAAAAAGTTTAATGGTGTTTGGAAAATTGGAATAATTTAAATAAAGTTCATTTGCCAAATGAATATAATTTAATTTCCATCAAGCAGAAAAAAAAAAAGAAGGTTCTAGTAAGTTGATAAACATTTAGTAAAGTGTAGTGTGATTGCGTGGCTGTGGCTAAGCTCTCGGACTTTCAATTTGTAACTTTGAACTGTGCTGGGTTCGAGTCTACTACGATACTTATCAGACTTTTTTGTAAATTTATTATTGCCATCTTTACAATAAGAACAATAAAGATAAAAATTATCTAAACACTATAAAATAAATTAAATTAAAATTTAAAAAAATGGCTGAGGGTTCACTTAGTGAGGAAAATAAAATATTACTGGATTCAATACTAAAAGGATTTCAAGCCACCGAGCATAAATTAATAGCCGAAATGCAATCAATTAGGGAAGTCAACGAGGAATTAAAATTCAAATGTGTGGAATTAGAAAAAATAGTGCAGACACAGAATGAAGTTATACTAAATTTGCAAAAACAAACCAATAGCAATAATCTAATAATTGATGGAGTGAATGAATGTGATCATGAACCTAATATCGAACAGAAGATGATTGAATTCTTTAATGAGAGGCTAAACATGATTATCCCAAGTGAACAAATAGAGGAAGTCTACAGAATTGGAAACAACAAAAATAGTCACTCAAGACCTGTGAAAATCAAGTTTATCAGTAAGAAAGTAAAGGAAAATATAAAGAAGAAACGTTCAATGCTTAAAGGAACCCAAATTTATATAAACGATGACCTGCCGAAAGCTCTGAGGATTAGGAAAGCAGAGAAAAGGAAACAACAGTTAGGGTCAAGGTTAAAAACGGGTTATAAACGGCTTATACCTCAATCATCAGAGGAGGGAGATGGAGAGGAGAAAATCACTAAAAATTACAAAAAGCCGAACAGTGGACCGAGTCCAGTTGCAAATAGATATCAATACAAGGAAAAGAGTGAAGTGGTGATGGATAAAAAGAAAAATAAAGGAGCAGAAGAAAATCAGCCACTTATGACGACATTTTTTTGTCAGGGAACCTCAGTTAGAAAGTAAAAGACAGCGGCAGATTGGGACACAACGCGGTTTTATGACGACCACGGATGAACAACAGGAAAATGCCAAGATATATAAAAATAATAAACTAATTTACTGGAACATTGAGGGTATTAATAGAGTCAAAGATGATAAACATACTTTAAACTTTTTAATAAAATATAAATTAATAATATTAGTAGAAACATGGTGTGGCAAGAAGAATATGTTAGTTATAAATGGTTATGAATGTTTTGTTAAAGAACCAAACAAACATGGAGAAATTGGAAGAAAGTCAGGAGGAATCGCTCTATTTTATAAGGAGAATTTAAAGAATAAAATCAAACTAATCCAAAACGAACTAAAAGAATGTATGTGGATTTTAATAGAAGAAAACCATAAAAAGTTTCTTGTTTGCGCAGTTTACAATCCACCAAAGTATTCAAAATACGCAAACGATGGATTTTTTAAAGCATTAAAAATAGAAATGATGAATATGGAATATAAATTTTTAGACGCAGAACTAATTGTGGTTGGAGATTTAAATGGAAGAATAGGAGAAATACAAGAATGGGAAAGTGAAAATGAAATAAAATATCCAAACACAGTTAACGATTTAAATTTTGCTGTGGAAAAAAGGAGAAATAAGGATAGAGAAGTAAATGAATATGGAAGAAATATTTTACAAATGTGCAAGGACTTGGACATGGTTGTTTTGAATGGAAGATGTAATGGTGATAAACTTGGAGAGTATACTTTTATTTCGAATAACGGGAAGAGTACAATAGACTTAGTAATGGTGAAAGCAAATTTTTATGTGCAAAATACTGTGGATATGATAGTCACAGACAATGTAGAAAACACTAAACATTTTGCAATCGAAATTAATATTAATATGGACAATTGTACTCATACAGAACAAGACACTAACTTGCATCTTCTTGAGAAATATAAATGGAATGATTCAGTACGTAAAGAATTTCAAAATAGTATGGAAAGCAAAGAATGTAATTTATTCAAATATGGAATCGAAAACGAAATAGAAAAAAAGGAAGAAAATAATGCTTATAAAATACTTGAGACGCTATATAAATGGGCAGGAAAATCTATGCAAGTAAAAGAAAAAAGCTTTAGAATATTAAAAGTTAAGAACACGTGGTTTAATAAAGAATGTAAGAATGCAAAATACCTCAAAAGAACAGCATTAAGAAAATTTAGAATCACACAATTAGATGATGACATGCAAAAATACTGTGATGCAAAAACACAATACGCAAACTTATGCAAGCTGAAAAAAACGCAGAAAAGGCAGGAAGATAAGGGCAAAATAATCAAAATGATAGACAACAAGGATGAAAAAAATTTGTGGAAGTTATTGAATGGAATGAATAATAAAACAAATTACAATGGACGAAATAAAGGAGCATTGGAATGGTTAGAACATCATGAAAGAATATACACAAAAAAGGAGTTGGAAATAATTGAAACTACTGAAAGCAGTATTATGACAAATATGTCCAACGATGATGACAGTAATATAATGATTTTAGATGGTAAAATTGAAAAAACTGAAGTAGAATATGCCATTAGTATGCTACAAAATAATAAAAGTCAAGGATTTGACGGACTGCAAGCTGAGTTTATAAAAAATTCAATTGATTATGAAAATATCAACATAGTTGAATTGTTAACAAATTTATTCAACATGATAATCGAGACAAAAACCATACCAGAAAACTGGAAAATAGGAATTATATGTAATATATATAAGAACAAAGGACAAACATCGGATCCTACAAACTATCGAGGAATCACTTTGCTTCCTGTGTTTAGTAAAATATTTCTGAAAATACTAGGTGATAGGTTGCAAGTGTGGGCAGAAAATAATAACATTATAAATAAATGTCAAGCGGGTTTTAGGTTAGGTTACGGAACCTTAGATAATATAATGGTACTCAAAGAGTTAATTAACATTACATTGGCTAAAAAAAGAAGAAAGCTGTACACATGCTTTGTAGATCTAGAAAAAGCTTTTGATTCGATCGATAGAGATTTACTTTGGAGAAAACTGGAAAAATTGGGTATCTCGATTAACATGCTGGATATAATTTAATCTTTATACACAGATTATAAATTCTGTATTAAAATGGACACATTTAAAGTGACCGAAAGCAGACCCACAAGTAGAGGATTAAGACAAGGATGCCAACTGTCAGCAATTCTCTTTGCACTATACATCAATGACGTTCCAGACTATATTACAACTATCGAAACGCACTCGCCATCTTTGAACGGTAAAGATGTTAGTATACTTTTATACGCCGATGACATGGTACTAATATCACAAACAGGGATTGGGTTACAGAGAGCAATCAACCAGCTGCAAGTATATTGCCGGAACAATATGTTGGTAGTAAATAAATCTTAAACCAAAATTGTAATATTTAGAAATGGAATTAAGCTTGGTTTGCGAGATGTATGGAAATATGATGAAACGGAGATAGAAAATGTTAATAGCTTTAAATACTTGGGAGTCTGCTTCAACTGGAATGGAAAGTGGAATAAACATTTTGAAGAGGTTACAAAAAAAGCTGACAGAGGCACTCGAACTATTGTGAAATTTATGTATTATAATCAGTGGATACCTGCGGACGTTATAATGAGAATGTTTAATGTCTTAATAGAGCCAATTCTGCTATATGGTAGTCAAATATGGGGAGCCGATGGAAATTTTGATATAATCTCTCAAGTGAAAAACAAATTTTGTAAACAAATACTAGGGATTAGTAATGCTACCGCAAATTGTGGAGTTCTCTTGGAACTAGGACAGATGCCAATTCATTGATATGTATATAGAAATGTCATCAAGCATTATAATAAATTATTTGCCAATAAAAATAAAATTCTTCAATGGGTGTGTGTACTAAAGAAAAAAGCACAGGGAGTTGGGGAAGTAAGGTGAAACAAATACTTCGAGAGTTAAATATTGGGGATGACATTTGGCAGGTAGTCTTAGATAGGGAGTTTGTTCTTTGGGAAAAAAAAAGAGTTGGGACTTATATATTTGATGCAAGATATTGATAAAAAATCTTCGTTATCCTACTTCAAAAGCCTGGCACACTACGACAAAGGTGCAAGATATACACATAATCTGGAGTTGGAGTGGAGAAGAGAGTTGGCAGCATTTAGATTGGGTAATTGGAAGTACACAAACAAAAAAGACATGTATGGGAACAGGATTTGTTTAATTTGTGAACAAAATATAGAAACAGAAGTACATCTGATCTCAGAGTGTATAGGATTAGAAGAGACAAGGACAAGAATTTTAAAAAATAATAGGGAGTGGGAAAAGTTAGATTTCTCTGTAAAAGAGGATCAATTAGTGATGGCAAAGTTTTTAAGGGCTATGATGCAAGAAAGAAGAGATAAAATATAGTCAATTTAAACTCTGGGAGATGTTATACTTTAAATATGATATGTATTATTTTTGTCATTTGATTTATTTATTTATTTGTTTTTTTATAGTTCTTTTAAATATTGTGTTGCATAGATGCAGATTAATTTTTGTTTTTTTTTTGTTTGTAATATATTGAAAAACCCAAACGGGTATATCAAATAAACGTAATAATAATAATAATAGTTGCTCCTTAAAAAGTGATGATATCCCAATTAAAGAGCCGAGCTATTAATAAAGTAAATAGTTAAAACTTAAATGTAAGAATATAAGTGCAAAGTAAAATGAAAAAAAAATTTGGTTGAAATTTTTTTCGTAAGTTTTCTTTAGTACGTTTTTAAAATTTTATAATTTAAAATTTAATATCGCGGCAAGTTTTAAAATATTTGAAATCAACAGAAAAAATAACTTGCCGCGTTATAAAATTTTAAATTATAAAATTTTAAAAACATACTAAAGAAAACTTTCAACCAAATTTTTTTTTTTCATTTTACTTTGCACTTATATTCTTACATTTTAGTTTTAACTATTTACTTTATTAATAGCTCGGCTCTTTAATTGGGATATCATCACTTTTTAAGGAGCAACTATTATATGAAGTATTTACCCGAAAACTCGGCTCTTTTTTTCATTTACATTTAACCTAAGAATGTCAGTCTCGTTAGAACATTCGTTTGATTAAGGTTGTTATGAAACTGGTGAGGGAAGTCGGGGTGGTGAGTTTGTCCTATACTAAATGCATTGATATCTCATCCATTGCCAACTTTAAATAATTAAAAATTTTGCAATTAAATCGTTTCAAATAATTTTTTTGTGAAAAACATATATATTTGTAAAAAACGTATTGTTTAAAACTTTAATCCTAAATTTCATTTTTCCGAAGAGTTTTAATAATTAAAAATATGTTTTTATGTATTTCAAAAAAGTTGCATAGTGATAAAACTAGATAAAAATAAATATAGCTAAAAATAAAACTAGATAAAAATAAATAAAACTAAAAATAACACTAGATTTAGAACATTTTCGTTTAACAAATTTAATTATCTCAGAAACAAAAAATTAGATTAATTTGAAATTTGGTCCAGGTATTTATAAGACTTTGATAAATATTATGACAGTTTTTCATATTTCGTAGATCACAATAAAAGTTCAATATTTAATTAATAAGGACGTAACTTTCAATTTGTAATGACTCAAGTATCCCAATCTGCTTGATACGTATCCCCATAATGACGCAAATATTCTGCAAGTGTTCTATGTGTCCGTTCTAAGCCACCATTTGTTTGAGGATGGTAGGCTGTAGTTTGCAATTTTTGGATTCGTAGGAATTTACAAACGTTTTAAAACAAATCACTTAAAAAATTACTCCCCTGATCGGTTAAAATACTATAAGGAACACCATGTCTACAGATAATATTCGTTAAAAATATTTTCGAAATTGTTTCGGCTTCTTGGTTGGGTATTGGAAACGCTTCGATATATCTCGTTAAATCGTCTTGAAACGTTAATATGTATTGCCGTCATTACTTTCAACCAAAGACCCAACTATATCTAGACTACATTTTTGAAACGGATATGAGCTAGTCGTCGTTATTTCTAATGCTTGTTTTTTTTTTACTAATTTTATTAATTTGACAACTTTTGCATTTACGAATATAGTTTCTAATTTGAAATTTCATTCCATGCCAATAATAATACAAATTAATACGACAAAAGGTCTTCCAATACCCTTGTTGTCCACCCACAACCAAATCATGACTTTCATGAATAATTTCTAATTTTATATCTTCATCCTCAACTAATTCTTTCATTCTGGGACAAATTTTTACTTTTATTTCAATACCGTCGAATATGTAATTTATCATTTTTTTGAATAACATTATTATCTAATTTGTCATATTTATCACTTAACGGGGGAAAGGCTAACGTTTTGATGTTATCGCGCATACAAATATCCCTTAAATTTTCTAATGATCTAAATACATTTGAGTAAGTACAAGGTTCGTTAAAACTGTCTTTCGTAATTAAGTAAAATAGTTTACAATTATCGAGAGCTAATGTTAAGACGCGACACGTTTCTAATTTTTTTTTTACTTAATTCCTCTAGACCCCCAAATTTGTTTCTAAACAATAAGGCAGTACCATATCTCATATTTAAATCCCTAGATATAGTACTAACTAAATTGTATTCTTTGTTGCTAACCTCGCGATCCTAGTATATGTTCATAAATAAATCAAAATCGTTTCTACTAGCATCAACTTTACTCAATGCATATGCATTTAAATTACTCTTTCCTGGTCTATGTTCGACCTCATAGTCATATTCTTCTAATTTTAGGCGAAATTTCATTAATCGAGACCCGGGGAAATTTTCACTTCTGGCAGGAGTTGTTACTAAAGATTGATTATCTAAGTTACTAAGTAGTTTAAAATTAGCGAATTTAGTTTTAACAGTATTATCTACATAATCAATCTTGACTTCTAATTTTTGTAGAAAATCTAATCCAATTAAGCCATCGGCGTCTAAAATTAAATTATTCTTAATCGTATGAAAAACAAAATTATTATCATCTAAACGAACATTTATGGACCCTAATGTAGAAATCAATTGTTCTGTAATACCACGTAATGATATTTTATTAGATGTAGTGATAAGTTCGTTATCACTCACACAAACGATTTTAATAATGTTAACATTGGATCCAGTGTCCACTAATAGTTTCGTCGATTTATTAACAAATCATTTTGATTCTAATATAATGTAATTAAGCTAAGTTATTATAGTTGATATTCATTATAATTTGTTGTATATCACGAATTTTTGAATTATTTAATGTTGAACTTTGATACTCTCCTTGATTTTGCGAGCCTCATGGCGAGTACCAGATGCCGAAGGCTCTGCATAGTTTCCCGAAATATTTTGAACTGACCTATTTTGTTCCTTAAAAATTCTTTTTCTACATTGATATTCTGTGACCTCGTTTCTTACAATAAAAACAGGTATCGGTAGAACAGACATAATTAACCTTAGATTCAGTTTTAACTATTGCCGGACTAGGTATTTTTTGTTTAAAAAAACAATGAGCCGAAGAATGACCTAACCTATCACAATTTTGGCATTTGATAATATTAGTTTCTGTCGTAAATTTAGGAGCTTCTTTTTCACTAAGGAATTCTCTTTCTTCTGCAACAGCTAACTCGATTGCGTCACTAAGTGTATCTGGATTCCTAGCCTTAACTTGTACCTTTAAATTATCTAATAGTCCACTAATGAAAATATTTTTAGCCTGCTGTCGAAGCAAGTTCGAAATTTCATTATCAACAACGGATTCTTTGTTTTCGGTACAATTTTCGATTAATTTGTTGCAATATTTTTCTACCTTTTGAGCATAGCTAAGAACGGATTCCGACCTAATCTGTTTACATGAATTTAATTCAAGCTCATTCTACCAATGAGCTGCAGAACGCTTTTTGGTAAAGACCTTTTCTAAATAGTTTTTAAAAACAGCAAAATTGTTTAATTGTCTATATTTTGACATAATTCTAACTTTATCAGTTAGTATAGATTTTATAATTTTAAATAATAATAATTTGTTAGTCTCACTAATTCTAAAGCGTTCTCACTAAATTGTCTAAAAATTCATTCAACATATCTTTGTTGCCATCAAATTTAATTAGCAACTTTTCAGCTACTCCAATTTTAATATAAGTAGTCATGTCTTCAGTTTCACTCTCTAAATCTTCTGATTTGATTTTAATTAATTGCGAATTCTGTACGTGTTTAATAATAATAATAATATATATTTTATTCAATAATTATCATACAATGATGCTGAATACGTCAATAATGTAGGCTAACGTAGTAGCACTATGGTTATGTATATAACGATTTTATATCATAATAACACTTTTCGATTAACAATTTCTTTAACTCTACCTTAAATTTACTTAATGGCAGGTCCTTAATATTATCAGGCAAACAATTGTAAATCTTTACTCATGTTTGACTTGCATTTTTCATCACATAAGTCTTATTGGTAAACGTCGCAACTAAATGATGTATTTGCCTGGTGTTATAGTTATGTAAACTCGCGGCATTTTGAAAAAGATTCATGTTCTTTTTGACAAAAACAGATGTTTCGTATATATAGATCGAGGGAAGTGTCAGAATCCGATGTTCCTTGAAATATGAAGCACAAGTTGTTCTTTTGTTTAATTTGGACATGCAAGAGGAGCTTCCCCAAAAGATGATGCCATATTTAATTTGAGGATAAAAAACCCCATAATATGCTGCCATAGTTGTCTGTAATTCGGTTGTCCGAGATAGCTGTTTTAATAGATATACATACTGACTAGCTTTTCTTCTTATTTGAAGTATATGTGCTTCCCATGTTAATTTCTTGTCTATTGTCAATCCAAGAAATTTGGTATCATTGGTCGTGTTCGGCCGAAGTAATCTTAGTAAGATAGTCAGATTAACTTACATAGTCGTTGGCCGGGACACTTTATACTTACTAAGAAACTTTTCTTATGTCGCCATTTTACTTAGTATCTACGTCACGGGCAGTGTTGCCAGATATCCCGTTTAACGGTAGATCTACCGCTTTTTTAGTATTTCTACCGTTTACCCTTTTTTTGAAATTTTTTGAGTAAATAAAAAAATTTTTGAATTTGTGTCATTTTTTTCAATTTTTTATAATAATAATTAATTTAAAACTCCCCAGTCGTACAAATACAAAATCAGTCATTACAGACCATATTCCATTATTTGAAATAATGGAATATGGTTCTGTAATTACTTTAAGGTATTATTTTATAATGGGATTTTAAACAATAAGTAATGCAATACATGACATATAAAAAGAATTAATATTATTTAATATTTGAAGAAAAAAAATTCTATAATATATTAAATACTAATGTAATACAATTTTAATTATTCTGAATAAAAGTATTTATTTCAAACTACTTAAATTGGAATTTTCACTTTTTGAATCTACCGCTTTTTTTCTTAATCTTTTTAAGAAATCGGCTGGGTCATATAGAAGTTCCTCCATTAAAATACTCCTTATAAAATTATCCATTTTATTAAATTTTTATCTCACTTATTACAATAATAAAAATTGTCAACACATGAGAAATGTTCTGAATTTGATACATAAACAAATAGGTTATGATCAGTGTCGCGAGTCCGATTTCTTGAAAAACGGTAGATCTACCAAAATACAGCGGTCGATTCAAAAAGTGAAAATACCAATTTAAATAGTTTGAAATAAATACTTTTATTAAGAATAATTAAAATTATATTACATTAGTATTTAATATATTATAGAATTTTTTTCTTCAAATATTAAATAATATTAATTATTTTAATTTGTCATATATTGCATTACTTATTGTTTAAAATTACAGAACCATATTCTATTATTTCAAATAGAAGAATATGGTCTGTAACGACTGATTTTGTATTTGTACGACTGGGGAGTTTTAAATTTATTATTATTATAAAAAATTGAAAAAAATGACACAAATTCAAAAATTTTTTTATTTATTCAAAAAGAAAAGGTAGATATACTTACAAAGCAGTAGATCTACTGTTAAACGAGATATCTGGCAACACTGATTAAGAAGAAAAAGAAAGTGTTACTTCTTACTTCTTAGTTCGGCCGAACACACACATTGACACCTAGAAGAATGTTATTATTATTATTAATAATTCTGTATTTAAAGCCTGACGGCTTATTACAGGAATTGAGTACAAAATACTTAAAAACTAAAATATTCAAATATATACATAAATTTAAAAAAAAATTTTTTTTTCTGTTTAAAAATATCAAAAATAAAATATTACAAATAAAAAAAAAAAAAAACTAAGTGCGTAAGAAGTTGTTATAAATATTATTCATTAACTATAAATGATCTGATTCTCAGCATATTTTCCACGTAATTATATAAGTCATTCAATTGGTGTACATTAGCAACATTCAAAAGGATTTGAGCGAATTTTCCCTCACAAAAGCTACCCGAACCCACCAAATACTTGTGAAGATAACATGTACGAATGAAATCATATATTGGACACTCAATCAATAAATGAAAAAGACTTTCATTTTGCAAAGTGTTGCATATAGTGCATTGTACATTCGGGTCTACTTGGTACGAGTTGCCGTTTACATAGAATCTAATAGTACGGGTGTTAGGCATACGTAGTTGGTAGATAATGCGTACTTTTTTGATAGGTACAAACAGCTCAGGTAGGGCATCTTGACAGAGACGGTCATAAAGAGGAGCGTATCTAGAATCAGCAATCAAATCCGAGTCCGCCCGAAAATAAAACTTCTTGAGATCTTTAATAAATTCAGCTAAGTTTATTCTAATCAACCGTGCGTCTTGACAGTTCCAAAGCTGTTCTTTGCCGATTAAAGAAAAATAGCTTCGCAGCTGGTTCACCCAATTATATTTGGCTATGTTATTCTCGGAGTCAATTAAAGCCAGCATCCTGTTGTAGCATATACGAGGAAGCCTATGATCATCCCAGTCTATAGTAGCTTACATAACCATTTTATACCTCTCTTCACAGCTAGAACTATTAACTTACTGAGCTGGAATTCTCTACGTATAATGTACCCAGGGGTTGAAACATCCAGATAATACAATGACTTAAAAAAATTCGCTTGCGTTTTTTCTAAAATATCTGGGTAGTTCAACGCCCAAATTTCCGATGAGTACACACTCAAAACAGAAGATTGGTATAAATGCATTCTTGAGTTGTGTGATTGCATACTGGCATTGGCCATTATGGATTTCACTACCGACATAGATGAATTGGCTTTCACTACCTTCTGGTTGCTTGCATTCAGAAACAGACCGGAGTTACTAAAAACGATGCCTAAGTATTCGTATTGGCTTACAATTTCTAATTTATGGGAATCATAGACGAACTCTGGAGATATAGGTCTTCCTGCACGTTGAAATATCATTACTTTGGTTTTTTGAATGTTAACTGTTAAATCGTTTGATAAACAGTAATGCTTAAGTAGGTTTAGACATGTTTGAAGTTTTTGTGGTGTTTCAGCTAATAAGACAAGGTCGTCTGCGTAAAACAACGGAACTATGTCGTGAAAACCGTCGATATTGACTCCCTCCACTCCGTTATCTAATAAAAATTTATCAAAGTCAGCAATGAATAGTGAAAATAGTAAAGGACTGAGTGAATCCCCTTGTAATACCCCTTTCTCGATTGGTATGTCTTCCGTGCACAAACCATTCATTTGGATAGTAAAATATGCACTATTGTAGAGGTTTTTTATAATTCGAATCATTTTGGGACTTACGCCTAAACTGTATAATTTTTTCCAAAGAATAGAGTGGTTAATTGTGTCAAATGCACTTTTAAAATCAATAAATGCGCAAAAAAGCTTTGTTCCTTTTAGGCGAAGGCGGCAACAGATTACTGCTATAAGCACAAAAATATTATCTATACAGGATCGACTTCTACGGAACCCTGACTGTCCTTCCGGGAGTTTATTATTATTTTCTGACCATAGCGCTATTCTATCACAGAGTATACGGGTAAATATTTTGGATAGACTATTTATTAAGGAAATGCCTCGGTAGTTTTCGGGTAATTGAATATCCCCTTTTTTATGAAGCAGGAAAAGTTTTAGTTTGGACTATTGTCGTGGGATAAGCTCGGTATCCAGAATTTTATTGAATAGATCGAGCACAAACTTTTTACCTTCCGCTGGGAGGTATTTAAAAAACTCACCAGGTATACAATCCGAGCCCGGTGCTTTGCCATTACTTACATTATTTAGAGCTACATTTAATTCATCCATGTCAATAGCAAAGTCCAGATCCGGATTGAAAGCTGGAGTGAAATTAGGCAAAATATTAGATGTAGCTGTGCTAAATAACTGGAAAAAGTGTTCGTATCAATGTTCAATTTCCTGATAGTAGACCAAAATTCCTGGCTATTTTTTGTGTCAGTTAATTTACTCCGAAATTCGACAAAATAATTTTTTTTGCTTGTTGAGATTACTCGCCTGTAGGTTTTTTTAGCTTGTGCATATTCACATGAAATCGTATTCGTGAAACAGAAACGCTTACCCTGCCTCAAAAAAAATCGGACATTGACTTTGGCATCTTTACAGTCTTTATTAAACCATGGTTTGTTGAATCTTACAAAGTTGGAAAATATACGCAGTTCCTTAAACATTGATAGTTCCCTACTGGTTTGATTAATAGAATCAGTCAGAAGATTGTATGCATCGGTAGGATTATTGCTATCGATGTTAAAATGACTCAACTTTTCTACTAAAATATCCTGGTAGTTTGTCAGTAATTTATCGTCCCATACCAACTTACTGGTTGATAGTAAACAGTTGTTTTTTTGCTTTTTTACACAGTTATCAATCTTTAACAAAATTTTGTAGGGTAGGTGATCGGATACTGACGGCATTCCATGATATATTCCGGAATCTTTGATGTAAGAAAGAAAATGAGTGCTTACCCAACACAAGTCTATTACCGATTTCCCTGTGGTACTAATGTAAGTGTATTGAGCAGGAGTATCACTCGGAGTGCGCCCATTTAGTACCGAAAGATTACGCTCCTCCATAAAAGAGACCAGCTTTTTACCCTTGGAAGTGATAACTTTGTCTAGAGATGCACGTGTATCATTCATGCAAGTGTTAAAACAGAGTTCTGGATCTAGAGACCCCAGGTCGCCTATGCGTGAGTTGAAATCCCCGACCAAAACAATATTATTTGCTTGTGCCTCTGAAATGAGTGACAGTGCTTCATCAAACATATCCAATGTGGTATTTATATTAATTGAGGGTGGAAAATAAGCTAAGCCCAGTACAAAAGTTATGCTGTCGATCTGAACTTTCACCATCAACCATAAATTTGTTCTTTCAACTAAATGCGTTTTAAACCTTTTTTTAGTTAATAAAATTAAACCGCCGCTAGCGCGACCCTTTGACTTTTCCTTCGTTGCAAGGCTGTCAAACACATTGTAGTTTTTCTCAATTTCCTGGTTGAGTATGGGTGAATGAACTTGCCAGGTTTCACACAGACAAATAAAATCTAAATCGAGCAAAGTATCAATCTTCTCTCCTAAAATTGTATTGTTAAAATTATTAAATCCGGAGCAGTTCCATAGGACGATATTAATGTTTTTTTTAAAAAATGTGCAGCTCGGTTTTTTGAAGAATTGCTTGCTATATCTTTCGATTTCTAGGAATGTTGAACAATTTTATCCACATCTTCAGTTTCATCGGATGATTGGGGAACGAGACGTTTTTTCGATGTTACATTTCGGGAAAGGCGTTTTTCTCTGTTTTGTATGCGAAGTGCCAGAGGAAGATCCTCGTTTATAAAGATGTTAGTGCCCCTCAACTTAGATCTTGCATTAAAAATTTGCATTTTCGTGCGGTAGTCGTAGAATTTTAACTGGCTTTGTTATATTCTCTTTTTCTCCCAGTCGATGGATTTTGACAATATCTGATTCAGTAATCTTAATTCCCAATTTGTGGTCAGCAATTTCCATAAATGATTTTAGCAAATTTGGTTCATTAGCAGTCGTACCGAAAACAACAATATTGTTTTTGTTTACTTCCCGCTGTAAATAGCTTATTGTCTTTTGTTGTTGGTTGACGATTGATTCCAATTCCGTGTACTTTTGCTGATTTGATAAGCAGATATTTTTAAGTTCATTAATATCGATGTTCGTTTGTTGAATATCGCTTTTTAAATTCAGTTCAACTTCATTCATTCGTTTTAATAGAATGTCCAGTTTCGCTTCCATTATTAAAATAAACAAGAATTACTATATTAAACAATAAAAATTATAAAAGAAAAATTATTTAAGCCACTACTTGTCTCACTACGCTGCAACTCACGATAATTTATATACGAAATATATTTAATTATTAATCTTTGCACAACATAAAAATTTAAAAAAATAAAATTTAAAGAAAAATAAATTTTTTTTAAAATATCACTGATTAGGCTCGAACTCACTACTTTTAGATTGCTATTCCAGAACTCTATTCACTGCGCCACAGCTCACAATGATTTAGACACAAAATATATTCACTTATAACAACTATATTACAACATAAATTGTTATTTGTTATTTTTTCTTACTGATTATATAAAATGTCTCCTTGATTTCGTTTAACTAATTATCAATATATACGAACAATTCACTATACGCACTATTTTCCAGTAAAATTCACTATTAAACAAGTAATGTAACAACTAACTGAGTTAATTGTTTGAATACCCAGTATATACTGAGTTGTATATCAATGTTTGAATTGTTAATATTTCTGCTATTCAATGTTTATAAAATATGAATTATTTGTAAATGTTTGTTTTGTGTTAATAATTAATATTGAAACAGTAAAAATGTTCTTGCATTTAAAAAAATTTATATTAATGTTCTTGCGATTTTTATATATTTAAATATTGAGTTATATAATTGAGTTAATCAACGCGAGCCGTTAGGCGACTTGATAAGTTAGTCAACGCTGAGCTTAAGTAAATCAACGGAAAGCGTTGGTAAACGCAAAGCGTTAACCAACGCTAAGCGAATGGTAAACGCAAAGCGTTAACCAACGCGAACCGTAAGTTCAAACGAACCGTAAGTCAGCCAACGCGAAGCGTTGGTCAAAGAGAAGCGTGAGTCAATAGGAAGTGTTAGATCAACGCGAAACGAAAGCTAAAGCGAACCGTAAGACAGCCAACGCAAACCGTTGGTCAATGTGAAGCGTGAGTTTTGCAAAACAAAGCGCCAGTGATTCGCGAAGCGAGATTTCAAGCAAATCGTTAACCAACGCAAAGCATTAGACAACGCGAAACGTAAGCTAAAGCGAACCGTAAGTCAGCCAACGCGAAGCGTTGGTCAATGAGAAGCGATAGTTATTCAAAGCGAATCGTTTGTGATTCAACGCAAAGCGTGATTTCACGCGAATCGTTAATGCTTAAAGTAAATGTGAAAAGTTAGTTAAATCGTAGCGATAGTTAACGCGAAGCGAAAGCACGCGTAAGTTATATTACGCAAAGAGTTACCTGACGCGAAGCGTCAGTCGATACACAGCAATAGATTACGAGAGGAAGTTAACGCGGAGAGTAAGCAAGTTAACGATGAGCGTAAGCAAGTTATCGCGAAACGCTAGTTAAACGAAGCATAGGGTTAGTAAACGCAAAGCGTTAACCAACGCAAACTGTAACCTTAAGCGAGCCGTAAGTCAGCCAACGCGAAGCGTTGGTCAATGTGAATCGTTAGTCAATAGAAAGTGTTAACTCAACGCGAACGTTATTCAATCATCGCAAAGCGTTGGAAAACGCAAAGCGTTAACTAAAGCGAACCGTAAGTCAGCCGACGCGAAGCGTTGGTTACTAAGAAACGTAAGTTATTCAAAGCGAAACGTTGGTGATTCGCGAAGCGTTATTTCACGCGAATCGATAATTAACGCAAAGCGTTAATCAACGCGAAGCGTTGATCAATCAGAAACGTTAGTCAATAGGAAGTGACAGGTAAACGCGAAGCGTTGGTAAATCGACGCGAAACGTAAGCTAAAGTGAACTGTAAAACAGCCAACGCGAAGCGTTGGTCAATGTGAAGCGTGAGTTATGCAAAGCAAAGCGCCAGTGATTCGCGAAGCGAGATTTCAAGCAAATCGTTAACCAACGCAAAGCATTAACCAACACTAAACGTAAGCTAAAGCGAACTGTAAGTCAGCCAACGCGAAGCGTTGGTCAATGAGAAGCGATAGTTATTCAATGCGAATCGTTTGTGATTAAACGCGAAGCGTCATTTCACGCAAATTGTTAATACTTAAAGTAAACGTGAAAAGTTAGTTAAATCGTAGCGATAGTTAACGCGAAGCGAAAGCACGCGTAAGTTATATTACGCAAAGAGTTACCTGACGCGAAGCGTCAGTCGATACACGGCACTAGATTACGAGAGGAAGTTAACGCGGAGCGTAAGCAAGTTAACGCTGAGCGTAAGGAAGTTAACGCGAAGCGCTAGTAAATCTAGTTGGTAAACGCAAAGCGTTAGTCCATCAACGCGAATCGAGAGCCGATGCTGCGTTAGAAAGTCGCGTAAGTGGCGATATATATCGATATGTATATTTATATATATATATATATATATATATATATATATATATATATATATATATATATATATATATATATTTATATATATACATATATACATATAAATATATATATATATATATATATATATATATATATGTATATATATATATATATATATATATATATATATATATATATATATTTATATATATATATATATATATATATATATATATATATATATATATATATATGTGTATATATATTTTTATATATATTTATATATATATATATATATATATTTATATATATGAAGATATAATTGTATATATATATATATATATATATTTATATATATATATATATATTTGTATATATATATATACATGTTTATAAATGTATACGTGTATATATGATGTATAAAAATTTTATAGATGATTTTTGATAAGACAGATAGACCTTTGAATTGAATAAACTTTTTGCAAAATTTTCTGCAAAATCTGTTCCTACTATTTTGACCTACTACCAACTATTTTTTTGAAAAAGAAAATCAGTTAAACCTTGACCTTATATATACACCTGGTTAACAAACCTAAAATAAACATAAAAACAATACTATTTGATGTATGTTATGTTTGCACAAATTTTGAGAAAACGGTTGACTTTATGAAAAAAAATTTCGAACAAAAGTTGTTTATTTTAAAGAGAAGAAGATTTTTTGTTAACAAATTTTTTTTCTATCTCCTACGGTTTCAAAGACATTATTTTCCCCCCTGGCCGGGGGAAACACGTTCCGATTTAACCCATTAACGAACTTAACCTTACTTTTTTGGTCTAGAACACACACAAAAATTTTCAGCTCGTTATCTCTTTTCGTTCTTCAGTTATCGTGTACACAGACGGACGGACAGACGAATAAGGCCATATTCGGCCATTTTATGAATACTTTTGTGAAGCATTTTTGTCAAGGATTAATATTTTCAAGCGTTACAAAGACGGTGCTAAACTTAATATACCTTGTATATTTACATATACAGGGTATAAAGATAGTATGTATAGTTGTAATGTATACCTACGGGTCCATTGAGACCATGCCTTCATTCGCCTGTCAATTGTATTTCTCATTTTTTTCATCTTTGAGGACAAATTTTGAGAAAACTGTTGAGTTTATGAAAAAAGTTTTCAAACAAAAGTTGTTTATTTTAAAGAGAAGAAGATTTTTTGTAAAGAAAATTTTTTTCAATCTCCTATGGTTTCAAAGATATAATTTTTCCCCCCTAGCGAGGGGAAACACTTTCCGATTTTGCCCATTAACGAACTTGACTTTACTTTTTTGGTCTAGAACACACACAAAAATTTGCAGCTCGTTATCTTTTTTTGTTCTTCAGTTATCGTGTTCACAGTCGGACGGACAGACGAGAAAGACCGAATTAGGCCATTTTATGAATAACTTTGTGAAGCATTTTTGTCAAGGATTACTATCTTCAAGCGTTACAACGACGGGACTAAACATAGTATACCTTGTATATTTACATATACAGGGTATAAAAATTGTATGTATAGTTGTAATGTATACCTACGGGTCCATGGAGACCATGCCTTCATTCGCCTGTCAATTGTATTTCTCATTTTTTTCATCTTTGAGGACAAATTTTGAGAAAACTGTTGAGTTTATGAAAAAAGTTTTCAAACAAAAGTTGTTAATTTTAAAAAGAAGAAGATTTTTTGTCTATAAATTTTTTTTCTATCTCCTATGGTTTCAAAGATATAATTTTTCCCCCCTAGCGGGGAGAAACACGTTCCGATTTTGCCCATTAACGAACTTGACCTTAATTTTTTGGTCTAGAACACACACAAAAATTTTCAGCTCGTTATCTCTTTTCGTTTTTGAGTTATCCGCTTCACAGACGGACAGACGGACGGACATGTGAAAAAGGCCGAATTAGGCAATTTTATGAATACCTTGGTAAAGCATTTTTGTCAAGGATAAATATTTTCAAGCGTTACAAAGTCGGGACTAAACTTAATATACCTTGTATATTTACAAATATACTGGGTATAAAAATACAGAAATATTTTAAATTGAACATTCACGGAAAAACGGCTTAGTATTATGTAACGATATTGAATTATCACAATATATAATATCTTACATTTTTTGATTCACGTACTTTTGATGAAGGGATGAAGGCACAGTTTAATAACGATTTTTGTTTAGATGCAGATGTTTATTTGAATGTTGACTAATCTCACCAGGTTTTAATAATATGATTGAATTAAAGTGGCACTCACCCCGGCATTGGATATTTCGGAATAATGTCTATTGCCGATATCCTAAAACATATGGGTTCTTGCTGAGCTTTAAGCGTCAATTAGATGATATTCCTAACAACAACAAAGCTTACCTTGGTTCAAATAATGATTCGATTACACTCTCTTGATAATTGCATCGCATATACGACGTGTTTAAAATAGTTGCTATTTCGAAGAATATTTAAATTCAATATTCGAAATTAGTAAAATAATTAAATTGTTATATGTATTGTTACAAATTTATGTTTAATAATCTGTGGGTAATTATACGTTTAAATGTTTATTGTTAATCTTGTTTAAATATACCATTCTTTAAAACTCTTTTTGTTAATGTTTCTCTAACCAATTTGTTATATTTTGAAAGTCAGCTGTTTAATTTTGACATTAATTTGTTTTGATATGAAGTTGATTTATTGCATAACCAGTGTTACAAACTATTAAATACTTATTATTTTAAATTAGCGAAATAATAAGGCGCGATAAATTCAAAATAAGATATTACTGAAAATTAAGAAAAAAAACAGAACAATTCTTATAAGAAACATTTTAATATCAAGTTTGTTTCAAAAAAGTGGTGCATCGTCCGGTTTTTGTATTTGAAAAGGATAATTGACAATTAATTGCATTGTCCAAGAATTGAAAATTGCACATTAAATTAAGAAATTTTTTTTAAATTATTCAATAATTTTTGTATAAATGTACTAAGTCAAATCAAATAAAAGACAGTAAAAATTTTAATACGAGTGTTTAATAGCATGGTTTAATATAAAAAGAACATAACACACATTAAACAATTAAAAAATTTTAAAATCACTTAAAATAATACACAAAAATTCATAATTTAAAAAAAATGCCGGGAAGTGGTAAAGAAACACCAGCCAAACAGCATGGATATCCAACACGTGGAAATACCACCAGACAAGACCTCAATATTCCACCATTTCGATCATCATCAACGGAACCAGTTGAATCACGTGAAGAAATTTTGATCACGATTTTTACCACTGAACTACAGAACGCATTGAACCCAAACGCCTCGTGTTCTCATTCACAAGCAACAACTGGTACTCAAGATGTTTTACAATCAGCAATGGCTGTGAATTTGGATGTTTCAACAGCACTTCTGAATAAGGTAAATAATTTAAGTTTGCAACTTTCATCACTACCTGCAAAAGATGAAAAGGCATTAGAATGGAAATTTAAAATGGATGGTAATGCATTACTTACCAATATCAAAGAAGCAAATGGTGAAGATGCTGAAAAATTGGTTTCATTCATATCTAGCATACATGAAATTGCGAAATTGAATATCACCACGTGGTCCATACTTGGATCTACATGTATCACAAAAACATCGGGACCATTACGTGATTGGTGGATAACTGCATTGCCATCGTACACAAGTTGGCGTGATTTTAAATTTAATTTATTACGGACATTTGTTCCGAGTATACTCAGAACTCAATTGCAAAATAAATTTCTTCGTCGGCTTCAGAAACCGGGTGAGTCCTTCTTCACATTTATTAATGAATTTTTTTTCATGTCGGAGGTATTCGAATCTGGTTTGGACGAGTCAAGCCTGGTAGAGCAAATTCTATCTGCATTAAATGTAGATTCATTAGAAATAATAAATTTCAATAATCTACCTACCACAAAAGCGGGTTTAATTTCAATGGCCCAAATCCAGCTCCAGAAACAAAAACTTTTGGAAGAAGCTCGACGTAGAGTTCCGGAAAATGTTCCACAAAATGTTCTGCCACCATCCAAAACAGTAAAGTTTCAAAAAAACTAAATTGGTACCATTGCTTAACAGTACAACTGCCGTCATACTGCACTTATAGGCAATGGTTTGATTTGAAACCAAATCATCTTTAACATCATGGAATTCCACTACCATTTGTTGAGGCTGAAGTTCATGATGTACCAATTAAGGTATTGATAGATACAGGTTCCCCATTTAATTTTATCAGTAGTGAGTGCTTTGATAAACTAAATCAAAAGTGTTCGAATAAAATTAGTGTTTTTAAAACAAATAAAACGATTGTGATGGGCAATAATTCTTTAGAAAGTCTATCGAATCTTTCCTGGAGAATCAAATTTTTAGTCGTCAAAAATTTAAGTGTACCGGCTATTATTGGTTTTCCTGGACTTAACCAAATTAAAGCCATGATCAATATACCTGAAAATTTAATATCTTTCCCTTACTCTCGTTTACAGGTTCCATTTATACAGAGTGATCGCTTGGAGTTTGCTCAAATAAATATGCTAGTAGAAAAATCTGTTACTTTATCTGATGATCTGCAAATGAAAATGGACCAGCTAAAAATTAAATATGCTCACGTGTTGACGGATAAAATCGGGTTCACTGATCGTTTCCCAATGAATATTTTGCTCAAGGATTCTACTCCAATTAAAAAGGCTCCATATATCATGAATCCTTCTAGGGCTAAAATATTGCAGGATATTTTGGAGGAGCTTTTGGAAAAAAATATTATTGAGAAAAGTGACACTCGATATACTTCGCCAGCTTTTGTTTTAATTAAGCCAAATAAGCGACCTCGCTTAATTATTGATTACAGGGCAATTAACAAACAAATTTTATTGGACCATTTTCCTACCCCAAAGGCAGAAGACATGTTTATGTCTTTAAATGGGAGTAAAATCTTCTCAGTTTTAGATCTCAACCAAGCATACTATCAGCTTTCAATTGAAAAGTCGTCGCGGAAATACAGTGGCTTCGTATGTCAATATGGTACCTATCACTTTACGCGTGTACCATTTGGCCTATGTACCTCACCTGCCGCTTTAAACCGCATTATGATGGAGCTGTTTGGGGACCTTCAACACAAAGGAGTTGTGCCATATTTTGACGACCTCCTTATACATACCAAGGACCCGGAAAGTCACTTAGAACTTCTGGAAGAAGTATTTACCCGACTAGGGAATATCGGACTCACTATAAGCCCCGACAAACTACGGCTTATGAAATCAAAGCTAAGGTTCCTGGGTTTTGTAATATCTAGTGAGGGAATTTCCGTTGACGAAGAAAAAGTATTGGCAATTCACCAAATTCCAATACCTAAAAATCTAAAACAGGTGCGAAGTTTCATTGGTTTAATCGGTTTTTTTCTAGATTTATAGAAAATTTTTCTGAATTGGCAACCCCTTTGAATAATTTAAAACGGAAGGGAGTAAAATTCCTTATGGGTGCTGAAGAAATAAAATCGTTTGAAGCATTGAAACAAGCAATTACCACGACCGTCACACTGAAATTCCCTGACTGGACCAAGCCCTTTATACTCAGAACTGATGCTAGTGACATCGCGAGCGCCGGAGTACTTCTTCAAGAAACCGAGAGTGGGTTAAGGCCTGTCGCTTTCACAAGCAAAAAGTTTTCTGACACAGAAAAAAAATACTCGATTCACGAACGCGAATTATATGCTCTTTTAATCTCGCTAAGGCGTTTCCACGATTACATCATTGGCCATCCTATCAAGGCAGAAGTGGATTCGCAGAGTGTTTCCTGGCTATCGACAACCCAAAAGAAATTTGGGAAAGCAGCTAGGTGGGCACTCGAGATTTCCAAATATAATATCGAGTTGAAACATATCGACGGCAAAACCAACATAGTGTCAGATACTTTGTCACGCCTTTTCCTAGAAGACCATGAAGATGATCTCTCTAACTACCATATAAATTTATTACAGGAGATACCCGAAGTTTTTACCAAACTACGCGATCATCAGAAATCCGACGAATTTTCTCGTGGCATGTACCAACAAATCACTGCTGGAATACATGTGAATGGATACGAGATAAGGGATGGATATTTGATACGTGTGGTGGGTAAAAGAAAACATCGTCGTATTTACTTACCACATAATATACGTAAAATGATCATTTTTTACAATCACGATGCTGAAAATCACCCAGGATGTACTAAAACATACAATTTGGTGGCCAGAAAATGGTGGTTTCCAAATATGTATGCCGAAATCAGGGATTACGTGAAATCCTGTGACCCATGTCAGAGATGCAAACCCTACAATAAAAATATCAGACCGGGAATGATATCTGAAATTCCAGATGGAATTTTTAGCCACGTATACATTGACCATATAGGGAAACTAAAGTTGACAAACAACCGAAACCAATATGTGTTAGTATTAGTGGACGGTTTTTCTAAATGGGTAGAATTATTTGCATTGACTAGGAATACGGCCTCTTGCACTTTAAAAAAATTAGAGGAAGTGTGGAGCCGATTTGGAACTTGCAAAAGGTTGATCAGTGACAATCACAAAACATTTAAAAGTGAAGCTTTTAAAAGTCACTGCTTCAAGTTTGGATTCAAGCAAGTATTCACTTCGACTTACCGCCTAGCCTCAAATGCATCAGAAAGAGTAAACCGCAACCTAGTCAATAACTTAAAAATTCTAATTAAGACCACAGCATCATCACATAACAAGTGGGATACATTCCTAAAACAAATTTGTTTTAGTTTAAACAACTCGGTACATGAGAGCACAGGAGTAAGCCCTGCGGAAATATTTCTTGATCGTGAACTCCGACGTCCACTTGATAACATTTGGGATGTGTCAAAGATTGTAAAGAATGATCATCGTATAACACAGGAAGATGTGAGTCATTACAAAAATCAAAGGATAGGCGAAGGAAAATATATGAACGTCGTTTCACCATAGGAGAAAATTATCATATTGATGATTTGATATTGAGATATACAGGGCTAAAACGAATAATACGTTTTTTAACACCGCTGACAGTAGAGCTCAAAGATTTGGAAAATAACAACATTTCAAAATGCCATATAGAGCATTTAAAACCATATCACCAACGTTAACAATTTTCAAATCATATTCAAGTGTTGCTGTGGTTCAGTTATGGTCGGTAAACAGGATGAGATTTTTCGGCATTTTTCAGGTAATCATTTATTTTTATATAAAAAAATCGCACACAATGTAATATAATAAAGGTAACACTTACTTCAGGATGCCTTGTGTGATTTTCTTTATATTTATTAATTTCTTTACAATTTGTTTTTGAATTTTGTTTAATTTTTTTTGTTAAAAGCGTGAATCCAATATCCAGCGTCAAATTATCAAACGTCAAATTTATATACATGCGTAAAAAAAAAAACCAAATATATATAGATCATCGATTTTTTTTATTCATGTCAATACCTTAATTTGGTAGAACTTTTGGCTACCACAAAAAAAAAATCATAACAAAATTTTTAAGTGCAAATTTTCATTTCTCTATCACTCGGTTAGATGGCAGGAAAGGTTTAATTAAATAAAACAGATATCTACCATTTAAAAAAAAAAAAAAATTTTTTTAAACATTTTTTTTTCTCACAGTGTTGGATGATGTAATGATATTGAATTATCACAATATTTAATATCTTACATTTTTTGATTCACGTACTTTTGATGAAGGGATGAAGGCACAGTTTAATAACGATTTTTGTTTAGATGCAGATGTTTGTTTGAATGTTGACTAATCTCACCAGGTTTTAATAATATGATTGAATTAAAGTGGCACTCACTCCGGCATTGGATATTTCGGAATAATGTCTATTGCCGATATCCTAAAACATATGGGTTCTTGCTGAGCTTTAAGCGTCAATTAGATGATATTCCTAACAACAACAAAGCTTACCTTGGTTCAAATAATGATTCGATTACACTCTCTTGATAATTGCATCGCATATACGACGTGTTTAAAATAGTTGCTATTTCGAAGAATATTTAAATTCAATATTCGAAATTAGTAAAATAATTAAATTGTTATATGTATTGTTACAAATTTATGTTTAATAATCTGTGGGTAATTATACGTTTAAATGTTTATTGTTAATCTTGTTTAAATATACCATTCTTTAAAACTCTTTTTGTTAATGTTTCTCTAACCAATTTGTTATATTTTGAAAGTCAGCTGTTTAATTTTGACATTAATTTGTTTTGATATGAAGTTGATTTGTTGCATAACCAGTGTTACAAACTATTAAATACTTATTATTTTAAATTAGTGAAATAATAAGGCGCGATAAATTCAAAATAAGATATTACTGAAAATTAAGAAAAAAAACAGAACAATTCTTACTAGAAACATTTTAATATCAAGTTTGTTTCATTATACTCAAAAAATTAAAATCAACTAAAACTTGAACAGAGCAGTAAAAAAACACGTCCAGACTCCACAGTAGTCATGTACTCATACCTAGAAGAATGTGCCCGTTTATTTCAAAAAGAGGGTTTGAGGTACTGCGTGTAAAGTTTATTATTTTAGTTTTCGTTACATTCAAGTGTAAACTATTGTCCTTGAACCAATCTTCTGCCTGCTTAAAACCAACTTTGAAGTTATATTCTAACTCACTCACACTGTCTCCTGTGACGATTATATTCGTATCATCTGCAAACTGAGTCGTTTCTGCAGATACTACTGAAGATAAATCATTTATAAATAAAACAAATAAAAGTGGTCCTAGGACGCTTCCCTGTGGCACACCGCATTGGATAGGTAGAGTACTCGATTGATGTGATCCAATTTTAACAGCTTGAGACCGATCGGTCAGATAAGATCGAAACCATTTCAGCACTTGACCCCGAATACCATACTTTTCAAGTTTATAGAGTAAAAGTCTATGGTTTACACAATCAAATGCCTTACTTAGATCCAGGTAGACACCAGCTATCAGTTGATCGTTATTAAGGCAGCTAATGATATTACGAATGACATTATATATTGCAAGATCACAGCTTTTGTTTGGTAAGAAGCCATATTGATTATCAGCAATCATCTCAAAGCGTTCCATGTACTTCAATAAACGTTTAAGCATAATTTTTTCTACAATTTTAGATACATTAGACAGGAGCGAGATGGGTCGATAGTTATCGATGTCCAATGGATCCTTGTTTTTCAAAACTGGTTTAATAACTGAGTGTTTCAAAACATTTGGAAATGTGCCTTTTTCAAAAGACAAGTTAATTAAATATGTCAACGGTTTAACTATGAACATGGATGTGAGCTTGAGTAACCATGTTGGAATGTCGTCCCAACCACATGATCTAGAGTTGTTTAATAATTTAATTGCGCTTTCCAACTCATTTTCCTCTACGTGATAGAGAAACATACTCTTTTCCAATCTAGATTTTAATTCATAGTTCTTATTAGGCGTTGGCAAATTTAACTTTGATATTAGTTCACTATAATGCTTATTGAATTCTTCAGCTATCTGACATTCGTCCACTAATAGTGAAGCATTGCTTCTGATGGAGTTTATTGTATTTTTGAGTTTGGTGCTGGTCGATTTCTTAATTATTTGCCACATTCTTTGCGTGGGATTAGTACCATCAAACACAAAATTTTTTTTTGCAATCTTTTTTGCTGTTTGTACCGCTTTCCTCGCAAACTTGCAGTAATTTTTATATTGTAATTGGATGTTTTCAATCCCTGGGAAATTTCTGGTTAACTCAAATAAGTTTCTTTTCTCTTTAAGAATGAATTTAACTTCAGGTGTTATCCAATCAATTGTGTAATGAGTTTTGGGTTTGATCTTTTTTGTTATTATCGGAAATAAGGAGTCATAATGAAATTTAAAAGTTTCATGAAATTTTTGGAAGGCATGATTACAATCCTCTTCGTTATAGGTATCTAACCATTTCTCTTGTCCAAGCATCCAAACAAAATTATTTTTATTCAATTCACTAAATTGTCTTGTTTGTATAAATTGACACTTGCTATTTAAAATGTTTGTGTACTTTTTATTTATTTTTAAAACTTGTGCACAGTGATCCGATAAACTATTATTGCAAACATAAGATTTAAATTCACAGGATTTATTAATTAGGAAGTTATCTAGACAAGAAACTTTAGTTGGTGTAATTCTAGTTGGTTCTGTAATAGTACACTTCAAATTAAGCATTTGTAGAACATCGTTAAAGTTTTTGGTGTTATTAGACTCAGGATCCAGGATGTCTATATTAAAATCTCCACAAACAATAATTTCAAAAAGTTTTTTGTTTTTAGTTAATTGTTCAACAAGCTCCGAAAATTTATTGAAGAAGATGTTTATATCACCCTTTGGTGATCTGTATATACAAATAATAATTATTTTTAATTGTTTTATGGCTATTGCAGTGGCTTCAAAATTAAACTTGTTATATGGATTAAGATTCATTTCGGAAAACTCCCATTTTTTGGTCAAATATATACACGAGCCTCCATGGATAGATTCTAATCTAGAGTACTGTGAACCTAGCTGTAGATTATCAAAATTGACATATTCATCACGTTTTAGCCAATGTTCAGTTAAACAAACTATGTCTGGTTTGTGTTTTAAGCTCATATTCCAGTTCTAAATATTTGTTTTTGAGAAAATGTATATTTTGGTGAAACAATAATATCTCTTGGTGCGGTTCAGTGGGTAGCTGTAAATTGACCAGTTGGGGATCTGCGAAATAAATATCTCCGAACCAACGTGTTTACCGGCCAAAATTGGGGATCATTCAGGGTCTCATGATGATCATAATTTGTACCAATCTTAAACGCGCAGTTTTCGCCTCTTGTCTGTAGTTTTTCGCAAATGACCGTCTTTACCGTTTTCGTTCTACCGTCGTTCCTGGCTTTATACGACCAACAAATAACCACTTTTTTTTTCTGCGCCTTTAAATTCTTCAGAATTGGCACCAGTTCCAACAATCGCTTCTACATTTCTTTTATTTTTGTGTCTATTTTGAACAAGGGTAAAGCCGTCTCCCGTTCTAGGATTGCTAAGATTTTCGTTCACAATTCCATTGTTTTCGCTCAAGGATATTAATTCAGTAGAATCATTACTATTTTTCAAATGAGAACTATTTTTATTAATCATAATATTATTTGTTTGTATACAAGGTGTAGATGTAGTACCATCACGTTGTTGTTTAAGTGTATGAGTACTTGTATTTTTGGATTTGGCTTTATCTGCGTATGTAGTTGAATTAATTTGACAATTTGATATTGTTTGTGATTGATGTTTCAAACTTGACACTTCTTGTTTTAAATCAAGTATTTCACTTTTTAATTGGAGGTTAGATTCCTTCAGTTCTTTTAATTCGGTTATTAAATTTTTATTAGCACTTTCAACAGTATCCTTTATAATATTCACTAGAAGATTACTATACACTTCCGACGAAAGAATTTCACACAGCTTCGTTTGCAATGTTTGCAGAGAAAATAAATTTTGTTCATCGTCTTTTTTAGCGTTACGCGTGTCCGGCGCCATTTTTAATAAAAAATTTTTAATAAATAAATAATGCCTTCAACTATTTTATCAATATCGGGTGACGACATAAGACATAATGTAATTTAAGACAATGATTTAAAAACTTTTTAAAACTTACTTTAAATAAAATTTAAACATAATTTGTAATCTTCTAATTTCTTTCTTCTAAATTTCTTTCCAAAACTTCAAGTTGCGTGATATACAGTTTCTTGATACTAAAGCTGTACTTCCAACCAATTTTGACTATTAACAGAACACAGGAACCTCCAAATAGCACCACCAAGGGTAATCAATTACCAAAATTTCCAGCGATCGGTCGAGCCAAAATTATTATTTACCCAAAATATGTGCAGTACCCCGCACCTGACACCAAAATTGTTGTGGACAACTTAATATACTTTATTGAATGTAATTAATGTTGAAGTTTAAATATTTTACAATAAATATATTTACAAGTTCCAATAATTATAACACTAACAAAGGTTCTGATACGAATTATCTGACGAATTTAAGTTAAGTTCCAATAATTATAACAAAGGTTCTGATACGAATGATTTGACGAATTTAAGTTATCTCCCCCAGTGGAATGGAGTTGTGTCTCTTATATAGTCTCTTGAGGGGTTACCGCCATTTTTGTAGCGTCTGAAATAATCTTATAAACATGCACGCGCTTATTGTAGCTAAACTACAATAGCTAGTATGTGGCTAATATGTGTTATAAAATTGCTCAGCTAGCAATTTCTCACGAAATATAAGACAAATTGTAATATTCTTACTGCAGTAAAACATCATTAAAATAAAAAGTACATACATAAATTAAACTACAGTAAAACTTGTTCCAATTTTATAAGACAACACTGCTCGAATTACTCACAATTGTGTCGAAAATTTATTCTCAGTGGTACGACAAAAAAACCATACTCCGTCAGCGGTACAATTTAAAAATTTTGTCCGGTTCATTGCATTATCACAATGTAATAAATATATAGCAAGTAGTAACTATCAGCAGGATGACCGAGATTACTTATCAGATACACTTGTTAAATTCGCTAAATCACGGAAAAACAACCAATAAGAAAATATTGTTGTTAACAATTTTACTATTCAGCCCTTGCCGGTTAGAAATCTGAATAATATTGAGAAGATTTCACTTAATCATGTAGTTGGTTATCTCAACAGCAGTATCAAGAAAAATAGTACTTACTGTAAATCATGTATCAGTAGGCAGTAAAAAAAAGGTTTTATTCCTACAGTAAACTAGTATGAATGAGGTGTTACACAGCTAACACATAATATACAATGTTTTTTGTTAATGACATAACATTCCAAATATTTATAAAGATGGATAATATTTATCAGACCTACATAAAATCATTGAGAGAAACGTCATTTAATACTCCAGCTCAATTTATAATAAATAAAATTATGAAACTTCAGATTTTTCATACATTCCTGATTGTCATAACTTATCTATAACAAGTAATGTAACAACTAACTGAGTTGATTGTTTGAATACCCAGTATATACTGAGTTGTATATCAATGTTTGAATTGTTAATATTTCTACCTATTCAATGTTTATAAAATATGAATTATTTGTAAATGTTTGTTTTGTGTTAATAATTAATATTGAAACAGTAAAATTGTTCTTGCATTTAAAAAAATTTATATTAATGTTCTTGCGATTTTTATATATTTAAATATTGAGTTATATAATTGAGTTAATCAACGCGAGCCGTTAGGCGACTTGATAAGTTAGTCAACGCTGAGCTTTAGTAAATCAACGGAAAGCGTTTGTAAACGCAAAGCGTTAACCAACGCTAAGCGAATGGTAAACGCATAGCGTTAACCAACGCTAAACGTAAGCTAAAGCGAACCGTAAGTCAGCCAACGCGAAGCGTTGGTCAATGAGAAGCGATAGTTATTCAAAGCGAATCGTTTGTGATTCAACGCGAAGCGTGATTTGTAATAACTAATATTGATACAGTAAAAATGTTCTTGCATTTAAAAAAAATTTATATTCATGTTCTTGCGATTTTTATGTATTTAAATATTGAGTTATATATTATTATTATTATGTTTATTTGATATACCCGTTTGGGTTTTTCAATATATTACAAACAAAAAAAAAAAAACAAAAATTAATCTGCATCTATGCAACACAATATTTAAAAGAACTATAAAAAAAAAAAAAAAAAACAAATAAATAGATAAATCAAATGACAAAAATAATACATATCATATTTAGAGTATAACATCTCCCAGAGTTTAAATTGACTATATTTTATCTCTTCTTTCTTGCATCATAGCCCTTAAAAACTTTGCCATCACTAATTGATCCTCTTTTACAGAGAAATCTAACTTTTCCCACTCCCTATTATTTTTTAAAATTCTTGTCCTTAGCTCTTCTAATCCTATACACTCTGAGATCAGATGTACTTCTGTTTCTATATTTTGTTCACAAATTAAACATATCCTGTTCCCATACATGTCTTTTTTGTTTGTGTACTTCCAATTACCCAATCTAAATGCTGCCAACTCTCTTCTCCACTCCAACTCTAGATTATGTGTATATCTTGCACCTTTGTCGTAGTGTGCCAGGCTTTTGAAGTAGGATAACGAAGATTTGAGAGATATTGAGTTATATATTTGAGTTAATCAACGCGAAGCGACTGTTAACGCAAAGCGTTGGTCAACGCGAGCTGGTAGGTGACGCGAAAAGTAAGTCAACGTGAAGCTTTAGTAAACTAACAGAAAGCGTTGGTAAACGCAAAGCGAAACGTAAGCTGAAGCGAACTATTACGCGAAGCGTAAGCTGAAGCGAACCACAAGTTAGCCAACGCAAAGCGTTGGTCAATGAGAAGCGTTTGTCAATAGGAAGTGTTAGATCAACGCGTAACGTAGTTTAAAGCGAACCGTAAGTCAGCCAACGCGAAGCGTTGGTCAATGAGAAGCGTTAGTTATGCAAAGCGAAGCATCAGTAATTCGCGAAGAGAGATTTTAAGCGAATCGTTAACCAACGCAAAGCGTTAACCTTAAAAGTTAGTTAAATCGTAGCGATAGTTAACGCGAAGCGAAAACACGCGTAAGTTATACAACACGAAGAGTTAGCTGACGCGAAGCATCAGTCGATACACAGCACTAGTTAACGAGAGGAAGTTAACGCGGAGCGTAAGCAAGTTAACGTTGAGCGTAAGCAAGTTAACGCTAAGCGCTAGTAAATCAACGCATAGAGTTGGTAACCAACGCGAACCGTAAGATGAAGCGAACCACAAGTCAGCCAACGCAAAGCGTTGGTCAATGAGAAGCGTTAGTCAGTTGGAAGGGTTAAATCAACGCGAAGCGTTATTAAATAAACGCGAAGCGTTATTATATAAACGCGAAGCGTTGGTTAATTAGAAGCCTTAGTTTTTCAAAGTGAAACGTTGGTGATTCGCGATGCGTGATTTCACGCGGATCGTTAATTAACGCAAAGCGTTAACCAAGGCGAACCGTAAGCTCAAGCGAGCCGTAAGTCAGCCAACGTTGGTCAATGAGAAGCGTTAGTCAATAGGAAGTGTGAGGTCAACGCGAAGCGTTGGTAAACGTTTTGCGTTTACCAACGCGAAACGAAAGCTATATATATATATATATATATATATATATATATATGTATATATATATATTTATATATATATATATATATATATATATATATATATATACATATATATATATGTATATATATACATGTATATAAATATATACATGTATATACACACATGTATAAACATTTTTGATAGGATAGATGGACCTTTGAATAAACTTTTTGCAAAATTTTGACATCTGTACGAGACCTTATCACTTAAATCTTGACCTTATATATACACCTGGTTAACAAAACTGAAATAAACATAAAAACAATACTATTTGATGTATGTTATGTTTGTACATGTGCCCGTCTTCGATCGACTCATTTTCAACTTTAAGCACAAATTTTGAAAAAAACGGTAGACTTTATGAAAAAGTTTTCAAACAAAAGTTGTTTATTTTAAAGAGAAGATTTTTTGTCAAAAAATTTTTTTTCTATCTCTGACGGTTTCAAAGATATAATTTTCCCCCCCTGGCGGGCGGAAACACTTTCCGATTTTGCCCGTTAACGAAGTTGATCCTAATTTTTTCGTCTAGAACACACACACAAATTTTCAGCTCGTTATTTCTTTTCGTTTCTGAGTTATCGGCTTCACAGACGGACGGACATGTGAAAATTGCCGAATTAGGCCATTTTATAAATATCATTGTAAGGCATTTTTGTCAAGGATTAATATTTTCAAGCGTTACAAAGTCGGGACTACTTAACTTAATATGCCTTGTATATTTACAAATATACTGGGCATAAAAATATATACGACGATTTGTAATTTACAGATTTCGGTAATTATTTAGAAGTGGGGTTCCAGACAAAACTCGATCTAAATAATTTTCCACTCTCTGGAGACTATTCTATAGGGTAGTGTTGTAGATTTACTTGTGCGTTTTATTAAGAAAACATTTTCATTTCACATTTTAATTTTATTGTTCACAATCATATCAACGCACGTACGTCTTACTCGCATGTGTACCGGGCAAAATCAGTCATGATGCTCGTGCCTGTCCTCCCTTTACCGCTTTACATCATCAACTAAGTGATAATAAATAAGTGATCATAATATTTATGATAATCAACTAAGGTGATCATAATCAACTAAGTGATAATAATATTTATCCCCAACATTGTTATATTTTCCTAGACGTTGACTAGTTACTGTTCGACTTTAAAGCCTCGTTTACAAATGGAGTCAGAATTCTTTTAATGGAGTCAGAATATTTTCAGAAACCTACAATAAAGTTACAATTTGGTAATTACTGATCTTATTAAAGTTTCAATTTGGTAACACATGACCTGATTAGGTAGTCGCGAGAACGTTACAATGTGGTGACCCCGACGTGATAGTGTCAACGTTATAGTTTAGACATTTGGTATTTTGTGAATTGCTAAGATTGTAGCCGCTAAGACGCGATGAACATTGTATATAAACTTTAAAATTCAATTTTAAAAATTCAACCATTTTAGATCAACTAAAAAATATAGCAATCAACATGGATGTAGAAAAGAGTATCTTGGAAAATACAAACGACAGTGGATTAGATGATTTATCTCGTGAAGTCAGTAACTCAACTATGAACTCAGGTGGTGCTATGGATATTTTATTATCAATGAATTCAAATTTGAAAGCATACAAGCAAGAAATGAAATCAACTTTAAAAACTGTTTCTAAGCAATGCAATATAAATAAATTCGAATTAAAAAACAAGTAATGTAACAACTAACTGAGTTAATTGTTTGAATACCCAGTATATACTGAGTTGTATATCATTGTTTGAATTGTTAATATTTCTGCTATTCAATGTTTATAAAATATGAATTATTTGTAAATGTTTGTTTTGTGTTAATAATTAATATTGAAACAGTAAAATTGTTCTTGCATTTAAAAAAATTTATATTAATGTTCTTGCGATTTTTATATATTTAATTATTGAGTTATATAATTGAGTTAATCAACGCGAGCCGTAAGGCGACTTGATAAGTTAGTCAACGCTGAGCTTTAGTAAATCAACGGAAAGCGTTGGTAAACGCAAAGCGTTAACCAACGCTAAGCGAATGGTAAACGCAAAGCGTTAACCAACGCTAAACGTAAGCTAAAGCGAACCGTAAGTCAGCCAACGCGAAGCGTTGGTCAATGAGAAGCGATAGTTATTCAAAGCGAATCGTTTGTGATTCAACGCGAAGCGTGATTTCACGCGAATCGTTAATGCTTAAAGTAAACGTGA